>JAKZAP010000010.1:17090367-17690367 GCA_023053575.1 Branchinecta lynchi | reverse complement strand
AGTATGAATCGGTTTTGGATTGCCACGAGGTTTAATTGTCATCTGTTTATATATAATATTTAAAAAAAAAATATATATATTTATATAGTTGTTAATGTATAGTACTGCATTTATTTTAAATGTTGGGCAGATGAGAGATGATCAGATTGGTGTATTCATTTATCAGTGTCTAAATCAGCTAGCACCTAATTATTTTTGTAATATACTGTCAACGAATTCTGCGTACCATTCAGGGTTACCTTTGGTATGAATCGGTTTTGGATTGCCACGAGGTTTAATTGTCATCTGTTTATATATAATATTGAAAAGAAAATATATATATTTATATAGTTGTTTCTGTATAGTACTGCATTTATTTTAAATGTTGGGCAGATGAGAGATTATCAGATTTGTGTATTCGTTTATCAGTGTCTAAATCAGCTAGCACATAATTATTTTTTTAATAATTAGGTGACTTGGAGCACTTTTTGCTGAAGTGTCGTGAGCTTTCTGATTTAAGGGTGTCTCTGCTTGGGTGGAATTTGAGGCTTCCAGACATCTTGGATTGTACATCGGCGCAGATAATATGCAAAGTGTGTAGATTTATCGATGAAGGAGTGAAATTTCGAGAGAATAGAAGTTGAATTTTTGTTATATTCTGTTTAATTTAGTTGCTTAATTAGTGTATAACCTGTTCATGTATATGGCCTCTGGCTTTAAATACAGATTATTATTATTATACTGTCAACGAATTCTGCGTACCATTCATATGAAACAAGGAATTCAGAGGACCTTGTACATGAGAGACGACATACTTCACGGTTTAGTTTTGTGTTTAGAAATGTGGGTGTTTCAGTACGGAATAATCTGCCGGAAAGCACTAGGATGGCCGAGAGTGTTTATATATAATATTTAAAAATATATATATATATATTTATATAGTTGTTTATGTATAGTACTGCTTTCATTTTTTCCCTTTTCTTTTTTGTTCCAAATATAATTAGGCCAAGTGATTAAATTATTTGGTCCTGCCAGAAACAAATCTGTATATATCTTCACGTGGTAGGTCTGTTATGATATTAAAATTTTCTTTTGTAAAATTCTATTATATATTAAATTTTTTGTCTCTCTCTGAGTATACACGAATAGTCAAATTTCATATAGTGAAATTTCCTTGTCGGATTTATGGTACCTCTGTGCGCATGTAGATCTGTTGTATGCTTGACGAAAATTGTTCATGGAAAATAAGAGTTCACGCAGTCAGCTACCTTCCGCAAGCTGATCACTGAAAAGTCACGTTTGTATCGTGATTCAAATTTGTCGTGTCATACTAGAATTTCGTGTTCTGAAGACGGCAGAAGATATTCTGAACTCCATACTAGAGCAAATAGTGAATAATAGAAAAATCCCTTCACAAAGTCCAAGTAATACATCTGCAGCTGGATTGCGTAATTTTTATCCGCTGATTTTCATTCATAAATATTATAATGGGTAGTGGGTACCCTCCAGATCCTTTTGAAGGTATATTTTGTGAGAGGTCAGATGTTCACCAACACGGTACTCGGGCAAGAGGTGATATTCAGGTTCCTTTGATTTCAAGTAGCTCCTCGTTCTCAATTATTTTAGAGCGTCTAAGCTTTGGAATAAGCTGAGTAGAAGTTCAAAGAAATTAGGTAATTTTTATCAATTTAAATCAGAGCTACGTATGGAGTTGCTTGGTAGGTACACTTTCGAAATGGATTAAGAAAAGTTATTTATATTTTTTTCTCTTTATTTCTTTTTTGTTACTTTGGGATTATAGAATACATATTTTTTTTTGTAGTGTAAGTAATTGTGTGAAGTGTTTTGGTACATGGTTTCATCCTATCATCCTCTTATCCCTTACTTCAGTAAAATAAAAATTCTTCTTTGTGTGTTGTTTAATAGCACATCCTCGCAAGCAGTGCTTTTGCTGTGCTATTTATGGATCTTCGATTGTCTTGTTAATAAAACTATTATACTACTACTAACTAATGCATTCAGTTAAATAATACAAAAATTAGTCAACTTTTCAGTTAAACTTTAAGCTGTTCCTGTTCCCGTAGGCTAGACTAAGATTGCGTTCCACAAACTTAAAAACTGTTAACAATCGTTAACTTTACTTCGGGGCGGAGGCTTTAACGATCGTTAACTTTTCCAGTTCTAAAATTATTTTGTAACGATGCTCACCGACCATCTTTACAAAATAGTTAACAATCTTTAAGTTCTGGAACGGAAATCGTAGAAGGCGGAGCTTAAATTTAACAATCAGAGTCTTGGAACGGGAAAAGTTAACGATTTTCAACGATTTGTTAACAATCATTAAGTGGCGGAACGCAACCTAAGGTCCTAGCCAAGGAACGTAGGATATGTTTTTTCTGTTGCTTCTACACCCTTCCGAGCTGCAGGGTGATTTCTTTGATTCAGTTTAGTTCTCTTTGCATCTGGAATATACGTATTGCTGACTTGCCATACGTTCGCTAATTTGGGGTTCCTTTCATTCACAGATTCCCCAACAAGATAGCTTCAGGGGGTCTTGTTTCTTGCCCTATATTTATGGTATGTAGTTTAGAATAGAATAGAATTTTATTTTCAAAAGCTTTGTGGTGAAAACGAAACATCCTACCATTTTCTTTTTGAGTGCCCTATTTTTGTTCGTGAACGCTTAGATTTATTAGTTCACGTTAATAGGATAAATGTTCCTTTTCCATTTCATCTTGATTTGGTTTTTAAATGTTGGGAACGTTAGAAATATTGTGTTGGAATATATTCGGAAAACTAAACGTTTGGATTTCGAATTATGATTTGATTTGATTTAAAAGTATGTGCTTTTTTTGTGTTTGATAATGGAATTCACAGTGTATATTATTTAGGTTTTTTTTTTCTTTTTTGATTAGTTGTTTGTACAAAATTATGTGATTTGTAGTTTATTTTAGATGTCTAGTTTTGTATCATTGTTAGTTGTGAAATGCCGTTAGGCTAAATCACGTAATAAATTCATTCATTCAGCTGTCGCAGCGTTACCGCCTAATTTGGTCTTTTCGTCCTAAAAAAAAAAAAAAAAATGAGTAGTAGTATGAATAAATGAAATGAAGACTCTCAAATTCACTCCGAAATTTTACGTTACAGATTTTGGGACATGGGCCTTCATGGTACCAGGGGTAAAGGGCCTGTCTTACTTATGGTGCAACCTACTTCCGTAATCGATCCATCCATTCTTAAACCCGGAGATCCGAATTTCCTACTGTAAATTCTAAGACCCCCTAAGGACACTTCACTAATTTCTCACTTGCCTTGTTTCGGCTGTTTGCGAGAGGTTTATTCATCAGAAAAACTGTTGTGTAAGTTTTCTCTGTTTTAAATCCCTGGGTAATTTTTTTTTAAGGGAGAGCCTAGTTTCAAAATATTCAACCACTTTAAAATACTGGGACATAAACAGTAAATAGTACAAGGGGTCCTTTAAGGATACGATTGGTCCTTTTCCCAAATTCGTAATATAGGGCAAAAATAGATAGCAAAAGTTAAAGTAGGGCTTGATCCCGAAATCTGTTACAGAACAAGTTGCAGTAGACACAGAGCTTGTTCCACCCTCCTAAAAATAGTAAGTACAGTTACTATTTCCGTTCGAACCTCACCAAAAGCTACTACGCTGACCGTTCCAACCTTCTCGAAATAGTAACTAACAGTAACTATTTGCTTACCACGCTCGGGAGCGTAGTAAGCGTAGTTACTACGGATCTCTGTAACGTGATTGGTCGGATTCACCCGTGGCATTATATTCTGCTGGAAAATAGGAAAATCGTTCCAGCCTTGACGGAAAAAAGCCAGACTTCGCGACGTCATGCGTAGTAACTACGGTAAGTAGGATGGAACACGCTCACAGTTGACATTTCAAATTTCCAATATTCTAACCTACATGCCTCCTTTGAAACTCTGCGTTTTTTTTCAAAGATACACGCTCGTCTTGACTTCACCATCCACAAGAAGAGGTTAATTCCTCCTTGGCAATGAGCCCAATTGAGGTGCCACAGGCCCCGCCCCATCATTAACTTAAAGGACCCCTCGCACTATTTATTATTCAACTTACATTATTTAAAAATATTGAATACTTTAAAACCAGGCTGTCCCTCCAACAAATAACCCACGGTTTTGGCTGTTTTAAGCCTTTTCTGAGACGGCCGTTGACAGGGAAAAAATTACATAACCGGTTTTTCTGATAGAAAATCTTCTCGCAGACAACCGGCGACAGCGTGATACACATCGAAGGTAGCAAAACACGGCAAGTGAGAAAATCAGCGTGGTTTTGTTAGAGCGGTTAGAATGTACCGAACGAAATTGGGGTCCCCGGAGAAATACATGGAGTGATAATCGAAGTAGGTTGTGTTAGTATTATAGGTAAGACAGGTCTTTTAAGACCGGCCGGAAGGCGAAAAGGGTCGAGCTACCCAGCTGCCCCCTGGCCATAACTGAGTAGAAGAAGAAGAAGACTTTTTTTTTACATCACCTGGACACCTTGGCTTTCGTGAGAAGTGGTGAAAAACTTGCATAAACGGTATCTCTGACAGATCAGCTCCTCGGAAATCGTAGTCGGGAGCCTTACACGCCTCGAAAAGATCCAAAAACGGTAAATGTGTTAATCAGTGTAGTGTTGTTCGGGTGGATGAAAATAACATAGGTAATCCGAAATATCGGAAACGAGAATGGATGGAACGTTTAATGACGTAGAGAGAATTAGTATAATAATAATTCTTTTATTATTTAGGCTACTCATCAAAAAGCCATGCCCACTCAAAAACAGGTACAACAGGGCTCGCAACAGGGAAACAAAAAGGGAAAAAACAATTACTGAAAATAAATCAGAGATTATGCAAGGCTATTTTCTTTCGAAACGCTTTAAGCACTGTCACAGTTTTTGAATTAAGGGTTTATTACTAGACACACTAATGTCGCTCTAACCGTGTCAAGGTGTGAAGATGCCAACAAGCAGCTACGATTGACTTCTTCCATTTGAATTAATTTACCCCAGGTTTCTCATCATAAATTTCGTCACGGAATATTTTTGTGCATATTTTTGAAGGAAGTGACATTTGATTTATTAATCAACGATTAACCTCCATTGTTACCCTCCCTTGTAGGAAATGAATTATGAACTATTTATGTCACTTGTAATGTGTGGGGTCCGCTGTTCCCATCTGAAAAACCTGCTGACTTGCGGTCGTGTTCGATCGGTTTCCCCGGACGTTGGAATAAAAATGTCGTTAAGAATTATTTTTATTTTACCACTAAAAAGCGTGTCTTTGCTATTTGCTTGATATTAGTGAATGTTTATGTTCGACTATGGTGTTTTTTTTATTAGTGTTATGACTTTGTTTAGGCTAATGTCAGCTAATGATTGATTTATTGTTTTTTACTCCCAGTAACGAATAAACGTTCTTAACACCCTGAAAGTAGGAACAACTGTTTTGTCAATTTTTTTTTATTGATTGATTATTGTTATTGTTAAAATTCCTAGTAACGAATAAACATTCATGAAACTAAAAATACCCATTCCTGGTTTAAAACTAGAAACAGCCACCTCAACAAGGGGAAACACACACTTAACACTAAAGTCGGTTAAGACATAATTCTGGATAAGTTTCTGATTATAATGGAAAAGATACACTTTTTGTTGTAAACTTCTTCTTGTTAACATCCTTTTGTTCTTCCGCGCTCCCTCCTCATTTCGTTTCTTTGTCTGCTCTTTAACCAATTCGTTCTCGTGCGTTAGCATTGTCTCGTCGCTCAATTGAAACCTGAGATTTGGTCCTAACTAAACAAAACTAAATCTCACCTCAGCTTCCCCTCAGATCATGGACTGTCTCATTTTTGGGATCCCAAAGGATAGGCCTACCTATGGTTTCATAAAAGGTGTCCGTCTGTTAGCACGATAACTCTCTAATGGGTTGAGTCTTTGACTCTTTGAGTCAAAGTACGTGTCCAGTTCTAAGATGGTTCAAGTTCATAGCCTTATATTTAGGGTTGGTAGAGGGGTTTAAAATTAACGGGCGATTTGTAAAAGCTAATGCAATAGTCGATTTAGGGGTAAGGAAACATGATGAATCTGAATATGAAAAATTGTTTTCTCGCCAGGCAAGTAGTTCACCCGGAATCCGACAAAAACTGGAAATTTATGGAAAGTACAAGTTTAATCTGAAGTTGATTAGAGGTTTAATTTAGGGGTAAGGAGACATGCTGAATCCGAATAGGAAAATTATTGTCTTGTCAGACAAGTAGTTCGCCCGGAATCCGGCCACAACCGGACATTTGAATCCAAATCTGAACTTATTTCCTTGACGGATAAGGTGGCATTTGCCAAAACGTGGGAATTTGTATTGAACCTCTCAATGTCACCAGCTCTTTTGCTCTGCATGCAGTTCGCCGACAGTAGCCTACTGCTAAGAGGAATTTGGTCAAGTGGTAAAGTTGGTCTGAAGTTGATTACAGATGAGATATTGGAGTAAACATGTACGCTGAATTCGTATCTGAACTTGGACATAAGTTACAGCAAAATCTTAAAGGTGGTTAGCAAAGACCGGAAATCTACAAGGTTCGCTTGTCCCTATCAAGCAGTCCAATAAATATTTAATATTTGGTATCCCATAGAAACCTTTGGTCTTGTTAGTATCTGCAGTGAGTTTTGTTCCATTTTCTTTCTGTAGTCCACTTTTCTAAACATAAACAAATACATTTTGTGTAGGAGTAAGGCGATTTTTTGTGTAGGAGTACGCTAATTTTTGCTTCTGACAAGTTGGACTTTTTCGAGGCGGATCGGGCTTCCGCTTATTGCTTCTGAAAATAATAAAAAGAGTGTTGAATACAACGGATACGTCAGCTATGATGCTTTGGCAGCGATATTTAGGTCCTTCTTGGTAATGGTCATCGTCAGGCTGTCGAACGTCAGGGACAACGTTGGGGAAGGGACGAATAGGTTCGAAGGCGTGAAGGGCCGGAATGTCACCGCCAAAGCATCTTAGCTGACGTATCTGTTGTATGCATTGTTTGAATATATTTCCGAGTTAGCTTTGGCTCAAAGGGTATTTGGCTTCTGAAGAGCTCACACTTTAGGATTGTCGTTTATGCGATATCCCTCGTCATATTTTCATCAAAACCAAGGATACCATGCAAGACTGAAAGAGCTAAGTTTGTGTGAGCGTTGAGAAACTAAGCGGTTTTACGTCCATCTTGTCATCCTGGTCATCGAGTACATGATGGTTTTCATGAATTTTTCAAGCCCAGTTAGAAATTATGTCTAAATTCTTGTGTTTATACTGTTATTTATCTTGTGTTGTTTTTCGTTATTCTCTTTACTCCGCTACCATCTTGTGTATTTTGCGGGCTGCAAATAAAATATATAATGAGTCACTTACGCTAGTATGTTGGAATATAAACTGTATCTCATGCGGCTTTAAAGAAGGTTGATAACGTGCAGAGTGGCGCTCCTGCGGGTCCTTCCTTCTTCTCCAGGATGTATGAAAGCTTGAATATATGTCTTCTTGAATTGTCACTAAATTTAACAGTTCCTGTACGTCTAGTTACCCAGACACACCCCTCCCCCGTTTCCTTGGCATTAATCAATATGCTCATTAATTTGGAACTAAGAATGATTAGTGCGGATAGAATTTAGTATGCTAAGTAGTAAGTAGTAAGTACGACAGTGTTCATCCCTCGTCAGGAAATTTGCAGGGGCATCGTTCTAAATGGATTTGCGTTCTTTTTGTAACTCATTAAATCCCAAAAAATTGTTTTTGTAACTCATTAAATCCCAAAAGCGCAAGAAGCGGTCTTACGTTATATTTCTGATTCTAGCTTGAATTTCAGTAGAAAAGCTATGTTTTTTGTTTTATCAGATTTTAAACAGAACATCTTATGAACAGGTTGCCCGCGGGTCGGAAATAATCTATACCAATCAGTAAGACAAGAACATCAGTAAGACCTACTTGTTGTTTTGTTTTTCTTCTACGTGATTTTGTTTTTGTGGTAGTTGCTTGGGCCAGTTGGCTTTTTGCAATAAATATCATATCATATCATAGACCAGAGGTTTCAAGCCTATACAAAATTATTATTTTTGCACATTTGAAGGGGGGGTGGACCCCCTAATCGCCCCCTAGACGGCCCTGGAACGGCCCTCGGCAGAGCTTTAAAAATAGAGACGTTATGTCGAAAAAAAATGAGCACGGTCCTAAGATCTGTCACTGCTAATTGTGAGGATCGATTTAATCCCTGTACTTGTCCGGGTTTGAGACTCGGAGGAGATGAGCTGTAATTTTGTCATGGAAAAGGAGCAAAGTAATGCTTCGCGATTAAAGAGCAGGATAACCTTCTTGTTCTCAAACGGACAGACTGAAAGCAGTGATTGTTTGAGTTGCGTTTTCAGCAATTAGCATGTTGAACTCAAATCCTAAAACATTGCGTTGTCACCCGTTTTCAGCGTCCGTGTTTTGCAGAAGAGAACCCGGCACAGGATTTGATACTCTACCGAATCCGTTTGTGTTTGGATTCGGTGTCGAACTCGAAAGAAACACGGGAGCTAACAGGTGCGTAAGCGCTCAGACGTGGAGTGTGAAAGTTAAATGTTTATCACATCTTATACACAAACAGCGTTAGAGCCAAGACATTTCAGATCAAACAATGTTTACAACGGATATACGTCAGCTACGATTGTTCTTCAGCGATATTTCGGCCCTTCTTGGCAAGGGTCCTCGTCAGGCTGTTTCGAACATTCTTTGAATATATGTTTCAAAGTCAGCTTGGGCTCAAAGAGTATTCATTTCAGATCACCAATAACCAAAAAAATATTGAAATAACCTAGTTTGAAATCATTCCAGTTTCAAAGCTTTTCATGTAAGCAAACTGCGTTTAGAATCAAAAGAGGATCTTCAAGCTCTTGCAAGAATGGTCCGACACTTCAAACCTCTTTTCCATTAGCAAGGTAATAAAAAACGTAATAAAACCAAATCGTTTTATTGCCTTATACCCCCCTTGTCACAACATCATTAAAAACAGCATATCTATCTATCTATCATCGATCATGTGACAAAACCGTCCAGTTTCCAACTGATCATTAGGGATTACAGTTCGCCGCGTGGTTTTGTTTGTTGCTGTTACACCATAATCCGCATCTATACATATTATACAAATATATCCACAGTATACAAGAGTTGAAACTTGAGATATGTCATAGATGAACTTAACTCACGGGAAACCTGGACCCAGTTACCCATGAACGGGATGGGGGGGGGGGGGGTCGGGACCCGTCAAATTGCATATCTAGACCTAAATATCCTCAACTATGCCAGTTTAGAGTTTGATTCCAGTCACGGGTCAAGAACTTTATTCATGGGCAAATGGGGCCCACTTGCCCATCAACGGGGGGGGGGGGGTAGGGGGAGGAGTGGTTCAACTCCACATTGATATTCCCAATCCGATGATCCAAGAGCACAACGGAGTTTCATCGCTATCTCTAGTTTTTGTCAAAGTTAAAACATCAGAAAATGGGCAATCTGGGCCCAAATGCCCCTGAACCAAGTGGGGGTATGGTTTGGGAACGCAAAAAGCAAAAAGGGACCTCAATGCTCACAAACCTACGAGGTTTCAACCTGATCTCTGTTGATTCCTGTCACAGGTAACGAACTAGAGGGAGTCACTCCACGCGGACTCCGCGGACAGAAACAGCGAGAACACGGGGAATGCTTCCAAAATGGATTATGTTCGAAAAACAGTTGACGAAATTAGTCGGGATCCACTTTATTTTTGGTTTTGCTTATTCTGATTGTTTTTAATTAATTTTACATTGCACCAACATCAACAAAGGTTGATTCCCCTCTGAATCTGAAAGGGAGTCCTTATTGATGATGGTGATGATAAGGACGGGGAGAATACGGGGAGTGAGTCCCCGGGACAAACAAAAACGCGGGGACTCCTCAAGTGGAGTCCTCGCGGAACGGCGAGAATACGCCTCAGGTCTGGTCAAGTTATGAACATTAGTTGCGTTTTAGATGCAAATTCTCCTCGCGATTCTTCTCCGAATTCTTTTATTTAGCGTTTTTGGACTATTCAGATGAAGTGAATTCTCCTTTTCTTGCGTTTTTGTCAGAATCGAGAACGGGGAAAGCCTCGCGATTCGGCAGTATCGAGAAGTTGCACCGATGGTGAATTCTCGATTCTCCTCTCTGCGTTGTCCTCCCTTATTTGTCAACATGGTGCGGGTGTTCAATATGCATAAGCACGTATACTGGGTTGCGGACGAGCTGCAAAATTAGTGTTTTTGTCAAAAGCGAGAATGGAGAAGTCGGAGGAGCAAAAACGGTATTTGCACGAGAACCGAGAATTCAGAAGCGAGAATTCGGAACGGAGAATTCGGATCAAAAACGCAACTATTATTCACTGGGCAATCTGGGCCCATTTGCCCCTGAACCGGGTGGGTGTGTGGGGTGGGACCCCTAAAAGTCACAACTAGACCTCAATTCCCACAAGTGTGCCAGATTTGAATTGACCGAAAGCTGCTACAGCGCTCGCAGTAGTGGATTGGGGCACTCGACCAAAAACGGTTGAAGCCACAGAACACGAACCCCGTGTTAGGATGCGCACAGGATGCGCTCCGTAAAAACAACTTGTGACGAGCACGGGTTGAGAATCGCGAGCCTGAAAACGCAACTTTGGTTTCATGGGATTTTGGGTTTTGATTCGTTGATTGAGCAATACTTCCGGTAAAAGGGTTAAAACAAAGGATGCAGTTCAGATTTTAAGGACAGACGCCAGGAATACACTTATTTGTTTATTTTCTCTAGTCACATCGTGTATCCGCGATCACCAGACTCTTACTTTCGTTTTATTTATTTCCTAGCTCATACTAAAGTCAGTAGGCTAGACTTTACTATTTTCGTATCACTACTTTAAAAAAACGCTAATATGCTTATTAGTTTATTTTCTCTAGTCACATCGTGTATGCTCTATCACCAGACTTTAACTTCTGTGTAATTTATGTTCTAGCTCGTATGTCGGTGGTACTTTAATAATAAGCTAATTTACATTCGTTCTCAAGTCAAATCTTATATCCTCGGTTACCAAACTCTAACTGTCGTAAAATTCATAGCTCATATCCTCAGTGGAATTTACTATTTTCTTCTCCTGCTTTAAAATATGCTGTAGAAAATTATTGTTTTTCTATGGGCTGGGCCAAAAACTTTGGCCGAAACTTCTTTGTTTATTTTTCCCAGTCACATCGTTGACTGGATTGACCGACTGATCACCAGACTCTTAATATCGTAGAATTTTATTTCCTAGCTCGTATTCTCAGTATATATCATGGCCATAAATATTGTTCCTACTTCAAAGGACGCTAAAATACTTATTCGTTTATTTTCTCTAGTCAAACAGTGTATCCTCGATCAACAGGCTCTTTATTTTCTTATAAATTATTTCCTAGCTCGTATTAAAGTCAGTGGGCAGTGAAAGTCAGTTTAAAGACGTTAATATACTTATTCGTTTATTTTCCGTAGTCATGCTTGTCTATCCTTGATTCCCGGTCTCTTCGTAAATTTAGTGGAACTCTGTTCAAATTAAAGTCAGTGGCTTTCGCTGCAGCAAAATAAATAAGTGTAAAAAGGCACCGTGGGATTGAGCCGGTGACACGCCAGGAATTTAGGACCAGAAGTTATAGGTGACATCTAGTATTTGTAGCTAAAGCTACAAAAACATATTTTCTAAAAGCTTTACTTTAATGCCTAGACGGTTTTAATTTGTTTTGGTTCAAGTTAATTTGATCTGTACCGGGAAGCATTGTAAGATAATCCCCCCCGCCCGTTTAATCATAAAATCTCAGGTAGAAAACGGTAACGGTTATAAAGGATTGTTTCGTATTCATTATTGTGTTGGGAGAGCAACACTGGTTTTGTCGTGTTCTATTTTTTTTTTTTTTCCTAGTCCTCCGATTTCATCTTATTACTAGAAGAAGGTAAGGTTCTAACGTGTGCGGTTCTTACGGAAAGTCTGGCCGGATTGATGAATATGACCTTCCATTTTGGAAAGCTCCGTACAACTCTTGCCTGGGGCCAAAAAGGATGGGTTTTTTTCTTGTCGTCGAACCAGAGCCTACGGCATTTGAAGTCAAGAGGGGTTGTACAACATATGTCAGAGGACTAATGAAGCTGTGCAGCCAAGCTTTCGTTTCATCGAACCATGTTTCTGCTTTCGAGTGGAATCTCCGTTTTAGCAGGCAAGCAGACAGGCGAGTTTCAAGTTGAAGGTTGACTAAAATCTAAAAGTGCCAAATATGTGAGGCAGTTGACCGGCCCACAGCCAATACATCTTCTTTGACTGATAAATTTTGTCATGTTCCCACGAGTCCGAAATTTCTGCCATCTATTGTTTCTTTTCGCTGATGATATTGTTTTGGTAAGTGATAGTGGAAATAATTTGCAGGTTCTACTTGATTTGTTAAGGGTGTATTTAGAAGGCAAGAAACTGGAGCTAAACACAGGTAAGACGGTAGTGTTAGTATTTAGGAAAGGAGGGAATCTGAGGTCTGAGGATGATTTCAAGTACGCAGGTAGAGAAATTGAAGTGAAAGAAGAATGGACGTATTTATGAATAAGGTTTAGGGCTAAAGGTAAGACATTTAGTAAACATATTGAAAAGAGTGTAGGAGAAAGGAAGATTACGTTCAAATTTGATTTTGAGGAGTGAATTGAAAGACATTAGGAATATCCGGGCCCATAAAGAAATATTTATGTCGAAGGTTGTGGGGGTAATGCGTTACGGTTCTGAAGTATGGGGTTATGAGAAAATAAATAAAATAGAAGTTTTGCAGTTAGGGTATTTTAAAAGGTGGCTAGGGGTAGTAAATTTACAAATAGTTTAGTGATTAAAGGGTGAGTTAGGGCTAATATCGTTGAGAAATGTAGGACTAGTTAGTATGATTAGATATTGGGAAAAGATAGTTAGTTTGCCAAATGTTAGAATAATAAAATCAGCATATTTAGAAGCTTTGAAAGATGATTCGTCTAATTCGTGGCCATATTTGGTAAAAAAAAACATATTAGAAGATTGTGGGATTGGTGAAATGTGGAATAACAGAGTAGGAAATGAGGAGGGAGTTAGCAAGCTAGTGCAGGAAATACTTAAGAGCCAGGAAATACAGGTTTGGCACGTCCAAAAGGATCAATCGGAATCCCTGAGGCTTTATGCCGCGGTAAGGGAGAGATGGGGTGAGAGTATAATGTTTAAAGCGGGTCTTAAGCGGGAGGAATTAAGAATTATTATTGAAATGTTGGCGGACACCCTGCCAATTGGCGATAGAAGGCGTTATATTGGTAATTTTAGGCAGAAATCCGGTCCTTACTTTTGTCCGATGTGCGGATGCGAGAATGAGAGTTTAGTTCACGTGGTTTGCGTGTGCATGGAGCTGAGTGAATGGAGGAAAGAACAGTATGGTGTGAGTGAACAAAATATTCTTTGAGCCCAAGCTGACTTTGAAACATTTATTCCAGCAATGTTTTCAACGGATACATCAGCTAAGATTCTTCTTAAGCGATACCCTTGCCAAGAAGGGCCGAAATATCGCTTATGAAGAATCTTAGCTGATGTATCCGTTGAAAACATTGCTGGAATAAATGGTGTGAGTGAGTTTGATAAAGAATGGATAATTAGAGTTGTTAGGAATGACTGTTTTATTACGATTAAGAGATTGGGGCGATTCCTGAGGACAGCGATGAAACATAGAAGTAGATTTTTGGATTAGGGAAATAACAAAGAAATGTTGAAAACGGTTATTAGAGAAGAGAAAGATTGAGGAGGAGCTTCTCTCTTTTGTGTTATTTTGTTTTGTGCGTTTTCTTCTAATATGTGATACTTTTTTGTGATTTTTTGTTGCCATGGCCCTCGGGCTGCTTAGCAATTAATAATAAATCTATCTATCTATCTATCTGTGTGAGGCAGTTGCCCGGCCCACAGCCAATATATCTTCTTTGACTGATACATTTTGTCATGTTCCCACGAGTCCAAAAGTTCTGCCATCTATTGTTTCTACGCGTTTCTGCTCGTGATTTCAGCTAAGTTCATAATTCTGTTTTTTTCTCTTGGGATTGCGATAGAGAAATAGTATTAGACATGACTCTTAAACTTTAAAAGTTCTCTCATTGCTAAAGAAATTATAGCTTGTCCTTTGCTCCTTTTTAAGCGGTGATGTTAGAAAGTTGGCCTAAGGCAAAAAAGTCAACTTTTGAACTTATAGCCTACTGCTAGATTTTTTTTTTCAACGGCAATCTCATTCGTATTTTGTAAAAAAAATTCCTTCATACGGTACAACAGTTTGAAAATTTCGAGGGGTTGACAACTTTAGTAGTAAGGTACACACTGAAACCAAAGATAGGCCTATCCCAACTGTGAGACATGTAGGGGACTTGTTAGCAACAATCAGCTGTTATCCATAATCATCTTCGTCGATGAGGGGCTAGCAACTTTTGCTAGCTGGTGTATATATTAATCCTGCTATTCGTTTCCCTTGAGAAGAATTTGGTACCATGTCTATCACAGGGATATGGACTTGTAAGCAAGAATCGGTTGCTAGAAGGGGTTCATGAAGGGCTAGAAACTAGTGCAAATTGGTGCACATTTTATTTGACCTCTGTAAATCTGAAGGTAAGAAAATTAGTCTCCAGGGTTGACAAATTTAGCATTTCAACAGTTAGCGAAGAAACAAAGCGAAAGTGTTGCTCTCGCAACACTTTAGTCGGGAAAGCCGAACAAAGGTTGCTGCAACACTTTATGGAGAGTTTAGTGAGTTCGATAACCATTTAATTTTACAAAATAAGTTACAAAACTATTGACTAGTGAAGCCTTGATTTTTGTTTGTGTGTGTGTGTGGGGGGGGGGGGGGGGGGGGATATTTCGAGTATCCGAGTAGTTAGTTTTTGGGAGTAGTTATGGGTATATTAAAAAATAATGATTTGCAAAGAAAGTTGTTAGGTTTAGTTGCTTAGGTTAAAAGAATATTTGTTGGTTATAGTTTGATTTAAAATATTTTCTCCATGTTCAGGTGATAGTTACCAATTTTAAAGGAGAAACGAGTGTTTTTTCGTCAGAACATTTTTTCTAGTCAACTTGAAGAGAATAAATCGATCAATAGAAGCATGAATCAAATTCGAAATTTGACGCCACAATTTGCTGCATGACCAGGGCGGCTCAACTTTCAAGAGCATTTTTCGCAAAGGCGAACCGCAAACGCTCTATGGTGCGTGTTCCACCGTTCTAACAATAGTTACTATTAGTTACTATTTCCGTTCCATCCTCATGAAAAGTTACTACGCTGACCGTTACTACTTGCTTACCATGCTCGGGAGCGTAGCAACTACGCATCTCTGTAACGTGATTGGCCGAATTCGCCTGTCGCGTGATATCCTGCTGGAAAATAGAAAAATCGTTCCAGCATTGACGGCAAAAAGCCAGAGTTCGTGACGTCATGCGTAGTAACTACGGTAAGTAGGATGGAACGCGCTCTATAGTGTCAGCGATTGCCAGTCTTACTCTAACCAACCAGGTCACGTTATGTTTGACGGTGTAAAACGGATAAGTCACCTACATTTGCTTGGAAGTATATTTCGGCTCTTCTTGGCAAGGGTCCTCTTCAGGCTCCAGCCGCTCAAGCTGGAAAATGAACTTGTGGAAACACAATTAAAGATTCTTCCTTAAATGTCTGATTTTAATAACTTCTTCTCTGAAAATTGATTGGAGTTAAAATTAAAACACGTTAAGACCTCTTTAGCCTATTTTAATCATTTGTTTTATGTGCGGCCAACTCAGGCTACTGGCATGAAGAAGTTTTTGTTGAATCCTCTACTTCATTTATCTCTCAGTGGCACCTGAGCGTCTAAAGAATGTTAAAACAACTTGCTTTTCTTCTTTTTTTGATGCTTCTTTAAGTGTAGTCATAATTAAGATTCTCTATACGTCCTCGACTTTGATGTCTCCATAGATAAATACCACATGTCAGTTATGCTGACTACGAAGTTTGCTTTTTCAGTGGACAATGTTTCTCGTTATATCAAAATAGCAATCAAACTATTAACGTTCCCTTATTATGTTGAAGCTTTGAGTTAACTGGTAGAAGGTGGACCTGGTTGATAGGTGATTGTCAGTTTCACTCTCCGACTACAAAACACGCCAGTAGATCTCCTGGAACGGTCCATAATTCCTATATATACACCTTTTCAACATCAACGTTTAGAAAAACCGTAAGTATATTCTATGACGGGTAATTCCTCTCGGATGTTGAATACAAAGACTTACTTTTACTTACGTTACTCCTAAGTGCCCACCTGAAGAGTTAAAGCACTCGCTCACGTCTGACATGTAATTCATTTCCCGATCCGGGTAACGAAATGCAATCGATTCAAAAAGAGCCTCGATAATTCGAGGCAACCGTGTTCAAGTGGTCACTTTGGCAAATACAACTCATTAGGCGTTGGTGTCATACGAGAGAAAAAGGAAATATCACAACACTGGTTACAGTACTGATTGATTGGTTCGATTCCTCTTGCACACCAGTAAAAAAGACCAAACATAATCCGCCTATAAAAAATTAAAAACCTACACGACAAGGCGGAATCGTAATAAGCACAAACATTAGAAGAGATTCAAGACTTTTCTACTCGATAATTGACTTCTTTAAAGTTCAATGGGCACATCAAACTACCCCAATCCCACTCTGTAACAACCTAGGAACAATGCTTACCCCTTAGATCAGCAGATTTTTCAACAGTTTCCTCTCTGTGATATTTCAAAGCGTAATTTTTTGGGCCAGTACATGCTCAGTTTACTAGCTCGGACAAAGATAAAAGTGATGTTTCTTATAATACTTAGTAGATCTTTATTTTATGCATAAATCAGCTTGTATAGTTCAGATTTGAATAGGTTATTTGTTTTTTAATGATTTTTGTAGCTATGTAATTTTTTATAAGCTTATTGTATATTCTGGTACATTTTACAAAGCAAGTTAATCGAGCTAAAGACAAGGGATAACAAGAAAACGGCCGATTTTTGTAGCGCCTTCCAAAGGAAGTCAGAAATGTATATTTCTGAAGCATTTAATACAAAGTAAAGCATTATAAGTGTCCATTGTGCTTAAAACACTAAACAGTTTTACATAAGTCAATTCGACGTAGTTTCTTTTGTGATCCCAAAGTCAAAATGATTTTAACGTATCAGCTATAGAACGATAAGAACTGAAGTTGGAAGAATTGTGGAAAGAGGAATGAGGTAATTGATTTATTACAAAATATACAACAGCAATCTGTTTCCCCGTTAAATTAACACATAAACGAAAGGCAATATGAATTTATGACCTAAAAGTCATTTCCGCGAACCCACAAGGAGGCTGGGGCTTGATAAGAGTGTTCCTCGATCGTGAGTGTATGTGTGTATGTGGGGGGGGGGGATCACAAAACTTAAGTGGAGGGTTCTCTGTGATTTCGTAAAAGTTGTCCGTCTGTCAGCAGTATAACTCTCGAAGGGGTTGAGATATGTTGGTCAAACTTGGTGTGAGGATCTTTTGGTCAAAGTAGATATCAGGTTCGTTGATGGGCTCCGTAGCCATAGAAGTGGTGGAGGGGGATTCATGAGTAAGAAGACATGCTGAACACGTACATGAAATTACTTTCTCGCCGGACAAATAGTTCGCCCGCAATCCAGCTAAAACCAGAAAATTTATGAAAGTAAAAGTTGTATTTGAAGTTGATTAGATGTTCGATTTAGGGGCAAGAAAACATGCTGAATCCGTAAAAGGCAATAATTTTCTACCCGGACATATAGTTCGCCCCGGAATTCGACTGAAACTGGAAAATTTGTATAAGTAAAACTTTAATCTGAAGTTGATTAGAGGTTCGATGTACTGATAAGAAGACATGCTAAATCCTTATATGAAAATTATTTTCTCGACTGACAAATAGTTCGCCCGGAACCAGGCCAAAACCTGAAAATGTGTTAAAATTAAAGTTTGTATCTAAAGTCGATGAGAGGTTGGATGTAGGAGTAGCGAGATATGCTGGATTCATTTTCAGCTTTAGTTTTTTGCCGGACTAGTAGTTCGACCGGAATCCGGCCAAAACCCGGAATTTGGCAGAAGTAAGGCAGGGAGTTTTGATAAATTTCCTCAAAGTAGATGTGACGTATAGCCGGGTAAACACACACACATCCTGAATCTAAATCTGAACTTGGTTTTCTCAGATGATTAGTCATTGGCTTCAATCTCTATTTAAATTTTAATAGTGAAATTGTTTAAGGAGTTTGGCCACCCCATCGAAACCTTTGGTCTTGTTTTTTGTGGTGGGACGCTCAGCTGATTGCCGACTTTAAACAGTTATAAACTAAAAATACAAATATCCATTCATATAAATTACTGGATGAAAACGTGGCTGATTGCTAGTCACAAAATAAGTTACCAAGGGCTTTTTTGTAGTACCTTCCTGTGTCTGGTGTAGGCATCATGTTATCCACGAAGGCTGCTTTCGAAGGGCCAGAAAATTAGAACCTGAGGATCTTCACCCACCCCACCGCGAAAATCTGCTAGATTCACTTGACCAGCGATGCCTTCTTTTCGCTATCTCGTCGTTTGTCTTGCATTTGTGACGGATCTTGTTATCACAGCTGAGAGTTGTACATCAGATTGAATTGAGGCAATGGATCTAGACAAGGCACAACATTTATGTGCAGTAATTTGAAAATGTGTATGTATAACATCTCTGAAGTCCTTGGATGTTTGATTGAAATAGTTCAGATGCATTCTAGCGTTTGTGTTGTCCATATCACTTCGATACCTTATTCAAGTCACCAGTTGACAATGCCAACATTACACGACATAGAGTCTGCCCAGAAAAGAGCAACACGGATCATACTCCGAAACCGCGACATACCTTACGAACAAGCCCTTGAGAAACTGAATTTATCACCGCTTAAAGCCCGGCTTGAAAAACTGATTTTGCAGTTTGGCAAAATCTATCCTAGCCAATATAGCCCCCCCCCCAATAATCGAACTAAATTGCAAAATAAACTTCTATCCCCTAAAGTCCGCACTCATCGTTACGGGAACTCGTTTGTGCCTTTTTTTTTACTTCGGTGTTCGATGCTGAATCGTAGTGTGTGTTTGTTATTTATATGTTTGTTATTTATCATTTGTAAGAAACTGAATTTAGTTATGCTATGATAGTTTCTAAATATACCGATATCTCTCTCTCTAACGATCAGGATTGGGAGCTCCCGTACTGGGATTCCTGACCAGATTTCTTACATCATTATTACTTCTATGGTAAAGTTGAAACTTTTGTGGAGGAGATTTTAGTGCAGAAAATCCGGCCGGGGAATCCTGATCGCATGTTCGCACTTTTAACCAGCACTGTTATGACCGTGGGGTCATCTAGTGTCGTGACCCAGATAGAAAACCAATAAAACATCTTAACAAGAAAATCGGACAAAAGAGAAAAAATATTTAGCTGGTATATGAATAACAAGTAATCAAAAGACATCTAAATGTTTTAATATTATTTGTTCCTTCCAGTAATATGTTTCGAGGTTTGTATGTTGTTACTGCCTAACAATTAAAGAAAATTTCAAGGAGAGAAGGTGTATCCGTTCTGGTATCTTGCATTGTCTGACTGACTGAATAATTCATGAGCGGGTGGATTCGACGGGATCGTCGTCGTGGATTGACTTTTCTGTTAGTTGGAATAATGTTGACTAGTGATAGAATTTTAACAGAAAGAAAAGGTACAGTAATGCATACACTAATCATCCCTTTGCATTGGTAGGCTTAGTGGTTGGCACCGGTAGTCGGTGGTAATTGCATATTGAGGATGCTGCTGAAGTGTGGGGGGGGGGGCAAATTTAACTTGCATGTTAGGTTTTTAAGATAACCTTACGTTCTGAGGGTATTTTTATTTATTTTTTAATAAAAAAAGGATGCCCTTCCGTAATAGGGAATCCCTTTTGTAGTGGCATTTCTTACGATCTTTTTCATTTCCTTCTCCGATACCAAAACCCTTTTTTATTTTAGTTTTTTTAAATATCTAAAACAATTAAAATAAAATAAATAAATAAAATATAAATAAACGTTCATTTGATCGTACTTTACATACAAAATTAATTAGTACGATTAAATGAAAAACTTTTAACGATTACCAACTTTCTTAATATAAAACTACTTTGGTTGCCAAATATAACTTTAAACTTTATCCCTTTCTTAAAACCTTAAAAATTACCATTTAAATATAACTGTACTATCCCACTTATTATTTCTTGTTTTTTTAACTAAATTTCAAACTAAATCATCAATATTAAATTTTAATTCCGAATCATTTCCTACTTTATCTTTACTATCTTTTATTATTTCCCAACATTTTTTTAACTTTCATTAATACGGAATCATCCTTACCTTTTTCTCTTTCTTTCCACTCATAATATCAAATTGTCGATATCATTAATGTCATTGTCCTTTCTCTTTTTAATCCATGTTTACTTGTAACAATTAATAGGCTCATTTCTTCCTTTAAATGTCATTTATGTCTATATTCCATTAAAGTATATATTATTTTTTCGAATTTTCTTAGTCGCTCCTTTTTCTTCTCTCATTTAATGAGAAAATGATTTACATCTTCGATTTCATTACAGTTTTTGCATTTTCCCGTGTCATGTTCAGGGAAAATTCGGTGCCTTCTTTCTTCTGTAGGTAGAACGTTATGTATTTGGTAAAACATATGCTGTTTTACTTTCGGCGAAAGCATCGATGTATGGAGGAGATTGAAAGTTCGGTTTGCTTGCTCTTCGTCTATCCGTTTTTCTTCAGTTAATTTTATATCCGGTAGACTCATCTTTTCTCAGTAAAAATTTCGTATCCCTTCTTTTGGTATTTCTCTTACATCGGGATAAAAAATTATTTCTTTTCTCATCTCTTCTATGTCCATAAACGCCATTTCTAGGCTTCGTGAGTATCCTTTTTTCCCGCTTTTTCTCATTAACATCCACGAATTTAATACTGATTCTTTTTTCTCGGTCATATTTTCTAGAGCTGTTCTGACGAAAAGTTCTCTTGACTTAGCTTCAGGGTCAATTATCTGCAGTCCTCCTTTTAGCTTCTGCTGATACATATCTGTAATATTTATTCAAACAATGTTTACACGGATACGTACGGTTACACGGAACATTGTTTGAATAAATGTTTCAAAGTCAGCTTGGGCTCAAAGAATATTTATATCTGTAATTCTGAGTTTTGGCGGTTCTTTTCCTTCCCATATGAAGTTTTATAGTATTTTGTGAATTTTTTTTAATTTCGCTTTCGAAGGGTACGAAACATTAGCCAAATACCATATTATTGGAAGGCTGTAAATATTTATGTATTCCGCTTTCTGAAAAACCGTGAGTTTCCGATTCCGTCGGTAATTTATAGATGCTATAATTTTTTATACTGTTTTCCGACCAATTCTTTTTTTCTGTTATTTCCACGATTTATTAAATTTTAATCCCAGGATTTGTATCTCTTTTTTCAACGGTATTCCACATACTTCCATTATCCCATCTTCTCTTTCTGACGTGATTTCCAAAATTTCGCACTTTCCTTTATTTAATTCTAGCTTGACGAGTTTGCAGTAATGTCCTGCACAACTCGATAGCCATTTTGTTATTTTCCTCGTCTTCTGTAAACGTGGTTATGTCATCAACGAAACCTCTCGCTTTTAATATTTCATCAAATAGCTTAATACCACGTAGTTTCATTTCAAGGAATTTTAGAAGCGGATCAATGTATAGTTAAGAGCATCATGCTTAATGGACATCCTTGTCGAATTCCCAATTCCGCATTAAATTCGTCTGATACCATGTCGCCCATGACGATCACTTGTGTGGTATAAATAACAATTTTAATAATAATAGGTTTATTGCCCATCATAATGCACAAACGTGCAAAAAGACGGAGTAATTAAATGAGGAAGAAGAAAAAACCAAGAAAAAATGAGTTTTGAATTTATCAAAACATATGTAGTTGCAAAAAAGGCTTTGGTGCGGGTGATAATTTATTAAAGTTTAACTTACTTTTGTATCATTTACAAATAACATTATTTGGATTCTGCTAAGAGATCTTTTGATTTTCCACTATCTGCTCCAATCTGAGTTTTATTAGAGCTATTACGATTGTACCTAAATTCACTGGTTCCGTGTTTTACTAAACATTGTAACTGCCCATGACTTATGTTCGTTTCTTATTTATTGTTTGTTAGTTTGTGTTTTATTTGTATTGTTAGTGAGTGCTTATTTTTCCAATTCCCGCCGTGTTAGCCTAGTGCTAATAGGGTTGAAAATAAAATTGATTGATCGATTGATTGATTGATGATGATGATGATTTTTTTTATGACCCGTTAACATACACACAAGGTACGAAGACGGAGTAAATAGTAAAGAGAAAACGAAGGAAAACACGAAAGAGAATTAACTTACGAAATACACAATATAGCTTTTACCACACGACTAAACCAAGAGGGTTTTCCAGTCAATATCAATAAAGGTGCAGTATCCAGGACGTGAGGTAGGGCGATTGAATTGCAGATAGCCGCAAGGACGGGACGTAGAAAACGTAGCTTATTAGATACAACAGATCCGGATGCACCTGCGATTCTTTGACGTATATGCCTTATAAATAGTGCATGGCTTCTTTGATGGATTTTCCAATAGGGAACCCCAGGTAAATTAGCGAATACAGTGGCTTCACATGAACACTTCCCAGTCGTACTGTTACATCCGAGTTGGATTTCAAGTTAAAAAGTACAACTTGGGATTTATCTGCATTGAAATGCATTCCAACGGGCCCATCTTCTGTGCTCATCGAAATTTTCTTCCAAACGAGTAACGGTACGGCTGGGGTTAAGAATATCATCAGCATACCCGATTAGGCTAACATCAATACCTCGACAAAACATGCAGGTTTAATTTTACTTTCGGCCCTTCTTAGCAAGGGTCCTCTTCAGGCTCGAGCTGGAAAATTAACGTGGGGAAAACAACAAATTCTAGCTTGAGTATCTGACTTTGTGAATTTCTTCGTGAAAGTTGCTTGGAGTTAATGCTGGTGATGCAATTTTGTTTTGGAAACGGCTGCTGTTTTTGCTGCTCGATTGGGTCGTTGAGAGGAAGAGATTTTAAGCCGGAAAAACAAAAAACATTTAGCTGGAAAAAAGAAAATAAATAATGGAGGTCGTGTTCGTCCAGGGCCAGGCTCAGTGAGGGGACGTATCCGTTTTCCAGTGTCAAACATGAAGGGGGTTGCCTCTCATATTCCCTTTTTTATGTGACTTTTTGAGTTTGATACACTAATTGGGGTTCTCGACTTCTCCAGTTATTTATGATTAATGTATTAATTATATCTCGTCTGTTATATCCTTCTGTTATCTCGCTGGAAAAACAACAAACACATAGCTGAAAAGAAAAAAGAACATTGGAGGTCGTGTTCGTCCAAGACCAGGCTCAGCGAGGGGGAAACACTGATTAAAGGGGACACATTTCAGAGAAATTATCATCCGGACCTTTGCGCTAAAAGCCTTATTCCATTATCAGGTCGTTTATTCCATAGAAAACACTAAAAGCTTTCCACCCATTAAACCAGCCATTGTATTGTTAAAACCTCTCCACGTCCTGATCTTGACGAAATAATAGTACCTCTCACACTCGCCAAATTCCGACTTGCGAATTTCAAATCCTTTGCGCTTGTCACTCATGGTCCTAGTTGCGTTTCACTCAGCTGTCAAAAAGGCCCAACTTGTCAAGAGTGATTGGTGCGGTTGGACAATGAGCCTTATTATGCAATTCATTCAAATGTGCTAACGTTTTGACGCCCTTTGGCTCATTTACACAACTGCCGCGTGTTGATGTTCAGAAAGGATTGCACCGCGGCATAGGTGCCTATAAATATTCCCAAGGGGATGGTAGCTCTTATTAGTCAATCAATTTTATTTAACGCAATAGTAGCAGGCTAACACGGAAGAAATTGGAACAAAACCAAAGGTTTCGATGGGATCCCAAAAATTCAATATTTGATCCAGACAATTAGGTCTTGTCTTCGCCAGATCCAGTCTTCGAAAGACTCCTTGAACATTTGTACTATTAAAATTCAGAAACAGGTTAATCATCTGAGAAAAACAAGTTCAGGTATTGAATCAGCATGTGTGTTTACCCCTATAAGCCATCTCTGTTTTGACGAAAACTTCCTGCCACTTCTGCCAATTTCCTGGTTTCGGCCGAATTCCGGAACTACTTTTCCGGCGAAAAAAGAAAGCTCAAAAACGAACTCAGCGTATCTTCTTTCCCCAATATTGAACATCTAATCAACTTCAAATAAAAATTCAATTTATAACAAATTTTCCGGCTCCAGCTGGATTCCCGTCGAACTATATGTTCGGGTAAAAAATGATTGTCATACACGGATTCTCCATCTCTTTACCCCTAAATCGAATATCTAATCAACTACAAATAAAACTCCAACTTTTAACAATTTTCGGTTTTGGCAAGATTCCGGGCGAACTACTTGTCTGGGTAGAAAATTGTTTTCACAAAAGTGTTCAGCATGTCTTCTTACTCCTAAATCGAACATCTAATCAACTCCAAATAAAACTTTTACTTTTAACAAACTTTCGGTTTTGGCCGGATTCCGGGCGAACTACTTGTTCGGCGAAAAATGGTTTTCACCGTTGTGTTCAGCATGGCTTCCTACCCATAAATAGAACATCTAATCATCTTCAAATAAGACTTTTACTTTTAACAGACTTTCCGGTTTTAGACGGATTCTAGGCTAACTACTTGTCCGGCGATAAAACGGTTTTCACCATCGTGTTTAGCATGTCTTCTTACCCTTAAATCGAACATCTAATCAACTTCAAATAAAACTTTTAATTTTAACAAACTTTCTGATTTTGGCCGGATTCCGGGCGAACTACTCTTCCGAATTCAAAATGGTTTTCACCGTCGAGTTCAACATGTCTTCTTACCCCATAATCGACTATCATATTATCTGTTAATAAATATTTAATTTGCCACTTAATCTAAAACCCCTCCCCCACCCCTAAATGTAGGGCTAAGTCTACGAACTTGACCTTACTCTTGACCCAAAGAATCCTCACACCAAGTTTCATCAAAATATCTCATTCCCTTCGAGAGTTACAGTGCGCACAGACGGACGGACGGACAGACGGAAAACTTTTGCGATGTCATAGGTATCCCTCCACTTACGTTTTGAGATCCCAAAAACAGTTGCGAAAAAAAAAACGAAGAACGCAAGAACTAACAAACAAAGAACAGGAAAATGTCTTCTGACCAGTGGCAAACTTAATACCGAGGGGTTTCTCACTCTCAAAAACGACGTACACCAAGTGGCGCGTGCCGCGGTGCCGTGCCGGAACCACGCCGGTGCCGCGGTGCCGTGCCGGAACCACGCCAGTGCCGCGGTGCCGTGCCGGAACCACGCCAGTGCCTCGCCGGTGCAACACCGGTGCCACGCCAGTGCCGAGGTGTACACTGATGGCGGAGACAGAGCAACCCCTCGAACAATACATATGTATTATTATTAATTTCCGTGACATGGGGATGTGAACTGATTAGACGAATTTGCCTTCTGGCGGGATCCCTGTTCCTATGGCCGGCTTCTACCAGACTATTGTTGGTTTGCGAACTCTGTTCACCAGCCCCTCGGTTAGAGCACCTGCCTAGTAAGCAGAAGGTCCTGGGTTCAAATCCCGTCTGCGGAGCATTTTTGTCTTTCAGTTCACTACTTATATAAACTAGGACTAGGGAAGGGGCCAAAGTGGTAAATGTAATGTGTAAAAGTAGTTGGTACTTGAAGGCCTGAATGGGGCCTTTGTCACAAGGGCCGAAATATCGCTGTAACAAGATCAGCTGACGTGACCGTTTAACGAGATCAAATATGATTCGCAATCAGCTTGGGCTGAAATATTTCGGCTTGTCTATTTTCTAAAGTCAAGTATATTAAATAAATACAAAAAATTTATTTTTTACTAAAATACCTAACAGCAGGGCCGTATCCAGTGGGAGGGGAGGGCTAGGGGGTTGACCCCCCCCCCCGAAACATGCAAAAATTACCATTTTTATAGGCTTTTCCCTTTGATCTATGTTTTTTTTTACTTTTCTGTCCGAACCACAGGTACCCCCCCCCCCCCCCCCCCCCCCGAAAAAAAAAATGGACACGGGCCTGGTATTCTTAAAATAGCCTTTGAGATTTTGTTCCGATAACAGCCGAGATGGAATGATGTTAGCCGAACTATTGTATTTTATTTTTCGAACTGCATGACTAAACCGATTAAAACTTTTTGGTTAACTGCATAGGCACTCTGGACCGGATAGCAGTTGCTTGCATTGTATCCATTTAGGATTAACCACCTTCAAAGAAGTTAATTAGTCTTGTGGAAAATGCGGGAGGAACCTTTAATACTCAATAGAAACGATCAAGACGAACACACAGGTCCGTATCCAGGAACTAGGTTAAAGCCTATAACAACGTTTAGTTTTCTTATGTTTTTTTCTCCTTTTTTTGGAGGGGGGTAACCCTCTCCCTCCTGCATACGGCCATGCGAACACACTTTACCTTTTCTTTCTGAAAATTCGTAACCTCAGCCAACGCTATTTGCAAATGCCGAAATCAAATAATTCTTTTTGAGCCACAAGTCCGTCAATTTGATTGGCCCATTCACTATTCGGAAGGTGGTTGACCGTTAAATATCTCAGCGGAAAATTATTTGCTCATCAGCTAAATCTTTCTTTTATTGTCTTATAAGGGTTGGGGGTTCAGATTAAGGGGGAACAACCAATGAGATAGTCGATTTCGGTTAAGAAAATATGCTGAACACGTATGTGAAAGTCATTCTCTCGCTGGACAAGTAGTTCGCCCGGAATCCAGCCAGAACAGGATTTTTTTTTAAGTAAACGTTTTTTTTAGAGTTGATTAGATGTCCGATTTAGGAGTCAGAAGACATGCTGAATCCGAATATGACAATCATTTTCTACCCGGACCGGAATCCCGCTGAAACTAGACAATTAAATAAGTGAAAGTTTTATCAGAAGTTAATCAGAGGCTATGTGTAGTGGTAACGAGGCATATTGAATCCGTATATGAATTCTTTCTCGCCGGACAGATATTTCGCCCGGAATCCGGCCAGAACTGGGAAATGTGTTAAAAGTCCACATTTTATCTGAAGTTGATCAGAGGTTCGATATAGGGGTAAGAAGATGTGCCTGATTCGTTTTTGAGCTATAATTTCTTACCGGACAAAAAACTAGAAATTTGGCAGTAGTAAGGCGGCAGGAAGTTTTGATCAGTTTCGTCAAATTAAGTATGAGGTGTAGTGTGGTAAACACGCATGCTGTATCCATATCTGAACTTGGTTTTCTAAGATGATTAGCCATTAGCCTTATTCTGTTTCTAAATTTTAGTATAAAAAATGCTTAAGGAGTCTCGAGAAGACTGGAAATCGATTACGGATTGTGGATTTGTGGATCCCATCGAAACCCTTGGTCTTGTTTTTTTCGTGACGTTTAATTAAAGGTAAGAAGTCTACATACGTACCAAATAAATAAATAAATCCAAAATCAATCTTTGACGCTTCGAGCGAAGGAGGTTATGTCCTACGTAGCTGATCATTGTGTTGCGAGAGCAACACTTTGGTTTTGTCCTCGTTATTTTTTTTCCTATGCCACCGATTTCATTTTATTCCTGGTAACTGGGAAGGGTCTAACCTGTGCGGCTTTTACGGAAAGTGTGGACCTTAGGTCGGATTGATGAATATGACATTACATTTTGGAAAGCTCCGTAGAACTCTTGCCTGGGGCCAATAAGGATGGTTTTTGCTTGTCCTCGAGCCAGAGCCTACGGTTTGCGAAGTGAAGTGGAGTTGTATAGCCTATGTCAGAGAGGACCATCTGAAGTTGTGTAGGGAACCTTTCGTTTCATCAAACCATGTTTCTGCTTTCGAGTGGAAAGCTCCGTTCTAGCACGCAAGCAGGCAGGCACCAGTTTCAAATTGAAGATGGACTAAAATCTATAAGTGTTAAATATATGCGGCAGTTACCCGGCCCCACAGCAAACATATCTTCTTTGAGTGATAAAGAGAAAAATCTACAGAGACAAAAAAGTGGCTTTTTCCCACGGGTCCGAAAGTGCTGCCATCTATTGTTTCTATCCATGTCTGCGACGACTTCAGCTGAGTTTATCATACATTTTTTTTGCGCTTGGGTTTGCGGTAGAGTAACGGTATCAGATGTGCCTCTTAAACTTTAAAAGTTCTCTCATTGCTAAAGAAACTAGAGCTTATCCTTTGCTCCTTTCTAAGTCGTGACGTTAGAAAGTTGGCCTACGGCAAAAAAGTCAACCTTTGAACTAAGATAGGTAGAATTTTTTTTTCGACGGGAATCGATAGCCATTGATGAGCTGATCAAAGTGTATGTCATCCATTTTTTGGTACAAAAATTCTTTCATGAGATACACCAGTTTGAAAGTTTCAAAGGGGTTGACAACTTCAGTAGTAAGGTACACTGAAACCAAAAATAGGCGATACCAATTATGAGACATGTAGGGGACTTTTAAGCAACAGTCGACTGTTAGCTCATAATCATCTTCGGCAATGAGGGGTTTGCAGCTTTTGCTAGTTGGTGTACCTGTTATTTGTTTCCGGTGTATTCGATGGTAAGACAGTTTGGTTCCCATTGGTAAGATATGCAAGGGACTAAGCGGAATAATCCGCTGTTATGCTACAATCATTTTTTGCTAGCTGGTGTACCCATCATTTGTTTTCGGTTAACTTAATGTTTTCAGTTAATTATCTTAATGTATATCACGGGAGAGGGACTTGTAAGTAGGGATCGGTTCACGAGGGGCTAGGAATTTTTGCAAATGGGTGCACATTGTATTCGATTTCTGTAAATCTGACGGTAAGAAAGTTTGTGTCGATGGTCTATCCATGTAACCTAGGGTTAACTGTTTACACAACGGATACAAACGAAAATGTAAAGCAATGAGGTAGTTTCATGATAATTAATAGTGTCATCTATGGTATTTTAATACTGAAAAGTTACGGATAGCTTTATAATACCAACTAGATTATATAAGATATTGTCCCAAGTTTTCATCCGTCACGATGTCTACGATTGAAAAGAATAAAGTTCAACTGACTGCAAAGTTAATTTAGTCCCTTCTTCCTATATTATTTTGTTGTTGTTTTTACAACGCTGAAGAATACCTTTTGATCATATGATTAATTTTTTTAGAACATCCCGTTTAAAAAGCTTCGATAAGTTGACAACTTCAGCATTAACCGACAGCGAAGAAACGAAACCAGTTTGAAAGTTTAAAGGGGTTGACAACTTCAGTAGTAATGTACACACTGAAACCAAAAATAGGCGATATCAGTTGTGAGACATGTAGGGGACATGTATGCAACAGTCAACTGTTGGCTCATAATCATCTTCGGCAATGAGGGGTTTGCAGCTTTTGCTAGTTGGTGTACCTGTTATTTGTTTCCGGTGTATTCGATGGTAAGAACAATTTGGTTCCCAATTGTAAGACATGCAAGGGGCTTGTAAGTAATAAGCGGCTATTATGCTACGATCATCTTCAGGGATGAGGGGTTTACAACTTCTGCTCGCTAGTGTACCCATTATTTTTATCCGGTGAACTTGATGTCTATCACGGGAGAGATACTTGTAAGTAAGAATCGGTTCACGAGGGGCTAGAACTTTTGTAAATTGGTGCACATTGTATTCGATTTCTATAAACCTGACGGTAGAAAGTTTGTATCGATGGTCTATCGCTGTAACCTAGGATTAACTGTTTACGCAACGGGTAAAAACGATAATGTAGAACAATGAGGTAGTTTCGTAAAAGTTAATAGTGTCATCTACGGTATTTTAATCCTGAAAAGTTACGGATAGCTTTATAATACCAACTAGATTATATAAGATGCATAGGTCTTACCCGGTTTGTGGGGAAGGTGAGTATGGGCTTGGCCACATTCTCCTGCGGTGTCGTAGCCTCTCACATTTGAGGGGAAGTATTTTTGAAAAGGGGAATGATGGCTTTCTCCCTGGGATTTTGAAATCAACGTCGCCGAGGTATATTATCGCAGTAGGGAATTTTGTTGGAAGGGCTTTAGAGTTTAGTAAGATTGAGGAAAGAGATAGAGCAAGTGCGCCGTAGAAATTATAGTAGTGGTGATTGAATGCTGGTTGTATTTATGTATGTTGATTGTTACTGTATATGGCCATACGGCTTTCAAATACAGATTATCTTATCTTATCTTATTGTTCCAAGTTTTCATCCGTTACGATGTCTACGATTGAAAAGGATTAAAGTTCAACTGACTGCGAAGTCAATTTATTCCCTTCTTCCGATATTCAATTGTTGTTGTTTACACAACGCTGAAAAATAACTTTTGATCATGTGATGATTCTTTTTATAGAACATACCTTTTAAAAGCTTTGATAAGTTGGCAACTTCAGCATTTAACCGACAGGGAAGAAACAAAACCAAGTGTTGCTCTCGCAACACTTTAGTCGGCGAAGCCGGACAAAGGTTGCCGCAACACTTCACGTTGCCCAGGCAACGTAGGTCTAGTTTGTGTTTGCGCTTGAAACAGTATCTTAGCAAACTTTGGGAAAAGTTGGATGGGAAAGCTTCGGCGTCGTTGGATAGTTAGCAATCCTTTTCAGGCCATAGCTTCTTTGACCTTTTAAGGAGAAGACTTATTGTTGCATGTTACTGGACCGGCATCTTTAGCTCCAAAATATTATAGCACCGATTGCCTACTTGAAAATTTGATGGAATCGGACGAAACGGTTTTCCCGTCGTTCAATAATTTGCTATTCTTGTTGTTTGGGCTCTCCTCAAGTGCAAGGGGCTGCTCACTTTTGATTTTGGTGTACACCAGGTGCCTATATAATGCCGCCACCAGTTGCCATGTCTTAGAAGATTATAATCAGTATTCTTTCAGCCCAAGCTCACCTCCCGGCTTGAGTCTGAAGGGGACCCGTGTCAAGAAGGTCCGAAATATCGAAGGTCCGAAATATCGCTCTAATAAGGTTTAGCTGACATATCCATTTTAACTATCAACTATTAAAATCAGCATAGTTAAGTTAGTGAGTAGCCTAAGTAATTTATTTGTAACCCACCATCTTTAGAAAGCGGAGTAAATAAATAATACGCAGAAAAGACACTAGATTTTCAATCTTCAAAAATGGATAACGTTATGCGCTGGTTGGGCCCAGTTGTCATGATTTTTAAATCGACGAGGAAACATCCATAAGGGTAACATTTGTATCTTGAATTTTAAAATTCCTTGTTAATACATGGTTATGACACAATTTTGACAGATGGAGCTGCTTCGCTTATTTAAAATAACACTATCTCATCTTTCGGATATCCTTCTTTCGCAGAATATTAGTAACACCATAACGAAATAGAATAGGAGCACAGAAAGGGGTGTTTTTCCCAAAGCTTTACGATTAGGCTATGGCGCCCTTGGTTGGTGACGATGCGGCCATAGGGATGGTAAAAGTAGGCAGGGACTATAGAATCGATACATGAAGACAAGGCCGTATTCAGGGGGGGGGGGCCTCCCCGCCCGAAACATACAAAAATAACGATTTTTAACGATTTTTATATGCCTTTCCCACTGATCTATGTGTTTTTTGTACTTTTTTGTCCGACCAGCAGGCAAAAAACCCCGAAATAAATTCCTCGATTCGGGCCTGAAGATAAGCCCGTTTTGAAGATGTAGGGAGACAGACTCCCTGTGGTAAACACCAGTACGGGCAGGAATTAGAAGTGTAGAAAAATAATAGGTGCCAACGGTACAACAAGTGCCGAGGAGTGGGTAATCCCTCTCTTAAGTAAAGACGTTTCTAAGTAGCTAACTATTCCACCACGACTAGCCCATAAATATTCTCTAGGGGACTAGCCTAGGGGACTCTAGTAAGCTGATTGTTTGCATGAAATTCAGACGGAGTCAGGATGGAATCGTTTGTTCGTCGTTCAATAATTTGTACGTTTTCTCAGGTTAGAGCTGTATGACCGTGCGAGTCGGAGTTTCTTTCATCAGAAACTGGCTCGACATCTTTGGCTCTCTGGAATATTGTAATAGGTAGGTTACTTTTGCGTAAAACGAAGTGGTAAATTGTAATGTAGGGAAAGCTATATTTTATTTTAAGTCTATCTGTCTTTTTTGAAAGTTATCGTATTTTCAATAAATACAAATTAAAAGCCAAGTTTTCTGCTAAATTAATAAAAAGAAGTTCTCGACTCTGTAAATTACCTAGGGGCCCTGGATCTCTATACCCGAGCAACCCCTACGTCCGTCATTTGTGCGGTACGCAAGATATCAAGGTATCAGATCAGCATCAGCTAATACAGGCCTAATTGGCGGTGCTGATCTCCCTCAGTCAGGAAGTACAACGACAGTTTAGCCATCCTGGTGCTTTTGCACGCCCTTCCTGTCGCATTGCCCAGGTTTCTCCATGTACCTACATGAAAAAACTTTCTACATGAAAAAACTGATAATTTCTGAGAATATAATCTGATAATTTAGCATCTTCTGACGAAGAAAGCTGCGAAGTTGGTTTATCAATAAACGATTTGATTTGATTTGATATAATTCCAGTAACATCTATGAATCATATAGTAAATAACTGCACAAAATAGTTATGTTCGTAACAACACATTCAGTCCTCCCATCTCATGTTCCCCACCCACGCACTTCACTGACCGCCTGCTTTAAACATTCTGAACACAGCTTACTACCCTACCTACCTGAATGTTGCCGTTTTATTTTTCTTGCCTCCTGTCAATTTGGAGTTCACCCAAGTGGTTATATGACATCAATAGGAGAGTCTTTAGAGCTTCCGGTTCTTTGAAGGTAGTTGGTCAAGCAGGATAATACCTATTTCTCGTAGGCTATCTATCAGCAACAGAGCGGCTGTCAATTCGATTTCTATGCGAAATCCTCTTTTCTTTTGATGGGTTCTCATCCTTACTTCTATTTTGTAAATTACCACAAATCCTTCTTGGGGGAGGCAGTCGAGTTTTTCGGGTTGTCTTCTCTTTGGCAAAAATGTTTCAGCTGTTTTACTGTTCGCACCAGAACCTGGGCATACCAGTCCTGATAATCTCCAGCCTTTGCTTACGCAAACCTATCTTTCTTGTGCATCACCTACGACACAAGCTGATATTTCAGGCATGAATCGATTCTTGTCGTACATAGCAACCTCAAGCAAGAACAGAAATAAAAATGAAAGGAGAATTTGTTGTTCTCATCCTAATTTATTACATATTCTTATCCTTATTTCTTTTTTATAATTGACCACAAGCTTTCTTGAGAGAGACAATCTGAATTTTTCAGGTTTCAGGTTGTCTTCTTTTTGCCAAAATCTTTTCAGCTATTTTACAACTAAAGTCCACATCAAAACTTGGACATACCACTCCGATAGTCTTCAACTTTAGCTCGACACAAATATACCTCTTCTATTTTGTGCGTCACCTTCGATACCAGCCAAGATTTCAGACGTAAAACATTCTTATCCTCACAGCAACGAATTTTGAGCAAGACCAGATCGAAAGGAAAAATTTCTATTAAAGGCTGATCTTCGAAACCCAATGTTTTTTTCTTCCCAAATTCGTGTCTGAACTAACGACTTGAATGCGTGTAATTAAGACGGGCACAATTCGAGACTGATTCCGAATTAACTCCTTGAATACCGGTTCCTGACAACAAAAATCAAAAACGGCAAAAAAAACGCTGTTCTTATTTACACTACCTCTAATTTCAACTTCGTAACGCTTCGTAATACGTTTAGCTCCTCCTTCCGCCGTGGTGTTCACAAATCCGTTTGCTTCCTTCTGGTGTATAATCTACCTCTTATGCCTGACCCTCTTTATGCCTGAACCTCTTTGTACTCAGGCAAGGTCAGAACATACGACCGCCATTCTGACAAACTAATAACACACTACTGCGAATCAGACAAGCTCAAACATACGACTAGAAACCCTCTTTGTAGCCATATGACTAAAACAGGTCATATACGGGTTAAATTCATGTGTGAATTTGCCCCCCCCCACCCTGCGCCCCTTAAACCGCTCCGACCCTGGTCTTTTAAGACCTGCATTGTGCGGCGTGCTTTAATACTGTAATTTTGAACCTTTTTATCACGGAACTCACTACTACGATTGTCTCAATTATTCGTAATTAGCGTTTTTTACGCATGTACTTCTTGTTTGTTTTTCTTTGGCGCTCAACCTGTTTTTATCATCCATTTCGAAGGTTTTAACAACTTTAGTGTGGAGTTAATTACGCTTGAATCTCTTAATTATAAATCATTGTCTATCCGTCAGTGTTTGATTCAGCCGATTAGGTATTCGAATATTATAGCATTAGATCCCATTTCTTAGGCTGGTAATATCTGGTTACAAACTCGAAATAATATTTCTTGAACACCCCCCGCCCCCTCTACTCTTTTGTACGCAGGGTGTCCCCAGTCAGTTGCGTTCATATATTCAAATAATGTATACAACGGATAACTCAGCTACGATTCTTCATCAGCGATATTTCGTCCCTTCTTGGTAAGAGGACCCTTGTCAAGAAGGGCCGAAATATCGTTGATGAAGAATCATAGCTGACTTATCCGTTGTATACGTTATTTGAATAGATGTTTCAAAGTCAGCTTGGGCTCAATGAATATTTATCTATACAGTTGCAATCGCCGTCAAATTGTTGAAGACTTGTTGAAAACGAACAGGTTCATCTAACACGTGAAACGGACAGAGAAAGAAGTAACCGCAGTTAAAATTTAATTGGAAAAGCAGCTTATTTATACACCTGATCTTTGAACGCAACTCGTCTAAGGGATTTTGTATTTGTTTCACTTGGGGCTCTAGTAATAACGTTGAGAGTGTGCGAAGAATATTTTTCTACAGTGGCTTACATTTTTAGTTAGTAAATATTTCCCAAAGTTCATCCAGACGCGGAGAATTTGAATTTCAACAGAGGCCTGCATTTCCAGGGTTAAAGACGCTAAGCTCGAATAAGTTACACCTGTACAAAGTAGGAAAATTATGTTAAGATATTTCTTGCAAAGAATATTTTTCGGCAGTGGCTTACATTTGTAGCTAGTAAAATTTCAAGCCTAGAGGGACAGGCACATAGAGGTACCACATATCTGAAAGAATAAGAATCGGAAAGAGAAAGAATCTATGTATTCTTTATCGGGTTTTTGGGCCTATTTGAGTGAATAAGTGATAAATAATTAGACTGTCGAATCTCTTGTTCGTAGACCCTTTTCTCCTCGCCATTTCGTTTTATGGGTCACAAACGCATATTCGTTTGGGTAAAACAGATTCGTCCCCATTAAGGCCCTCGGATAAAAGGAACCCGGGACCTTATGACAAACCACATTTTTTAAAGGTCAGCAAAAACGCTGAAAGCACAGCTCTTACTAGAAATGATCTCTAAGATGAATCGGCCCAGGAATATTATTTTCAAAAATACTATTACTTTCCACGAGAAATTAGTGACTTTCTTGTTAGTGCTTGTCGACTCTGTCCAGCCGCCCTCTCTCCAACGCGTCGGCAGGACGTAAAATGTTTTAAAATTGAACGCGCCTTGTTTAAAATGTGGGAAAACCAAGCAAGACAAATGAAGTCCAAAACAGAAGGTAGACCTGATGGTCTACAATGTCTTCCAAAAAGAAGACCAAGGTTTCGTTGGGACCCCAAAGTTTAATATTTGATCCAGACGATTGGGTCTTGTCTTCACCAGTTCCAGTCTTCACCAGTTCCAGTCTTCACCAGACTTCTTGAACATTTTTCCTATTAAAATCTATAAACATATTAGGGCCTTATAGCTAATCATCTGAGAAATCCAAGTACAAAGATGGATTCGGTATGTGTGTTTACTTCTATGTCAATCTATTTTGACTAAACTGATCGAAACTTCCTGCCTTATATATACTTCTGCCGAATTTCCGGTTTCGGCCGAATTCCGGGTGAATTACTTGTCGGGCGAAAAAATTAAATCCAGAAACGAATTCGGCGTATCTCCTTAACCCCTACATAGAAGATCTAATCAACTTCAAATAAAACTTTAAGTTATAACACACTTTCTGGTTTTGGCCGGATTGTGGACGAACTACTTGTCCGGCGAGAAAACAGTTTTCGTCATCGTTTTCAGCTTGTCTTCTTACCCTTAATCGGCTATCTCATTAGTTGTTTACAAATATTTTGTTTGCCCCTGAATTTGAACCCCCACCGCTAAATGTAGGGCTACAGAGCCAATCTACGATCTCTACTTTTTCCTTGACCCAAAAAACCCTCACACCAAATTTTATGAAAATATCTCATTTCCTTCGAGAGTTGTCGTGCTGACAGACGTACGGACGGACAGACAGACAACATTTGCCATGTAATAGGCATCCCTCCAATTACTTTTTGGGATCCCAAAAATAATACTTTGAAGCTTCGCATGTCCTTATTTGTGAAAGAGATATTGAGGAAGGTTTGCGTTGCGTGATTTTCAAAACTTGGCTAGGTGCAGTACAAAACGTGACAAGGGTAAAAGGCGGGAATTTCAGAATCTTATAATCCCATAAGCGAGCTAGGGAAATATTCAATTCAATTCAGTTCAATTCAAATAATTTATTTCCTCCAGAAATCGGAGAGTAAAAAATATAGTAAACACATACATAACTGGCCAAAAATACAAAACGACTACTATGACATAACAAGGCCGTATCGCATATGAAAGGCAGAATAAGCAAGTAGGGTCTTTTAAAAACCTGTAAAGACTAGTCCTTATGAGACAAGCAATATTTCAGGCACGGAAAATAAGGTCCTATATTCAAATAATGCATAAACACGGATATGTCGGCTACGATGCTTTGGCTGCCAAGGAAAAACCCAGGTGTTTGTTTTGTACCAGGGTGGGAAAGAGAGGAATCTTGTATATCGGTAACTGTTAGAACGGGGGTAGTGGTGATCTTCCCTCTTCGGAGTTGAGAAAATGGCGAGAAGGTTTGTCAACATTTTTGCAAAATAACGTGAAATGGAGGGTCTCGTTGTCACGAATAACCACAAATTCTTGTTTTACACCAACCTCGTCTTGACCCCCCCCCCCCCCGTTGCCCCCTACCAGACGTGACACCCTCCAAAGATGCTGGAGAATTTGCGAGATGTACGCGTGGTCACCCGTCATTAAAGCGTGCCGCGCAGTCTGACGTTAAACCCTGCGGAGCTAGTGAAACAAATCTGCAGCGAAATTAGTTGTATTTCTGCCTTTGCCGGAGAAGGATCGAAAGAGCGGGAGTTATGAGTCGTGAAAAGTGGGGAAATTGTGAATAGACCTAGTGGTTTTGTTTACGAATGTTAAGAGCTTGAAGTGTGGTCATTTGGATTACTGATATTTATTTGGATACGTCTGCTGAAGCTTAAAGAGAGGTAATAACGGAGCTAGCCCATTTAATTTCTCAGTGTTAGAGATGAATATTTGAAACTAGCCGCTTTTCTTTCTGGTAAAGCTTATTTTATTTAGCTGGGACTGTTTAAAGCTTTCTTGTTCTATTGATGATTTAGGCCTTCGGGTTGAAGTGACGATTTTATCCACGCTTAGTCCGGTAACTAGAGGCGTTTTTCCGTGCTCCCACAAACAGTTTGTGGGTCGATTGTGGCTCAAAAAGAGTGTTTCTGCGGCCTTTTGTGCGGCCCACAAGCGTGTTTCCGTGACCAACTGGAATTTGACAAACAATGCCGAGGTGACTGTCGATTTTGACGGGATATTCAAGTTTAGCATCAAAATAATGACAAACAATATAATTAAAAGCTTTCTCAAGCATGTAAATATCAAGTTCAAGATCCTTTTTGCACAGGATGGTAAGGACAAAAGCCTGGAGCTATCGAAATTTTATATGAATTTTATTTGTATTTTCAGACATGCGAAATTACCGCCTAGAAAATAGACAAAATGGCGCGTCTTGTGGCTCGACTTTGTGGCACACAGCCGCGTTTCCACGACAAACACTAAGAAGTGGATGGCCCACAATTGTTTTGCGGAAAAAGTCTTAGGGCTGACTCGGATTTCCTCACCGGGCTTAGTTGAGCCTTAGGTCACCTAGGCGTTTTTCCGCGATACAATTGTGTGCCACACACTTCCGAGTGTTTGTCGCGGTAACACGATTGTGTGCCACATTGTCGAGACTCGCGGAAAGGCCGTTTGTCTATTTTTTGGTGTCTGAAAATAAAAAGAAATTGAGATAAAATTTCGAGAAATAGATTTTCAGGCTTTCGTCAAGTAAAAAGTATCCTCAGTTTTATGGCTACAAGCTTGTGAAAGTAGTTTTTTGTCATTGTTTTGACGTTATTTTGCTGCAAAAATTTGAATTTTTCGCCAGAACTGAGCCAGTAAATCGACAATTTGTTTGTCGAATTCGAGCAACACAGCGAGCCACAAGAATTTGTTACTCGCGGACACACTGTGGGCCGCACAAAAGACCGCGGAAACAAAATTTTTGTGCCACAATCGACCCCACAAACTGTTTGCTGGAGCACGGCAACAAACTGTTTGTGGGAGCACGCTGATAGGAAATGAAGAGAAGAATTAACCCGTCAGTCTAATTCAATTTATCCTCTGTAAGCGGACTATTCTTTTTTCTTTCACAAACCGCAAATGAGAATTATTCTGTCGGTCCAACCCAGTTCATCCCCCGCACTCGAATCTGTTTTTGCCGGCTGTTATTTGTAGACGACAGTTACTTGTTACTAGTTTATGAATTATTTAGGCAGTAAAAAGGATTTGATTATTGTAATTACTCAACATCCATCGACTCACAGTGAGACGACGGACGGCAAGACATACAAATTTTTTCCCATTCTGTTCTTACCTTGCTTCATTTTTTGGGCAATTATGTACATTCACTTCTTGTTTACAGTCAAAAATATATATCAGACTACATTTGATTATCGCACTACTGTTAACCTTTCCTTGATCTTTGCGTACGGAAACATAATTACTTAGTACAGCAGCTAATAAATAAAAAACAGCGGGAATAAACATATGAATTAGCCGTGTTTCTGACGACAAGAATAATGGCACTACTGTGATTTCTCACATAATAACAGACATTCTAAACGCAGGTCCCACAAAACAGCAACTCTTAAGGTCAAACACGACACTGAAATTTTTAGGCAATTCTTATCTATTTCTTAGGTGAAATTACGCTACTTAATTCTTAAGATTAGCGTCTCTTGGTCTTATAAGTCATGTTCTTGTAGCCGACGAAGTTAATTTCTTTTTCTTGTCACAAGCCTGTTATTAGGATGTACTAGACACTTTTTTGTGTGTGGCGGTGTTAACCTTTTTTTGGTCTTTATTTTTGTTGGCGAAATTTAATCACTAAAACACAAAGAATGACGAGATAATAAAAAAAGGCTCGTTTCGAGGATAAGAAAATTGATGCTAATAACAGTATATAAGAGTGACCATTAACACTGCTTCCACAAAAAGTAAAAGCTTTTGAGCTCAGCCTAACTGGAGGGGGGGGGGGGGGGGCTAGCGGTTCTATTTTTTTTGTGATTTTTTTTCTTTGCGTGGGGGATCGAACTTGGAATGAGCGATTAAAGATTTGGTGGTCTGTATGTTTTGTAATAATATGGTAGGTGGATGGGTGTAAATTACGAAGTGCTCGACAAAGTCTGCACTCCGCTAGGGCTTTGTTTTGCTGAATAGTGTCATAGTTTTTTTTCTTTTGTGGATATTAAGGCTGAAAAAAAAGAGTTACCATCCCAACATTCTCGAATGTTCACGTGTATTTCTTCTCTCGACATTACGCTCGTAACTCCTAAAACTTTAAGTGGTGCAGATTGTGCAAATTAAGCAGTCCCACTTTTGATGTCAGGAATAAATGGCCAATCTCGCTCTTGACTTTGAAAATTGGCACCATTTTAGGAATTTTTCTTATGCTGCCTAGTTCGGGGAAGGAATGTCAAATAGAAAAGGGTGGGGAACGATCGCCGTGACATACCGTGTCCTCGAGTAACTGAGAATATAAAATGACGAAGTGGGACGTAAGCATCAACTCCTAAAATTTCTCATAGTAGCCTGTAGTGCAGTAATAATGTTCAAAGCTTAGCCGACAGTTCACAATGAAAGATCACAAAACGAGATTTTCGGGTGTTTTATTGATCAGCTAATTACCCCGCTAAGATGTTGAGAGAGGGGTAAAATATTTTTGACATTTCAGTTGCACTTCCGGCAATCGTCTTCAGCGTAGAACAAACTAAATTACTTATTCCAACAACATACGAGCGATGCGGACTCGACAAACCATGAGGTGAAATGCAATTAAAACCTGAAGAACGAAGTTGACTTGGTCAACAATACGACGACAGATTCGACGACTCGGCCATATTCACACCCCACCTTCTATGCGTTGTACAGATCTGACAGTTAGACCAAAAGACGGGTATAACAAAATGTCTCGGGAAATCCAACAAAATGTAGGCTATTTCGGAAAATATTTCATGTACGACATTTTGGATGTCCAGGAATGACGTGGAAGCAGAAGCAGAACACAGAATATTAAAGTGTCTAAAAGGTGTGTGTTTAAGAGTATATGGGTGTATGTACATTTCTGTACTTTTTCTACGATTAGGTGGTGTAGCTATAGTCTATATATAATCCGGTGAATTTTATTTGGCCGAAACTATTTGAAACTATGAAAACTATTTGGCCGACGCAGAAGCTTTCATTCGGAATTAAGCACCCATCAATAAAAACCCCGAACATATCGTTTCGTGCTCTTTCAGTATAGTGTGTTTTCACTTTCTGGATGTCTCTCAAACCAGCAGAGCCGAGTCAGATGAATCAGATTCTTTGTGGCATTGATTTGTATGTCCTTTGAGTGATTGAGCATTAACCAATGATAATCGCTTTGATTGTTTAAGCACAATGAGCCCTTTTGAGTGTTTTTCGGGGTGGTTGGCCATCATATATTACCTTTGCACTTGGACCGATGTAGCCTATTTTTGGGCTCAGGACTTTTGGGAATAAGTTTGATATTCTTGTTGGACAATGTTTTTTTTTTTTATTATTATTATTTGATTTGTAAATCGTCACAACGCTGAGAAAAGATAGATTGAAAGTAAAATCTGTCTTATGGACAATCGCAAGAGAAATATAAATGTGAAAAGCTTGTAAACAGATCTTTTATATTATGCTTATAAAAGGCGCAATGATTTGTTTCATCCTTTGTTTGCCCCACGTGCCATGTGCTTTGGCTGAGCCAGTTTCAAGGGGTTACTCAAACACCGGCACTTGATGTACATCATTTCCTGGCAACGGGCATGTGGTGTACACCAACATCGAAAATTGGCAACCCCTCGGACAGTACGAGTGTTTCTGAGGCCGACTGGATCGCATGCACGAGAGACTGTTGTTTGTCTTTCGATCCGCTTCTGGCCGTTTCAGTGAGGCAATAGCCTAAGGTCAATTTAGCCTACCTAAAAAATACACAACAGAAAAGGAACACTTGGGCATCGCTATGCCTATGGGAGTCTAATGCTGCTTTCGCACTGAAGCCCTTAAATTTACACTGAGCAAGTCATGTGCTACGTTTTGATGGTGCAGCACAAGCGTTGCGTAAGGAACACGAACGCCACGGAAGAGTGGGTTTGAAGTTAGTTTTTGCGTTTTGCTGGCAGGAGAATACGGGTCCGCATAAATAAGGACGAAATCTCTGACAAAGTTGTGAAATGGTCGATAAACTTTCCAGGAATAGCCTTTCTGTATGATAAAAGGATCCAGGATTTCCATACAGAAATGCGAAGGGCAATGCCTGACAACAGATTGCCAACAATGTACTGAAACATGTGGACCCAGCTATGCGTTATTGCCACTAATCTGCAGAAACTGAGTTCTACGCCAGAACTAGCCATTTCACTTTCCTGCAGACGCAACGCGCCAGCCCTCACTATAGAAATAGACCGATCTCGCCCATCCGCGACGCGTTGTATTCGCAAGCGCGACGTAATTATCACACGTCTTAGAGCGTGTTCCATCCTACTTACCGTAGGTAGTACGCACGTCATCACGAATTCTGGCTTTTTGCCGTCAAGGCTGGAACGATTTTTGTATTTTCCAGCAGAATATCATGCCACGGGCGAATCTGACTAATCACGTTACAGAGATCCGTAGTTACTACGCTTACTACGCTCCCGAGCGTGGTAAGCAGATAGTTACTATTTTGATAACTAATAGTTATTATTTGTAGAAGGGTGGAACAGGCTCTTAGTGTGAAAAACCCCTTAAAGGAGCCATTCTTAGAATGGCGAAACTTTGACAAAGCCAACACAATTACATTCACACCTATATGCAAATGCTTGGGGGCTCAGTTTCGGCCAATAACGAGTGATGTCGTTCAGTAACCGGAAGATATAATTTACATCGCACCCGCATCATGTTCAAGCCTGAACAAAAATTTTCGTTTTTAATTTATTGATTGTTTTTATTTATGTCGACTTTTCTAAGCTTGCTGTCGTCTCGTTTCTTAAGTGGGTCATAAATATAAATCATTATTATTTGGTGGATTGACCCTCCTACCCTTCTTGGTCCACCAACAGCATACTGCCGTTAGCTATTCAGTTTGAAACCGGTACTGTCGAGGTTTTAGTTTTTTACCCCAATTTCAGATCCCAAAAGTACCAGTTTTCCTTTTTTCGTATCAAGCCTACACTAGAAAACGGGAAGGGGGGGGGGCTAACTAGATGCTTCCACGTCAGTCTTTTTTCTTATTATTTAAATTAACAACTGATCTAGAAACAGCTGAGCTGGCCTTTACTTGACCAGTGCTGCAAAAGAGTCAATTTACCACGTCAAGATTTGCATTTTGAGTTTATTCGTTACAATCTCACTGTAACGCCCCTTAAATATCTCTCTTTGCATTTCGACCAAAGCCGGAAAGCCTTAGAAAGAAAACAGCAAGATATCATATTTCCCCAACTATCGTATCTCTATTCTATCATTGAAACATTCCCCTGAAATAAAAGAGGAACGCAACTTTTTAATCTCGTTACCGGTGCTAGTACACATGGATGCAGCGGTCGACAATGAGAGACAAGAAACCTGTAAAAAAAAGTATGACATTTCGCAAATGTCCGAAGCATTTTTAAGGATTCTGAAATGAAAGATATGTGCCAGGAGTTTGTGGAATTCGTCATCGTTTAGCAAAGATGAAGATCGCGATTTCGCAAAACAAAAAAGTAAATCAAGAAGCATGCGTAAGTACGTTTCTTTTTTTCGATTAAAAATCACTATTTACCAGAATTCACCACGCCAAAAAAAATAAAAAAAATAAGAATAAATAACATGCCTACGATTTTTTTGTTTTGTTTTACAAATGTCCTCCAGATCTTTCATTCTGTTGACGACTCAGTTGAGAACATGAAATTAGTAAAAAGTGAAAACTTTTCATGGGTCATCCCCCAGGAAGCACCGAGGGGTTGTCCACTCTCCAGCATCTGCTCTACGTCCCTTCCTGGCTCTGGCTGAAACCAGTGGTGCCTGCTATGCTCCCATCCGTAAGTTAGGCGGTTCCCTCTCTAAACGTGGTGATTTTAATGTTCTAACTCTTGGCAATCACTGCCGACTGGTGTCCGCCGTCACCGGGCACTTTCTGTAAAATAAAATCGAGAGTGGCCAACCCCTCAAAAAGCACTGGCCAGTCCTGGGTGTTGCGACACAACTATGCGTACGCTACAACTAAGTATTCAATAAATCACAACTGGGCCCAACTACATTTTTCCGCAGAACACAAAACCATAAAAAGTACTGCGGTTTGTTGTTTTAGGTATGAGATTTTGGTGGTTGTGAGACACAAATTCCACCCTTGTAATACTGTGATACTTCTGGAGGCTGGTGGTATCCAGGGGCGCACGATACTCTGAATTGTCACTCTATTTTGTTTTTGTCACTCTTGTCCTACGTAATTCACTATAATTCAGAGATCATCCAGATGGGTCATTTTCAAGCAGTGATTCCGACAATTTGACGTTTTTTCCATGGAAACAAAATCAGGTGTGTCATTTTGCAGCAGTGATTCCGACCAAAAAGTGACCATCTCAAATTTGTTCATGAAAATAAAATTTCACTCCGTGTTTTCGATCAAAAATCACTCACTATTTTTTTTTTTTTATGTGGCAACCCTGGTGGTATCTTCACAGTGGAAAAAAAAATCACATTTGTTCTTTAGTGTATCCAGTTTGTTGTTTTACGGCTTGCAGTTCTCAGTCTTTCCAGCTGTTCGCGTGGTTACCCTTCTCTTCACAGACAGTGCGTCACCTCCATTCCTGGGTATCATGTTTCACATGTTCTTTTATTTGGTTGTCTGTAAATATAGGCTTGTACTCTCTGAAACCCAAGTCGTGTGAACCCGACAGCAAACATCATCATTGCTTCTTCTTTGCTGTGTTAATCACCATTGAATAATGAGTTTCGGACCGTGTTTACCCAGGCCAGCTCCATCCCTATCGGTGACCAGTATCGGTAAAAAAGACAGCAGGCTAACCATGCCACAGTATCGAAGTTTTAGGTCAACCAACTTTTCGTTTCACTATCGCAGTCCTCTCAGGGGGGGGGGGGGGGGCTGAAGCAAGAGTAGTTTGTGTTAGCCTGGTGATGTGGTGTTAGAGCAGTAGGTCTGTTGGTCTTATAGGCGGGAATGGGAGGGAACATAAAAAAAAACCCAGCTTAGTTCCATTATATGCTTTAAATTTAAGGTCTTACGCTTAAGATGAGAGGAGAGAGGTCAAGAATGGGGTGGGAAGTAGATGAAGTTTTTGCTGATGCTTCGGGTTCTTGAACCTGGAGGCACAAAGAACTACGGCTTGTAAATTTTGCTGAAAAATACTGTTTTGGCTGTTTCTTCCGTTTCGGGTATGGCTGTTTAAAATAATTCCTAGAAAGTTCCTAAAAAATTCATTTTAAAATAATTATAGTAGAAGAAAGTAGCCTCTAACCTAAGTCCCTTGATAGGCTAACTGATAAAATTGCTTCTATTTTTCTTGTGTTTGTAATTTTTCAAACATTACTCACGTCTTCCAGCAAAAGATCTAAAGCGTATTAAGACTTTCGCTTCAAAAACTGCACACTTTTTCTTTATTCTTCCTCAGGATTACAAAACTCAAACCTATCGCGTTCCGTGTAGAAAACTTGATGGTTTTCCCACTAGTGATAAAAAGTACGGCGTTCGAACTCATTAGCAGCACAGGCATCCGTAGGATCTGGATATGAGTGCCAAACCCGACGTCAAGCGTAAAGAACAGAGGGCCATAATCGGTCATTCTTTGTCTACTTTATCAAAGGTTTAACATTTTAGACCCTACCCTACCTGAAAGTATGTGGGGGGTGGGGAGGGTAACAGTTATAACGAAACAGTCTTCCGGTGCAGTCGTCACATAGAACGTTATATTGGGATAATTTTAGCTGTGTTTTCTGGAGGTGGATATTAAAGTAATTACCCATCTCGACAAAATATTTATCATGTTTGACACAGCTACTAGAAGATAGAAGCTGGCCTCTAAAAAGGTACTCGAACAAGAGCCAATAAGAGATTACCGCAGAGTTAAAGGACCCCTCGCACTATTTCAGTTTCAGTCTATTCATAAACATAAAAACACCGTTAACTCTTTATGGCCCCACCATAAGGCCTGACAATGACAAGTTAATTACTCTTCAACTTCCAGTATTTTAAACTATTTGAATACTCTAATCTAGGCTGTGCTTTCAACAAATAACCCGCAGTTTTCGGTTGTTTTAAGCCTTTTCCGAGACCCGTTGACTTGCTAACCGGTTTTTGGGATCCCAAAACGTAAGTAGAGGGATACCTATATGACATCGCAAAAGTTGTCCGTCTTTCTGTCTGTCTGTCCGCACGATAACTCTCGAGGGGATTGAGATATTTTGATGAAACTTGGTGGGACGATCTTGGGTCAAAGTACAGGTCAGGTTCGAAAATGGGCTCTGTAGCCTTAATTTGAGGGTGGGGGAGGGGTTTCAAATTGGCAACACAAATATTTTTTAAAGCTATTGAGATAGTCGATTTAGGGAAGGAGACATGCTGAATTCGAATATGAAATTTATTTTCTCGCCGGACAAATAGTTCCCCCGGAATCCGGTGAAAACCGGAAAAGTTTTAAAAAGTAAAAGTTTAATATGAAGTTGATTAGAGGTTCGATTTATGGGTAAGGAAACGTAAACGTAAAGAATATGAAGTTTATATTCTCGCCGGACAATTAGTTCGGCCGGAATAAAACCGGAGAATTTGTTAAAGTAAAAGTTTTATTTAAATTTGATAAGATGTTCGATTTGCGGGTAAGGAGAAATACTGAATTCGTATCTGACAATCATTTTCTCACCGGACGTATAGATCGCTCGGAGTCCGGCTGAAACCGGAAAATTTGATAAAAGTAAAGTTTAATCTGAAGTTGATTAAAGGTTGGATATAAGGGTAAAGAAACATGCTGAATTCGTTTTTGAGCTTTATTTTTTTGCCAGACAAGTAGTTTGTCCGGAATCCGGCCAAAACCGGAAGTTGGGCAGAAGTAAGGAAGGAAGCTGAGATACTGCGTAGGCTATAGGGTAAACCATTAACCTCGATGTCGGAAATAATTTGTCTTAAAGGACACCTGAACAATGAAACCATACTTGAACACACCATGGAAAATGCATTTAGGCTACGTACATGACCACGGAGAGCATTCTTCTCCTGAGCGTGACGTTTTCAAAATAGGGATGTTCGTTTCTGGAGGTTTGCACCTGCAGACTCCAAGACAAAAAGCGCATTTCATTCAAATCTTGTACAGCTCTGGCCGGATCTGGAATTTCTTCTAGATATACGTTTGGGCTTAACTGGTTAACTAATATTCCAGAAGAAAGGCCGATTTGAGACATTTGTTCATTTCTAAAATTGTTCAGTAATGAAATAAGGACAGATGCAAAATTGAGCAAAAATCATAGCTTGGAAACACTATTTCGTATTTGGATTGGGTTTTCTGCAGACAATGTTAATGGAAGTCATACAGATAGGGATGATACTTGGTACTCTTCATTCAGGTGTCCTTTAACGATTACGGTCGATGGCAAGTCATGAAAACTAACAAATTACATACTGTCAGTAATACAATTATTCCTTGAGCCCAAGCTGACTTTAAAACATATTCAAATAATGCATAAAACGGATGGGTCAGCTCTCGTCAGCTACGATGCTTTGGCAGCGATATTTCGGCCCTTCTTGGCAAGGGTCCTCATCAGGCTGTCAATTTTCAGGGTTAACTTCGGGGAAGGAAACAAACCTGCAATAAAACCCCGAAGTTAACCATGAAGATTGACAGCCTGACGAGGACCCTTGCTAAGAAGGGCCAAAATATTGCTGCCAAAGCATCATAGCTGACATTTGAATATATGTCAGTAACATATACTGTGTGTTCTATAGGCTACTAACACTTATTGTATTCGGACTCCTCCCGGGACGAGTTTCGCTGGCACAGACACAAAGTGGGACTTGAATCTCAATCTTGCTTTGCGGACTTTAAAGTTTAACTGAAAAGGGCTGAAATGGGACAATCTAGTTACCCGTCACTTATTCACTAAAAGAGGCTTGAAAATCCTATGAAAATGCGTTACTTGATTGCTCCTCTATTCAAGAATAATCAGTTTAGTTTACTGGAATTTCCTTGTCAGACTTGTGGTATCTTTATGAGCTTTTACCTGTGTTGTAGGCTTGACGAAAACGATTTAAAAAAAACTAATTGGTCAAGCAGCTACCATCCGCGAGCTTATCACTGGCCACTGAAAAGACGCGTTTGCATTAAGCTTCAAATTTTCCGCGGCATAGTAGAATTTTGCGAAGTGTGGCCGTAGGTAGATATTCTGAGCATCATGCTAGAGTAAAAAGTGAAAAAATAAAGCAATCCCTTAACACAATACAAATATTGCAGTGTATTCAGTCAAATGATTTAAAAATAAGTTAGCTTTTCAGTTAAGCGTAAAGACGCAAAGCAAAACGGAGACTCGAGTAGCACAGTGTGAAACTCGTCCCTTTTCTTTGTGTTTATACTGTTATTTTATCTTGTGTTATTTCACGTTATTCCCTTTACTCCGCTACCACATTCTGTATTTGTTGGGTTATAAATAAAATATATATATATACTCGTCCCTTTCAGTGTGGAAGCAGCGCTAATTCCCAGTTGTAAACACTAGTTCGGTTCTCGACTAGCTCCAGTAATTAGGGCAGAGATTTCCCTATCCCATCATGGTTACATCTCACGAACGAGACCTATTTCCTCGGTAGATAACAACTTGTTTTGAACTTACAATGCTCGTAAAGCAGAATCCGGAAGCGATTGGTTGAACGCTAGTGTGCTAAAGGAATATACAAACCGGAGGAATAGTCTTTGCCGTGTCGCCGTTACGAGTCTGATACAGTAAATGGTTAATGGATATAATACGAAAGATAGGCTAATAGTAACAAATAAGAAAGAAAATAAACTTGGTGTTCTAACTTCAAGCATAATTTATCACTGGGTTACATGTCAAAACACCGAAAACGAGACAGGCGAAACCAGCGACGGTCAAAACAGCGAATGCGAAAACGTCAACATGCAAAAACTGCGATATGGGAAAAACAACGCCGCCTCAAAACTATGAAAGTCAATACCGCGATGGAACAAAAAGCCCAATTCAGTTATGTGGTGTCCAGAAGGAAGGCTTGACTATGGCAGCAAGAGAAGCTTGACATCTTGCATTGCAACTGCCGGATTCGTACTGACAGTACTGTCAGTACAAGGTTAGGTTTCGTTTTTCCATCGTCTAGAGGTAGCCATTTGCGTCCAGAAGCCATGCGTGTTTCCACTTCGCAAATAATATGAAACTATCTTTCGTGACACCTCTCCCAGAGAGAATTTACTTCTGTTGGTTTAGAGGCGTAGTTGGTAAGTTGCATAATGTCTTCCTTAAGCTTTCATAGCTTGATCCTTAGTCCGCTACATTGGAAACTATCGACAGTTTTGAAACAATGAGTCGAACAAAGGAATAGACGAAACACTGCTATGAAAACAAAAAACAGTGCCTGTACTTCTTTCGTTAAATGCTGTGGTCAAAATTCGTGCATATCATGGTGTTAGACAACTATCACATTTTTCAGGCTCGGTTTTGACCAGTCGTTACTTTGGCCCTGTAGTTCTTTTGATCTTTGTTGCTTTGCATGAGGTCCTTGTTTCTTTTGCTGTTTTGACCATTGGTGTTTACTTGTTGCTGTTTTTGTTTTAGCTGTTTTGTCCGTCGCTGTTCGAAAATCAGATTTGCATACTTCAGTTTTACAAACATCTTCATGTCCATCCAGTATGGACAAAACACTGCCCCCTTGTTAATCGTTATTGCTTAGAAACTTGATAAACTGCATAGACACATTTGTGAACATTCTTACCGTCATGGTCATTTGGTCTTGCCCCATTGTTCGATTGATTCACTTACTTTATTTCTTTTTGTTGAATATTTAGCTCGGATATAAATCTTTCACGAAGTAATAAGTTGGGTAGCTCGCTTCTGGTAGTTAGTATGCCCGCTGACAGTGATAGAAAAAAAAACTACACAAACCCGCCAACCCGGTATTTTGAGTTTTTGCGGCACATTTGAGAATGTTGCAGCGACGTTACTCGTAGTATTTAGTGTCAGTTGAAATGACTAGTGAAGCGGTAGCTAAGTCACAGGAGCCAATGCCTTCTTTTCATCCATGATTGTTTTTGTTCTACAAATCCAAAATATCAACCTCTCGTCGGATGTGTGTGACATATAATGCTTGCCGAAAGTTCAACCGAAAAGGGGTTAGAGAAGACAATCTAGTTAACCATCACTTATTCAGTCAAATACACTTGAAGACCCGTATAAAATGCGTTACTTCGTTCCTCCGCTATTCACGAATAATCGATTTTCGTATATTAGAATTTATCTGACGGATTTATGGTAACTCTATGCCCTTGTACCTGTATTGTATGCTTGACGAACGCGATTAACGAAAAAAAACAAAAAATTCTGGCACACTGTCAGCCAAACAGAATTGGCCTTTGTATTGTATTGAGATCGAAGTTGGCCGCGTCATAGTAGAATTTGCGTTGTGGGGACAACCGTAGATATTCCCAACGTCACTACTAGAGCAGATCGTGGAAAATAAAAAAATCCAAATAATTCAGTGTATTCAATGACATGACAAGAAATTAAATTGGCTCTTCAGTTAAACTTTAACAGTCTTCAGATTGTTTCCTTGCGAGGAACAGTTCCTGACCAAGACAAAAGAATCGTCACGTTTGCTCGTCAGAAATCATTCGAAGTCTTGGAGCTATACCTGGGGTCTGCCGGCTCTACCTCAGCTTTCAAAGGGTTCTGTCCTTTGTCAGATTCAAGAAGTGACAGTGATGGGTCGTGAAGGGTTTTAATCTCCCTGGCCAATGACAAGGAGTAAGGGTAGCCGAAATGTTGGTGTAGGCTTTGGGGCGAATTGTACCCAGCAAGTGTTCTCGTGTGTGTGTGTGTATGTGGGGGGGGGGGGGACGTTTAAATGGCTGCGGCGTTATGAAAGCTTATTCTTCAAAAGAAAAACATCGGCCCTCACTCTGTGTGTGTCGTGATGTCCAGACTTTGCAAAGCCTCGTAAACAGACAGATGAAGTGGCCAGTTGACGTCTCGATCCAGTCGAAAGTTTTGAACTGAGTAGGATACTTTTAGGACTTTAGGAATCCTCTTTGTCATAGCCTTTGTTTGCTGGGTTTTGTTATTCTCAGCTTTTTGTGGTCAGTACAAATATTCCAGTATTTTTCATGGCGGTTCCGACAGGTGAAGTAGTAAATTAACACTCCGACCCTTTCGTTGACATCATAGACTTTTTTTTACTGCGTGATTAGGGGACATCTTGGCGTCGCTGATGTCAGTTCTTTGGCCTCCTTTCCTTTTTTTCAAATTCAAGCACACTGCGCTCAAAATACGCGACTTACCGTTGCGTGATATTTGAGTTTTTCGATTTATCGATATTTTCAATCACGGTAGCCTACAGTAGTTGGTAATGATTTCGATATTTCGGTACCATTTTTGTTCACTTTATACCTATCGTGTTGCTGAAACTTAAGGACGAACTTTGTATAGTCAGATTCTGAATAATAGAACAAATTAATCACGAAAATGATATTGCTGTCGGATATGTAGAGTTAGGTATAGTAGATAATTCACACTAATTAGAAAAAAATGGAAATGTACAAAATTTGTTTTCGATTTCGAAACAATCACCCAGTACCAACGCCATTGATGGTTTAAAGCTCCTAATAACTAGGCTCAGGGTAATGAATTTGTTCGCAATGAATTCTTTCATTCATATTGACTTTCCATAGTTTTCACGGCCCCTTATTTTTGTCTTTCAGAATGAACAAACGGCGATTTACAGTACTGTGGTGTTTGATGACTATTCTGGATACTACTCTAGCCGTTACTATTTCCTCTGTAGAAGAGGAGGAGATCGTACCATGTAAGTACAAATTTAGGCCTATAACAACCCCCAGGCTAAATACTTCTCGCCTTGTGGTGTTGTCACACCTCTGCTTGTACCGGGCAAATTCACGCTTAAGTTAATTTTTTTGAAAGAATAATCTATAAATTAGTATAATTTTAGCACAGACTACATGTTGTTTAAATACATAAACAATGTTTAAAACATGTAAATTCTTTATAAATAAACACATTTTGTTTAAATATTTAGCCTAATTCCAAAAAATTATTAACATATAAATTTTAAGACATAAAGACATTGACCGACAATAATAATATATTATCGAATAATGATCTTGGCGTGTATTGACAAACTATCAAGGGAAAACTTCAGACTATTACCAACTTTAAGAATAATTCCAAATCCTGGGCCGGTTAAAAGACGCCGTTCAAGCACATAGGTTGCAGCGTATAGCCTACCTTGACTCATATTCATTTAATTCCTAATGGCGTCATAATTGATTCTCATAGAAGCGTAACATCATACCGATACATTAACTCCACAAGACTTAATTCCCTTAGTCTTTCTGCATTCCGAAGACTTTGCTCCTCCGGTTCATCGACCTTCTTTTTTCTCTTTCAATTCGACATTTTCTTCTTATACCGGAATTGAAACGTCGCATGAAAATTGTTTTCCGAAGTTCGACAGCGAAGATTTTCGAACCCCGGTTCAACATTTTCCAAGTCTAAATCTCGCGGTCCATTGTGTAGGTTGGAGATAAAATGCTGTCGAATCCTAAGTCCTGATTTCATTCGCCTAGAGATGGCAATCTTCTGCCGGTGTAGAGGGAGCCAGACGGATAGGGGGATACATGTACGAAGTACTTCGATACCCCTTTAGACCAAGCTGACTGGGAATCATATATACAAAAAAAAATCACTTGTAACGCATGCGACAGCTAGGATATTTCCTATATCAGCGATATTTCAACCCTTCTTGGCAGGTCTTCGGGCTGTAGCCGGAAGAAACGAACCTGTATCCTCTTTTTTTTTGTTTAGCCTTTTCTAGTATAATCCGGTTTTCCAGCCGTAATCAGTGCCTGTTAAATAAACAAAACAGAAGTTAGAACAAACAGGAAGTGGGCTTGCTTCTGTTAATGTTACTACCGATACTAGTATGAATGGTATGAATGGCCCTCCCCTGGCTAACTATGGCAATCAGTCCTTTATCTCTCTAGATTGAAGTTCTTGCTGTGCTTGTTTTTTTCCTTTTTATTATTGTCGTCGTTTGTCGGTTTGTCGTTATTTTGTCGTCGTTTGTTGTAGGGACCCCAAAACGTAAGTGGCGGGATACCTATCTGTCTGTGCGCACTAAAACTCTCGAAGGAAATGAGATATTTTGATGAAACTTGGTGTGAGGATTCATTGCGTCAAGGGTAAGGTCAAGTTCGTAGATGGGCTCTGTAGCCCTATATTTGGGGGTGGGGGAGGGGGTTCAAATTAAGGGACAAACAGAATATACAGCTAATGTGATAGTCGACTATAGGGTAAGAAGGCATTCTGAGCACGGTAATGAAAACCATTTTCTCGCCGCACAAGTAACCTACTTCGTTCGGAATCAGGTGAAAACCGGAAAGTTGGTTAAAAGTAAAAGTTTCATTTGAAGTTGATTAAATGTTCAATTTAGGGGTAAAAGAACATGTTGAACACGATGGTGTAAATCATTTTCTCGCCGAACAACTAGTCCGCCCGGAATCCGGCCAAAACCGGAAAATTTGCATAGTACAAGTACTTGTACAAGCACAAGTTCTAGATACGTGACTGATATAACCGGAACGGATCCGCTCACTTTGGGGGAGTTGGGGCGGGGGGGGGGGGGGAGAGAAGTCCGAATTTCTAGCGGTCCCGCCAGATCGGTGCTTCCCGATGTGCTGGTACGATGAAAATTGGCAGGCATGTCAGGGACCCGACCGACCAAATTAAATAGGAAATAATCACTTCCCCGATCTGACCATCTGGGGGGGGGGAGTGGAGGGAGGGGGAAGCCAAAATTTGAGGTATTTTGAACTTGCGAACGAGTGATCGGATCTTGATGAATGTTGATATTTAGGATGACCTCGTGTCTCAGACGTCTAACTTTAAATCTGGACCGGATCCGATGACATTGGGGGGAGTTGGAGGATGGAACCGGAAATCTTGAGAAACGCTTAGAATGGAGGGATCGGGATGAAACTTGGTGGGAAGAACAAGCACAAGTCCTAGATACGTCATTGACATAACCGGACCGGATTGGGGCACTGTGGGGGAGTTGGGGTGGGGGTCCGGGTTTCTAGCGATTCCGCGAGTTCGGCATACTTGCTGATGTGCTAGGGCGATGAAACTTGGCAGGTATGTCAAGGATCCGAACAGATTGATTTGAGAACAGCCGTGTCCCCGATCCGACCATCGTGGGGGGGGGGTGGATGGATGAGGAGTCAGGAATTTAGTTGCGTGCATAACTTTTGAACGGGTGATCGGATTTGAATGAAACTTGTCTGGTGAGCTATCGCCTCGGACGTTCAGTGTCAAGTCTGGGTCGGGTCCGATACCTTGGGGATGGGGGGGGGGGGCGGCTGAAAACTCAAGAAACGCTAAAAGCAGATGGATTGGGAAGGAACTTAATGGAGAGAACAAGTATTAGGCCTAGATGAAATTGACGGAGCCAGATGGTTTCGGGGATCTGCGGGGGGAGTTGGAGGGGGTTTCCTGGAATTCCGGTAGTCGTGAGTTGAAAAGTTCCAGATGTAAAAAGACAACGAAACTTTGCAGGCATATTAGCGATCCGAATTAATTGACTTAAGAACCTGACACGACATACCCCCGGAAACTTCTGTTCCTAGATCCGAGCATTTTTGGGGGAGCAAGAGAAGAGAAATATGGAAATTGACTTCTATAAATTGCGAACGAGCGGTCTGATTCGAGTGAAACTTAATGACTGAAACGAACATGTAAAACGTGCGTTCGAAGTATATATGCGACCACGGTTGGGGGAGTTGGGGGGGGGGGGCTTTTGACATGCACAAAAACCAAACGGATGGACCGAATGAGATGCAAGTTCGACAGTGCCGAGTTTATGCGGCCTAAATTTGTTATTTGGCATCCGGACCGGATGTGGCCAAGGTAGGGGGGGGGGGGTACTAGAAACTTGCAGATAGGCTATGCTCCAGTTTCAGTAAAACTTGATCGACGGGAACAGGGAATTAAGAGATACGACGTTTATGTTTTCAAGTCCTGTTCGGCCACAGTAGGGGCAGTTGGATGGAGATTGCCGGAAACTTTGAGGCTCGCATAGGGGTCAAACGAGTACATCAGATTAAATGAAACATGGAACGTAGAGAGATCACATACCCTAAATGACACATTTTTGGCCCGAACCGGATCCGACAACGTTGGTGGGAGGGGGGGGGGGGTACCGGAATTTTCAAAAAATGCTCAGATTCGAGTGAAACTTGATAGATGGTATATAAAAAGATGCTTTAGATGGTCCATTTTTTAGTCTGAACCAGATTCGGCCACGGTAGAGGGAGATAGAGGGAGTACCGGAAATCGTGTAGCACGTCTAGGGATCAAACAAGTGGATTTATTGGGCTGAAAGTTTGAGCAGTCATGTGCATTTGCTACAGATAATCGAGACGATGCCGGAACTGCTCAAAAGTGCGTGAAATTGAATATCCTATTTCTATTTCCGAACCGCATTTTTGGATGGCGGGTGTATTTTATGACGTTCTCATCTACTTTCTTGTACAGCCTACTCGTAACAAGTGCCTTATGAGCTCGTAGGTCTTGTTACTTTAAGCCTGTCATTCCTCCCAAACTTGGTATGGGGATGAGCGGAGCTTAGAGTTAAGACCAGTTTCTTGGCAGGCAGAACAAACTTGAGCTTATGTTGATTGTCTTATGATTTTTCCTCAAGTCTGCCTTTCCGTTATTAGGATGGGGAGGGGAATTCCCGTAAATCCAGTGACATGCATAGCTCTGGAAAGAGTGATTTGATTCTACTGAAACTTTAAACCCCTTAAAGTTTACATATTAACCACAAAGTGCAAACAATATTTTTACCCAAATGATGTATTCTAAGATCCAACATGATCGTTTTATCTTGAAAATGTAGCCGCGTTATGGTACGTATTGACGTCTGATAGTTCGCACATGTAATCCCAGGAATCGAGAAACTAAAATAATTACAACAAAAATACATTTCTAAATATTCTACAGTGCAAAATGGATACGTCAGCTGAAATTTATTTGAGCTATATTTCGTCCCTTGTTGGCGAGGGTCTTCTTCAGTCCCATGTCACATGATTTACGGGAACAATGCACTCGCATTGCGTCTAAGACGCTCGAGAAAATTACACAGTAAATCCTGTATCAGTATTGTTTTTATTTATCCTGCAATTGTTTCACAACCTCGCTTATAACTGAGACGGGGAATCTGTTCTGTTCCCAAAATGCCCTGTTTTCTGTTCTTGAGTTTTTCGAGAAAAAAAAAGAAGAGTGTTTAGTCTGAACCAGGTTCGGCCGCGGTAGGGGAGAAGTACCGGGAACAGTTTGGCTCCTAGGGATCGAAATAATGGGATGAAACATTTGCACTAGATGATCCGAGGCGATGTCGAAAATGCTGATACTCGATTGAAACTAGATATCCTATTTCTAGGTCCGATCCTAGGGGGTTGAAGGGGGTATTTTGTGACGTTGGCATCTACTTTCTTACAACACCTACGCATAACAAGTGCCATTCGAGCTAATAGCTTTTGTTTTTCCTAGTCCTCTGATTTCATCGTATTACTAGAAGACAGTAGAGGTCTAACTTGTGCGGTTTTTACGGAACTTGTGCACCTTTGGTCGGATTGATGAAAATGACCTTATATTTTGGAAAGTTTCATAGAGCTCCAGCCTGCGGCCAAAATGGATGGTTTTCGCTTGTCGTCGAGCCAGAGTCTGCAATGTGTGAAATGAAGTGGAGTTTTATAGCCTATGTCGAAGAGGACTATCTGCAGTCATGCAGCGAAGCTTCGTTTCTTTAAACCATATTTCTGCTTTCAAGCGGAAAGCTCCGTTCTAGCAGGCAAGCAGGTAGCCACCAGTTTAAATTGAAGGAGGCCTAACATCTGTTAGTGCTAAATATGCGTGGCAGTTCCCTGGCCCCACAGCCAATATATCTTCTTTGAGTGATAAAAAGAAAAATTTTCAGAAACAAAAAAGTGGCATTTTCCCACGGGTCCAAAAATGCTGCCATCTATTGTTTCTGCCCATTTCTGCTGGTGGTTTCTGATGAGTTTATCATTCAGTTTTTTTTTTAAATTGGGATAGAGGAAGAAAAATGGTATACAAAATTCCTCTTAGACTTCAAAAGTTCTCTCATTGCTAAAGACATTAAAGAACCCTTTGCCCCTTTCTAATTGATGATATTAGAAAGTTGGTCTACGGCAACTTTTGAACTAATGCAGATAGAGTTTTTTTTTTCAACGACAATTGATAGACTTGATGTTCTGATCGAAGTAGCCTATATGTCGTCCGTTTTTATGGCACTTGCCTTCCGGCCAAGTGCCATATACCGATGACTTTTCCGTCGGACGGTCAGTCTGGTGATCGTGAGTTAGGGTACTTCCAGATGTGCTAGGACGATGAAACTTGGCAGGCATATTAGGGACCTGACCAAACTAGCTTGGCCTATCTGACCTGATCTGACCACCGTGGGGGGAGTGGAGGGACGGGGAATCCGGAATATTGACGTATGTATAACTTTTGGACGGGGAATCGGATCCTAATGAAACTTGTTATTTGGAAATACTTTGTGTCTCAAATGATACACTTCAAGTCAGGAACGGATCTGGTGACTTTGGGGGGAGCTGGAAAAGGGGGGGGGGCGGGAATCGTGTGACTTGTTCGGAGTGGACGGATCGGGATGAAACTTGGTGGGAAGAACAAGCACAAGCCCTAGATACATAGTTGACAAGACCGGACCGGATCCGGGAACTGTGGGGGAAGCTGGAGGGAGGGTTCCGAAATTCGGGTGATCCCGAGTTAAGATGCTTCCACATGTGCTATGACGATGAAACTTGGCAGGCATATCAGGGACTTGACCTTTTTAACTTAAGAACAGTCGTTTCTCCGATTTGACCATCGTAGGGGGAGTGCTGGAAGGGGGATTCCGGAATCTTCAGGTATGCCCAACTTTTGAAGGGTGATCCGGATCTTAATGAAACTTGATATTCGGAAATTCCCATCCAAGTGCGGCCAGGGTCCGATCAATGTGGGGGGGGGGAGATTTTGTGAAATTATTACAGGTTTGTGTCCTTCCCCGACGTTGACCCAGAAGATTGACAGCCTGACGAGGACCCTTGCCAAGAAGGGCCGAAATATCGCTGATGAATAATCGTAGCTGACGTATCCGTTGTAAACATTGTTTGAATATAAATTGTTTGACATGCTGTAGAGTGTAGCGGTTGGGATGACACTTGGTTTGGAAGAACAAGTATAAGCCCTAGATAGATTAGTGACAGAACCGGACCGGATTCGGGCACTCTGGGGGGGGGGGGGGGTCCGCTGATCGCGACTTTTGTACGGCCTTCCTTTAACCTAGACCCAGACTTCCCTGGGTATCCATTTGAACCTGGGTTGACCCATTTTACAGGGCCACGACACGACGACGCTAACAACTAGGACTAAAAGTTTAAGCCTTCGGATGTACTTTAAGGATAAGGCAGGTTTCCCAAAATCTGCGTAATGTAGAATTACTATTAAAATTATTACCATCAAGATTATTTTGAAGTTCTTTGAGCTTTCCTATCAAGGGAGTGTGCTTGAAATCAACGTGTAGATTAAATCTACATTTAACGACAAAATTTAACACAGGGATACGCATCCTAATTTCAAATGCTATGACGGATGCCCACTATAGTTATGGTTTGAAGCCCACCTCACCATCCATACTGGAAGGACAAACTACTTTTAGATGTGCTGGGATGATGAAAATTGACTTGAACATTAGAGACTTGACAAGATTGGCTTACAAATTGTCACTGCCCAGATCCGACCATATCTTAAAAGCACTCATTTTAACCGCAAAGTACAAAAAGTACTTTTATGCAAAATATACATTTTCATGATCCCCATGAGCCCTGAAAATTTTTGCATCAAGGATTTGAATTTCTAGCGCCCTTAAAGTGCGCATGATCATAGCCAAGTACACAAATAAAATATGTTTTACCCAAGGATATATTCTCCTGATTTCAAATGTTCCGTGATCATTCTTATCCCAAGGGTTTTGCTTACAAATAATCACAACAAACCTACGAATTGGGAAATTCCTACTTTCATCCTCTTACCCAGCCTTTCAAGTCCCATATGAGCTTCTAGCTCTTGTTTCAACTTTTGTTTCAACTTTTCTAGTAGGTGTACCTATTAATCCTATTATTTGTTTCCGGTGTATTTGATCGTGAGAATAATTTGGTACCATGTCTATCCCGGGAGATGAACTTCTAAGTAGGAATTGGTCGCTAGAAGGGTTCATGAGGGACTAGAAACTAGTGCAAATTGGTCCAAATTTATTTGATCTCTATAAATCTGAGGGTAAGAAATTAGTCTCCATGGTCTATCACTGTAAGTTGGAATTATGTCTTCGGAGGGTTGACAACTTTAGTGGTAGGGTAAACACTCAAACAGTGAATAGGCGGAATCAATAATTATTAGAGTGGCATCTATGGTATTTTGATCCTGAAATGTACGTATAGCTTTATAATACCATTAAGGTTATATAAGATAATGTTCCAAGTTTTCACCAGTTACGATTTATACGATTACAAAATATAAAAATTCAACTGGCTGCTAGTAATTTAGTCCCTACTTCCGATATTCTTTTTTTTTTCAACGCTGAGGGATAGTCATGGGATTACGGATTGTGTCGTCAGTTCAGAAAACAATTCTTCTTGGAAAACCATTTTTAAAACCTCGATGGGTTGACAACGTCAGCTGTAACGCACATAGACGCGTTAGCAGCACGGCTTTCTCGATTGCGCATCGAGCGGACTATGCCCACCTGTCCACGTGACAGGCGAGAACCGCTAATCGGGAAACAAACACCACCTTTTTGGGTTGAAATTCGTAGATGTTTATTGAACACGAAACTTGACGCAAACCGCTGAATCTTTCTTTACTTAAGTTCCTTCGTCCTGGTGCCTCTTCATCCTTCATCGAAATCTTGATATGTATCAGTGAAGATCAATATTCCAGGTTATGAGGTTAGCCTACATTGGTAAGAATGTCAACGTAAAAAGGTAGTGTCGAATAGTAAACGTAAATGTCAAATACGTAAATGTCGTTATTCACACGCGGAAGGCCTGAGACCTAGTTATTCCCGGTACCCCGGCGATAGAATATGGTAAGTTTGTAAGACTTGTCATTCGAATTCGGTAAGTAAAAGAAATAGTTGTGAGGTCAAATAGTGAAGAATATTCACACGCGGAAGGCCTGAGACCTTGTTAATCCCGGTACCCCGGCGATAGAATATGGTAAGTTTTGTAAGACTTCGGTACACAAGATGGTAAGTCAGGTATATCAGTACACGTCCGGTACAAAGAGACAAAATAACCGATGACTTAAACAAGATGGTAAGTCAGAATATATCATGTACAAATACCCAGTTAAAACTTTTGTTTTAAGATAAATCAAACTTCCAAATATGATAGGAAATTTTATTTTTTAGTAGGAAACCCGAAGCATATATGTATAACCAAAAATTGTACTTAGGTTTAGCAAGGTTTTCCACTACTCACTTATCACTTATGTCGCAAAAGTGAAACTTCTCACGAACTGATCACAACTCCCCAATTTTACCCTGAGTTTAAACCTTAAATAAACTTATTCAAAAATGCCATTCTTCCCAGAGCTACCCGAAATTTCCCCAAGCTCGAAGAACTGCTCCCGTCGCCAACACACCTTAATTGCACAATACTCTCACAGGAACTTCCCTGTGTTAATTATCCGTGAATATGATACAAAAAGATTACACAGCATTTAACCGATAGCGAAGAAACGAAACCCAAGTGTTGTTCTCGCAACACTTCACGTTGTCCAGGCAACGTAGATCTAATTTTTGTTCATGTCTTGTGTCCTCCTTTTTCTTTTACTCCGTTTATGTTATATGATTACAAATAGAATTATTATTGCTATTATTACTTGCATCTCCTTACCGAAAATGGGGTCTATACGTTAAAGTCCCGCCAGCGTTTTGATTTTCTTGTAGAGGGAGGGAGGGGGGGGGGGGGGGTACTTGAAGTATCTAGAGTGACGAGGAAGATTGGAATTTGGAGAGGGGGTGTTGTCTAGGGGACGAAATGAATACGGACGTACGAGGAAGGAAAGTTGATCGGAAGTGAGTTGGAGTAGCAGAGAGTACTGTTCCTTCGTATCAGCTGAGTTCCGTATTCCGTCGTGTGCGAGAGCTGGGGTAAAAAATCAACTTACTTTTTTCAGTCAAAACATAATTTTACGAAACAAGATTATCTACACAAAATCTGTAGAGAACTGTATAGTATTGGAAGGTAAATCCCTGTCTCTGTTCGTGATGTTCTACTCCGATTAGTCAATGCAGTGGCAAAAGCTGGAACAAAAATTTGTTTATTTTTTCAGTCGTGACATCAAAACACTAGGATTTACATAAAATTGGAACATAGTAAACTGTCAATGATACTGCGAGACAAATCCATACCATATCCCTTTTCGCAATGCCTTCCTACTCCGATTACGCAATTCTCGACCCGAATGATCGCTGTCAGTATAGATGGTAAGGATACCCTATGGAGCAGCCCGACCAGTATTATGGGACGTGGCGGCTTTTTTTTTTAAATTTATTATTACATTTAGCGTTAAGCTTTAGCTTGTTTTAGTTAGAGCATTGCCTGAAGTTGGTAGTTCTTATCATTATCGGTTCTTGCCGTTACTGTTCCGCTACAGATCTGAAGATGATTGTTATCGCTCGCATCGTACTGAGGAGATGTGACTGCCGCATAAATCACCTGAGATTTGTTTCATTTAAAGCTGTAGCTAGAAGTAAACATACTGTGAATATCCTGCCAGTAGGTTATTATTTCTAGCATGGTTACATTTCCTGATTTTCTGGCAAGAAATGGAGTTCAGATGTGGATTTAAGTATGTGTTCTTGACCCGACTGTCTTCCGAACCAAATTTTACTTCTACCAAATTTCCGGTTTCGGTCGGATTCCGGTCGAATTACTTGTCCGGCGAAAAGATAAGCTCGTATTTGGATTTAGTATCTAGTCTTACTTGTATACGGACGCTCTACTCGACTTCAGAATAATCTTTTACATCTACAATTTTCTTGGGCAAAGTAGGCCTACCTGTCCGGTGAGAAGAAGTAGTTCAGATCTGGATTTAGCGTTTGTTCTAATAGTTATACATCGACGTTCTAGTTGACTTCAGAATAAACTTTACCTCGGCCAAATTTCCGACTTTTGTCTGATTCCGGGCGAACTACTTGTCGGAAAAGGAAGTTCAGACGTAGGTTCAGCATGTCTCCTTACCTCTATGTCAACTGCTACATTAGCTTCAGTTTTTCATCCATTAACTAAAACTCCTCCCTACTTTCTAAATATAGGACTGTGGTCCGTAGCTTTAACCAACGGATCCTTACCCAAAATTTGAACAAAATATCTCAACCCCTTTGATAGTTACCATAACAACAGACGGACAGACGTTTGGGGATTCCAAAAAGCTGAACCTGGTATCGGCGTCTGCTATCTAAGATGGCAGGTTCTTCTGCTGAAACGGCTGTGATGGAGTTCGGTCTCCCGCTCATCTGGGACATGTCTCAACTCCCTTGATCTTGTCGGGAAAAGTTTCCTGTTATCGTAGAGTGGAAATTTGGCTAGCGCTGCCTCTGATTGATTCGATTTTCTAGTGGAGGTGCTAAGTGTCGTCAGAGGAAAAGCGGAGATTCCGTGTGACGTGGAAACTGTTTCTGGAGACTCCATACAGTTGGTTTTATGGTACAAGGACGAGTCAACGATGCCAATTTATACGTAAGTTTTTCTGTATGTTAATGTGGTAAGTTAAAGCTTAACCGAATAGGACTGAGATATGACAGCCCATCATATTTTCATCTAAATAGGCTAAAAACCCCGACAAAAACGCGTTACTTCGTTGATTTGTTATCCAAGAATAGTGAATTTTATTATTGAACCCACAAGGCGAATTTTCATTATTCAAGCAAAGAAGATGAAAGTGACTTGAATATGGAAAGTGACTAGGAAGCACTTGGCATTCGCCCATATACAGGCCCGTATCCAGGAATTTATTTCGGGGTGGGGGGGGGGTTGCCTGTTGGTCGGACAAAAAAGTACAAAAAAGACATAGATCAGAGGGAAAAGCCTATAAAATTGATAATTTTTGCATGTTTCGGGGAGGGGGGGGGGGTGTCAACCCACTACCCCCCCCCCCTGGATACGGCCTTGCCCATATACATGTTGATTCTGATGTGATTCTGCAGTCTGGAATAGAACATCTCAGAATCTTTTCTTTGTTGGCAATTGAGACGCACGCTTTTGCAGATGTTCAAATTCTCCGCCACTTGACGAGTTTTTATTTGTTGTGGAAGCAGCGGAGATTCCCAACGTCACTACTAGACAACGCGACGAAAAAAAATAATTCAGTGTATTCAAATCAAAGGTATAACAATAAGTTGGTGTTTCAGTTTTTCTTTAAGTAGTGAACTTGAACAAAAATGCTCGTTGGGCACACGTTCGTTATTTTATTTCGTTCCAGAATAACTATAACTCGAAATTAAATGACTAGAGCATGCCTAGAAGCTATGATTTGTATGCTACATCATTTTTAACACGTATGTTGGAATGAAATGGGACTTATACTTGCACCTTAAAAGATATACATCAATCCAAAGACTATATAGTTTGGATATTCTGAAGAAAAACAAGCACACGGATGTTCAAAACGTAAGTTTTCTGGGCTTGATAAGTGTGTCTTTAGCGGAGGGAGTTTGGGATGATTATCTAAAATTAAATTTAGATTAAATTCACGAATTCAGTTCGCAAGTACAACAAATCTCATACGAATTTAATTTTTTATCTATGATAAACTATGTATTATAAATATAATTTCCTGTTGCCAGTGACCACCAGAACTCAGAATCAAACTCCGAAACCCTCTCAAACTGGCCAGCACATTGGCTTACGGTGTTAAATTTTTTTCCAATTTTCCGAGTGCAAAGTGCTCCACGTTGAATTGAAAATCTCGCAGTATAATTTTTGCCTCGCCATTATCCAAAGAGCTTTGTTGGGAATACGTTCGTTCATTCGACCATTAAAGTTTGGAAGAAAAAAAATACCTGGGAAGTAACAAATGACAACCAGTATAAATTTCATATCTATATTTCATTTCATCGCATTAGTCCGAAGAAACCCAAGGATTCTCACTTCAGAAAGACCAAGTACCCGTAGGCTGTTTAGCCGACGGAAAATATAGGTTTATTTTTTCCTCAAACCAACTTCACAAAAGTTCGCTCGAATAGCTAATAGTCTCCTGAACAGTTAACGGGTTTTCGTCATTTGCTTTTTATGTGACTTTGAAACGTGTTTTCTGGATTTTCCGGAGTTATCAAGAGACCGTGACGGTAGGTCGTCAAACTTGTTCCGGGAGTAATTTAGGCACTGGCGTAAGTGGAGGTCTATTTTGAAAGAGTGTTCGTGCTTGAAAGGATACCAGTCATTTCTGCTATGCTGAAAATTAAATTAATTGAACCAGGATGAAAGGATGCCTTTTCTTTTTACAGAATTAGCAAAAAATCTTGTTTCACCGTTAAAAGTTTTCTACAAAGAAAGAATCCGAAAGCAATCCGTCCTCAAACAAACACCGGTGTTTTATCAAGCTTGAAATTTGGGCATTTTTAGAGTTTAACTGAATAGGGCTGAGCAGGCCCGTATCCAGGAATTTGTTTCGGGGGGGGGGGTTTGCCTGCGGGTCGGACAAAAAAGTAAAAAAATGACATAGATCAGAAAGAAAAGCCTATAAAAATGATAATTTGTGTATGTTACTGGGCGGGGGGGGGGGGGGGGGTCAAACCCCTACCTCCCCCCCCTGGATGCGGCCTTGGGGCTCAGATACGACAGTCTATTAACCTATCACTTACTTTCTTTAATAGGCTTGAAGACCTGGTGAAAATGGGCAACTTTATTTTCATCTAATGAACTTTTTCTTTCGGATTCTATGTGTTTGGACCTCTATTCTTGAAATAATTGGCAGCTACCACACGGTAAACAGTTGACGAAAAGTAAATATTTTCCATCACACGCAATAGAGGGCTTTTAGAAGTGACCAAGGCCGTGCCCGGGGGGGGGGGGGGGTTAGAGGGTTGATCCCCCCTGATACTCATTTGTATAGGCTTTTTCCTCTGATTTATGTCTTTTTTGTACTTTTTGTCCGACCGGCAGGCAACCCCCCCCCCCGAAATAAATTCCTGGATATGGCCCTGGAAGTGACCTTAGAAGTTATCCGTATAAGTACTTTTAACGCTTAGAGGGGTGACCACATAGACTATAACAGTGTTCTACTAAGGCGATTTTTGACAGTTGGTCGTTGACCGCGCGCTGGACGCAGCCGAGCCATCAGTTGTTGAAGAAGCTACCATCTCTATGCTTTAAGACGTCCCGTGATTGTGGTCTTGTTACGCAGTCGATCAAGTAGGTAGGCGTTTGAGACCGTCTGTACGTACCATACGTGTATGTATACCGTACCTGGCAGCTCAAACGGTTTATGGATCTTTCGAGAACCTTGTTCGTTTTGTTGAGGTGCGAGGGGGGGGGGGGCAGTCCGACGATTCCCTCGTTGTACACCGCTACTCTATACCCCCTCGAAAGCAGCTCGTACCGTTCGGATTTGCCACTCGGGAGTTCCACAACAGCGATCATCCATAGGTATCGCCGAATGTCAGATCTGACTTATGATCGACAGCGGAATAGTCAAGCATTTGTCGCTGTCGGCTCGCCATTTACTCAAACTCCCCCGCAAACCCAAATCTGAAATTATTGCGTGACTAGCTTCAAATACCCAGTTGCTTGCCTTTAATGACCACCCTGTCAGTTCATAACAGGTCACGAATTCTTCAAGTGGGTGACCGGAGGCGTCCGACTTGACATTTGAAGCATTAGGAAGATTAAGTAACTATCTGAATAGCTATAATTATTCTGGGCCCGGCAGGGTGTACTGTTGGGGGAACCAAATTAGCTGGGACTCGCCACTTTCAAACAAACATCGATAATGGTAATTTTTGGATTTCGAAGGAGGGGTCTCAAGCTCTCAACTCGTGACTTGCTTGAATTGAGTCCAATCCGTTCTTGGTTCATCCAGCCTTCTCTCCTCAACCAGAAGCTGCCTTTCCGACGTTGAGGAGGGAAGTGAAACGTCGAAAGGAACCACGATTAGAACCGCCGAAGGCGATTTTAGTAGTTTACCTTATTCCAGTTCAGCGCTCCAAGCGGACTATCTTCTGAAAGTCCCTCATTGTCTCATTATCAACAGTTGTGACATAGATAGTATAATATGGATCCATAAGGTAGTGCAGCGATGATCCAGGTGAGCTCTAAAAACTAAGATTAAATAAATGCCAATTACAGTCATGTTGGTCACCATCTGAGCCGAGCCTAGAACTTAGTACGTTGTTGCGCTGTTTGATAAAAAAAAAAAAAAAAAAAATGTTTGTTTGATATTCCGTACTCTTTATTGTTTATTTGTAAATCTGTTGTTTTATTTTGAGTGTTACGGATGATTTGCACTGGAATTATAAAACTTTAATGTACGTATTGTAAATGCTTTAACCTTGAACCTTTTTCTTGTCTCGTCATTTTGGCGGAATAAAAGCATTTCATTCATTCATTCATATCTGTCACAAGTGTTGATAATGCGACAATGGAGGACTTACAAAATCTAGTCCGTTTGGAAGCGGTGAATTGACCATTCCTTATGCCGTGGACGTGGCCGGGCCATCTTAATTGTTGACGATGGCCCCTTTGCATCTGCTAAGTTGCATTCCTGCCTGAGAGCTTGGTCACATTGGGCTCAAAAAGCCGCCTATTCGACAAACAACTGAAAATCCCTAGGGGACGTGAGATTTGATCGTCTTTGTGGCAGCTTTGGGATAATGAGCAGACTGCAATTAGGGGTCAATTAGGGATCCTGTAACATAATTATACACTCTGTTTTGCTCCAATCGATCTCCTGAATTTAAAACGATAACATTCAGAATTAGTCGTATCTTGTTCTTTTTCTTTTTTCTACTTTTGCAACCCAAAAAAACAGGAAATGAGCCAAGTGTGACCAAGCTCTGAGAGGCGCTGTAAGGTAGCCCCTCACTCCCGCTCTCAAGCTGAAATCTTAGTAGGCTAGATGGTTGACAACGGTAAAAACACGTCACAACCGATATAACCTATAGAGTGTTTGACCCCTGAATGTGATGAAAACCATAAAGCTTCGTGAATTAAGCGAATGGTTTTTGAGCTTTTTAATTCTGTAATGGGACTAGTTCTGTGATGATTTGGATGATTGCAGTTGAATCGTTTTCTGATCGTTGTGTTTCTCGACTTGTAAGTATGTAACCTTTGGAGATACTCGTCATCATATACTAATGATAGGCAGAGTAGATCAGATTCCTGCATAATCTTATTCTCGTTAAGGCCTTGTTTAGAACCACATACTTTAGTGTAAAACCACCAAAGGCCGAATGTCATTGTGAGGTTAAGCAAAAGATGCGATCATAGTCTCTGTAGGGGAATTTCATGGGATATCAAAAGATCTGTAGAACCGAATAGAGAAGAAGAATTTGTGGTTATTTGTGTACGTTTCTAAAGTGGGTCCTCCAGTGCCAATCTCAGGTCTGTCGTAGCCGTGTTCTTCCGGACCCGGCGTGTTCGCATTGGCCGAAAACTGCCAAAATGGCTGCTTACGACAGCTTCTTGTTCTTCTTCTTCAGTAATATTGACCGCTCCCGACTGAAACTGCTCCGCTTCTGCCTCTTCTTCTTCTTTAGTAATTCAACCAGTGTTGTCACCTAGTTGTTGGTTCCTGTTGGAGTCGTTACGTCCTCTTCTATTCGTTAAACTGCTTCACTGATCTCGAGGGTGGTCAGGAATTTGACGATTACAGAGAATATGTGGCGCTCTTCATCTTCAATGAGTGCTTCTTTTGTGAGGGTCGTTGTTGAGGGTTAAGTTTAGCGCAGTAGAAAGCACTCTTAACGCGTTCTAGGTGATTCCTGACAGTTCTGCATGTAGGCTTCATCCAAATATCAGGCGGTCTGGTGTTTTGTCTTCCTTGTCCCAGAATCTGCTAGTGCCTACTATTATCAGTGAGCCACTTAACCGACACAACAAAGCACGAATGCCGGACATAAAAGAAAAATGAACGAAATACAAATTTGGCGTTGCCTATCTTGGGTTCTAATAGATAACAGGAATGTTTGGAAAGGATTCTGCACAATTTCTCATGGTTCTATTTTACAGCTTGGGTGTATGAAGATGATTAAATACAGGCTCGAAATACGCTGTTTCTACTTGAAACCTAATCTGCTCTCTTTTTGTCAAATCAAGCCTTTTTATTAGTAGTGATGTGTTTGTGAGTTTGCAATATCGCCTTTTCCATATTCATCCTTACGAATATTCTGAATGTCTTTTTTTTTTTTTTTTTTTTTTTTTTTTTTTTACTGTCTCTTCTGAAACGAATTTTTATTTTCGATTGAAAATAAGAGATGGTCTTATCTATGGACAAAAGCAGAGATCGGTGTATATGCAAAGCCGAAGGTTAGATTAGGACAAAGAAGCCGGTCTTTTCCAAACCATGGAGGAAGGAGAAGAAGAAACTTGAAATATATTTATATATCATTTTTCTTTAATCTGTTTTCTTAAGAAGAGGGGATATCACAGAAACAAAAAGCTACAGGGTCAGAAATCTAGTTGTATAATACCTGCATACATTTTCCTGATACATATGGAAATACTTCGCTGCAATTCAAGTTTTTGGGATCCAAAACCTAAGTTGAGGGATACCTATGCCATCGCAAAAGTTTTCCGTCCGTCTGTCCGTCCGTCGGTCTGTCAGCGCGATAACTCTCGAAGGGAATGAGATAATTTGATGAAACTTGCTGTGAGCATTCTTCAAGTCAAGGGAAAGGTCTAGTTCATAGATGGGCCCGATAGCTGCATATTTAGGGGAGGGGTTTCAAATTAAGGGGCCACAGAAATATTTTTTAAAAGCTAATGAGATAGTCGATTAAGGGGTAAGACGACATGCTGAACACGAATATGAAAACCATTTTGTCGACGGAAAAGTAGTTCACCCGGAATCCGGTCATAACTGGAAAGTTTGCTAGAAGTAAAAGTTTTATCTGAAGTTGATTAGATGTCCGATTTAGGTGTAAGAAGACATACTGAATCCGAATATTAGAATGATTTCCTCTTCGGACAAGTAGATCTCCGGAAATCCGGCCAAAACCGGAAAATTTTTCAAAAATAAAAGTTTAGTCTGAAGTTGATTAGAGATTCGATCTAAGGATAGGGAAACATACTGAATCCGAATATGAAAATTATTTTCTCGGCGGACAAGTAGATCGCCCGGATTCCGGCCAAAACCGGGAAATTTGTTAAAAGTAAAAGTTTTATATGGATTTCATTAGGTGTTCGGTTTACGGGTAAGAAGAGATGCCGAATTCGTCTATGACAATCATTTTCTACCTGGACACATGGTTCGCCACGAATCCGTCTGAAATCGGATTATTTGTTAAAAGTTGAATTTTTATCTCAAGTAAATTAGAGGTTGGATTTAGGGGTAAGTAGATACGCTAAATCGTTTTTGAACTTCATTTTTTTTGCATAACAAGTAGTTCGTCTGGAATCCGGCTGAAACTGGAAATTTGGCAGAAGTAAGGCCGGAACTATCGTCAAATTAGATACGACGCAGGCTATAGGGGTAAACACACATGGTGAATCCATATTTGAACTTGGTCTCAGATTATTACCATTTGCATTAATCTGTTTCTAAATGTTATTAGTAAAGTCCTCAAGGAGTCTGGCGAAGACTGGACCTCTCGAAGACCCGATTGTCTGGATCAAATATTAATTTTTTGGGATCCCATCGAAGCCTTTGGTCTTGTTATTTATGTACTAGAAATAATCCTATGAACAAATGTGTAGCCTGTGTAGTTCTATGGTAGTTGTACGAAAAAGTTGCATGTATTGATATGCAGTAGTACAGAATACTTTAATTTAATGTGCCTCACATTGGGCAAATCTTAAGCAGTAGTATTCAGTAGCATCCCGCCTTGCTCCAGTAGCATCCATTCTGGCTACACTGTAAAAAGTCTCTCCGAATAAGGATGCAGTATTTGCTACTGGGATTATAGTCTACTCGGTTACGTCTGCCATCAGAATCGCAGAATAGTATCACAGTTGACGTTTATTATAGCTTCTGCCATAACTTAATACCAAGTTCATAAAACAATATGGTACACAAACTCACAAGAGATAATCAGGACCATGGCCGTATCCAGGGGGGTTAATATCCCCCTCCCCAAAAACAAAACAAAAATAATATTTTTTTTAGGCTTATCCCTCTGATCTATGTCTTTTTTGTCCGACCAGCGGGTCACCCCCCCCCCCCCCCCCCCCCCCCCGAAAAGCCCCCCCCCCCCCCCCCGAAAGGCCCCTCCCCTCTGAAATAAATTCCTGGATACGGGCCTGATCAGGACCCAGTAAAAAATGATTTTTCCCTTTCGTCAAACATCAGTTTTCCAATATTTCTTAGATATCGCTTGGATAAGAATTCTTGGCATGACTGGAAACGGATTATTACTTCCTCAACGAGAAATCCAGTTTAGCCTTATTTTGGTTCATCAACTCCAAGTTGACACGGTGGGATATTTCCTGAAGGGCTTCATATGCATGCCTCTGCTAACTATTATAAGAGAGAGAGGGAAGTTTACACGATAGACCTTAATGAAGTGCCAAATGGCATTTATACCCGTATCTGAAAATCCCTACCCATAAAATCCGGAAACCCATCTCGTGCATACCTTCAAGCATCTGCAGGTGCGGATTCGACTGCTGTAAATAAAAAAATTGAGCGAATTTCATTCAAACCTGAAGTACCCTCATTTAGGATAATCAGCGTGAAATATCTTCTCACTCGAAGCTCCCATAAGGCGGCTTTACACCAATTTATGGCTTAATAACACACGCATTTTTGACGTCTTGTTTCTCTGTTTCGCCGGCCCTTGGCCTTTCAACCGAGTCGGTAGACTTATTAGGCTTAATCATGGGCTGCCTTTGGGAACGAGGTATTACTCATTCCTTTGACTTTGTATGTTCTGGTTGTTTTAAGTGTAGGGTTGTCAGATTTTTTTTTAGCTGGAATCCTAGTTGCACTTTCAGTAGTATATAAAAATGATTAAAAAAGGATATGATGATAATGATGAAATTTTTATTTGAAGAAAAAGAAAGAAAAAGGACTAATCGGATCTAAAAAATCTTCTTCCTAGATGGAATGCGGAGAAATGGCCAAGGGCAGTAACGCGAAGGTCCTGTGCAATCGAAGATAACTTTACACAAGGGTCAGGGGCAAAAAAGTCTGTAAATATCAGTTCTGTTTATTTACAAACCGTCAGAAACAATAGAGGGCGTGTAGTAATAGTGACGGAGTGAAAAATATATCAGCAGTTTCATGTTCAGCGATATTTCGTCTCTTCTTAGGAAATGTTCTCTTCTGGCTGCACGGAAGAAACGAACCTGCAATCTTGCAATTTTGTTTGTATAAATAATGTGCACGAGAGTTCCACTGACTCTGTACGTTCTGAGTTGTTCTAAGTTCAGGCTTACCGAAGATTTCTTCCGCTTGAATACTATTTAAACTGTCGGTATTTTCATCACGTTTACATACAACTGCACATTTTTAAGAATATCAGATAACACACTGTTTGTTACGTTACTTAAAATGTTTGTTTTGAGTTTTTAAAGACTTACTTATTCTGCCTTTTATATTATCTCTAGCTCCTTGTGGAATTATAAACTTCAGAAATCTTTGCCTTTCGCCGATGTTTCGTTTTCTTCCTACAATTGCTTAGCGATTTTTTGGCTGAGCCGAGTTTTGCCAGTCATGCATCGTAAACGTCTCCGAAAGCTTGTCCCGCGGACAACTCTTTCGCAAATAAGAACGTAAAAGCTTAAACATATAGTTTTACATTTTGGAAGACTTGATACGCCAAGGCCCCAGGGTCTATCATGTGTCTTGGATTCATTTTCTTTTGCTTGGTTTTCCTACTTTTTAACCACGGAACGCACAGTTTTCAAATAATTTGCGTTCAGCCTTTCCTTTGATAGGCGGGGTGCGATGACTGGATGGAGTCGAAAAGCGCTAACAAGGAAACCGCTAATTTCACCTGGAAAATATTGGTCGACAAATGTTATTTCTAAACTATTTTATCGTGAAATGATCATTTCTAATAAGAGTTGTGCTTTAAGAGACTTGTGTAAAATAACACTAAAAATGGTCTGCAACGTTATTTGTGTCGAAACAATAACAGTTAAGGGTCACAACGATGATGTTCTGTAACGTTAACAGATAGTGAGTTATCTGTTAAAATTGCGCATCCTTTTGCAAATTTTGTCAAGTTTCTGATAGACTTATAAAAGGATGTAGACATACATAGGTTGAAAGAACCTGGCGGATTCACAGAGTCTATGACTCCTTGAAGAGCCTCTTGCCTTTCATGTTGTATTTCATGACCGTATTACTCTTGTATTTCAGAAGTACAATAGGTCTATAACAAAACATTGTTCACTCGGGCAAAGGTTTTCAGAGGTCGCCTTTTGTTTTCAGTTTTATTCATTCTGACGGCTGCTTAGCGTGTTGGAGATCTGCTTCTAGTTGATCCGGAGGTCACGGAAATGGTCTTTAGGTCAAGAAGCCTAGTGAATACGCGAATTCAGCTGAAAGGACGTATTAATGAATGAATATATATGAATGAACACACTTGTCGAAAATATGTCATAACCATACATTGACGGAGAAATTCAAAATTCAAGATGCATCCCCAAAATTCAAGATGCATCCCTTTTGGATGTTCCTCATCGCTCTAAAAAATCATGGACAACAGGGCTCAACCAGCGCACGACGTCGTCCACTGCTTCCTGACCGAAGATTGAAAATTAAGTGTCTTTTTGGGATCCCAAAACGTAAGTTGCGGGATACCGATGACATCGTAAAGTTGTCCGTCTGTCCGTCCGTCCATCTGTTAGCCCGAAAACTCTCGAAGGGGTTGAGATATTTTGATCAAACTTGGCATGAGGACTCTTTAGGTCAAAGTACAGGTCAAGTTCGAAGATGGGCTATGTAGCTCTATATTTAGGGGTGGGGGAGGGGTTTAAAATTAAGGGGAACAAAAAATATTTTTAAAAAGCTAATGAAATAGTCGAATTAGAGGTAAAGAGACATGCTGAATCCGAATATGAAATTTATTTTCTCGCCGGACAAATAGTTCACCCGGAATCCGGCGAAAACCGGAATATTTGTGAAAAGTATTATGAAGTTGATTGGAGGTTCGATTTAGGGGCAAGGAAACGTGCTGAGTCCGACTATGAGAATTATTTTCTCGCCGGACAATTAGTTCGGCCGGAATCCGGCCAAAACCGGAGAATTTGTTTAAAGTAAAAGTTTTATTTAAATTTGATAAGATGTTCGATTTGCGGGTAAGTAGACATGCTGAATTCGCATATGACGATCATTTCTCACCGGACGTATAGACCGCTCGGCATCAGGCTGAAACCGGAAAATTTGTTAAAAGTAAAAGTTTAATTGGAAGTTGATTAGAGGTCGGATGTAGGGTAAGGAGACCTGCTGAATTCGTTGTTGAGCTTTATTTTTTCGCCGGACAAGTAGTTAGGAATTCCGCCGAAACCGGAAAATTGGCAGAAGTAAGGCAGGAAGTTTCGATCTGCTTCGTCAAAATAGATGTGACTTAAAGGGGCAAACACACATGCTGAATCCATATCAGGGTTCGTGCGGCTCTGGACATCAGGGAAAAGTCAGGGAATTGATTTTTGGTCAGGGAAATCAGGGAAAAGTCAGGGAAAATCGTGAAAAGTTGCAGAAGGCCAGGGAAGTTAATGGAAAAGTTCAGCTATACTTATGCATCAAGTTTTTTTTACTGGAAGTTTCTTTTTCGTCGGTTCTCTGTTCAAAGTTTATGAGTTGACAACTCTGTTCTTTGAGCCGTCCCAGTTTGTGGAATGAGGAATCGCATTGTTAATTTCTCGTACAGTTTGAACGGCTTTACGAAGCTGATGGAAGTTTTGTTCAGTTTTTATAGCACTTGCCTTCCGGCCAAGTGCCATAATCCGACCACTTTTCCGTCGGTCTGTCGGTTGGTCGGCCAGTCCGTTGTTTGCGAGTTAGGGTACTTCCAGATGTGCTAGGACGATGAAACTTGGCAGGCATATTAGGGACCCGTCCAAACTAACTTGGAAACAATCACTTGCTCGATCCGACCATCGTGGGGGGAGGGAGGGGAGCCGGAATCCGCAATTTAGAGACATGCATAACTTTCGAACTTGTGATCGGATCTTAGTGACTTGATATTTGGAGAGGCCTCGTATCTCATATGTACTTCGGAGTAAAGTTACTTCCAGGTGGGCTAGGACTATGAAACTTGACAGGCAAGTCAGGGATCCGACCAGATTAACCTGGGAATGGTCAACTTCCCCATCCGACCACCGTGGGGGGAGTGGAAGGAGGGGGATTCCGGAATCTTGAGGAATGTATAACATTGGAACGGATGATTGGATCTTAACGAAACTTGATATTTGGAAAGAGCTCGTACCTCGAATGACCCATTTAAAGCCGGATCCGATGAATATGGGGGGGGGGGGGGGGGAACGGAAATCTTGTGACACGCTTAGAGTCGCGCGATTGGGATGAAACTTGGTGGGAAGGACACGCACAAGAACTAGATACTCTGTGATAGAACCGGATCGAATTTGGGCAATGTGAAGGGAGTTAGAGGGGGGGGGGGAAGGGTCCGGAAATCGGGATATCGCGATCTAAGGTATTTCAAGATGTGCTAGGACGATGAAACTTGGCTTGAACATTAGAGACTTGACGGGATTGTATAGAAATAATCAGTTCTCCGACCCAACCATCGTGGGGGAGTGGAGGGAGGGGGAATCTGGAATCTTGATGTATGTATATCTCTTGAACGAGTGGTTGGATCTTAACGAAACATGATATTTAGGAAGACCTCATGTCTCGGATGTCCCATTTTAAGTCCGGACCGGACCCGATGAATGTGGGCGGGGGGGGGGGTCTTGTGACACGCTTTGAGTGAAGCGATTGGGATGAAACTTGGTGGGAAGAACAACGACAAGAACTATATACCTCAGTGACAAAATCGGACCTGGTTCGGGCACTGTGAGGAGAGTTGGTGGGTGGGGGTCCGGAATTTCGGTGATCGCGAACTAAGGTAATTCCAGGTGTTCTAGGGTGATGAAACTTGGCTTGAACATTAGAAACTTGACAAGATTGGATCAGAAATTGTCACTTCTCAGATCCAACCATCCCTTAAAAGTACTAATCCTAACCTTAAAGTACTAATCCTAAGCACAAAGTACAGAAAATGCTTTTAAGCAAAGTTTACATCTAACTCAAAGGTGTTAAACTAATTTTAAGCACCCTTAACGTGCGTTTCTTAACCGAAAAGTAAAAAAATATGTTAACCGAACGAAAGATATTCATGATCCCCAAAGGCCCGTGATCAGTTTTGCCTCACGGGTTTTGCTTACAACTGAGTTTCTTAAAATACAAACAATAATTTTTGAGCAAAATATACATTTTCTTGATTCCAATGAGCTTATCATCATTTGTGCTTCAGGAGTGCTCATTACAGATGCATTTCAGCGCCCTTAAAGTGCGCATCGTTACGGCCAAATGCATAAATAAAATAGATTTTACGAACAATACATTCTCGTGATTTCCAAGGACCCATGACCGTTCTTATCCCAAGGATTTTGCTTACATATGATCACAACAAACCCACGAATTGACGAGTTCATACTTTAATCCTCTGACCCAGCCTTGCAAGTGCCATATGAGCTTCCAGCTCTTGTTTTTTCAGTAAATGAGTTAATTTATTCAGTGAGGTAATCGAAAGGTGTTGGAGAACTGATGGAAAAGGTCAGGGAAAATCACCAAAAAAGGTCAGGCAAGTCAGGGAAAAGTCAGGGGAAAACGTGGAAGAGCAAGCGCACGAACCCTGCCATATCTGAACTTGGTTTTCTCATATGATTAGCTATTTTGCCTTAATCTTTTTCTAAATTTTAATAGTAAAAGTGTTCAAGGACTCTGGCGAAGACTGGATCTGGCGAAGACAAGACCCAATTGTTTGGATCAAATTTGAACTTTTGGGATCCCATCGAAACCTTTGGTCTTGTTCTGTGTGTTTATGTGTTTCGTTTATTTTCTTTATTTTCTTCATTTACTCAGCATTTTCAAAATGGCGGGTCATAAATAAACTACCTATTACTTACACTAGATACAATTTTTAACTTGGCAATACATAATTAAAAAAAAGAGAAAAAATAATAATACACTATTTCATTAACTATTGTTTAATTGCTCGATAGAGGCTTTTTAGACGGTCGAGGGACTCTAGAAATCGAGCACGATGCTCTAAAACAGCCTCAGTTGGATCTTTGACCCCATGATTTTGTGTAAGAGGCTTGAAGCTTAATTCGAACTTGCGAAAGTTTTCCTTCAGCCTAAGCTGCAAGTCATGGTTGAAGCTGCTAATCAGATAAGTCAGATGATTTTTTTTCTGCGATATTTTGGCCCTTCTGGCCAATGGCCCTGTTCAGGGTGTTGCTAGAGTAAAAGCCTTCAACCGAATCGCAGGTTTTGAATGTCCAGAACCTTCGCGTGGATGCTCGGGGATAATTAGGAAAGCACAGCTTCTCAAAAATAATTAACGGAAGAAAAGTCAATTGTATAAAAAAAATTAAGCGTGCCCAGTCAAAATTGGATATACGTTCCCGAAAAACAGCCGGAGCTTTTGAAAAACTAGCCCACCTGTTCTTTGTCAAGAATCATGTTGAAATAAAAAAAAAACTTGCCTGTGTAGTGTGTAAAGGGAATCGCATCATTCATAATTTCGACTTTTGACTTGTGATGTTCTTGCTCATAAACTATCACTTCTGTTTACAATGTTCTGTGTTCTCTTTCCGCTGACCACGACGATAACTCTTAAATTCAACTTTACATATTTCTGTCACATCTCACCTAAAATAATAGAGATGGGAGGACATTTCATGGAAACGTAATTTGCATAATTCCATAGCCCTTTCCTTTGGCCGAACTTCCTAAAGCCACAGGAAACCGATTCCAAGAATGCTTTCCGATTTCTGTTTTCTTCTGAAAAGTTTTCTTTCTTCTTATAATTAAAGCTCTAGAAATACAATATCCACTGGGGGGGGGGGGAGTTAGGGGGTTGACCCCCCCCCCACCGAAACATACAAAAATACTCAGTTTTATAGGCTTTTCCCTCTGATCTATGTCTTTTTTGTACTTTTTTGTGCGACCCGTAGGCAACCCCGCCCCCCTGAAATAAATTCCTGGATACGGGGCTTCCACTCATGATAGTGTTCTGTTGGTTTTATATTCCAACACAGTCACTTCTATTCGAATCTGCATTAGTTCTTAGTTTATGTTTTGGTATTTGGCCGAACCTTTTAATTTTTGCGGAACTCCGAATCCGGCTTCAACGAAAGCCGGAATTCTAGGAGGTGAGAATTCTTCAGATTTTCCTTGGCAACAAGTCACATGTATCCAAATCTTTACCTAGTTTAATTCTTAGTGTTGGCCGTATCAAATTTGTTTCACTTAATCCGGAAATGCTTTCATAGTTTCCATTTCGGTCGCTGCAGTTTCAGCCACTTTGTATTGGAGCGCAAACAATACTAACAAGAAATAGAAAAACATGATTTTCGTTTTTTTTCTGAAAATCACCTTTTTTTTATTTCTTTTGCAGTAAATGGTCAGCTTGGCTTTCAAACCTTATATATTTGTAAACAATACTACAACGCTGTGGCACTACCCCACGTTTGTCTGGCTCCATTCTGGAAATTAGTCACAGCTATCGAGCAGTCTCGAGTCCGGACGCTTTATTTTCGGTACCTAAAATACTTTCTAAAATGCCACCCAGACGCAACAAGTACCTAGTTAAAAAATAATCAACCTGGTAGAACCTAACGAGTCGTATGTAGACAAGCTAGTTCAGAGAGTTCTTGGAACGGCCGCACAACCGTGGTTACCAATACTTCGTCCCCAATGGATGACAACTGATTAAATCGCCCTTTGTGTTTTCATTTGTATTTTTGTATGTATTTAGACATTGATCGTTATTTGCCTTTCGTCTATTATTCTTTTTTCTTTCATTTAGTCCGTTCTTGTTCAGCTTGAATGTAACGAGTTAAAGAATGTGCATACAGACATAAGGGAAATTGAATTCGTCTTTGCTTTCCAGCTCCGAGCAGTCCAAATTCTGAAGAAGAAAAAAACTGCAGTGGCTTTTGTTAGAATTCTGCAGGCTTTACTTCCCAAAAGTTAACCTCTGTTCAAACCTGCATCAGTCTAATAACACAACATCAATCGTTAATCCCTTATCAAGCACACTAAACTGGTGGTAGTGAAACGTCCTGCTTCTTCGGCCATCTTGTTTTCTAACCGTCTAACCTCGGGTTGCAGGTTATCTTAGTCCATAAATTACCAAGGTACCAAAACTTTATCAAGAACACACCAAAACATCGCCGCTTTTAAACTAGATCTTATTCATCACATTTTCATATCACATTTTATGCCAATGCTTTGCTAGATGTGACGTTTGATCTTTTCATTCCCCTACTGCAGAGACATCTAGGCGGCGATGTTTAATTATTGTTCTGGCCGAATTTTCAACTTCACGCGGAGCTTTCCACTAGCTATATTTTAGCTTTATCCATAAATGCTATCACAGTTATTGGAAATTGCTGCAGAAAATTCGTCAACTTTGGGTACCAGTGTAATAACCAGCGGAAATAGAATCCGGTTTTATTTTCCAGCTTGCGAAACTATCACCTTTGTGTGGAAAACTCAAATCAAATCGGCATGCAAAGCGATCTGACAAATATCTGGAATCTTTTATGTACTGAGTAGAACCGTCAGACATACTATTGGATCAGGATATCCAGTCTGGGGCAATCTAATCTGCAAAAAAATTGACACCTTCGTCAAGGTACAAGAGATACATGGAGGGAAGAGGTTTATTTTCAGGCTTGGATTAAGTTGGTGGGTTTGAGGAAATTGATTAGTTGTCGGGCTGACGAGCGAGCTGACTGGTTTTCGAGGAAATATTTGTGGAGTAAACTGGGGCGTAACCTGCTACTTTTGCTTAATGCGTGGAAGTGAGAGTGAGTACCTCCTCGTCTTGGAAGTTTAAGAAGAAGTCATATATGACTAGTCCATTGCTTCTCGTTCGTTTAAGTGTTTTTGTTTTTGTCACATTTAAAAACATGGCTAAGAAGTTGTACTCGATAATTTGTCACTAGACGCATATTTCTGTTTTGTGAAGTATTGTGTAGGCTAGTATGTTTATGTATGTGAAATGACATGTAGTCATGTTCATGCTCATCTATATATTATGTTCATGTTCTCGGTTACAATTGTTTTCATTGATCGGGTGATGATGGATCATGGATCAAATCACAAAGAAAACAAATTCCAAATTTGAATCCAAGTCCAAACATCCTTGCTACGACCTCCGGCTTTTTGGGCTGATAAATTATATTTTCAGATATGATGCCCGGGGGAAGCCGGTCGGTGTTGCCAAACACTGGTCCGACGAGAGTCAACTGGGACGGCGTGCCTTTTTCCGGCTGCTTACGGAGCCGGCAACACTGGTGCTCGATAATGTGCTAGCCGAAGATGCAGGAATCTACCGCTGTCGCGTCGATTTCCGCAAATCGAAAACAAAAAATACCCAGGTCAACCTCGCTGTCATCGGTAAGTGCAGCTATTTGTATTTGTTGGTAAGTGTCATCGGTAAGTGTATCCCTCTTTTTCTAGACCTTGTAGCCATTTGTATATGTTGGTACTTGCCGATGTCAAAACAGATCACTTACTTTGTTGCGAAGCAACACTAAATATTCTTTGAGCCCAAGCTGACTTTGAAACATTTATTCAAACAATGTTTACAACGGATACGTCAGCTATGATTCTTCATCAGCGATATTTCGGCCCTTCTTGGCAAGGGTCCTCGTCAGGCTGTCAATCCTCTGGTTGAACTTCGGGGAAGGAAATATCGCTGATGAAGAATCATAGCTGACGTATCCGTTGTAAACATTGTTTGAATAAACGAAGCAACACTTTGGTTTTCTCCGTAGTCCGTCTATTGCTGCTTAGTGGTCGAAGGTTGCAGGCTCAAGGTTTCCATGGGAAGTCTGGACCTCACGTCAAGCTGATGAATATGGTATTGCATTTTGGAAGCCATTGCAAGAACTACTTGTCCTTGCAACCGAGTTGTTTTTGTACTTGTAAACTCATAAAACTGGCAACAAATCACTTTTTTTTGTTTACAGAATAAAGTATTTCTGTTCTGCCTTGAAAGGCGACAATGGACAACCTGCAAAAAGCGAATAACAAATTTAATATAATTTCTATTCTCTGTCCTAGCTCACTTTCGATCGGCTGAATTCCCTCCATAAACATTAAAACACAAAAACGAAATAATATGCATGAAGTTATCCACATACTTGACCTTACAAAATGTCTGTCTGTCTTTAGGACAGACTCGTGAACTTCTCAAAAATGTTTGAATCTCAGAAACATCCACTTTTCATTTTATATAGATCTCCAGGTGAACTCCAGACCAAACGTGAGATTGTCAGAGCCCAGATTTATTTTCTTCAGAGAACTCTGGCCAAATATTTCTTGGTATTTTTTGGCAAGAAGCGGATTATTTTTATCAGTTTAAATTCAATATACAAATAGGTAGAATTCCGCAATCATATTAATAGGCCAGATTTGCATCAGAATTTTGCCATGTTTTCAGAACAAACCGGCTTTGTAGCAAGTAGCCTACTAGTATTTTTTAAGATAGTTTGAACCATTTTGGACTGGTTTTTGGGATCCCAAAACGTAAGTGGAGGGATACCTATGACATCGCACAAGTTTTCCGTCCGTCAGCACGATAACTCTCGAAGGGAATGAGATATTCTAATGAAACTTGGTGTGAGCATTCTTTGGGTCAAGGAAAGGTAGAGTTCGTAGATGGACTCTGTAGCCCTACATTTAGTGGTGGGGGTTATTCAGGGGCCAGATTCGTGTTAGTGCCCAGAGATTAGGCCATGTTTTCAGAACAAACCAGCTTCGATTTTTTTGTTCTAGCAAGTAGCGTATAATTTGTTTTAGTTTTATGAAATAGTTTGAAGTATTTCGGACTGGTTTTAGGCATCCCAAAACATAAGTGGAGGGTTATAGCGATTTCGACTTGAAAGAAATAGCCAGAAAGTACGAACGACCAGGAATTACTGCAGTATTTCCATCCTGTTTCTCATCATCCTGTAAACTTTGATTGGTTAATTAGACTACATTGCCCGTAAAAGTGGGTAAAAACAAAGAACAGAGCATTATAAATTACAAGAGAAGAGGAAACTCGAAAAGATTAAACTATAGAAGGCAAAGTAAATTTTTATACAAAATCGTGGTAGAATAATCCTGAGAACTTTCTTTCTCCGCACTCTCGTGGCTCGGGAAACTAACCATCGAGAATGCTACGGTCGATGAGAATCAGTTTAAAGCGGGAATGTCAAATCCATCTCGGAGATACGTGTTCCTTCGTAGACTATTTCTTTTCCGACTGTATTTCAAATTTTGACAGGATCGCCGTTAAAAACTCAATAAAAGTAGAACCTGGTAAAAATATATCTCCCTTAGGACTTGCCAAGAAAGGATTAGAAAAAGCAAGTTTGTTTCCCCCCAAAAGATAACTGGGGCATGGGTACACCTCCCAGCAGAGCCGCAGTGTCACCTAAGCTGGAGCCAATTTCAGGGGATTTTTTTTACGACAGATAAATTGAACGACGTATGTCGACGAAAAAGGATCTCTAAGCCGCAATGTGGTTCGGACTAAACCGCAAAATCCCCTGTAAACACATCAAGTTTCAAGCAACGTGTTTGATTTTTTTTTATTTTTTTAACCCTACTAGCATTTATCAGATTTTTCACGAAATTATTCGATGCAAGAATCAAGTCGGAGTAAGGCCAGAAATTAAGTAAATGAAGAATTGCAGACACACAACATAAACGTAATTCGTGAAGCATATTAAAAATAGAATTCGCTTTTTTCTTTCTATTTTAACTCGAGTTAACTCGAAGTTGTCTATACACAAACTCACTTTTTAAACAATATGGTGGATTTTGCTTCCACGCTTACACCAGATTCAGATTTTTCCGATTTAGATTCAGATATTTTTTACTTCACTTCACCAACCACATTATCCAAAAAACTCAACAGCCACATGAAAGAGAAAAATCCTGTGGGTGGCAGTATCTTCTAACCACCTTTTAATTTAAAACACATCTTGTTGTCTTGTGCTACCGCATTGAAAATGATAAGAAACGAAAAAAAATCAGCCAAGAATATCGTAGCTGATTTGTTCCGTTTTGGGTCATTTTTAACATACGATTCTCAGTCAACTTGGTCTGAAAGAGGATTGGCTTGTGATGAGATGAGTTTTGAACTCAAATGGCTCTTTATGCGTTTTCACTCCTCCCCCCCCCCCGCCCCTAAAAAATACCATGAAATTTGAAAGGTGTCACCGAATTTGAAGCTTTTCGGTCGTTTCCATGTTTTCTTTAATTTGCTATCTTCCACGTTCTGAGTCTTTTCACGATTCCCTGCCTCGATCAAAGACCTTTATCTCAGAGCTGGCATGTGTTGTCGTAACGCAATTAGTCGGCGTCAGAAAATCTCCTGGAACAAAAGAACAGTTGGATCTCTTCTCAGGAACTTGTTTGTTTAGTTAGAAGCGTTTTTCCGAACGCCTACCTATCTGTCACGTGATTGGCGCGTGCCTGTAGTCTCGATCAATCAGCCTCCGTAGAGATCTCTTCCAATACCTGCTTGGTTCTTAGTATCAGATAAACGACAATTTAACTTTTAGCCGGTGCTTATTTCAAGATCTAAAATCTTGTTCGTATGGTTTCAAGTTTTTCATCTTCGTTCTCAAATCGGTAGCTATATCTCTGCGTGCCAGTAAATCGGAGTTTCTTTTTCTTTCTAATAACTTTTTCTGCTAACAAACCTTTAAACTGCTTCAGTGTTTCTATTCAGTGTGCAAACAAATCCCGGGACTTGGTTTTTCTGTTACTGGACAAATTTCAGGCTTTCAACAGCAAGTAGTTCTTGAGATTGTGAAATTTAGATTGGATATGCTAATATCGAGCAAATTGGAGAAAATATAATCGCCGAGCTCTTGCTGATCGTCGTCACTTGTTGATCCCTAGGTTCTTAATCTTTGTGGAATTTACCCCGTTCAGAAGAACAAATATTTAGCGGTCATTAGTTTTTCATATTTCCAGGGCTACAAATTCCCCTTTTTACTTGCCAATTTAGCATAGATAGCTAATAAGATAGATAGATTTATTAATTGCTAAGCAGCCAGAGGGCCATGGCAACAAAAAATCACAAAAAAGTATCACGCACCAGAAGGAAACGCACAAAACAAAATAACAACAAAAAAAGATAGAAAAGCTCCTCCGTAATCTTTCTCTTCTCTAATAACAATTTTCAGTATTTCTTTGGTATTTCACTAATCCAAAAATCTACTTCTTATGTTCCATCGCTGTCCTCAGGAATCGCCCGCCCCAATCTCTTAATCGCTATAAAACATTCATTCCTAACAACTCCGATAAACCAACCAATCTAACAAATCGTCGAGTCATAAGTGAATTTTCAGTCATAGAACGACCAAGCTTGACGAGCTGCATAGAAATCAATAAATCAATCAAGTTTAATCCAAATAGCTAAAAGCTAGAAGAGAAATCTGTAGTTGGGACCGTTCTGCCCGACCACAGTTTTATCCCTTTTTTCTGAGTGTAACCTTACTTATTTATACTTACTAACTTATATTATTATAGATAGGCTACTTACTTATTTTCATCTAATGTTTTATTTATTAACTTCCTCCATTGTTTCTGTTACATAGAGGCCCGAAGGCTAGCCTAAGGGCTAGCTTGACTCTTTGTTCGTCTGAAGTTTGTCTAGGTTATGACATTGTGAGTATTTAAAAGGCTTCCTGGCGGGAACATAAACACTCTCTTATAAAGATAATAAAATATCAGTTGGATATGATGATGGTGATGAAAATCATCGTACGAATCCCCAGGTCAGCAGTTTAAGAACAGCCAAATCTTTTTGGTTTCTAATTTGCTACCGAGGAGCAGAAGCGTTAGGAGCTGGGATATCGTGGCAGGAAATTCAAAAACTCCCAGCAATACTTGATAGAAAAGGACATATTTGAGATGTCACCAAAGTCAAGCCGCAGATGCAGTTTACCTGATTGTTCTAGTGTTCTATCAGAAGTTCCATGGCTTAAACTGCCTGTTAAAAGTCTTTCTTTGTGGAATAGCGTTGTGAAGCTTGATTAGCTTGCTTTGTAAAATGTACCAGAATATGCAATAAGCTTATAAAAAATAACATAGCCACAAGAATCATTAAAAAAAAAATAACCTATTCAAATCTGAATTATACAAGCTGATTTATGTATAAAATAAAGATCTACTAAGTATTATAAGAAACATCACTTTTATCTTTGTCCGAGCTAGTAAATTGAGCATGTACTGGCCCAAGAAATTACGCTTTGAAATATCACAGAGTGGAAACTGTTGAAAAAGCTGCTGGTCCAGGGGGAAAGCATTGTTCCTAGGTTGTTACAGAGTGGGATTGGGGTAGTTTGATGTGCCCATTGACCTTTAACAGAGAAGTTGTTGCTTAAATTTGGCCGAAAAGTATATTTGGGCTACGAGGTGTGAGGTAGGCGACGAGTAAGAAATCCTTTCCGGGTGAAGGCACGTTCTTAGTGCCTGTTCTTACTGCCCAGGTTTTTTTTCTCGCCAAACAATCGATTCGACTATACCTCGCGTTCCGAAAAACGTCCATCCGTGAAAAAGCTTTCATAGTGTATAGATAGATAGATAGATAGTTTATTGCTATAAGCAGCCCGAGGGCCATGGCAAAAATTTGACGTGCGAAAAAAAACAACAACAAAAAAACACTAATATATAATAACACTCTTTTCCTTTTAATTTGTTTTACTTATGCCAAAAACCTACTTCTGTGTTCCATCCCTAGCCTCAAAAATCGCCCCATTTTCTTTATACCAGCAAAACACTCATCCTTAAATATTCGTTTACCCACTCTTCGTCAAATACACGCACACCATACTCTTCTTTTCTCCATTCAATACAGTCGCAAAGCATGTGAATCACACTCTCATCCACGCACCCACACATCGGACAAAAGTAAGGACCTAAGAAGGTAGCTTATAATGGTGTTTTCGGTTCTTGCTCATCTCACTTCGACTTTCATAGGATCAGTAACCTAAAATCCTTCGTTATTTCTTTGATATGTGTCCCATCCCTGTCTGGCATACAAAAGTATTAGAAAAAGCCGAATGCTCCACGAGTATAGCACTTTGACCTGTCAGTTTTCAAAAATATAGATTCAATTTTCTTCGCCATTAGTCTTTACCGTTAACCTATTCATATTTATATAAAACCTAATAAACCCAAAGATATAAATTTCTATCCTTAAAATACTAATTCTTCGCGATTCAAGGTGAGGCTTCATTCAAAATTATAACATGGTAACACAGAATATCACCATTAGGCTACACTTCTTAGAAACATTATTTTATATATAAACAAAATTATATATATAACGGGTTCTTCCTGATCAAAGATCTTAGTCAGGTAAGGTAGTATAAATTTGATGATGATGTCTTAATAGACTTTCATAATGAGAAGGGTAGCGAAATCTAGCATGCGATCTCTTTAATTAAATGAGCTAAATATTCTACCGGATATTTTTCACGGTACCGCTTGTAATGAAGGGTGCTTTGTCGGTACCCTGACATATCTGAAGATTTTAATCTGACGTTATAAACATTTCGTGGTTGGAACTCTGGTCTTATATTTTTGGATATGAATCAAAACTGGGACCTCCGTTCAGCGGTTTAAAAGGGTAAAAAGCTGTAGATGTAGTTGTTCAAGGAAAACGTGGGTATGTTTAGAAAGTATAGGTGATGCTCACTGGAAGAAACAAGATCTGGAAGCTCGTATGGCACTTGCAAGACTGGGTCAGATGGAAGTGATGGTTACAAGTTTTTTTTCCCTTTCCCGTTAAGATGCGCCAAACTGGCTAGGCTGGGTCAGAGGATGGACGTGATTGTCGAAGTGTCCCAATCCGGTCCAGTCCTGTCAGTGATGTATCTAGAGCGTGTGCTTGTTCTTCGTACCAAGTTTCATCCCGCTCGCTGCACTCTGAGAGTTTCACACGATTTCTGGTTCTCCCCTCCTACTCCCCCCCTCGATTCGTCGGATCCGGTCCGGACTTGATACGAGACATCTGAGACACGAGATCTTTCCAGATATCAGGTTTCATTAAGATCTGATCACCCGTTCGAAAGTTATGCATGCCCCTATTTTCCGGATTTCGCCCCCTCCCCCTCCCCCCACGATGGTCGGATGGGGCAAGTGACTATTTCCAAGTTAGTTTGGTCGGGTCCCTGATATGCCTGCCAAGTTTCATCGAACTCGCAAACACCGGACTAACCGACCGACCGACCGACCGACGGAAATGTGATCGGTATATGGCACTTGACCGGACGGCAAGTGCCATAAAAGTAGCAACATCGCCGAGAGGAAGAGGAGTCGTTGCACAAAAAGTAAGAACTATGGGAATAAATGGCTGTATTTACACTTCGGCTAAGTTTTCAATAACATTATATTTCTGTATTATCGATTTACCTGCATTTTCATCATTTTCATCTCTTGCTCATCATTCCGTGCCGGTAAACCCAAATCTATTCTCTCGTGTTTGATGGAACTTTCTGTATATTGCATGTTCCTTTTTTCTGATAGTCTTAATCGATATGTCAAAAGTCGTTAGTCCTAATAAATGGGCACTAAACTGGGATTATCGTTGCTGCGGTTGCGAGCATCGTTTTTGACCTCAAGGCATGAGGATTTTTTGTTTCTGTTTGTGCTGGTAAGGGGGAAACGAGGAAAGAATTATTTGGAATGGATTTTCGATTGAAGAAAAGTGAATTGTAGATGGAGGTGATCACTGGTCCTGTAGCCCGCTTTGATCCGGTGGCTTTGGTGGTTTTCTCACTCCTCAAACCCGTGTACACCGGGGGCCGGGAATGAGTGTACGCCGATACTCACTAGTAGTCACTCGCTAGCAGGTCCGTATCCAGGAATTTATTTGGGTGGGACAGGAGTTGCGCGCGGGTCGGACCAGAAAGTACAAAAAGACATACATCAGAGATCAAATCCTATAATAAAACTATTATTTTTGTATGTTTCGGGGGGGGGGGAGTGAACGATGGTATTATTTTGGTTGGTAGGGTAACTGTGACGGAGACATTGTAGAATCTTTTCTTGCACGTACACCACTCTGCCCAGAGGGGGGAGGTGTTATGGAGACATCCCATAGCACTTTGCTCTGCAATAGTATTCCTAGTTACTTCTCCCATCTATCACCTTCTCTTCTATATATATATTCCTTCCCCGACGTTGACCCAGAAGATTGACAGCCTGACGAGGACCCTTGCCAAGAAGGGCCGAAATATCCGTTGTAAACATTGTTTGAATATATGTTTCAAAGTCAGCTTGGGCTCAAAGAGTATTTATATCTCTTCGATTTTCATCACCATCATTACTTTCCGGGCATCGTGACATAGGTCACTCGGTCCTTATCCCCGAGCTCCAGTTAGCTGCTGTGCTAATCCAAAGTCAGGCTTTGATCCATTTCATTCAAAGTATCAAGAGTTCTCTTTCATCCTGAGTCCCTAACACTCAGTTAGGGACCCATTAGTGCTATATTATTTATGTCCACTCTTGTAAATGATTTGCTATACGAGTAAATTGATCTACGCTACGGCCCATCTCGGCTAGTAAGCCTCGGGATTTCTGGATTGACTGTGGCTGAACTATGGTATTCCCTGAGACTCCCCTTGTCTATCATGTCCGGTTTCCTGACTGGTTCTGGGACTAGTGGGCACCGACGGTGTCAGAAGGTCATAAGTTCACACCCCAGGAGCCTTACCTTCACTAAACCTCACATACCACTCGTCCATCATCTTAACAGTAGACCACGTACGTCGTCACTGGGTGAGTGAAAAAGATGAGAAGCAAAAGGGGTCCTTTAAAAAACAAAAAAAGGCGTGGATGCAGTTTCCACTTTATCCAGCCTCTGAAAGGAAAAGGATAAGAGTACTGCGAATATGAGACTCTGGCGGATAAAAACGGTGCATCAGATGTGCATAACTTTTGAAATCAACGTACGGATCACTAGTTCAGTTTTGTGCCTTTAAACCGGAAAACATTTGGACCAAACAAAAAGTGTCCTACTTCAATAGTGTTTCTTGTTAGAAAGTGCTCTTGCTCTGATAGTGCTACTTTTCCTGAAAGTGCTACGTTTGGGTAAAAGTGCCGCAAAAGCACTTGTATGTAACCGGTGACAACGCTGTGCGTTGGTCTTTTTCGCGATCTTAATACCGCCCGAATATTCGAATTTGCTTCCTCTCTCCGTGCCCTATTTTCTGTTTTTGCAAAATTGACAGAAAACGCAATTAGTCGTAATAAATAGGGCAATAAATAGGCCCCCTTATCACCAGCAACAAAACCACCCTGTATGCGGACGATTCGAAACTCATAGGTCCTGCCAACACCTCTTCTGCCATCCAATCCCTCCAAACTGATCTCAACAACATGTGCTCTTGGGTCAAAAGATGGCTGCTGGAATTCAACACAGAAAAATGCAAGGTCATACACTTCGGACACAACAACCCCAAGCATCGGTACCTTATGACCCAAAACTCTGGGAGTCACCACACACTCGAGCCTGTCCAGGAGGAGAGAGACCTTGGGGTCATTGTTGACTCCCAGTTGAAGTTCAGCTCCCACTCACAGCATATCTCAGCCAATGCTAGCAGAGCCCTAGGCATCATCAAACACAGTATCACCAGCAGAAGTAAACTGGTAATCACCAAACTCTACAAAGGATTAGTAAGACCTAGATTGGAGGTAGGGACTATACTGGCTACCCCTCGATTCAAAAAGGACAAGGCAGCTCTTGAACAAATCCAACGAAGGGCCACCAAGCTGATCGCCGGTATGGAAAATAAGACCTACAGTGAACGGCTGAAGGAACTCAACCTCCCCTCCTTAGTATACAGACGGAAACGCGGGGACATGATCCAGGTGCACAAACTTCTCTCAACCAATCAAGAAAATGAGATCCTGGAGATTGACCCCTCCCACAAAACACGAGGACACCCTAAACGAATCCGCAAACTTCACGCCAGAACTGGAGCAAGATGCAACTTCTTCTCAAATCGGATTGTGAACCTCTGGAACAACCTCAAGGAGGACACTGTTGCTGCTGAGTCAACAGATGCTTTCAAACGACATCTGGATGGTGAGTGGCGAGATGCACCGTGGAAATTCGACTGGGAAGCACCGGAATCTTCCACCAGAACGTAACCATCAACAACAGTCATCACAAGGAGTGATTCAACAGGATCGAAAATCCTTATTTCACTCCAAGCTGTGATTTAAGGTAATTTAAGGTAATAAAACTACACAATTCTTCTCTATCGATGTTGTTTTCTAGTCCCACTGAAATGAAATATGTATTCTTCAATAAAGAAGGTAGACGAGGGAGGACAAGTCTACCCCGTCTTTTGTTCCTGACCTATTATCGAAATATTATTTTTCCTAAGTCAACTAGATTTGGTTCTTCCCTAGTCTTACAATGGAGACAGAAATAATAGCACACGCAATCAAAAGATAAATTGCCAGGTTTATAAAATCTATCCCTGTAGAGGTAGTAGCTTATAAGGTTCTCGTCTTTGTTCTTTTCTTTTTCCTCTGCTTCATTCGATAAAGTACAATGAAAGTAGGGGAAAGCGGAAATTTCTAGGGGTTAGAGAAGGGCAGTAAATTCCTGACCTAGGGCAACTGTAATAGGGATTGGCGTCTACATTATTCACGTTACACCTACTGCGACTTTAACCAAATGTAGCTCTATATAGGCTACTGTTTCCTTCCCTGTATTTTATCTCTTTATTTTCTCCGTTATGACTATTGCCCAACTTCAGAAAATAAACACCGCGCCCGCCAATTTGAACATCACGATAGCAGCCTATCCCATTTACTTTGTTCGTCAATGCACAACACTTACTAGCTCTGATCTTTTCACGGCTGAATTGTTCAGAAATATCGTTTTTTCGAAAAATACCAAAATTTGCCCCACGAATTTACCGACTTTCTTCTTGGCGCTTGTCGACTCTGTCCGAGTTTCCCATCTCCGAAGTGCGAAATAATAATGTGTGCGTCGTGACTAAAAAAATGGTAAAAGCCATGCAAAGGAAAGGGAGTCCAAAATACAAGAAATACTGCTTAACACGTAACAAGCTTTAATAACAAGACCAAAGGTTTCGAATTTGTCCAGACAATTGGGTCTTGTCTTCGCCAGGTCCAGTCTTCGCCAGACTCCTTGAACACTTTTACTATTACAATTTAGAAACAGATTAAGGCCAAATAGCTAATCATATGAGAACGCCAAGTTCAGATATGAATCCAGCATGTTCCCTTTTAAGTCATATCTGTTTTGACGAAGAGGATCGAAACTTCCTGCCTTACTTCCGCCAACTTTCCGGTTTTGGCGGAATTCCGGAACTACTTGTCCGAAAATAAAGCTCAAACGAATTCAGCATGTCTCCTTACCTCTACGTCCAACCTCTAATCCACTTCAGATTAAACTTTTCTTTTAACAAATTTTCCGGTTTTAGCCGGATTCCGGGTGAACTATTTGTCCGACGAGAAAATAAATTTCATATTCGGATTCAGCATGTCTCCTTACGCCTAATTCGACTATTTCATTAGCTTTTAAAAAAATATTTTTTGTTCCCCTTAATTTCAAACCCCTCCCCCGCTCCTAAATATAGAGCTACATGGCCCATCTTTAAGCTTGACCTGTACTTTGACCTAAAGAGTCAACGAATTCCGGTTTTGGCCGGATTCCGGCCGAACTAATTTTCCGGCGAGAACATAAAATATTACAATTTAGAAACAGATTAAGGCCAAATAGCTAATCATATGAGAACACCAAGTTCAGATATGGATCCAGCATGTTCCCTTTTAAGTCATATCTATTTTGACGAAGCAGATCGAAACTTCCTGCCTTACTTCCGCCAACTTTCCGGTTTTGGCTGAATTCCGGAACTACTTGTCCGAAAATAAAGCTCAAACAAATTCAGCATGTCTCCTTGCCCCTAAATCAATCCTCCAATCAACTTCATATTACACTTTTACTTTTCACAAATTTTCCGGTTTTCGCCGGATTCCGGGTGAACTATTTGTCCGACGAGAAAATAAATTTCATATTCGGATTCAGCATGTCTCCTTACCCGTAATTCGACTATTTCATTAGCTTGTAACAAATATTTTTTGTTCCCCTTAATTTCAAACCCCTCCCCCACCCCTAAATATAGAGCTACATGGCCCATCTTCATTGAACTGTACTTTGACCTAAAGAGTCCTCATGCCAAGTTTGATCAAAATATCTCAACCCCTTCGAGACTTATCGTGCTAACAGACGGACGGACGGACGGACAGACGGACAACTTTTGCGATGTCATAGGTATCCCTCCACTTACGTTTTGGGATCCCAAAAATGTAAACTAGCATAGTACTCCCCGATGACATCCCGGAGACTTAATAGGTCACATATTATGACTCAAATATGACGATGAAACTGTTGTTATTGGTAAAGTTTTTGCGTCTTGTAGGCTGTTTGTCAGAATGTGGAATCACCTGTTTAATCTTATGGTCGAACGACTGGTTCTTTTTCTCGCGTCGGGTTCCGCCTTTCAGATGATGATGATGCTGGAATTCAATTTACGCACTCAAGAAGAGGAAAATAGTGTAAGACAAAGAAAAGGAAAAAATACACTTGGCTTTCAAATATGTAGTAAATGGCAGATTGATATCTGTTTTGACGGCAATGTTATAATTAATTCAATTTCGTCTTAGCCCGGTCGGTCCCTTAGTGCCTCTGCTTGTCCAGTCCGGGGAGCTGAGAAAAGGAACCATTTTTTGTTGAACTGCCAAAGATTCCCGAAATTCTTGCTGATCGAGTTTCCGGAGTTTAAGACAATTCTACTAAGCGCCTGAGAGCGAATTTTCAAGTTCCTTCACCTACGTCGTGGACAATCAGTTCCCCATGAGTTTAGTTTGAACACGGATTCGAATTCGCTAAGGCGAATTCCGAGTCGCTATTGGAAGTAATATGTAATAACTGTTACCGTATAGGAGTATGAAAAGCCTTACTATCTCAAGTTTATCTTCTCGCCAGTCAGCATAGCACTGGAGCTGTAGCCTGAACTAAAAAAAAAGGCAGAGAAAATTACTAGCGTATTATCTTTCCACTATAACAAATGAGCGAATAACGGGTTCCCCCCATAATGCAGAACCCAATTATAACTAGATAATTCTTGTTAAATACAGAAAAATTAAACTGGAAATGAAACTTCGTGGCGTCATTGCGTCATTAAGTGTGGTCCGTGATAGTCGAATATAAGGATTGAAGCCAAGCTTTTTTTTTTTTTTTATTAGCTAGTTTATCCCTCTAAGATGAGTTGCGAGGGATAAATAAAATTTCGGATATTTCGATTGCACTTGCGGCAAACAGTCCTCAGCGAAAAACGAAAGTAAATCATAAAATCGACCACAATAACAACACGAAAACAATGCGGAACCAACAAACAATAAGATGACATATAACTAAAAACCAGAAGAGTGATTCGGATTGCACGACATGCAGATTCAAATTAAAATAAGTAAAAAAAACACGAAAATCTCGTTTTCTAATTTTGCTCGGGATAATCGAATGTATGAATGAATTTTATTGGTAAAATTAAGTCCTTATGCTTTTGTCCTCATATTTTTTTTCTTCATATAAACGGTTGTTCTTCGAGTTCTGACCATGTTAAACTTTGTTTTGCAGTGCCTCCGCAAACGCCGAAGATTTTTGACGAGTCAGGTCGTGAGGTCTCGGACCGCGTTGGTCCTTATGAAGAAGGGCAGTCGGTCAAGCTTACCTGTTATTCCACTGGAGGTAAGTTAAATATCTCTATCTACAGTTAAACCACGAGTGAGGTTGGGGACGGGGTGCTGACAGGTGAAATTTAAAGTTCCAAAGTGTAATCGTCTGATGAAACGGCGAAAGACGAAAAGTAGAAAGAACACACACATTTTGAGAGGTTTTATTGATCAGCTAATAATCCCTCTAAGATGATAAGCGAGATGTAGATAAAAATTTCGGTTGCAATTCCGGTGACCGTCCTCGAAACAGGTTATTCGAAATTGTGGACAGTTGCCCGAAGTGCAACTAGTTTTTTCCCTCGTTTTACATCTTACAGGGGTAATTAGCTGATGAGTAAACCCCCTGAAAATCTTGTTTTGCGTCCTGTCATTATGACTGATCGGCTTCGCTTTAAAACATAATTGCGTAAATTAGAATCATTCTGACGGAATTCAGTGTGCAATTATTCAACCGCGATAAAAATATCTCCTCTGGCCCAAGTGCCATATACCAATCGTAATTCCGTCTGTCGGTCGGGCGGTCTGTCACACTATTGCGAGTTAGGGTACTTGCAGATGTTCTAGGACGATGAAACTTGGCAGGCATATCATGGACCCGACCAAACTAACTTGGAAATAATCAGTTTCCCGATCCGACCATCTGGGTGCGAATGGAGGGCGGGGGAATCCGGAAAATTGAATTTTGCGTAACTTTCGAAAAGGGTGATCGGAATGGACTGAAACTTTGGGGGGGGGGGCTGGAAATCTCGAAAACCTGTTAGAACGGAGGAATCGGAGTGAAAATTGCTGGGAAGAACAAGCATATGCTATAGATAAATCGTTTAACCAACTGGACTGGATCCGGACACTTGGAGGGGGGGGGGGATCCCGTAATATCGATGATGGCGGTTTCCGGAATTTTGACGACGAAACTTGGCAGGTATATCAGGGACCCGATCAAACTGACTTGGAAATACAACGCATTTCAATTCGATCATCGGGTGGTGGGGTGGTGGAGGGATGGGGAATCCAGAAGAGTGAGCCATGCGCAACTCTGGAACGTGTGATCGGATTCCAGTGAAATTTTATGAATAGTGGACATGTCTTTGATGCTCTTTTTGGGATCCCAAAACGTAAGTGGAGGGATACCTATGACATCCAAAAGTTGTCCGTCCGTCCGTCTGTAAGCACGATAACTCTCGAAGGGAATTAGAATTTTGATGAAACTTGGTGCGATGATTCGATTTTGATGAAACTTGGTGCGATGATTCGTTTGGTCGTCGGACCAGTCGAGTTCGTAGATGGGCTTTGTAGCCCTATATTTACGGGTGGGGGAGGGGGTTCAAATTAAGGGGCAAACAAAATATTTCCAAACAGCTAATGTGATAGTCGATTATGTGGTAAGAAGACATGCCGAACATGATGGTGAAAACCATTTTGTCATCGGACAAGTAGTACGCCCGGAATCCGGCCGAAACCGGAAAGTTGTTGTTTCCAAGGGTACATGATCATTCTTATCTCAATGCTTTTGCTTACAAATGATCAGAACAAACCCACAAAACGGCAAATTTTATATAAATTTTAACCAGACTTGCAAGTGCCATATGACCTTCCAGCTTTTGTTTGCTTTTTCATCAAATAATTTGTGGTTATATTTCCTGATTTGTTGTTTCTTAATTTATTTAATTTTTATATTTACTGCTTTTTAGGTTGTGTTGCTTTATTTCCTACCACGGTAGGTGGAAATGTTGTTATTACCACGGTTTTTCCATGAACTTATGGAGGGTCGTTAGTCTGATTAAATGTTCAAGCTAACCGAGCTTCCCGGTTCACGAGAAATTTAATAGAGATGAATTTGTGCCCGCTGTTTCTAAAGAAATGTCTTGCTTCCCCGATACATCGAAGTATTCTGCCAGGCAAAGTAGTGACAAGAAGTCGCCCAAATACAAGGCTGAAATCAAAGCTGACTGAAGCGGAGCAGCTTCAGCCACCATGCGGGGCAAGCCGCTATGAGAAGTCGTTTGTGCCTTATTTCGTTCGGAATTTTAATGAAGACAAGCTTAGAGAAATTGACTGCTGATTTAATTAAACTGTAAATATAAGATTTCAATAATTGTAAATATATTTTTGATTTTGATTTAGTATATTATAATTGTCAATATTTTTGGCTATCCCAATTGTGCGTGTTGTGAAATTTGTACCATTGTCTTTTTGTGACGCGTCCAAACTATCTTATGATAATATTGGCAAGAATTGAATAAAAATTGACCCCGTCTTCAGGTTATGGTAAAGTTTTGGTAAATCAGTATGAACTGTTACTTTCGTCGAACTGTTAAGATTTTTGGTTGATTTTTCATTGTTTCCTTGTCCCGGAAGAAACAATGTTTAAACCGGATATTTAAGTTCCGATGTAAACAAACAGAAATAAGGTATTTTGAAGCCGTCAGCATATTCCGGCGGATGAAAATTTTGAAGATACTAGAAAACTAAGAATAAAGTTTTCGGTATTCTGATTTTTGACAACTGCTGATCCTGTCATGAACTGAATTTATGTATTCCTCTGTACATTTTATTTTCTACCCGTCTTTTAATGCGGAACCTGAAAAGTTGATGAAAATATCTGTTTTTAGTACACATTCAGTCCTTTTTCACATTTTTTCTTCTAAAATTACAATCTTCTAGGGCACTTTAGCACTAAAATGGTCATTGCTGTTTCCCACCTACGTCCGTCATACGTATAATCTTATTGCTCAGTTTTAGGGAACCTAGTCGTAGGCTAATTCATCGCAGATTTGATTCTACACGTGTAGATAATTGCCCCGAAATAGGAATTTTTCATAATTTATCGTGACCAACTTTGTGGCTTTAGCCCATACGTTTCACAAATCTTATAATGGTCATTTCGCAGGCCCGTATCCAGGAATTTATTTCGGGGGGGGGGGGGGGGTTGCCTGCTGGTCGGACACAAAAGTGCAGGAAACACATAAATCAGAGGGAAGAGCCTATAAAAATTATTATTTTTCTACGTTTTTTTTGGGGGGTCAACCCCCTAACCCCCCCCCTGGATACGGCCTTGTCATTTCGTCTTCAACGTTCACTTTGTACGGATGAATAGTAGAAAGACTGGAGTAAGCGAATCAGGTTACATATGAACTTACGTATATGTCTCCTGCGAACCCGTAAAAGAAAGACCTCCATACAGAAAATAAAACAATAGTAAATCTACTAAATTGTTTTGAACGCCGCCAACCTATACAAGTAGCGTATTTTAAGACATTCGTGACCATCAATCAAGAAGGCGTCATTCAAGAATAACTATTGACGCCAGTATCTAGTTTATACGTACCATTAGATAACATAGTCAAATAATTAAAAACTGAATTGTACAGTTGTGAGGATAGGGAACAAGGAGTTTTCCCTTCATTTCGAACCGTCGAACAGTAGGTACGTTGGGGGGGGGGGGGGCTCTCCATTTCTGGAAAATGGGGATGAAGAAAAACCTCATCATAGATAATTGCGAAGATAACTACTTGAACATGTTGTCCATAATTACTCGTTAGTCTTAATTACATGCAGTTGCTTGTTGGTCTTGTCCACCCTCTTTGATATCTCTTTGCTAGACTATCCGGAGCTGATTGGTTTACAACCTTAAATCAATTTGAAAGTGCTTGACACTCGCGTTCTGAAGTTATGAAGTGTGATATCTTGCTGGTTGAATTTATTGATTTAGCGAGGGTAGATTAATCCTGTGAGACGAAATTGAAGTCGTAAAGCATCTCGTCCGAATTACTATTGGGATCTTGAGTGAGAAAGTGGTGGAATTTGAGATGGACCTAAACAACCTACCACTGGCTTCATTTGGTCATTTTATTCCTGTTAATATATATGTATTTTTTTTTTTTAATCCCGCGTAGTATCTTTTCTATACGACTCCTCCTCCACTCGGTGACGTCAATATTTTCTTAGACTCTTTGACGATATAATGTCTTTCGATATAAAAAATATACTATAAATTAATAATCAAAAACAATAATCTTTATTTCAATTATTAAACTATTTTATAATTTTCAAATTACATATCCACAGTTTATCTTTTAGTCATTTCTTCTATAATTCTTACTAAATCATATTTTCTTTAATACTTTCTATACTTTTTTTCTCATCTACAAACGCGTAATCCTTCACCACTAAACATTTCAACTCCAACCGTATTCAGTTGCTACAAACTATTTCCAGCAAACACGCAACCAGGTTATCCACAAACAACCTGCTTTTCAAAATCTCAAATTCAAACTTCAATATTTGAATTATGACCTATATTACAAATTTTTGATCATTTCTTTTACTTCCTTAATTTTATTTTAGAGGAATTAATTTTAAATTTCGTGGGCCAAACCAGGTACTTGCACTAAAAAAACTGATAAAATTCATTTGCACTTCCTGTTTCGAGGATCCCTTCCTCCATAGAGCGTGTTCCACCCTTCTAATAATAGTTACTATTAGTTACTATTTCCGTTCCATCCTCACGAAAAGTTACTACGCTGACCGTTCTAGCCTTCTCGAAATAGTGACTAATAGTTACTATTTGCTTACCATGCTCGGGAGCGTAGTAAGTGTAGTAACTACGCATCTCTGTAACGTGATTGGTCGGAATGATATCCTGCTGGAAAATAGAAAAGTCCTTTCAGCCTTGACGGCAAAAAGCCAGAATTCGTGACGTCATGCGTAGTAACTACGGTAAGTAGGGTGGAACACACTCATAGGGTTCCTTTCCTCCAGTGCCATAAAATTCAACATATGTACTTAAAACCTCTTCGACCCATAAATACCAACAAAACAACAAAAAAACACAAAATAAATTTTTTCCAAATAATAATATCACATTCTTAGCTGAAAAAGATATATTCAGTGCCAAACCGTTTTTCTTTTCCAAAAATAGTTTAACACAATTCCGTTTTCTCATTGGGAAGTTCTCCTGTTCCTTAGGATCATCTTATGACATTTTAGTTTCGTTGGAAAAATAAGTTGGGGTTCTTTGAACCATGCAAATCCCACGTCAATCGTATTCCCCTATTTGTCCAGTCAGTTTCCCCCTCTTTCGACATTTGAGGATAATCTAGGGTCAATCTTACGCCTTGTCTGAGTTTCTCATCCACTCCCCAGAAATATGGTCCCAAATGTCCCCGGGTCCAGTCGATCACTCGTGAATAAACTCTGGAAGCCATTCTGACGGGTTATATGGGGGAGTAAATATCGGAATGGGGAAAATCAATGTTTTTATAGAGGGCCGTCACTCGAGGGTAATGAGATAGAAAAGGGCAAGTGGGGTTAAGAATAGGGTAACAGAAGCACATTGGGCAAGACAAGATTGGATAATGGGTGAAAGAATGCGACATAAGCGGCCAGATAGTTTGGGTAGTTACTTTTCGGAGTTAGCCTAGGTATTTGGGCGGGGGTGGGGATGCTGACTGAGGATCGTTAAGGACCATTTTTCGGTTTCTTTTTTCTTGTACAGATATCATATATTTAAGTTTCTTTGGTATTGTTTAGTGTTAATTCGTTTATTTTTTGTATCATGGTCTCAAAGGCTCTTATCTTAATGTTCACACTCATACATACATAGGCGAATATCTGACGAGTCAGTTTGACAATGATGACCTATTTATTGGACGTGGAGTTTGGCTTGCCGTTCCGGCCGTTTTTAGAATTGCATGAAACGATGCGTAATTTACTGGCACTTGTTGAGATGGTAAGTGGACCAGTTTTCTGAAAAGCCGATTTATTTGTGTATCATTTAACTGAATACACAGCATTATTTGGATTGTGTTAAGAGATTTTTTTATATTTTTCCCTATTTGCTCAGTATGAAGTCCAGAATATTTACGGTCGTCCACACAACGCAAAATTCTACTTGACGCGGAAAATTTGAATGTCAGTTCAGAAGCGTTCTTTTAGTGGCCAGTGATCATCTTGCGGAAGGTAGCTCACCGTGAAGACTTATTTTTCGTAAATCGTTTTCGTGACGCATACAACACACGTAAATGCGCATAGAGGCATCACAAATCCGACAGGGAAATTCCACTATGTGAAACTCGATTATTCGGGAACGGCGGAGCAACGAAGTAACGCATTTTATCGGGTCTTCAAGCCGCTTTAAGTGAAGAAATGATGGGTAACTAGATCGTCCAGTCTCAGTCCTTTTCGGTTAAACTTTAATGATAAAGTAAAAACGTGCCAATAACGCACGTATGTTAGAATAAATGATGGGTAACTAGATTGTCCAGTGTCAGCCCTTTTCGAACTTTAAATGTAAATTAAATTAAAAGTAAAGACGCACGGGATTGGGATTTCACGTGTTCGAGAATGTTTCAGCCGGGTTTGCTAAAGTTGCATATCCCTGCTGACATCTCTATGGGGATGCCGAATAGCAAACCTCTGTTAGACGTTCATTAGGTGTAAGGGGCAAATTAGATTTGCAGTTGTTACGTGATCCCTGAACTAGAAGGGGCACATTGCGGTTCCCCTGGAACTTCTGAGAGGCTGCTAGGACGTGCGGTCCCTGACCTGAGAATTAAGGTCACGGAGAGGAGGGACTAATCAAAGGGACCAAAGGAAAGTTACATATCAAGCTCATAACTTTGGTTCCAAGCGAGTGGAAGTATGTAATGATAGTCGTGGAATTTGGCAGTCTTCTGGGCAAATGCCGAACTTTTTGTGGTTGCCATGTTTTTCTTGTCCCCTTAGTTCCTCTAGGCGAATCGATAGGGTCTATACAGTTAGAGGTTGATGACATGTAACATGAGCATGCGCAGTTTTGTATTCTGAGACGAAATATTATCTAATAAACTTATGCAAATGTATGCATATTTGTCGCTCATTGCCCAGGAAATCCACGTTTCTACCTTTGATCATTTTTCCGTTTTCCATTAGGGAAGGAGATTTGTTGTATACACGATTATTCGCTTTTTATTTTTTCTGTGTTGTCTGTTTGTTTTTGTCTTGTGCATTTTAGCCTACTGCTTCGTTTCCCGGTTCTAGTGCGCAAATAAAAATTCATCATCTGTCAGTTTCCACGACCAACATTGTGTGTGTTATCAGGAAGTCTAAATACTATCTGTCATGACAGTTTAAGTTTAATTTTTTCTTCAAAATCAACATTTAAAATCCCATTACTTAAACTTTCTGTTGTGGACTATTTTAAAGGCTAACTAATGATTTCAATCTTTGCTTGAATCTGTTACCTTGTGTCGATAATGTAAAAGCCCGAATTTAGAAATTTTTGAATTCGATAAATAATCCAAGTTTTTTACTGATTGTTATTAGTTTAGTATTACTTTTTATTTTGAATTGGTTCTGGTACGTAGAAAATCCTTGTTTTAAGAGTATAGTAGAGGTATGTTTATGTGAACAGTTACTTTAAACAGTGCAGTTTTCGGCTAAATGATAAAATGAAGATCCAAAATACCTACACATGTGTTTTCAGATGCCCTTAATTACCTACTTTGGCTAACTGGTACTTAGCTTTAGACACAGCAAAGTGTATGAAAATGGCAAAGTCCATTGTCAACAAACGTTCACATAAGGATACCTCTACTGTATTCCAGAGTTTCACAATCGTTCTTTTTGTGGTTCGTGGGGGGGGGATCAACCCCCTACCCCCCCTGGATACGGCCTTGCCGAGACCTTTCTTTTGGCAAATATATATCCTTCTTTGGCGATCCTCTCTACCCAAGTGGAATTGGATCCTTAATTCTCCTGGAAAACTGCCAAATCCTTGTGTAGCGAATTCCCCGCTGATAACATCGCCGAGTTTGTTCCAAAAGAGTTCCTGTTCTTCTTCCACCAGAGATTAGGCAGGCAATCTTATGGATAACGTAAATGTCTTGCATTCATGAGTGGAGGGTATTAGTTGAATTTGGAGGGAGGATAGAGATTAGGTTGATAACAAATCGTGTGGGAGTGCGATAAGTTTTGATTAGTGACAGTTTGATAACATTAGGGAGGTTGCAAATTCTCTACTTTATAACGGCGTGTGGTGGCTGGAATGATTTTCCGTTGTCGTGCTGCTACTGAAGATTGAGCTGGGGTTCCTGTCGCAGCCATAAATTGGTCCAGTAGTCTAACGTCCAAGATGTCACTCTGTCACTAGACAGAACTTTGGCGTTGCTACTGTGCACATCCCGTGAATCCCGTGATGTTTTTCATGAATTCTTAGGCCCTTTTAGAAGTTCAGTCTGAATTGTATGTTTACATGTTGATTTTCCTTTGTGTTGTTTGTCCTTTTTTTACTTCTATGTCGCCATGTGCATTTGGCTAGTTATAAATAAAACATACACAATTTAAATTGCTAAGCAGACCGAGAGGCATGTCAGAAACCGACAAAAGAACAAAAATAACTGACAAAATAATAGAAATTTAGTTTGAAAATCTATTTTTTTTCCGGATTCAGTTTTAAAATCGTTAACCAATCGTTAACAGTCGCAGAACATGTGCATTCCGCACCTCAGACCGGATTTCTTCCTCATATTTCAAGTACGGAGAAGAGGTCGGAGGGTAAGGAATTACCGGTAGTGACGTTGATAGAAAATCTTGCTTGAGAATTCAAAATCTGGAAAGGTTCGGCTTTTTGGACTATTGCACAGGGAGCACTTTTTGCGGGTTTGCAATAATGTTTTTTGTTTGTTTGTCGAACATCTGCACTAGACTCTCATACAAACTCCAGCACATCAGACCGGATTTCTTCCTCCCATTCCTGCTATCGAGAAGAGGTCGCGGAGGGTAAGGAATGACCTTTATTGAGGTTGACAGACAAATTTTGCGCGGGTATTCAAAATCTGGGAAAATCTGGACCACACAGGGAGCACTCTTCTGTCAAATATGTACACTACAATCTCCTCCAAACTCCCGTACATCAGACAGAAGTACGGTCTCCCATCCCGTTGAAAGATGTGTAGTTGTATGATAATTGTACGAAGAAGTTGCATGTATTGATATGTAATAGTACATAAACTATCATTTAATATGCCTCAGACTGGGCCGATCTTAAGCAGCGGTATCCAGTTACCAGCAGCATCCTGTCTTGCTTTACTAGCATCCAGTGTTGCTAATAGTAGCATGTAGTGGTATCAGTTACTACTGTATGCTGTTAAAACTTACAACACCATAGAACTACTTCTTGATAGTTTTTCATCGTGATTGCACTGTGGGGGGGGGGGGCGGCTGGTAAGGAGGTTGACAGGAAAGTTTTGTGTGAATTTAAAATCTAGGAAGGCTCGTCTGTTTGGGACTATTGCATAATGTCCTCTACCCCAAGAAGCTGGGTCGTGTAAGTAAATTATGTTTAATTAATCGGTTATATTTGATTCCTTTTAAGGTAAGCCGGAGCCTCGAGTTGAGTGGTTCCAGGACGGACGCCTCATCGACCCTATTCCCGAGGTGGTGACCCAAGTTGGAGTAATTCAGAATGTCCTACGACTGGCAAGTTTAAGGCGAACGGACTTCGGTTCTCAACTGTCATGCGAAGCATCGAATACTAACTTAACTCTGCCTCCTCGAAGGACGGTTACAATCGATATGAGTCGTAAGTAGATGTATTATTTCTTTAGTATTTTTTTGTATTATTACTGTTGATTTGTTTCCCATTAGGGTGCATAAAGGCGGAGAATTTGAATGAGAAAATATGCAAAAGAAAAGAAAAGAGAAACATGAATGGTAACAAAGGAAACGCAGATCTAAGCTGCATCGAAATAATTGCACTATAGAAAGTACGGACTAGTCGAGTTATTGTGGCACATACTGGTATTAAATAGTTTTTTTTTAAATGAAAATACGCATTTGCAAAAACACTGTAGTAATATATAGCGTGTACTGGATCCGTTTCTTTATTCAAAACTTGAGCATTTATTCAGTAAAAAACTGTTGACAACAAACGAAAGAGAGTATAAAAGAAAATAAACCAGAAGAGAATAAAACCAAGAAAGCTAGCAAACTGACACGAAATCACACACTCAAACGAGTGAACGATCTTCAGTCATCGCCTTGAGCCGTGCTAAATAAAGTTCAGCATCTCGTTTCATAGTTAAGGAACGTAATCCTATTTCTAAATATTGTGCAGAGTAGCTACAACATTGCACCAGACATTCGTCGGTTTTGGAAATTCCGGAATTGTTAAGACATTAGAAAGCAGAATTATATCCCATAAACAGGAGTTGGGAATGGAAGCGAGGTTAGCAATTCTCGGAAGCTCTTAATGTTATTAACGGCGAGGAGTAGAAATACAGGATGGCTGGATTTTGCAATTTTCATTATGCCTACCCCTTACAGTGTGAAGCCCGGGGTTGTCATTCGTTCATTTCTTCTTCGTGAGCAGTATGCCAACGGAAAAATCACTTATGCGTAGAAAAAAGCAACTCGCTGTTCTTAAAAAAAAATTCTAATAACGAACAAGGTAGTGGACTACCTATACACTACACGAAACTCACTTCAAGTGAACTTTCATCCCCCTCCTAAAATCTACTCCGTCAACCAATCTTAAGCACCGATTCCGTACTCCCTTTCCTTTATATTAATCCAGTTTCAGTTAGTATGGTTCTAGTTTCTAGTTTCGTTTATTCACGAAGACAAAATGACACCATTTGCTCCTAGCCTCACCAATAAATCTGGCTCAGTAACAATAGATAGGGCTTAACTTTCATTCAAATTGTGTGTTCTTAGGAAACAAATAAAACAAAGTAGAAAAGGAAAAGAAATGAAAGACCAAAAACCTCGCAAAAAATGAAACACAAAAAAACACAAGCGAAAGAAGGAGCAGAACCACACTTTATAATAATTCAGTTAAAATCCCGAAAAAAAGATTTTTTAAGTTTAATCCTTAACAACAAATTGATCTGCTTTAGAATTAGTCAAATTATAACCCCCAGATTTGCTCCATGATCTGGTTTATGGCGTAAGTTGAGTTCAAAGGGTGGGCGGTTTTGTTATACCGACAGATTTGTACTCCGGTATTCTTAAAACGCTGATGTTTCGGGACCTATGAATAGCTGCTTCCTGAACGATAGTGAGGGAAGGGCTTCAGGGTTGGGACGTAAATGAAGATCCATCAAGAGTTCGTGGGATTCCAACAAGCTAGGGATACCCGTGACTTCATAAAGTTTGTCTGTCTGTTATCTGACGAGCTTGATCGAAACTTCTTGCCTTAATTCTGCCAGATATCGGATTTAGGCCGGATTCCGGATATACTACTTGTCTGGCAAAAAACTAAAGCTCAAAACGGACTCATCATATCTACTTACCTCCCTGTCGAACCTCTAATCATCTTCAGATAAACTGCAGCTTTTAACAAATATTCAGGTTTTGGCCGGATTCCGGGCGAACTATTTGTCCGGCGAGAAAATAACTTTCATATACGGAATTAGCATGCATCCTTACAACTACGTTGAATCTCTAATTAAGTTCAGATAAAAGTTTTTAAGATTTTTCGGATTCGCCGGATTCCGGGCGGACTATATGTCTGGGTAGAAAATGATATTGCAGATACAGACTGTGGGTAAATTTCGAAGGGTGGTCTGGATGAGTTCATTAAATACTCCCTTCTGGGATTCCATAGAAACCTTCGATCTTGTTGTTATGTAGCCTGGCTAGATTCGCCGAATTTCTATATGCTGAGATATCGTCAAATGTAAATCTCTGAACTGACAATTTAAGTGGCAGTCGCAGTGGCCGCCCTTTGTTATTACCAGTGTGGAGAAAAAGCCTTCCCCTAATTCTCAATCACCATGTGAGTAGTGTTTGAAATTTTTTGCTATAATACCAAATATCCCATTACCCTTCACCTGATTGATGAATATAGGGAAGTAAAGGGATCAGGACAAGCAGCGATCAACACTGATTGATGGCTGATTTATGTTTGGCGGTGCGGATCATCTGATCGTAGTTGTATAAGATGAAATATGTGGCTCGCAGTTTAGTGTCGGGATGGGTTTTGACAAACGGTAACAAATCAGTTTAAAGGTCTATGTAAAGTAGTCCGGGGCCGTTAAATGAAAAATAAAAGTATTTTATGGGAACTGAAAAAACAGTCGGAAACGTGCTTCACAGGTGAAGGACACCTTATCTTGTGTAATAACAAAATATGTGTATGTAACAAAAGGTAGAAAGTGCTGTGTCGAGATTGCAAATCTTAGATAATGGGGGTTGCTTAGAACAAAACAGATGGTCCACGCTGTTAAAGTTTAACCGAATAGAACTAAGATCTGATAGTCTAGTTATACATAATTTATTTACTTAAATAAGCTGGAAACTCCGATAAAATGCGTTACCTCGTTTGTCCGTTATCGACCGATAACCTATTTCACAAAATGAAATTATTCTTTCGGATCTGTGGTACCTATGTGTGCTTGTCCCTCTACGCTTCAAATAATCAGCAACCGTCAGCAACTACAAAAGTAAACCATAGCCGGAAAATTAGCTTCTCGTCATCTTCCTAGTTTCTAGAGGCGTGACTTTTCCGATCTTTAACCCTGGAAATGCAGTCTTTGTTGAAATTCAAATTCGCCGCGTCTAGTTTGAATTTTGGGTTGCCGTGCTAGCTGCACACACTATTAACGTTATTACTAGAGCCCCGGGTGAAAAAATACAAAATCCCTATGAGTCAAACATCTCAGTGTATTCAAAGATCAATGTAAAATAAGTAATAATTGTAATAATAAATAATAAAAATAAGCTGCATTTTCAGTTAAACTTTAAAAGCCTTCTACTTAATAAAGTTTTGTTTGATAAATACGGAAGTATTATATGTAAAGGAAAACAGTACTGAGCCTCAAAACAAACAACACAATGGCTCTCCAGGGGAAGAGGTCAATTTGAGCCTCAAAATGGCGATCGGAAAAGAAACAACTTCCTCAAAATAGTGGTTTGGCTCCATAACAGCCCATATAGACGTGTTCCATCCTTCTGTCAATAGTAACTATTAGTCATTATTTTCATTCCAACCTCGTGAAAGTTACTACGCTGACCGTTCCAACCTACTCGAAATAGTAGCTGATAGTAACTATTTGCTCACCACGCTGGGGAGCGTAATTACCGTAGTGACTGCGATCTCTGTGGCGTGATTGGCCCCCGGCACCATATTTTGACGAAAATACAAAAATGCGTTCCAACCTTGAGGACAAGAAGCCAGGATTCGTGACGTCATGCGTAGTTACTACGGTAAGAAGAGTGGAACAGGTACATAGTCGCTCGTGGCAATGAATCACACCCTAGATCGTAGTGAAATGTGTTTGATCTATAAGTAGGGCTGGCAGGCCTGCCTGCGTATTTGGAATTCTGGTTCAGGGATGGTGGTGTCCAGAGTCGTGTCCAGGGATTTATATCGGTTGAGGGGGTCTCCCCGCGGACTTACCTAAGTCATACCTCCAGTGAAACTAGAACTTAGAGGTTAAAGCCTTTAAAAAATACTATTTCTCATGTTTGGGAGGTGGGGAGATCGAATACCCTACCCCACCCTCGCATACAAATGGTGGTGCCTGATTCTTTTTTATGGCACTTGAGCTTACTCAAGTGCCATATAGCGATTGTTATTTCTGTCCGTCAGTCGGTCTGTCGGTCTGTCGGTCTGTCGGTCTGTCGGTCCCGGTTTTGCTAGTTCGGGCACTTCCAGATAAGCTAGGACGATGAAACTTGGCAAGCATATCAGGAACTGGACCAGATTAAATTAGAAATTGTCGCTTCCTCGATCCGACCATCTGGAGGGGAGTGGAGGGAGGGGGAATCCGGAAAAAATAGGAAAAATGAGATATTTTTAGCTTACGAACGGGTGATCGGATCTTAATGAAACTTAGTACATGGAAGGACTTCGTGTCTCAGACCCTCCATTTTAAATCCAGACCGGATCCGGTGACACTGGGGGGAGTTAAAGGGGGAAACCGGAAATCTTGGAAAACACTTAGAGTGGAGGGATCCGAATGAAACTTGGTGGAAAGTACAAGCAAAAGTCCTAGATACGTGACTGATATAACCGGAACGGATCCGCTCACTTTGGGGGAGTTGGGGGGGGGGGGAGAAGTCCGAATTTGTAGTGATCCCGCGAGTTCCGTGCTTCCTGATGTGCTGGGACGATGGAAATTGACAGGCATGTCTGGGACCCGACCAGCTTAAATAGGAAATCATCAATTCCCCGATTCGACCATCTGGGGGGGGGGAGTGGAGGGAGGGTGAAGCCAAAATTTGAGGTATTTTTAGCTTGCGAACGGGTGATCGGATCTTGATGAAAATTGATATTTAGGATGACCTCGTGTCTCAGACACCTCACTTTAAATCCGGGCCGGATCCGATGACACTGGGGGGAGTTGGAGGAGGGAGAAACGCATAAAGTGGAGGGATCGGGATGAAACTTGGTGGGAAAAACAACCACAGGTCCTAGAAACGTCATTGACATAACCGGACCGGATCAGGGCACTGTGGGGGAGTTGGGGTGGGGAACCGGAAATTTTGAGAAACGCTTAAAGTGGAGGGATCGGGATGAAACTTGGTGGGAAAAACAAGCACAGGTCCTAGACACGTCATTGACATAACCGGACCGGATCAGGGCACTGTGGGGGAGTTGGGATGGGGGTCCGGATTTCTAGCGATCCTGCGAGTTCGGCATACTTCCTGGTGTCCTAGGGCGATGAAACTTGGCAGGTATGTCAAGGATCCGAACAGATTGACTTGAGAACAGCCGTTTCCCCGACCCGACCATCGTGGGGGGAGTGGGTGGATGGGGAGTCCGGAATCTAGTGGCGTGCATAACTTTTGAACGGGTGATCGGATCTTGATGAAAATTGATATTTAGGATGACCTCGTGTCTCAAACACCTCACTTTAAATCCGGGCCGGATCCGATGACACTGGGGGGAGTTGGAGGAGGTAACCGAAAATTTTGAGAAACGCTTAAAGTGGAGGGATCGGGATGAAACTTGGTGGGAAAAACAAGCACAGGTCCTAGACACGTCATTGACATAACCGGACCGGATCCGATGACACTGGGAGGAGTTGGAGGAGGGAACCGGAAATTTTGAGAAACGCTTAAAGTGGAGGGATCGGGATGAAACTTGGTGGGAAAAACAAGCACAGGTCCTCGACACGTCATTGACATAACCGGACCGGATCAGGGCACTGTGGGGGAGTTGGGGGGGGGGGTCCGGATTTCTAGCGATCCCGCGAGTTCGGCATACTTCCTGATGTCCTAGGGCGATGAAACTTGGCAGGTATGTCAGGGATCCGAACAGATTGACTTGAGAACAGCCGTTTCCCGACCCGACCATCGTGGGGGGAGTGGGTGGATGGGGAGTCCGGAATCTAGTGGCGTGCATAACTTTTGAACGGGTGATCGGATTTGAATGAAACTTGTCTGGTGAGCTATCGCCTCGGACGTTCAGTGTCACGTCCGAGTCGGGTCCGATACCTGTGGGGATAGGGGGAGGTGTGGAAAACTCAAGAAACTCTAAAAGTAGAGGGATTGGGACGAAACTTAATGGATGGAACAAGCATTAGGCCTAGATGAAATTGACGGAGCCAGATGGTTTCGGGGCTCTGTGGGGGGAGTTGGAGGGGGTTTCCTGGAATTCCGGTAGTCGTGAGTTAGAATAGTTCCAGATGTAAAACGACAACGAAACTTTGCAGGCATATTAGCGACCCGAATTATCTTGACTTAAAAACCTGACACAACATACCCCCGGAAACTTCCGTTCCTAGATCCGAGCATTTTTGGGGGAGCAAGAGAAGAGAAATATGGACTTCTATAAATTGCGAACGAGTGGTCTGATTCGAGTGAAACTTCATGGGTGATACGAATCGATGGCCTCGACATGTAAAACATGCGTTCGAACCATATGCGACCACGATTAGGGGAATTGGGGGTGGGGGGACTTTTGACATGCACAAAAACCAAACGGATGGACCGAATGAGATGCAATTCGACAGTGCCGAGTTTATGCGGCCTAGATTTGTTATTTGGCGTCTGGGCCGGATTCGGCCAAGGTAGGGGGGGGGTACTGGAAACTTGCAGATAGGCTATGCTCCAATTTCAGTCAAACTTGATGAGGGAATTAAGAGATTGGGCCCGAACCGGCTCCGACAACGTTGGTGGGAAGGGGGGGGGGTACCGGAACTTTCCAAAAATGCTCAGATTCGAGTGAAACTTGGTAGATGGTATAAACGAAGATGCTTTAGGTGGTCGATTTTTTTTTATTCCGAACCAGATTCGGCCACGGTAGGTGGAAATAGAGTGAGTACCGGAAATCGTGTAGCACGTCTAGGGATCAAACAAATGGATTTATTGCGATGAAAGTTTGAACAGTCATGTGCATTTGCAATCGAGACGATGCCGGAACTGCTCAGAAATGAGTGAAAATAAATATCCTATTTCTATTTCCGAACCGCCTTTTTGGATGGCGGGTGTATTTTGTGACGTTTTCATCTACTTTCTTGTACAGCCTACTCGTACAAGTGCCATATGAGCTCGTAGCTCTTGTTCTTTGTTAACAAGGTAACATTCGTGAAGGATACCCAAATCGTTCTTTGTTTCGTAGGTAATTTTCTTAATCACGCTATAAACGACAATAGCTGGCCTTAATTCTGGCGATCGGCCATGGTATGAGTCCTCTTCGGACTTACAGCACAGCTCTTACTAGGAATGGCTTTCACATTAAAACTGTTCGGAAGTCTGTTTTCCAGAAATACTAATACTTTTCTCATGAAGTTGTTAGCGCTTGTCGACCCTGGTCGGGCTTCGCGCAAAACTACTCGGTTTTTCTCGCAGAAAATTTAAAACAAGTGCGCGCCGTGGTTGAATGCTGAGATATCACAGCGAATACAGCAAAATCCAAGATGAAATGTCTTGACGGTCGAGGATCCTCAAGACAAAAAACAAGTTATTGACTGGCAACCTGAGAAAATTTCGACTACCTCCGAAAAGCAAAGAATTCAAATAAACAGATTCACAAGGATTTTGTAAACAGGTAGATTTCAGAGGCTGGTAGAAAACTTACGTTGTCATTAGAGGCGTATTCTCGCCGTTCCCGAGGACTCCTCGGGGAATCAAAGGGAACGGCGAGAATAGAGGGAGTCACTCCACGCGGACTCCGCGGACAGAAACAGCGAGAACACGGGGAATGCTTCCAACACGGATTTTTTTCGAAAAATAAATAAGCCGTCCACGAAATTAGTCTGGAGCCAATTTATTTTTGGTTTTGTTTATTCTGATTATTTTTAATTAATTTTACCTTGTACCAACACCAGCAAAATGGATTCCCCTCCGAATCTGAAAGGGAGTCCTTTTTGATGATGGCTATGATAATGAGAGCATTCCCCGTCCGTGGGGACTCGCGAGAATACGGGGAGTGAGTCCCCCGGACAAACAAAAACGCGGGGACTCCTCAAGTGGAGTCCGCGGGGAACGGCGAGAGTACGCCTTAGGGGTATGAAAACAGTGACATGCAAGTGGGGGCCTTTAAGTTAGAGAACCGAACCTGGTATCAAACGAACTCTTTCTAGCTTGAGCATGAAGGGGATCCATACCAAGAAGCGCCGAATATCGATAGAATAGATCTCAGCTGACTTACCCGGGACGGGCCGTTTATCGCACCATATGATTCGCAGTCAGCTTTTGCTAAAGGAATGCTTATGCGCATAAGCATAAAAGAAGATAACAGTTGCGTTTTTGCAGACACCATAGTATCTCTTACCCACATTCTGTATCTGCAATATCATTTTCTACTAATATATATAGTCCGCCCGGAATCCGGCCGAATCCGAAAATTTTTAAAACTTTTATCTGAAGTTGATTAGAGATTCAACGTAGTTGTAAGGATACATGCTAATTCCATATATGAAAGTTATTTTCTCGCCGGACAAATAGTTCGCCCGGAATCCGGCCAAAACCTGAATATTTGTTAAAAGCTGCAGTTTATCTTAAGATGATTAGTGGTTCGATACGGGGGTAAATAGATGTTTCTGAATGTTAATAGTACAAATGTTGATAGGTAAAGTTAAACTAATAAAATTCCCCAGATAGGCTTGTCTACAAGACGCAGTTGTCTGGATCAAATATTAAATTCTTGGGATCCCATCAAAACCTTTGGTTTTGTTGCGGTTACCGTGGTAACTGATACTACGGTTGCACTGCAAAAACGACAATTGCTGGAAATGCGCTTTTAGAAATCATCCGAAAAGAAATACTGATTCCACTGACACTGACATCTAGAGTAACATAACGTCTTTCCCACCAATTTGACAAAAAACTAGACTCTTGTGTTACTGATGATGAAAGCGAAATGAATTTTTCAGATACCACGATCAATACCACGGTAACTGGCCAGATATCACAATAACTGTAAAAACGCGTTTTGACCTTGGTGTCAGGTACCACAGTAACTGCGAAAACGACTTTAGGCCGTAGTAACAGATACCATGATATCTTCAAAATCGCAACTATTGTCGATCGTATCAAGTATGATTCACAGTCAGCATCATGCGAGCACCCGCATTAACTAAGACAATACAGTAAAACACTTGAAAGTGCAAAACGGATACGCCAGCTTAATTTTATTAGAGCTGTTTTTCGGCCCTTCTTGGCTTGGGAAGGCCCTCTTCAGGCTAAAAGCCGCTCAATTTGGAAAGACGAACTTGTGGGAAAACTGTTTTGCACTATTTGCACGTTTTACAGTATTTTGCACCGATTTTGCACCATCTGATATAATTCGCAGTCAGCCTGGGCTGAAGGAATATTTATAGTATAGTAAAAGTTGGTATATCTTTTTAAATTCCAATGGAAATAATCGGTAAGACTGGAGTGAACCTGAGAGTACTTCGTTGACGATTCTAGCGATCTTTGATATTCGTAGAGACGATTGTATTTTTCCAGTTGAAAAATAAATCAGTTTTGTGTTTCACGGTGCAGAATCAACTCATTAGTTCTCTCGATCACCCAGGTCATCAAGCTTTCCCCGAATTTTGTTTGCCTGCCCGCGACTAAAACAAATCAAACTGTGATGTTATGAGGTAAATACTGTAGAACCTGTAAACAGAAGCATTTGACGAAGTGCTGTCTACTTCGTCTATTCTGGCCATGGGTGACGCCGTTTTTGACTGTTTGGGGACTTGTCTGTAAATATTTGTTTAGGTGTTCAGATGTCCACGGTAATCGATAAGTGGATATCCCCCTTCTGAAGAACCGTCCCATAATCATAAGCAGCAGTGTTGCGGGTGCTGGAGACAGCATTGGCGTTAGTCTCGGCGTCCTGTCGAAACCGCAAAAACAAAAGCAGTGTTTCCTAAAATAGTGACGGTCAAAACAGCCAATTGAAAAATCGCGCCACGCAGAAGCAACTACAGGGCAAAAACCCCGACGGTCAAAAGCTCGAAATAAAGAAAGCGCCATGCAAAAACAGCAACAGGACAAAAATTGTGGTGTTTGTTGCCGCGGAAGCAAAAATGGCGCTGCGAAAATAACGGTCAAAATAGAATAATTCAAAAACCGCATCCAGCAAAAACAGCGACAGGGCAAAATCCGCAACGGGCTAAACTCGAGAACGCAAACAATGCGTCAGTTAAAAACAGTGGCAGGGCAAACAAGACCAATGGTTTCGATGGGATCCCAAAAATTTAATATGTGATCCAGACAATTGGGCCTTGTCTTCGCCAGAATCCTTGAACATAATCTGGAAACAGATTAGTTAGCAAATAGCTAGTCATCTGAGACAACCAAGTTCAGATATACCTCGATAAGCCATATCTATTTTGACGATAATGATCGATACTTTCTGCTTTACTTCTTCCAAATTTCCGGTTTCGTCCGAATTCCGATCGAACTTTTGTCCAGCAAAAAAAAAGGTTCAGAAACGAATTCAGCGTATCTTCTTATCCCTACAAAGAACATCTAATCAACTTCAAATGAATCTTTAACTTATACAAATATTTCTGGTTTCAGACGGATTCCAGACGAACTAAATGTGGGGGTAAAAATTGATTTTCATATACGGATTCAGCGTTTCTTCTTACTCCTAAATCTGTCATCTAATCAACGTAAAATAAAACATTTGCTATTAACGCAGTTTTTTTTTCGGATTCCGGGCGAACTAGTTTTCCGGGTAGAAAATGGTTTTAGCATAAGTGTTCAGCATGTCTTCTTATTCCTAAATCTAACATCTAATCAACTTCAAATAAATCTTTTGCTTTTAACAAACTTTCCGGGTTTCTCTGGACTCCGGACGAACTACTTGTCCGGCGAGAAAATGGTTTTCATCGTCGTGTTCAGCATGTCTTCTTACTCCATAATCGACTATCAAATTAGCTGCTTATAAATACTTTGTTTGCCCCTTAATTTCAACACCCTCCCCAACCCCTTAATATAGGGCTAAAGAGCCCGTATACGAACTCGATCTTACCCTTGACCCAAAGAACCTTCACACCAAGTTTCATCAAAATATCTCATTTCCTTCGAGTATCGTGCTCACAGACAGAAGGACTGACGGACAACTTTTGCGATGTCATAGGTATCCCACCACTTCCGTTTTGGGATCCCAAAAACGGTTTGACCGTCTGTCATTTTTGAACGGGGCGGTTTATAGTTGTATGAGTTTGACTGTCGCTCATTCTGTTTTCGCAGTTTTGATATGTAACCGCTAATAGTCTGGTAGAACGAAGGTTTGGTGCGAAAAATACTAATGTAGCCTACACTGAGCACCTTTATTTATTATTTCTTCAATGTTGTTTAGGCATAAATTTATTATTTTTTTTTCGTGTGAAGAGTTGGGTACGACCCGTGTAAGTATTCGGCATGGAACGAGTCTTTCGTTTTTCTTTTTTATTTGTATTACAGAGGAAAGATTCATCCATCTATGTTCTCTATTCATTGTGATTGTTTTCTTGAAGAGGTTTTATCCCTGCCGGGCCTCGGTGATCGATTTATGTTGTTCTCAAGTGAATTTTGAATTAAAGAACCCGAACCTGAAAGACGCTTCTATCGGATCGCATTTCGTTAATTGCGTCGTTTTCATTTCTGAACAGCATTCTTTCGTTACGAGATTAGTTTTTTTTGGATAGTTGTATTTGCTTCCTGGTGTCGCTTCTCAGATTAAATTTTTTAAGTTTTCCCTCTGGCTTTTCGCGAGGATTTTCGTTCAGAATAGTAATTTTTCTCTCATTTTTCCCAAAACGTCGTGACACATGCATGTGACATGCAACTATTTTTGAAATCGAAACTAGCTTAGACCTATGTCGACAGATATAACCTACCTGAATGAAGTATCGGGCCAAGCTTGGGCCATTCGGGTCAAGATTGTTAGAATGTAACTGGGAGTTCTGACATCACAATCTCCTCTATCTGGTCATATCTTTTTGCGAACTGTATGACTTTCGATGACTTTTCACTTTTCACTCGGCGCCATTTGCACATGTCTGTACGCTAGGAATGTTTTTTTCAGATCATTTTCGCAGATAAAGTCATTGAATTAATAACACTTTTTTTTAAAGAAAATGATCTGGTTGTCCAGATCTTAGCTGGACTAGCGAAGTTTCGCTTTTTGTGTGACAGTTTTGTAAAAAATATAAGATAAGTTCATTGTCGCAGAAAGCCAGTCGGCTATGACCGCAAACATAAAGTTGAAAAAAAATAAACCCCAAGAAATCGGTCACTTCACGTTGACGCAAATTAAAAACGACTAACACATACAATGATGAGAATCCGATTCATTCTGTGTGTCAAAAGTAGGCTGAAACACTTGCAGGATTAGTTTGTCAGTTTCTCATTTGCATCTGACTGTCGGGGCGAAAAACAAAGTAGCAACAAAGTAGTCTAGTCTGAAATTTAGAGATGTGTTTAAAGAAGCATTTAAACACAGTCTTCGAAATTCTTCAGGTTCACTTTTGAATACTTCTCATGTATGCCTTTTTGTCAATATTTACTTTTTAATCCCTGCTCCTCATCTGACACAAGAGTGAATGTGGCACCTTCCTTTCTTACGAAGTGTACCTCTATCTCTATACGTACCTCACCAACAGAAATTGTACGGACAAAACGCTTGGTCGTCTTGATTGTTAATCCCGGGGCCAAGTGCCTCGTAAGTAGGAATGACGGCGGACATTTCGTTCATCTGCTTCCACTTCTGTCTCGTAATCCGATATGCTAAGGCGTGTGGAAGAAACCACAAAAATGCGCCCCTGTCGTTAGGCTTCGGGAATTTGAGGTGCAAATCAGGAAACACGAAAATCAACAGTTCTATGCTCTTCCGGATTATTTTATTGTGTCTGGATTCTTGTGGTGGTTGAATGGGTGGTTGCTAAGGTTGGGGGATACAGAGAACGGTCAGACCCGTAGTCTGACGTCAACGAATTGCTGAACTAAAAAGGTATCGAAAATACAAATCGTCATTAATTTTCTAAGTGATTATTTATACGGCCCCGTTTTATATTATGGAACAAATTCGAAGCGTGATCGCAAAAACCTTTAATAACTTTAGCACCTTCAAGGTTTTCAATGAGATATACAATATTGAGCGTCTAACGACTGCAGTAGCGATACAAGCCTTGCAGCAAAATAACAACTGTTAGTAGCGAAACAAAATAAAAGCTTATAGAACAAGAACAAAAATTCGATGGGATCCTAAAAGTTAATATGTTCAAACTTCTTGATACAGACAAGTCTGACTGATTTGATGAATCCATAAACTTACAATTTAAACTTGCAGGTCCCTTCTCGAGATCTTAGGTAATACTTTTCACAAAAAAGTATATCTGATAATTATGTTGATTAATAAACTTCCGCCGTCTATTCAAACCAGACTGTCTATCCAAGGCGGTAATGAAGTGTTTCCCGACTGATCGTGTCTACTTCTTTTTTTTTTTAGGATTCAACAACTTTACTAAAAAAAATTCATTCCGGCTTGACGACCGGTTACACACAAAGCACATACGTGCTTGAAAAACGCAACCAGTACACATTTACTATCATATTCTAATCAAACCTTCACTAAAATAAACTAAAAATTTATTAATTAATTTGTCAATTTGTCCTCTCTCGTCTTCCAAACCCTCCACTCACCAACTACCCTCAAGGAGATGTTTCTTTAACCGATTTTTAAACTGCGGTTAACAACCTTCCTTGTAATGTCCCCGTTCTTTTAAGCTATCCTTTTTCCCCAAACATGGCAAAAAGATTGATCCACTGAGAAAACTAAGCACATAATATGTGGATTCAGCATGCATTCTTACCTCCAAACCAGAGCTGTAATAAACTTGAGAATAGAACTTCAGTTCAACCATTTTTTTTTTGCGGATTCCAGGGAATTGCATGACCAGTGAGAAAACAAGCTTCAGAAATGGATTCAGCGTGTATTTTTACCCTGATACCTCCAATCATCCTCAGAAGGAAAAGAATATTTTAGTTTAGGCACGATTGCAGGTGAGCTACTTGTCCGGCAAAAAGACTGAACTCGTTCAAAAACGAGTTCAGCTTGTCTCCTTACCCCTATGTCGAACCTCTAATTAATTTCAGATAAAACTTTTCACTTTACTAATTTTCCGGCTTTGGCCGTATTACGGGCAAACTATTTGTCAGACGATAAAATACGTTTCAGAAACTCAGCATCTCTTCTTACCCAAATGGACCATCTTAGTTGATTTTAAAATATTTTCTTTTCGATCCTTAATTTGATCACCCTTCCTCCACCCCTAAATATAGTACTACGAAGCCCATCTGCGAACTTGACCTATACTTTGGTTTAAAGAATTCCTGTACCAAGTTTGAACAAAATATCTAAACTCCCTTGAGAGTTATCGTGCTAACAGACGGACGGACAGACAGACAACCTTGCAAAGTCATAGGTATCCCTCCACTTACGTTTCGGGATCCAAAAAGCTTAAAATAATTTGTAAAAAGTTCGTTTGTTGATTTCAGCGGCAAATCCGTTTCATTTGGTGTTTTTTATCTGGATGGGTGATCATCTGTCATATGGTATTTATTGCCATTATATGGTATTTTATCTCGGTCTGTTAGAGCAGTGGTTCCCTACCTTTTCCGTGTCGCGTACCCTTAATTAAGGTTCAAAAAGGTTGCGTACCCCTTTTTGAAGAATCATTGTTCTACTATTCTAATGAGACCTGTCAAGAGAACGCCAAAAATAGATCAAATATTGTCATAAGTGTTAAGAGATTAATGTTTAAAAAATATATACAATTTCTCAACCGTAAACTGGGCAAGGGTCAGAAAGACACTTGCGCTGTTTCTTTAAAACTTCGTCAGCCAAAATTCTAATTTCTTGAGAAAAGCAGACATTTTCGAATTCAGAAATTTGGAATCTTCGCGTACCCCTTTGGGTACGCGTATCCCCGGTTGGGAACCACTGTGTTAGAGCTATCAAGCATAACAGCATAACAGGCTTGAGTAAACCAAGAGTGTCGTCAGTACCCCGTCGAAAAGGTATGACAGCACAATCTTAATCTAGGATGGGCCTAACACCCCCAGTGTTTTAAATGCTTCTGGGTAACCATTTGGAAAATACCCCAGATACTCGATGGGGTGTCAGATAGTGGACCTCGCGCGTCAGGAAGAAGCAGCAGAATGTTAGTGAATAAAATATGTGGCGAGTTATGGTCAGTTACACACCCAGCAGGAGGGGTCGTTAATCTTTCAATCCTGGTGTGCTTATCGCAGCATATTTGTCGAAACATCTTTTCTGCGGGTCGACTTTTATGGGGTTTCATTTCATTACGGACGCCGGCGAATAGACCCGTGTCAAGAGTGGAAGAACCTTTTATTCAGTGGCATTTCTTACGGTAATAAAAAGTTACAATGAAGCTGTACCCGATACTTAAATCAAATGTTGGTGACTTATTTACTGAGATTAGTGCCGTCTCAGTTTTAACCGTTAGATTGTGGGAGTTAACACAGCCGTGAAACAAAAAATAATTATGAATTTGATCCTTTGGTTCGTCCGAAGGCAAAACCAGAGGTCCGATAGTTTACTTGAGGTTCTAAGCTATTAACTTCTGGACAGTCTACATTTATCATTTGTACATCAGTGAGAAGCAGATGGGGATGATATCTGTAATGTAATGTAATAATGATTAACAAATATTGTATTGATTGACCACCACTCACATCAAGAAGAAACATAAAACATAAAAAGCAAGAAGAAAAGGAAAAAGACAAGAACACAAATAAATCATCAGATCGTTTTGAGGCAACAAGTTTTTGGGAAACGTAAGTGGAGGGATACCTGTGACATCACAAACGTTGACCGTCTGTTAGCACGATAACTCTCGGGGGGAATGAGATATTTTGGTGAACTTGATTCTTAGGGTCAAGGGTAGGATCAAGTTCGTAGATGGGCTCTGTAGCCCTACGGTAGGGGTTCAAATTAAGGGGCAAATAAAATATTTTAAACAGCTAATGTGATAGTTTATGGTTATTATGGAGTAAAAAAACATGCTGAACACGATGGTGAAAACGATTTTCTTGCCGCATAAGTAGTTCGTCCGGAATCTGGTAAAAGCCGGAAAGTTGGTTAAAAGTAAAAGTTTCATTTGAAGTTGATTAGGGTTAAGAAAAGAAGCTGAGTTTGTATTTGACAATCACTTTATATAATTCGTCCGGAATCCGGTTGTAACCGGAATTTTGTTTATAAGTTAAAGTTTTATTTGAAGCTGATTAGAATCAGATGTTCTTTATAGAGAGAATGATATACGCTGAATCGGTTTCTTGACTTTCTTTTTTTGCTGGACAATTAGTTCGCTCGGAATTCGGCCGAAAATGAAAATTTGGCAGAAGTAAAGCAGGAAGTTTTGGTCAGTATGGTCAAAATAGATATGGCTTATAGAGGCACAGCTGAACTTGGTTTTCTTTGATGATCGGCCTGGCGAAGACTAGATCTGGCGAAGATAAGACCCAATTGTCTGGATCAAATATTAGATTTTTAGGATCCCATCGAAACCCTTGGTCTTGTTTTTTGCAGATCAGTCAGCTTCACAATCATATTCTCTTTTCGATTCCGACACCACAGCTGATTCATAGAAATGAAAATAAGAATACTGAATATCACTCAATCCTTTTTTGTAAATGTATGGTAAAGGACAGAAGCTAAAGAACATAAAGTTTTCCGAAAATATGGTCTACCGGATCCACCGGTCTGGTACAAAAGCAGTCATTTGCGTTTAGTTTCTTTACGGTAAAGTTACGGTTTAGTTCATTTACGGTAAAAACATGTATGTCTTATAAGCTAATAAGATATTCATTGGGGGTAAGTTTTCTTGCTCGACAAATGTTTCATCGCAAATTCGGCTGAAACTGGAAATTTGGTTGAAGCTCAAAGTTGTTTCTGAAATCGATTAGAAATTCGGTATCGGGGCAAGGAGACTTGCTGAATCCATTTTTGAATTTTATTTTAACAGTAAAAATCTTCAAGGAATCTGACGAAGACTGAATGGCGAAGACATGGCCCAATTGTTTGAATCAAATGTTAGATTTTTGGATCCCATTGAAACCTTTGGTCTTGTTTTTCTGTGACAATCCGTGAGTCCTGTCTGTAGGCGGTAACGGACCCACCAACCGTCCTTTGGCAAGCACTTCAAAGAGCCTACCCTGAAATCTAAATCACAGATGTTGTTCAGTAAAGCTATATAGCTTCCATAGTTAGGTTACATCACTACTTAAATAATTAATACAGATGCCACTGAATGTTTCTTTTATTTGTCCTTTTTCTTGAAAGAAATATTGAATTAGTTCCTACTTGGTTTGGTTTTAAGACTTTGCTTTAAATATAATCTCTCATTTATTCAAATAATGCCTGCTACGATGCTTTGGCAGCGATTGTCTGCTTCTGCAGCAGGTTTGTTTCCTTCCCTGAACATTGACAGCCTGACGAGGACCCTTGCCAAGAAGGGCCAAAATATCCCTGCCAAAGCATCGTAGCTGACATATCCGTTTTATGCATTATTTGAATATATTTTTCAAAGTCAGCTTTGCAATATTTAATCTTTCATTATTATACATTTCACTAAATGTGTCTCTGATTCGTCCTTTTTCTCGAAAGAAATATCGCATTAGTTCCTACTTCGACGCTTTTTGAGGTTTCTGATGAGGATTTAATTTAAATCTAACCTTTCATTAAAACCGTTGTCGATCGCGTGTCAGTTCTGGGCTTTTTACTCAGCTGTCTTATTCATTTAGAACCATCATATATGAAACAGAATGTCCTCTTAAATATGTACCACAGGCGACTCGAAAGAAATCTCGCATTTGTTCCAACTTGATTGATTTTTGAAGACTTCAGGACGTGATCTTATTCGACTGCATTTTCCTACGACTTTTTCGATCGAGTGTCAGTCTTGCCGCCAACACATCAAAACTTGTTCCATTTTTCCAGTAAGTTTGTTTTTGTCACCCAATTTGCGCAACTTTGCAAACATGAAACTTGTCTGGATTCTTTCTCCAAAAGGACAGAACTCATTTCCTCAACCATTTGCCCTTTCGCTACCGAACGTGAACATTTGACCGAAACCGGGAAGAGCTGTTCATCATTTTTTTGTCTTAGGTTTTTGAGTAGCCTGAAAATTCAGGAATCATGCACCTGTGATAAACAAAAAGTGAAAAGGGCTTCAAAGGACACGCCTTCTAATGCTTTTTGTTTATTTTTTCCTCGATCGTTTGTGTTTTTGGCAGCAAGAGAGGTTTGAAGATGTTATGGAGATGTATTTCTTGTTGATCTTTCGGACTTGTTGCTCTCTTGAGCCACAGGAGGTTTGGTAGCTTGTTTATCTATACAGTTTGACTGTTTGTTTTATTTTCAAGGTGGCTATTTTGTGATTCTGAAATGCATCCTCTTTTTTTAAGTTCTTGAATCATAATCATTTCTGGCACTCTTATCCTCGTAATTTTTGTCAGAAATTCACGATTAAACCTAATCGTATTTCACTAATATAAACTAAAAAAATAAAAAAATCATAGACGACAGGGCCCAACCAGCGCACGACGTCGTCCACTGTTTCCTGACCGAAGATTAAAAATTGAGTGTCTTTTTCTGTGTTTATGTTTGTATGTGTTTTGTTTATTTTCTTCATTTACTCCGCCTTTCCAAAATGGCGGGTCAAAAATAAATTACTTACTTATTTACTGAAAACTGTTCATTTAAAGGATAAGCCTAGACCATCCAACCGGAGAACCACCGTAAGTGGAGCATAATAGGTCCATGATGGTCTTTATTCGCTTCAAAGTGTGAATTAAGGTAAGGTATAGACAAACCTAACTAGAGAAAAAAGTATGCTTAATGCAAAATAAACCCAAAACTATTTAAGGGAGATTGTTACGGTGCAGTTTTACTGGGCTGTTAATTGACAATTCATTTGAGCTTCAGTTTTTTTTTTCTAATAACGTTTTATCAACAAGGAACAAGGAAAGAGCTGAACCGTACATACGCAAATAATATATAACAGTAGTGGAGCGAGACCATGCCATGTTTTGTAATGCTTAATTGAAGCGGAACGTTAATTGTCTTGACATGAATCATAGCGTATGCAGAAAGTATCCATATTGACCCCAAAAAGCCGCCGTACATGTTGCTGCAAAATGTTATTTGGGTATGAACGGTACAGTTCTTTCCTTGCTTCTTGTTCGTAAAACGTAATTAGTTAAGAACACTGAGAGCGTGTTCCAGCCTACTTACCGTAGTTACTACGCATGACGTCACGAATTCTGGCTTTTTGCCGTCAAAGCTGGAACGATTTTTCGATTTTCCAGCAGGATATCATGCCACGGGTTAATCCAACCAATCACGTTACAGGGATTCGTAGTTACTACGCTCCCGAGCATGGTAAGCAAATAGTAACTATTAGTTACTATTTCTTGAAGATTGGAACGGGCAGCGTAGTAACTTTTCGTGAGGATGGATCGGAAATAGTAACTAATAGGAACTATTGTTAGAAGGGTGGAACACGCTCTGAAGGTCAAATGAGTTGTCGATTAACGGCCCAGTACAACTGCACCGTAACAATTTCATGTTAGAAATTGATCTAAGAAATATACTTTCTGGGATCTCAAAACGCTAGCGGAGGCATACCTATGACATCGCAGAAGTTGTCCGTCTGTAAGCACGATAACTCTCGGAGGGAACGAAATATTTTGTTGAAACTTGGTGTGAGGACTGTTTGGGTCAAGGGAAAGGTCGAATTCGTATATGGGCTATGTAGCTAAACATTTACGGGTGGGGTTTCAAATTAAGGGGCGAACAATTTTTTTTTAATCAGCTAATCAGATAGTCGATTTAGGGGTAAGAAGCTATGCTGAACATGAAATGAAACCATTTTATCGCTGGACAAGTAGTTAGCCCGGAATCCGACCAAAACCAGAAAGTTTGTTAAAAGTAAAAGTGTTATATAAAGTTGATTAGATGCTCGATTCAGGAGTAAGAAGACATGCTGGACGTTTATATGACAATTTTTTTCTCGTCAGACAAGTAGTTCGCCCAGAATCCGTCCGAAACCGGCAAATTCGTTAAAAGCAAAAGCTGTATCTGAAGTAGATTAGATTTTCGGTTTAGGGTAAGAACACATGCTGAAACCGCTTTTGACAATCATTTTCTACCGAACAAATAGTTCGCCCGGAATCCGGTTGAAACCGGAGATTTGGCAGAAGTAAGGCAGGTAGATTTGATCAGTTTCGTCAAATTGGTTATGACGGATAGCCTAGTGGTGAATGAATACACTCTTGATTGAATCCATATCTGAATTTGATTTTTTCAGGTGATTGACCATTAACCTTCTTCTGTTTCTATAACTTAATAGTAAAATTGTTCAAGGAGTCTGGCGAAGACCAGATATCTACAAGACCAAATTGTCTGGATCAAATATTGAATTTGTGGGATCCCTTCGAAATCTTTGGTCTTGTTTCTCTAGTTAGGTTTGTCTGTGTACCTTAGCCAAGGCCGTATCCAGGGGGGGAGGGTTAGGGTGTTGAACCGCTCCCTCCCGAAACATACAAAAATACTCATTTTATATTCTTTCCCTCTGATCTATGTCTTTTTTGTACTTTTTTGTGCGACCCGCAGGCAACCCCCCCCCCCCCCCGAAATAAATTCCTGGATACGGGCCTGACCTTAGCATGCCTTAATTCGTACTTCTTAGCGAATAAGGACCATCGTGGAACTGTTATGCTCCGCTTACAGTTGGCTTTCTGGTTGGTTGGTTTAGACTTGTACTTTAAATGAAAAAGATTTTAAATTTTTCCTTGTTTCGCCATCAGCTTCGAACGTCTGCAGATAAATAACTTAATCGTAGTTTAGTTTTAACACCTGAGAAGCATCATTAAATATCGGGTTCCGACTACTAAAAAAAAACTTGGCGAATTCCTGAGACATCCCTACGACGCTCCAGTAATTGCCTGTTGCATGTCCAGTGATTAAACAAGCTGATACGCCGTCAAGGTCGCAAATCAGGTCCTTTCAGCAGATCCTAATCGGACGAGTTGCACCAGCATGTACGCAAGTGTTTTAGTGGGTCTTCACTGTAGGAGCTGAAGTTAATTACTGAAATGTTGGCGGTTCGTCCGCCAATTTTGGCTAGAAGTCGTTATGCTGGGAATGGGAGGCGGAAATCCAACCTTACCTTCTGTGAGCTCTGTTCGATCTCCGGAAGTCCAGACGGGATTGTTCTGCACCTTACTTGCTAGTATATAGAGCTGGGTGAACGAAGGAAAGAGCTGTTTGTAGGGTTTAATTAGTAAAGAGCGAGGGTTCGCCCCTTCTTCGGCACCTGCTGTACACCCTTTCCCGGCACCGCGCGGTACCGACCGAAAACAGCGCTGTCGGCACCGGTGCCTGCCGTAAATTACGCGATTTCGATTAAGGGAACCGGTGGCGGCACCGGGCACTTGCTGTAGGCTCCACTAAAATTGAGAGTAGTAACCCCTCGTTAAAGAGTGAATGAAGAAAAGGTGAAAGATGAATGTTTGCCATGTGTCAGAAGAGTCACTAAGATTAGCGACTTTTCAATTAATTTATTACGTGATTTACCTTACGGCATTTCACAACTAACAAAGAAACAAAACTAAACATAAAAAATAAACTACAAATCACATAAATTTGTGCAAACAACTAATCGAAAAAGAAAGAAGAAACAGCAAGTAAACAATACATACTGTGAATTCCGTTATCAAACGTTTTATAAAGTAGATTTCAGATATTTGTGTGTATTTTGAGTGTTGCTGTTTAGTTTTTTCCATGGCGCTCGGGATGATTAGCAAAATAAATCCTATCGATCCATCTTTGGTTGCAATCGGAGCAAACTATTTCTGAGCATATCAATGAGGAATATTCCAGTAAAAATAATCCAGTCCTGCATTTTTTTTTGTTATGCTGTTCGGTGGAATCGACATTTGTCAATTAGCCTTAGGGCAGATAGTTTACCGGTAGGATCAAGAAGAAAATATTTGGGTAAGGTTAGACTGCTATGTGGAGTAAAATGTATGAATGTATTTAAAAGTAGAAGTTATAGTGATGCTAGAAATTTAGGAAGAATCCTTTAAAGAGTTCTATCATAAGCTTTCTAGCACTTGCAATGTCTAGAACCCCCCCACCCAAGACCCAAGATGAAGCCACGGCTCGGTCCGACCACTAGGTCATCTAGCGGCGCGGGTAGGAAGTGCCCGCCATAGGGATGGAATTATAGTTTGACTTCGGATCTAACAAAATGGTTTTATTGTAGCAGTCATATTGAAAATGTGTAGAAAAATTAAACTAATTTTTTGCATTATCGATTGCTTTAAGTATTTTGTTTTCTGTTTTTTCTTGTTAATTCCCGTCAGTCTAAAAAATTAAGGATGTAAACTAGATCACAATAAACAAACGCCGTAAATTCTCGCGTGAATTGGGGTACAATAAAACTGAGAGTGACAAACCCGCGATAAAGAGTGAATAAGAGAAGGTGAAGGACGAATGTTTGCCATGTGTCAGAAGAGTCATTTAAGGACCGTTCAAGCTTAGGTTTAAGGCGCAGAATTTCTGAACAAAACGTGCTATCTGCGAATATGTGTGGTAAACTTTCATCCCGCCGAGGCTTCCTGTGGTAAAAATTAATAGGTAAGTGTTCTATTATGTGTGTTAAAAATTATACATGACCAATCACAGAAATGCATTTCCATCACGTGACTAATGAAGAAGAAAGAAGGAAATGTTTAAGGATAATATTAGTAATATAAATGGAGCGAGGGGTTGCTCTCTCTCCGCCACCGGTGTACACCTCGACACGGCACCGACACGGCACCGACACGGCACCGACACGGCACCGACACGGCACCGACACGGCACCGACACGGCACCGACACGGCACCGACACGGCACCGACACGGCACCGACACGGCACCGGCACGGCACCGCGGCACGGCAAAGGCACGGCAACGGCGCAACACCGCGGCACCAGCTCGGCACCGGCACGGCACCGCACGGCACCGGCACGGCACCGGCGCGCCTCTAGCACGATACGCCGGCCACGGACAAATTTTCTGCAGATGACTCTTCGCCATCTGGTATCTGGTATCTGGCGCCCAATAACGAAGGTACTTGAATGAAAGAATTATTGAAAACATGCAACGGAAGAAGAAGCTGAACTAGATATGAGGAGATGCTGTTGACCAAATGCGCAAAGTGGTCAACCATGGTTTGGTACTGGTGCTTGGCGATACTTGGATTTTTCGATATATCGATATTTTCGCTTTCGATATTAGATAATCGATATATCGATATTTCCGCTTTCGATATTCAACAATCGATATATCGATATTTTCACTTTCGATATTCGATAATCGATATATCGATATTGATATTTGCTTACCATGCTTCGTTTCGCCAAAATCTAAGAACCAAATTTTCATTAAATAGCATCTTGGATCATTTCAAACTCAGAATAAATGAGAAATGAATTAGGGAAAACATATTGTCCAATTTCGGATATATAAGTGTAGGTTAGTTCGGATTATTTACAATAATTACGATGAACAAATATCGTTTTCGATAGCGATATTTACGTTTCGATATCGATATTTGGTGCAATATATCGATCGATCGATATCCGATATATCGCATACTGGATCATCTCGAACTCCGGATAAATAAGAAAGGAATTGCGGAATACACATTGCTCCAATTTCGTATATATAAGTGTGGGTTATGTTGGATTAATTGCAATCTTTACGAATGAACAAATATCGTTATCGATATTTACTTTCGATATCGATATTTTGTCCGATACATGGATATATCGTTATCGGTATCGAATATCGCCCAAAACTTGAGTCAGCTTCAGTATATTTTGCTTCTGGTGAAGGTAATTCAGTGGCGACCAATCTTTTTTTCATGTTTGTAGAGTGTGCTAAGAATGATACTTGGTAGGCATATTTAACTTGGAAAAAGTCAATTTCCCCATCAGACACTCTGGGAGTGCAATAGAGGTATGCTTATTTGAACGTTCGTGCTTCGAACTTTGCCATTTTCATGCACTTGCTGTGGCTAAATATATGTACCAGTTAGCCTAAGTAGGTAGTCAAGGAAGGAAAAGATTGGTTCATAAATTCTTTTATAGAGCCAACCACATTCCTTAAAGTACTCATCATAACCACAAAGTACAGAAAATACTTTGGAGCAAAACATATATTTTCATGATCCCCATGAGCCCATGATTATTTGTGAAACAAGGGTTTTGCTTCAAAATGAATTTCCAGCTCCCTTAAAGGACCCCTCGCACTAATCACTCTTCAACTTACAGTATTTTAAAGTATTTGAATACTTTAACTATGCTGTGCTTTCAATAAATAACTAACTGTTTTGGCTGTTTTAAGCCTTTTCCGAGACCCGTTGACTTCTAGCGAAACAGGGAAACAATTTGCGTAACCGATTTTCCTGATGGAAAAAATTCTCGCAGACAACCGTCGCGCAACCGTCTCGAACCGTCGACAGCGTGATACACATCGGAGGTAGCAAAACACGGCAAGTGAGAAAATCAGCGAGGTTTTGTTAGAGGGGTTAGAATGTACCGCACGAAACGTGGGTCTCCGGGTTTAGAAATATATGTAATAATTACGGAAGTAGGTTGCATTAGTATTATAGGTTGCATTAGTTTGAGCAAAATATACAACTACGTGATCCCCATGAGCCCATAGTCACTTTTGCCTAAAGGGTTTTGCTTTCACATGAATTTCTAGTGCCCTTAAAGTGCAAAAATAAAATACTTTTCACCAGATCATTCTCTTGATTTCCAAGGGCCCACAATCATTCTTATTTCAAGGGTATGGCTTATAATTAAACACAAGAAACCCAAGAATTTACAAATTCCTAAATTTCATCCTCTGACCCAGCCTTGCAAGTACCATATGAGCTGCTAGCTCTTGTATTCAACACACATTGCCGACTTCATTCTCGGCCAATATCTGATGAAATTTGTTTACATGTACATCAGAAATCGTGCTTTATCACAATACTGTAATTTGAAGTAAAAAAAACCGCGGCACCGGCACGGCACCGGCACGGCACCGCGGCACCGGCACGGCACCGCGGCACCGGCACGGCACTGGCTCGGCACCGCGGCACCGGCACGGCACCGGCTCGGCACCAGCACGGCACCGACACGGCACCGCGGCACCGGCTCGGCACCGCGGCACGCGCCACTTGGTGTACATCGTTTTTGGGAGTGAGCAACCCCTCGAAATGGAGCAGAATGAGCTCCTTGAATGATAGTCAGTCGTATTAAAATATATTACTAATTGTGTTTACAAGCTTTTACCTTATCTGGAATAACAAGACCTTAGGTTTCGATGGGATCCCAAAAATCTAATATTTGATCCAGACAAATGGGTGTTGTTTTTGCCAGATCCAGTCTTCGCCAGGCTAATCATTAGAGGAAAACAAGTTCAGATATACCTCTATAGGACATATATATTTTGACAATACTGACCGAAACTTCCTGCATTACTTGTGCCAAATTTCCGGTTTCGGCCGAATTCCGAGCGAACTACTTGTCAAGCAAAAAAGAATGTTCAGAATCGAATTCAGCGTACGGTACAAAGAATTAAGGATGTAAACTAGATCACAGTAAACAAACGCCGTAAATTATACTAAATTCGTTATAGTTATTTCTTGAAGATTCTGAAACTGAGCTAAAAAGTATTCAGCTTCCGAGACCCAAAAATGTCAAACTGGCCGATGATTTCTTCTTCCGACATATTCTTCCGACTTCTTCCGACATATCATTGTGATATACTTAGTTGTTTTTCTAATATCTTTTGACTAGCGCCAGGAGACCAATGGCGGATTGGCGTTCAGGAGTAAATTGTGTTCAAGCAATTTGTGGATAACGTTGGCTACCGTCAGGATTTTAGGGAAAACAAAGGTAACAGAGTGTTCGTAAAAATCCGACCCATCGAAAAATTGTGATGTCTCCCACCTTCTCGGCCCACATGAATCAAAGACTTTAAGGTGGCCATGATCCACAGGGATAGTTTTTTATAGATAGTTGTCGGGGTTATGGTTTGATTTGCTGTTGTTTTATTGTTTCCAAGGCCATTTGCGCTTTTACGGAAATAAATCTTATCTATCTATCTTATCTCGTCCTTTTTCGGTGAAGTTGCAATTTCTTAACTTCGGGCGAAAAAGATTTGCTCAGTTGGACCGTCAGATTAAACATACGTGACTGTACTTCATGTCACATTTTACTGTAATAGGTCTACGTTTTGATGTCCCTTTTGAATTTTAATGTCCATTCTGACGGACAGAGGCAGCGAAAATAAAACTGAGAAAACGCCAAATAAGCCCATGAAACCATCTCCACATAAATTATGAACTGTAATTACGGTCAATTTTACAGAAATAAGAACGTGGGGTTAATGACAAACTTTGACGTCTTCATTTGACGTGGTACCAATTTATGCAAGGAATTAAAGAATGAAATTAACTATTCAAGTTGCGTTACGCTTAATGTAGCCCGATGATTGCGGTAATAAACAAACACGAAGACTGAATTTAATCATTCCGGGTTATTGATTCGGGGTGGCGCACCTATGGTAGAGTGTTTTTGTTTGTTTGTTGCATTTTTCTTCTTTTTTTCTTCTGTTATTTTTTCTCCACTGGTTGTTTCTTATTTTTTTGTATACTCTCCTTGCTCCGTAAAATCAAAGAGAATAAAAAAAAAACCCTGCGTAACTTATGTTTTTTTCTCTAGCCCACTTGCATGTCTATTCTTTTTGTGATTCCATAGAGTCTGGATTCTTAAATTCCTTTTAAGATCATAATGAACCATCAATTTCGTGCGGATATGACGTCTGGTATAATTTTTATTTTCTTTCTTGTTTGGAATATGTAGTCTAGCCACGTCAGTGTTGATACCTCTGGCGCTGGGACGCAGCAGAGGGCCGTAGATCTTATTAGGAATACCAGATTCAGGTATGAATAATAAGTGTATTTAAAAGCCCAGGGGCCGTACATAACAAAACAGTAATACACACTAGAAGAGAACACAACAACAATATTTTCCTACGGCTATTAAGCCTCACTACTAAGCTTAGTCGCTCTTAGCTTCAGAGCTCCGTCGATTTATTCGCACACCTTTGTTAAAACCCTTTCCGAAGTGCTATTTAGGATGTCTGGAAGAAGCAAAACACTCCCCTTAAAAAAAGATCCCCTTAACTCCGAAAGCTCCTGGCATCAACTGAGAAAGTGGTCCATGTCTCTTCCCCTGCTTTGCAAAGTTGGCAATTATACATGACATCAAGAGAGACAAATAATGTAATATATAATGGAATTTTACAAAAGAAAATTTTGATATCATAACAGACCTACCACGTGAAAATCTATACAGATTTGTTTGTGGCAGGACTAAATAATTTAATCACTTAGCCTAGTTATATTTTAAACAAAAAAGAAAAGGGAAAAAATAAATGCAGTACTATACATAAACAACTACATAAATGCATTTTTTGTTCAATATTATCTATAAACAGAAGACAATTAAACCTCGTGGCAATCCAGAACCGATTCATCCCCAAGGTAACCCTCTCTCCTCACCCATCTTTACTCATCAAAAAACTTTTCATCTTATTTTTAAATGAATATACACTCTCGGCCATCCTAGTGCTTTCCGGCAGATTATTCCATACTGAAACATTCACATTTCTAAACACAAAACTAGACCGTGAAGTATGTCGTCTCTCATGTACAAGGTCCTCTGAATTCCTTGTTTCATATGAATGGTACGCAGAATTCGATGACAGTATATTACAAAAATAATTAGGTGCTAGCTGATTTAGACACTGATAAACGAATACACCAATCTGATAATCTCTCATCTGCCCAACATTTAAAATATTAAAATGGCGATAACAGTCCAGCGTATGTTCACATTTTTCAAAATCACCGAGTATACGCAACGCTTTATTCTGTACAATTTGGATCCGCTTATAATTTACAACAAAATTACTCGCCCAAACAGAGCAACCGTATACAATGTAAGGATGAACAATAGAATGGACCAGTCCTATCCCTGTCAAAAACTCTATATCTACCAAACAGTGGGAGGGAATTAGCTGACCTCTGGTTTACAAAATCTTCCTACCACACACCATCACCTCAGGTCGCCGTCAGCACCCAATCGATCCTTACAATTGTAGTATGGCCTATAGAGAGTGAAATTCATCATCCGACCCACTCGTTTAGGAAATTTCCGCATAATACAAATAATTACTTTTACACCCCACAAGTGTCAAAAGCAGATTGCAGTCTCTCTTTGCGTGCTTCACAATCTGCCAATGTGAATTCGTTTTTTACGAGACTCCCAAAATACCCAAATTACAAATCAGAATCTTGTGCGTGATTGCAAACACCGAGCAAGCGAATGCTCTGACTTTTTCTTTTGCAATTCTCGGAACTGCAAGCACGCACTTGGAAGACTTTGAAATGAAATTCCTGATTAAAATTCCCACACTTCATCCTTATATTTATCCTTTGCACAAACTAACCTCGCTATCTGAACGTTTTTGAGTTAAAATTTGTTCAGTTGTAAATTCACTCGATCGGGGGGACACTCCCGAAATTTCTTCTGGTTTGGAGGTGAAGATTCTCAAATTATATTATTTGTCGTGTATATGCAATATGCATGGCCCGTGATGGACAGTTCTGGTCAAGTTATGAACATTAGTCACTGGGCAATCTGGGCCCATTTGCCCCTGAACCGCTTGGGTGTGGGGGGTGGACCCCCAAAAGGCACAACTTGACCCCAGTACCCACAAGTGTACCAATTTCGAACTTGATACTTGCACTCGTTCACGAGTTATGAGATCCACAAATATGGTGAAAACCGAAAACCGAAAGCTGAAAGCTGCTACAGCGCTCGCAATAGTGGATTTGGAGATGAAGATTCTCATATTATATCATTTGTCGTGTATAAGCATGGCCCGTGATGGACAAGGCTGAATTCGAAACCCTCGTTGGACCCCCCCCCCCCTTCCAGAATCAAATTCGCCCCCTTCCCCGACGTCCTGGCGTATTTTCTGAACTAGTCACTGCTGTGTTGTTTGTAGGACGCGCCTAGTGTCTAATGCGACACTGACATACTTTTCGCTCCCTTCTGCACCCTTATCTGTCTCGTTACACGAATCTACTCTACGTCCTTACCCATCCATTATTAAATTCCGAATTTTTGGATTTCATGAAGCTTTTTTTGTATTCCATGGCTTGCCTTGGAAAGTATGGTTCTTTTATGTAGGCATCAGGCTCTTCCGAATTTTGCGGTTTTTAGATCCAGCCTAGGAATTTGGAGTGTGGATGAAACAGACAAAGCCATTTTTTTTGCAGGACAGAGAGAGTTTGAAAGTAGTCACATTTTCGGATATTGAAACCAATAGATCGAAATGCGGCTTGTCCTTAATTTTGTCCGTCCTTCACAAAAAAAAATGGCAATAGTAAAAGATATGTTAACGCGAATTGTGTTTTTACCAATCTGAGGCAACACCTTGTTGCTGTACATATATCCTATTTGGTGTTGGTGATTGCTGAGATAGCCTAATTAGATATTTAAAGCTTGATTTAAATAACAAGTGCCAATTACGAACGTTCCATTAGCGTGGTTCCAGTTGTGCTCTGTTAGAAAGGTGGACAAGTTATCGTCCGAATAGCTGGAAGGATTGAAGCTTAGTAGCACGTATCGAAACCGAGGCAAACTAATAGCCCTGGTCCAATCTTCTCTGGCACAAACGATCCTCTCTTGTGAGATACCCTCAATACCAGCCAATACTTCCGTAGTAGACCATCCTTGTTACGAGCAAGAACAGCGATAAAATTGAAAGGAGGAATTTAAATTCGCAAGGATGGGCTTCTTATCACAAATAATAGAAATTTCATTATTTTCATTTATTATGCCTCATGGAAGGAACTAAAGAATCCTGGTGTCGCCGAACTGTGTGCAGGCGGTGAGCAAAGGGGTTAGCCACTTGCGTGTAGCAACTAGAAGGAAGTAAATGTATGTGTATTTTTCGTTGTATAGTGAACTTTCACGGAGGGAAACGGTAACTGATATAACGTAGTACAAAAGAGACGTTTTAAGCTGACACGTGGCATTATGCAGAGGCTATCTGCTGTCACTTTGTCAACTGAGTTGTTCGTAGTAAGACAACATATTTTGTTGCAAGAACTACCCTTCAAGCAAAAGAAACATAAGGAATTGTTCTAAAACACGAAAGTCTAAAATCTTTCCGAATTTTTGCAGTAGGCTATGGTTGATTCATAGTGAAGTTCCGGGTTTGTGTTTCGGGGGGGGGGGGGGGTCGGAGTCCCTACACTGTCAGAAGTTTCATAACAGATAGCGTATAACAGTTTCAAGAATAACACCTTTTCACTTAGAAATAAAGTGTTATTGTCAATTAAGTTTACACTATTTCGTGCCTAGATCTCCAACAACACCTTCAATTGGTAAAATACTAACGGGAGCGAAAGAAACATAACAGATAACATCACAAAGTGTTATCTGTTGAAAGCGCGCATCCTTCTGTTGTCGTTATGTAACTTCTGACAGTGTAGTATTTTTACCTATTGAAGGTGTTGTAGGAGATCTTTGCACGAAATAGTATAAACTTAATTGGTCATAACACTTTATTTCTAAGTGAAAAGGTGTTATTCTTGAAAGTGTTATGTGCAATCTGTTATGAAACTTCTGACAGTGTAGCCCCCCTGGATACGGCTTGACGACGCAACATTCGTTTAATTATCTCGTGTCAGTTTCTTTCAAGATTTTCTTCTAGCACTTTTTGCGATTTCCCCCTTTTTGTCATATTTCAAGTGTTCAGCACCTGGAGCTGTGAGAATTCTCTTTGGCTGATTTTTGGCATTTTACTGATATGTGGCCGTTGTGATGGAACATTTCACTTACCTGACCATAAATTATTACTCATGGTACTTTTATTATGATTCGAAGTTTTAACAACTGAAACTGAGGGGATTCTCTTTGGCCGTTTTTGTCACGAGGATACCGATATGCGGCCGCGATGAAGCAACATTCATTAACCTATCTTAATTATTTAATATTTTATTTATAACTAATTACTTATTTAAGTACTTAACATAAGTACTTATTATGATTCCGAGTTCTTGCAGGATTTCCGTCTAGCATTTTTCGTTATTTTGGCCTTTTTATAGACGCTCAGCTTTTCAAGCCTTCAATGCCTGCAACTGTGGGAATTCTATTTGCTGTTTTTGACATGATGATACCGATATGCAACACCATTGACACACCGTTCATTTTCTTAAAGTTTTACTGAAAAAGGATGAGATAGGACAATCTAGTTATCCATCACTTATTCACTTTAAGAGGCTCGAAGACCCGATGAAAATGCTTCACTTCGTTGATCCTCTATTCACAAATGATCGATTTGCACATAGTGCGATTTCCCTGTCGGATTTGTGGTACCTCTATGCGCTTGTAGCTGTGTTGTATGCGTGACGGAAACTATACAAAAAAACATCTTGGTATTCACGCAGTTAAGCTACCGATCACTAGCCACTGAAAAGCCGTATGTATGTTGAGATTCAAATTATTCGCCTCACAGTAGAATTTTGTGTTGTGAAGACGGCTGTAGAGATTCTGAGCTTATACTAGAGCAAACAGGGAAAGCACAACAATCTCTTACAAGCCAATTAGTGCAGAGTGCTCAGTTAAACGGTACAAAAATAAGTTGGCGTTTCAGTTAAACTTTAATAATATTACTTATCATTATTACTTACTTATACTTATTATAATTCCAACTTCCTGCAGGATTTTCTTCTATCCAATTTTCGTGATTTCGGCTTCTTTTATCGTTGAATTTTTCAAGCGCTTTTTCAACACATGAGACTGTGGGAATTCACAAAAAAACTGACCGGATGATGGATATCTCAATTTCGGAGCCAGCAGAAGCCTTTCCTCTTCATGCTGATTTGAAAAAAGTGTAAATATTTTTTTGTTTTGCAGTCCGACCGCTGACCACGAAAATCCTGAGCAGTCGCCAGCCGCTCGCAGCGGGTAAGAAGTACGATATCGCCTGCCAGGCAGCGGGATCCAGGCCCCCCGCAGTCATCACGTGGTGGAAGAACGGAGAAATGCTTAAACGTACTAAAGAGATGGTAAGATTTACATATGCTTGTAGGAATAACAAACTGTAAATGGCTCACAACATTTTCTTCATTTGCTTTCCTTAAAGGACCTGTCTTACCTATAATACTAACGCAACCTACTCCCATAATCACTCCATATATCTAAACCCGGAGACCCCAATTACGGTATATCCCTTCAACAAAACCACGTTGATTTTCTCACTTGCCGTGTTTTGCTACTTTCGATGAGTATCACATTGTCGACGGTCGTCTGCGAGAAGTTTTTCCATCAGAAAAATCGGTTATGTAAATTATTTCCCTGTTTTCGCTATATGTCAATAGGTCTCGGAAAAGGCTTAAAACAGCCAAAACTGTGGGTTGTTTGTTGAACGCACAGAAGAGTAAACAGTGCGAGGGGTCCTTTAAAGTTTAACTGAATAGGGCTCAGACATGGCAGTCTAGTTATCCATCACTTCTTCAAATCTGACGAGTTCGTTTCCCAGCTTGAGCCCGAAGAGGACTCTTTTCAAGAAGGGCCGAAATATAGCTCTAATAAAATGTAGCTGACCTACCCGTTTTGTACCGTCAACTATGATTCGCAGTCAGCCTGGGCTGAAGGAATATCCAGTACAACTAAATCTGCTTGACCACTCGATGAAAATGAGTTACTTTGTCGCACCGTTCAATTTCAAGTTCTGTCTGTTTCAAATTTAATTCAGCATAAAGAGCCAATTTGGCAGAGAGTTATCCGCAGGTATCTGATTTCATCGAATGAATTTATTCTTTCGATTTTGCGGTACCACTATGTAGTTCTCCCTCTACGCTTGGAATATTTCCTAACTAGAATTGTAAGCCATTGCTTACATTTGTAAGAAATCTCATAAATGTATAAAAACGTCAGTTTCCTTGTAAGACGTATCTTAGCGTAATTTTTGGGATTTCTACTGTCGTAACTTTTATGAGCTCGACATCCTTAGCTCTGGAAATGCAGGCCTCTGATGAAATTCAAATTGTCCGCGTGAATTTTGGGTTGTCGTGCAAACAGCATACACTAGAGCAAGGCCGTATCCAGGGGAGGGGGGTTAGGGGGTTGACCCCCCCCCCCCTCCCCGAAACATACCAAAATAATCATTTTTATAGGCTTTTCCCTCTGATCTATGTGTTTCTTATACTTTTTTGTCCGACCAGCAGGCAACCCTCCCCCCCCCCCCCCGAAATAAATTCCTGGACACGTGCCTTCACTAGAGTCTCCGGTGAAAAAACTACAAAAGCCTTTAATTTACGCTGCCTTTTCAGTTGAACTTTAAGGGCGGAACACGAAGCGCAACATGGGGGTACAGCGATTTTGTTAAGAACGGACCGAAGAAAAGGATATTTCTGCACAATGATCAAACACAGTGTCTCAGGCTCTAACTAGGAAAATGACCCGTGAACTGATTGAAGTTTCTTGCAAGTCATGTTTCCAGCTACAGCCTGTAAAGGACCCTTGCCAAGACGGGCCGAAGCGTCGCTTTGAGTACTTTTGACCAGACTATCCGTAAACAAGTGCGCAAGCGCTCAGACGTGGAGTGTAAAAGTAAAATGTTTATCACATTTATATACAAACAGCTTTAGAACCAAGATATTTCTTTTCCCCAATAACCAAACAAGTATTGAAATAACCTTGTAATCACCCCCCTTTAAAAGCTTTCAATGTAAACAAACTGCCAGTATAAATCAAAAGAAATGTTGAAGATCTTGCACGAATAGCATTTGTTCGAACACTGAATGGTCTGCCTGCCAATCCCACCCTTTAAACCTCTTGTTCATTAGCAAGGTAATAACAAGTGCAATAAACCAATTCGTAGCAGACTAATGCCCCCTTTGTCACAATTCATTAAGCACGGTGTATCATCGATCATATGACAAAACAGTCCAGTTTCCATTTGTTCATTAAAGATTAAAGTACGTCGCGTCGTCTTATTTGCTGATGTTACACTAAATCCTCAGATATATCTCCCCAAATATACAAGAGTCATAGACAAACTTAACTCATGGGAAATCTGAGCCCAGCTGCCCATGAACGGGAGGGGGGGGGGGGGGTCGGGACCCATCAAAATGCGTATTTCCACCTTTTTCCCTCAAGTATACCAGCTTAGAGTTTGATTCCAGTCACGGGTCAAAAACCTTTTTCATGGCCAATTTATGGCCCACTTGCCGATGAACGGGGACGGTGGGGGTGGTTCAACTCTCCCCGGTCCTTATGATCCAAAGCACAAAGGAATTTCATCGCCTTATCTACACTTATTGTCAAATTAAAAACATTAAAAAATGGGCAATCTGGGCCCAATTGCCCCTGAACCAAGTGGGGGTGGGTTTTGGGACCCGCAACAATAAATAGAGACCCCAATGCTCACAATCCTACCAAGCTTCAACTTGATACCTATTGATCCTGGCAAGGGTATCGAACTTTACTCCTGGGCAATCTGGGCCCAGTTGCCCATGAACGGTGTGAATGGGGGAGGTGCAAGTTTAAAAGCAATTTCCCAGCCTTAGGAGCTACACGTGCAAGAAATTTCATCGTCCTATGTCCAGTTCTGGTCAAGTTATGAACATTAGTCAATGGGCAATCTGGGCCCATTTGCCCCTGAACCGCTTGGGTGTGGGGGGTGGACCCCCAAAAGGCACAACTTGACCCCAATACCCAGAAGTGTACCAATTTCGAACTTGATACTTGCACTCGTTCATGAGTTATGAGCTCCACAAAATATGGTGAAAACCGAAAACCGAAAGTTGAAAGCTGCTACAGCGCTCGCAATAGTGGATTGTTCCAAGGAACACTCCGCTAAAAAAAAATACTCAAAACTCTCCCCTAGAGGACCCTTGCCAAGAAGGACCGAAATATCGCTAAACAATCTCCCAGCTGACTTATCTGTTTTTCCCAGTGAGCTTGGGTTGAATGAGTATTTATGACCATCCGTACCACAATGAGATACAACAGTAATATCACGGAACTGTGGATCAATCCTCCCATTTCAAGTAAACATGAAAACCATTTTGAATATTCTGATATGTGTAATCAGGTTATTAATCAAGTAAATCAATACCCCTTACACTGCACCTCACACATTTTTTGTACTTTCCATGGAAAGATTGGATGGATCCCATTCAGGTAAACATTAACATCATTGTGAATGTTCAGATCTCTGTGTAAGAAGTTGTTAATCAAGTAAATAAATTCCTCTTACACTGCACCTCACAAATTCATTACTTTCCATGGAAAGAACGGAAAGTTTTTATTCCCGACTTCTTTAAAATAGAGATAATCCAATAAACGAACAATAGAACAAATAAAGAAAGGAAGATATCGATGGTTCTAAAATAAAAATTACTGTTAGGATGTTGGATTCCACCCTCAGTTTCGTCTTAAGGTTTATCCGAAATGACTGAGGTACGACAGTAAGTAAGTAAGTAAGTAATTTATTTATGACCCGCCATTTTGAAAAGGCGGAGTAAATGAAGAAAATAAAGTAAATAAACAGAACACATAAACACACAGAAAAAGAACCTTAATTTTGAATCTTCGATCAGGAAGCATTGGACGACGTCATGCGCTGATTGGGCCCTGTTGTCTATAATTTTTAAAGCGATGAGTCTAGTTATTCATCATCTAATTGGCTTAAATAGGCTCGAAGGCCTGATGAAAATGCTTTACTTCGCTGTTTCCGAATAAGGGATGTTATCTTACGGGCGTGCTTGTACCTCTAGGCTTAAAATTTAACTGAAACTACATTATTTGGATTGTGTAAAGTGGATTTTTTTTTTTATTTGCACAATTTGCTCTAGAATGACGTTTAGAATATCTACGGCCATCCCCACAGCGAAAGTCTACTATGACGCGGAAGATTTGAAACTCAATCGAAACGCGGCTTTTCAGTGGCCAGTGATCATCTGAGCCTCGTTTTTGTTGCAATCGCGCTGCCGCATCGCTGCTGCAGCACTTCTTTGCTTTTGCCCAATATGCGTTTTTGGATTCACTTTCTTCTTGGTTGAAGCGGCAGCGCTGCAGCATCGTGCAGGGAAGCAAGGACTTGGTCGGGGAGCAAGTCTGTGATTCTCGAGAAGCGCTGCCGTCTTCCTCGGAAGCGCTGCAGTGCAAAAACGGATGTAGAAAGAATCAGTCCGGAATCGACCGAGAAGTGGACCTGTAGCATGCAACAAAAACGAGGCTCTGGTGGAAGGTAGTTCAGTGCGTGAGCACCTATTTTCCTAAATCGTTTTCATGAAGCAGTACAAGCGCATAACCTACAGTTACCACAAATCCAACAGGAAAATTCCACTATTTGAAAATCGATTATTTGTGAATAGTGGAGCAACGAAGTAACGCATTTTCATCGGGTCTTCAAGCCTCTTTTAGTGGTCTTCAAGCCTGTTTGATGGGTAACTAGATTGTCGTATCTCAGACCTTTTGAATTAAACTTTAAAATATGACTAACTATCTAGCAACTTTGAGTCCTGGAAAGGGAGGGGGAGGCGTACCTCAGACGTCATCATGCGCGTGATCATCTTCAGACGTGATAATAAGCTCCGATTTGTTGGCCATTGAAATCCGCGCTTTTGCTGACATTCAGATTCGCCGCGGCTTGATGAATTTTGACTTGTCGTGGAAGCAGCGCATATTTTGAACGCCACTACTAGAGCCTGAAATTTTTTTTTTAAAAATCCCATAGAAGACTTAAAAGAATTCAGTGTATTTGAATCCAAGATATAAAAATAAGTTGCCTGTTCAGTTCAATTTTATTGTTGTTCCTAATGTCATCGACTCTGCTGGTTGTCTTTTTAGCAAAGCTTCTCACTCGCCGAGTTTAATCTCTCTTCCAATCTGCCTTCTGTTCAGCTTTCCAACGGAAATCCTCTCCTTTATTTTTCCCTACGTATCGTTAAGATTCATCCGAGCGTGGAGGCTTGTTTCCCGTCTTCAACTTTTCGGGATTTCCAGGCATCTCAGAGACGTTTGTCAATGATAGTTTATCTTCCCGTTTTTCGGGGAACAGAACAGACGTCTATTTTGGTTCGTTTATTTTATTCCGAGTCTTCTCGAATGTTGAATCTGATTGTCTTACTGCCGACATACTTAGAGTTGAAAGATTGGAAATCGGGCAAAGTTTACTTTCTTCTCATCCCCGGGTATATGTGAGGATTTGGAGAAGAATACTTATTTCGGGCTTGACTGCACAACTAGAGTTATGCTTCTTTGAACGTTGCCTAGCTTCGGACGGAGCTAAGAAAATGATGAAAATTTAACTTAGCTAACATTCATACACCGTACTGAGCGAAAACAGCAATTTAAATAAAATAAAGAGAACACTGAACCCGCAAACAGTTTTTCTTTTGAATCTTTCACTCTTTGTTGCTCATTTTATTCTGCACCTTCTCTCCGCCAGATTACGGCGTCCGGCAATTTGCCAGGTGTCCCATACACGAGAAAAAAAGTATCCAAAAATATTTAAGAAATAGCACCAAACATTTTTAAACCGTGACCGAATGGCGTTAATTTGAATACGTTCTTACGTACTTACTCATATCAGACGATCAATGGAGAAGATAAATGTTGTTTTACAAATAATTGTCGATACAAAAATAATTCTTTATGCTGCTGCCACCTTTGCCTACATTTCCTCCTTCACTCAGAGGTTCGCCCAAAAGCCCAAAAGTATTTATTCTTTTGTAATTTTAGCTTTTGCCAAGTAGATTCTTTAGTCCCGAAAATGTCTCTTTTGTTCCCATTCTCTGTATTAATTTTTAGGATATAGTTCTTTGCCAAAGTTTAAGTGACTTAATTATGTCGGACGTTTCCTCCTCCAAAAGTCCCGAAAATGTCTCTGTTGTCCCCATTTTGTGCATTAATCTTGGTGTATAGACAATATTCCAAAGTTCTTGCCAAAGTTTAAATGACTTAATTAACTTAAACTGCTAAAATTTAGTGATAAAACTGACACTCTCTCTGTCCCAAGCGATTCACGCCATATCCCTCGGATGTTTCTTATCTTGGCGGCGTTTTTGTGGAGACGGATTAGTATGCAAATCCGAGCTTAAAACTTAACTCGAACGAAGGGGGGGGGGGTCATTGTTACCCCTTCGCAGCTAAAGAGTCATTAACGTCGTAATGGCCCATCTAAAAGCAGGAAATAGCTTTGTCTGGGAAATAGAAAGGCCCATAGCGCTCCAGGGGATGCGTCTTAAAAAGCTTAAAACCTGAAACTTCGTTATATTTTAATCCACTTTATATTTTTTTTCTTTTAGTAAACTAGAAATAAGAATGAAATACAAATTTATTGAAAAAAGTCACATACGGCCGCAAATCAGACCCCTGAGGCGTCAACTACTAAAACAAAAGCACGAATTATTTTCTGTTCTTCGTTGCATTCAACACGGATCATTTTATAAGAAGTGAACTGATAGACAAAAATGCTCCTCAGCTGGGATTTGAACCCAGGACCCTCTGCTTACAAGGCAGCAAAAACGGAATCTCCCGAATTGTTTTTATATCTGTAGAGTTAAAGATACGGTTGAACAAAATACGATTAATCTTGTCAACCTTATATGCTCCGAAGAAGCCTGCGAATGCTCATTGACTTGCACAAAATAATAGCCCTACTTGCATTCCTCACCGACATTCCCAAACATGTATTTCGCTGGAAATCGTTTTTTTTACCCTAGTTTCTAACCTCAAGCATGAAAAGTCTGCTGACCCCTCAAAGTATTTTTTTTTGTATTAATTCTTATGCTCTGACACTACCCCTGGATCCCTTTCTACGATCCAATCCCCTTTAAATACTGGTACTATCTTGTCCGACATTAGATGCATCGGGTAATCCCATTACTGTCTTCAGCGTTTGTTTGTTGGGGTTTGTTCCATTTGTCCTGGCTCACCCATTTCAGGTATGAAATGTTTTCGTCCTGCATAGCAACAAGTCTCGAGCAAGGATAAAAACAAAAATGAAAGGAGAAGAGAAAGTAATCAGAAAGATAAACTGATTAAGAGCAGACATCTGACATCAGAATTAATATATTTGCTAATTATTCGTTGATGCTTCAGTAAGGTCACCAAAGCGAATTAATAGTCCCAGGCGAATCGGGTCAAGATGGTGAGATCCGAGTAGCAACATGTAGGTTGAGAATGTGCTGTTTTTCATCGTTTATAGCACTTTAGAATATGGAAAAGGTTGCTGGCATCGCAACATACAGAGGAGTCGGTTTTAATCAGACACAGCGTATTCTGGCCTCCATTTAAAGTGTTTGATTTATGTTGACCGAGAAGGTGGGAGACGTTATCATTTTTGGGATCCCAAAACGTAAGTGGATACCTATCTCCGTCTGTGCGCACTGTAACTCTCGAAGGGAATGAGATATTTTGATGAAACTTGGTGTGAGGATTCTTTGGGTCAAGAGTAAGGTCAAGTTCGTAGATGGGCTATTTAGCCCTACATTTAGGGGTGGGGGAGGGGTTTTATATTAAGGGGCAAATTAAATATTTTTAAACAGATAATGTGATAGTTGGTTATGGGGTAAAAAAACATGTTGAACACGATGGTGAAAACCATTTTGTCATCGGAAAAGTAGTTCGCCCGGAATCCGGCCAAAAGTTTGTTAAAAGTAAAAGTTTTATTTGAAGTTGATTAGATGTTCGATTTAAGGGTAAGAAGACATGTTAAACACGATGGTGAAAACCGTTTTATCGCCGGACAAGTAGTTAGCCCTGAATCCGGCCAAAATCGGAAAGTCTGTTAAAATCAAAAGTCTTATTTGAAGTTGATTAGATGTTCGATTTAGGGGTAGGAAGCCATGCTGAACACAATGGTGAAAACCATTTTCTCGCCGAACAAGTAGTTCGCCTGGAATCCGGCCCAAACCGGAAAGTTTGTTAAAAGTAAAAGTTTTATTTGGAGTTGATTAGATGTTCGATTTAGGGGTAAGAAGACATGCTGAACACTTATGTGAAAAAATTTTCTACCCAGACAAGTAGTTCGCCCGGAATCCGGCCAAAACCAAAAAATTGTTAAAAGTTAGCGTTTTATATGTAGTTGATTAGATATTCGATTTAGGGGTAAAGAGATGGTGAATCCGTATATGACAATCATTTTTTACCCGAATATATAGTTCGACCGGAATCCGGCCGGAGCCGGAAAATTTGTTACAAGTTGAATTTTTATTTGAAGTTGATTAGATGTTCAATATTGGGGAAAGAAGGTGCGCTGAGTTCGTTTTTTCTTTTTCGCCGGAAAAGTAGTTCCGGAATAGCGGCCGAAACCGGGAAATTGGCAGAAGTGGCAGGAAGTTTTCGTCAACACAGAGATGGCTTATACGGGTAAACACACATGCTGATTCAATACCTGAACTTGTTTTTCTCAGATGATTAACCTGTTTTTGAATTTTAATACTAAAAATGTTCAAGGAGTCTGGCGAAGACTGGATCTGGCGAAGACAAGACCCAATTGTCTTGATCAAATATTGAATTTTTTAAATATTGAACCCATCGAAACCTTTGGTCTTGTTCTATGGGTCGGATCTTTACGAACACACTGTTACCTTTGTTTTCCTCAAAATCCTCACGATAGCCAACGTTATCCACAAATTACTTAACACAATTCACTCCGGAAAGCAGGTCCGCCATTGCTAATTAACTATTCATTGATCTCCTGGCGCTGGTCAGAAGATTTACTAAAACTTCGAGAAGATTGATTTGTAGTGTAAGAGGATTAAAACAACCAAGTATATCACCATGTGGACGTTTAGATATGTCGGACGAAGAAATCATTGGAATTCAGAAGACATGGTAGACAACCAGGTCTATCTTCTGTTTTCCAATTCTTTTCTTTTTGCTTGGTTCTCTCACTTTTTAACAACGGCGCATCTATTTTTCAAATACTTTGCGTCTACCCGCCGAGTCGGATAGGGGGAAGGCTGTATAGAGTCGGTAAGCGCTAACAAGAAAATCGCCAATTGCATGTGGAAAGTATGGCATTTGCGAAAAACGACATTTCTGAGCCACTTCACCCTGAAAAGGTTCTAGTAAGAGTTGTGCTTAACACTGTGCACGAAGGGTATGTGCGCCATCGTGGAGCCTCCTTATTCCCTTGCCTGGCTTAATGTAAGACAGTGTTACTCTCCGCTTTTACGGGGCTAGATTGCCTTTCTTATGGAAAATTGAGTTTCCCCTGGAGAAAGTTTTGCTTTTGAGCAATCCTATATCACCTTCTAAGTAGGAATGGGAATCTGGGATAATCGGATTTCCAGCATTGATCCTCAGTTAAGTTTCCCCTGAACCCCTGCTTTTAGATTAGCAATGTAAACTGTATCACTTGTGCAATTATACTTTAGTGATTCACGGACTGGATAATGCATTGTGCCTAATTTGGTGTATGACTGTTGGCAATTCTCCTTTCCGGACTGCATAATGAAATCCGGGCCGTTTGAGACTTTGACTCCGGATTCCAGATTGGCTACCGTTTTCTTCGAGGTGGATCCGGAAAAAGAAGTTAGACCAAACCCCGGCCTTGGAAATACCCGAATCCGGAAGGGTTAGCACGTCAATAGAGGCAACACGTCTGAGAGACAACATAACACATAACATATACAAATTGGTGGGGTAGTGGACAAGAGCATCCGTTTTTCTCAAGGTGGATCCGGAAAATAAATCCAGACCAAAAATCCGGGGCCGTGGACACTTCAGATTCCGGAATTCGGATGGGTCTCAATAGAGGCAACAAGTTTGAGATACAGCATAGTTGTGTGAATTGGTGGGGGTAGGGGACAAGAGAAGATTGGGAGTTGTGATTGAGAGGCATGAGATAAGCGAAAGTGACATGTACGAAGTTTTTAATAATAGCAAAATTGCTGATCCATCATTTTCGTGGTATCTAGAAACTTTAACTCTCGGCAGGAGGTCTTGACGTCCCGGACCAATTTTCCATTATATTTGTCCTTTCGAAAAAACTGAATAGAACTTTTCCACCGGAAACGATGAAGGAACTGGGATTAGAGTAGGATAAGTTTTGTCTCGATAAATCATTTGTTATACTTGTAGGAATATATAGGATCCTGTCACGTTTGTGCAAGCAATAGTGGTCACATATTGTGGAAGCAAGTATAAGGAGAAAACTGCGCTCCCACATTTGTGAGTTGCCGTACTTTAGAACTCCAGCGAGATTTTTATTAATATATAATTTTTTTTTTAATTTTTATAATTCAAATCATTCACATTTGAGACTTTTCACATTAATATATTGGAACGCAATTCGCTCTTTCGTCGCCGTTTCTACTTCGCTGTCTTCATCAAGTCAAGGGTTTTTCTCTTTTTTTTTTCGTCCAAGGCGAAGGACCCTATTCTTTTTTACTCGGATGGAAAATTATTCGCTTGTTGTTTTTGTTTTTATTAATTTCGTTGATTCGTTTATTGAACTTCGTTGAAGTAAACCCTAAATTTAGACAACCTTGTTATTGTTTTTCACCTTTGAAACACTCAAGTGGGTTAATTAAGAACTTAAGAATTAAGTTCAATTAATCGATAGTCCTTCGGCCCAAGCTGACGGCGAATCATTTTTACGGTACAAAACGGATAAGTCAGCTACATTTAATTAGAGCTATATTTCGGCCCTTCTTGGCATAAAGTGTAGCTGACGTATCCGTTTTGCACCGTCAAAAAAGTTCAAGTTCAATCGATTTAATTAAGAACTTGACATCGGCCAAGAGCCAAGGAGGGTTCTAGGTTTCTTCTGACATAAATAGTGGAATCGAATTTCTGTGGTGCGGTTTGGAATTTCTTTTTTAATTTTATGTTTCTTCATATGGGATATTTCGGATAAACATGAAAGTAGTCCAGTACGCTGCACGCCGTTACCTGGCTGTGAAAGGGCGAAGAGAAGCAACACAGAGCACAAGATTGAAAAGAAGAACAGTGTCCGGTGTCGGTTTGATCTTTATTTTTCTTGAATTACTACCTGCCCTCAGTGCTGTGCATGTTTTCCTGGGTTTGATTGTCATCTTCCATCGTTTAAAATAAGGCGACGTTCAAAGTATCATACCTCTGCTGTATCTGAGAATAAACATTATTTGCTGCTTGCTTCAACGTTTCCGTACAGAACACGGAAACATTTTTTTTGTAATTTCCGAAGTAAGCTTGAGGTCATTTTGTATACTAGAGGATATTGCCCATTATTGCGGCGTGATGCCGTAAATACTGAGAAAGAGCACACAGAATATTAGGGGTTGTCTCTTATTATTATCAGAAAAGGATTTTCTGCGTGATAATTTATTTGGGTTCGGAGCGGAAGTAGAAATTATAAGAAAAAGCAAGGACGATGTTTGGAATAAAGTGGGAGATGGGATGAAGGAGGGTACACGTACGAGTAATATGAGGCGATGCTAGAAAACAGTAATTGGATTTATCGCAATCCCTTTTCTTAGCTTCTGCTCTTTCTGCTTCTCCGTCTATTTTGTATCCACTATTAGGAGCATACAAAGAGGAAAAAAATACATCAACAAAGAAAAAATAAACGAGACGAGTCATATCTCAATGGTGACTCATTTTACTTCTGGCCAATGGTCATTTTTGTTTTGACCCAAACACGAGTACACGCCGTCGGTGTCAATCGTAAACCACGTATCTCCCTTTTTCAAAATTTTCCAGGTGGTGAAAAAAACATAATAACTTCTTCTTGTTAGTAGTACAGCCCCCAGGCCCGTATCCAGGAATTCATTTCGGGGGGGGGGGGGGGGTTGCCTTGGCGGGGGGGGGGGGTATTGCCTGCTGGTCGGACAAAAAAGTGCAAAAAACACGTAGATCAGACGGAAAAGCCTATAAAAATCGTTATTTTTTCATGTTTCGGCCCCCCACCCCTGGATACGGCCTTGACAGCCCCCTATGTTAGTCCGAGATACGTGGTTTCCATCTTGGTTGTATCTCCCAAACTGTGAGTCGGAGGCAATCGAGATACGCAGCGTCCGAGGCAGAATTTTTCGGCGAGTGTCAAAAAAGTGGAAATCGCAAATTTGACCAGATACGTGGTTTCCGCTGGACACCGACGACGTCATGTCAAGCCAAGCTAGATATTAGAATTCGTTTTCTCGCGATCCCTTTTAAGCTTCTGACCTATCTAGTATCAGCTATCAGGAGCAAACAAACAGGAAAAAATAAAGACAAAAGCAACAACAAAGATACAAAAACACGGGACTAGCTCTAGCTGAATGGTGACTCATTGTAATCCTGGCCATAGGTAATTTGTTTTTGGCCTCGGACAAAAAGAGGACAGTATAATTTACTTAGCGAAATATTATAAAACACGATAATTGAACGAAATTAACACGAGTCGCGAACGTGTCTTCGACATTAAGTGTTTGTGTTACGGCCGTAATAGTTGTAATATGCATATTTGGCACTAATTAGGCGAATAATTGGCTAATTGGTCAGGAAAAACAAGGAATTATTCAGCAGCTCGTCTGACTGCTTTATTGTGTGCGGTATACCTTAGTTGCTCACTGGGGTGTTTCATTACCTGTCACTTAATTGATAGAGTAAACTTCTTCTTCTTCCAAAAGTGGTATCAGCTGACGTCCAGTATTTTAGCGAGATTGTCGGAGTTTTCTTGCTTAGCTAATTATGCCTATAAGATGTTAAGCGAGAGATAAGTAGAATTTTGTATCTTTCGTTTGTACTTCCGACAACCGTCTCGTTTTTATTTGATCCGTTATGAATGGTTAGCTTGACTTCAAAACCGTTGAACGCGTTTGTCGCGATTATTGTCATTTTCGGCCGCTGTGCGGTTTGTAGCATTTAGATCTGTCGCAAGAATAACAAACAGAGGTTGTTAATGGCATTCCCTGGACGGAAAAAGCTAGGGAATTGCCAACAGATAATTAGAGAGAATTGAATCTTCATGTTGTACGTTTTTTGCCCCGGCACGTAGAATGATTACTTCCCATTAGCTCTGATGACTAGGTACCATTGTTGGGCCCATTGCCTCTTTTATCTACTCTGTTGAAAAGAGAGCGACCAATTATTCAGAGTCTATTTGGGCTCCCTAGACCCGCAAAAAAGTATCACAATGGTGAAAAGAACACCAGTCTTTCCTATTCCACTTTGAAGACCTGGCGTACCTACAGAATCACTGTACTTACCGGACAGCCCTGTCAATTCGTATGCAGGATTTCGAAGTTCATACTGTATTGCATTCCCCCTAACAGCACTACTCAAATTTTCCCTTTTCTCCGTTCTGCTCATTTTATACACATCAGGCCAGGCTAGTTCAAAAAGCCCTCAGACCTCGGAAAGAAAGTATACAAAGAAAATTAGTTCATAATGGGCAAGGTGCAACGGCTTATTTTGTATTGTTCTCATGTTATTTCTACTGTATGGCTTTTCGGTTGAATAAATATTATTCTTGTTATAAAATACAAATGTTTAGTCAGTACGAGTACGAGTACGAGTTCACAAAAAAACTTGAGAGATAATAAATTATCTGTCTCGTTAAATCTTTTTTTTTAAACTGGAACAAACTGTTGGCACATTTTCGCATGCTTTGTTAATGCAGGACAGAATATCGATACCCTAGAACAGGTTGGATAGCACAAGAAAGTCAATTTTATAAAGTACAACTCTTAGTAGAAATGATCTTTTCACGATAAACTCGTTCAGAAAGATCGTTTTCCGAAAATACTAATACTTGCCCCGTGAAAGTAGCGATTTTCTTTTTGGGGTTTGTCGTCTCTGTCCAGAGTTCCCGCTCTTCTACGTGGCGGTTGGAAGTAAAACATTTGAAAATGGGCAAAAGAATATTAGCCCGAAACGAAAGATAGACATGTCGGCCCATCAAGACTTCTAAACGTAAAAATCGTATTTTTTATTGACGGACATTGAAGCTTTCGGCGAAAGGGCTTTTGTGCCCCTTCACTGACAAACTCGGCTAAACAGGAAAGGGCTTTTGTGCCCCTTGACTGACAAACACGGCTAAACAGAAAAATTGCTAAAAGGTCCTAGGTGAAAAACGAAACAATGGCGAAGGGCGTGGATTTCTGAAGCTTATAATTTCACATTTGAGCCAGGGATTTTCGAAAAGGCAGAATTAGTAAGTGGTGTCCTTTAATCGACTATCCTGGTTAAAGATCAATTCTGCAGCTACGTCCAAATAAAATAAAAATCACAGTTTAGTTTATGCCTGGCTGCGCTTAATGATTTGAGTGCATCATTAAGCGCAGAGGACTCATTAAGAGTCCATTTAGCACAGACAAGTATGATTCACGTTCATCTTAGGACGAAGGAATACTTCTTGTAGTTTAAGTGGCAACGGATAATTTTTCTGGATTGTTCATTGATGCGTCCTCAGCAAGCACCTTGAGTGTCAGAAATATTTGTAAGTTTGTCACGTTTCAATTGTGCTCCCTAGGATCCTTGCTGTCCCACTTTTTCCCTTGAACCACTCAAATTGAAGATAGTGTAGACGGGGGTGGGGGGCTTCACAAACAAGCGTGAAACCAAGTATTGTGTTTGAAATCTCTTATGCTGGTTGACTTCGGGAATTTTGACAGACAAGAATACTTTGCGTTATTTTATTGTGTGCATCTGTTGCCCCCCTCCGTCAACAGAATCTCCAGTTTGAGTGGTTCAAGGCGAAAGGTGGGACATTAAGGATCCCAGGGAATGTAATTGAAACGTGACACACCTATGAACGAAGTGCCTGTAAAATTCACAGAACTATAAAGTTTAGCGAAATATCGCTAAATGTGTAGGCTACGAAAAGTGTACAAACATTGCGTGATATACTTGCGTTGCATGCTCACTTTTCAAATTTCTTGACAGAATATAACATTCACACGAGGAGCGTGTTCCACCCTTCTAACAATAGTTACTATTAGTTACTATTTCCGTTCCATCCTCACGAAAAGTTACTACGCTGACCGTTCCACTTCTCGGAATAGTAACTAATAGGTTAATATTTGCTTACCATGCTCGGGACTCGGGACGGGACGGCAAAAAGCCAGAATTCGTGACGTCGTGCGTAGTAACTACGGTAAGTAGGATGGAACACGCTTATACTTACGCTGCATGCTCAATATTCAAATTTCTTGACACGTCAGAATATAACAGTCACACAAGGACGTTTTATGTTTCTATTATATCTGTTAAAGTTTAACCGAATGGGGCTGAGATACCGATTACCGATTACCGTTACCGATCACTTATTCACTTAAAGTCTCACTGAAAAGGCAGCTTATTTCTACATCTGATATTTGAACACTCCGAGTTTTTTTCGCGTCTAATCGTATTTTTTCACCTGGGGTTCTAGTACTAGCGTTCAGAATATATGCTGCTTGCAGAAGAAGCCATGCAAATTCACCCAGAGGCGGAGAATTTGAATTTCAACAAAGCCTGCATTTCCATGTGTTACGGACGATAAGCAAGGATATTCACGGATTAAAAGTAGGAAAGTGGTAATAAGATATGTCTTTGTTATATGACCTTTTTTTAGGCAATGGCTTATCTTGGTAGTTGCTGGATATTTCAAGCATAGAGGGACATGCACACAGAGGTACCACAAATCCAAAAGAATAAGTTCATTCGGTGAAGTAGATTATCTTTGGAAAGCGAACAAAAGAAAAGAAGTAACGCCTTTTTGTTGGGTTTTCAGGCCTATTTCTGTCGGATCTCAGACCTATTCGGTTAAACTTTAAAGAAGTTAAAAAACGATGAATATTCGTTTCTTCCATGCCTCCGCTATTCATACAATCGATTTTAATCGACGGAACTTTTCCTTTAGGATTTGTAGTACCTCCATGCTTGAAACATTTAGTAACTGCAACGGTACAGGATTCCCAAAAAATAAATATTTTCGTCACACGCAATAGCGGGCTTTCTTCAGAAGTGACCTGCCAATCTGGAATCGAAATTTTCCTAAACTTCGCGTCACTAGCCACTGAAATGCGCACTTTTGTTGAAATTCAAATTTTCCGACTCTCGATGAACGTTTATCTTGTCGGGCCAGCAGTGTTTATCCTGTTCTGAACGTCACCGCCGGAGCCCAAAATGAAAAGAATAAAACATTCCTTCCATTAGTGCAGTAAATGTATATAGTAAAGAGTTAGATTGTGTTTATTAATAAAATAAGTATCAATAAGTATCAGTATCAGTATAAGAGTCGAAATAAGTAAATTTTGTGCAAAAAGCACTCGAGTTGAGAAGTGCTGTTTCTTAGTTTGTTATTTTGTTGAGTTCCATATGATTTGTTTGTTTATCCTCTATATTGCCCTTGTGTTTTCAGTACAGATATGTATATATTCAACTCGTCGATGTAAGAATAAGCTGGCTTTTTAGTTAAACTTTAAGACCACATGCGATCGATACCATCGGTTTTCAGTGCGCTGGTGCTGCCACACATGATCGTTCTGTTATTAATTTTGTAAGTTCTTGTTGGGCCTACTTTAGAAGGGATTTATCTTGAGCTGAAGAATCACTTGTGCATTGACATTCTGTGTTATCAGTTCTCAGTACAACTGACTGTCCTTTCTGTCGCTAACGACTTTCTTTTTCCAGATATATGACGACGGCAATATGACAACAAGTCAGCTGACTTTCGTCCCGACCATCTCTGATGATGGGAAAGCCTTGCAGTGCCATGCTGAGAATACTGCACTCACTGATTCTAGCCTAAAGGACTCCTGGATCATCGAAGTTCTGTGTAAGTATCCATTTGGTTTTCTGTTTAATTTTTTCCATTTTTTCTGCTGTTTCTACTCTTTCTGGGAATCTCAAAACGTAATTTCGAGGAATACCTATGACATCGCTAAAGTTGTCCGTCTGTCTGTACAAGTTCTTTTATTGTTTGACTATACATATTTAACACTATTTACATAACGTCCCCAGCAGGGAGACTGGCTCCGCCGGGTCTGCCTGTGAGCACGATAACTCTCGAAGGGGAAGAGATATTTTGATGAAACTTGGTGGGAGGATTCTTAGGGTCAAGGAAAAGGTCCAGTTCGTAGATGGGCTCTGTAACTCTACATTTAGGGGTGGGGACTCAACTTAAGGGGCAAACAAAATGCTTTAAACACCTAATGAGATAGTCGATTAAGGGGTAAGAAGACATATTGAACACGTATATATAAGCCATTTTCTCGCCGGACAAGCAGTTCGCCCGGAATCCGGCCAAAACTGGAAACTTTGTTAAAAGTTTATTTGTAGCCGATTATATGTTCGATTTAGAGGTAAGAAGACATGCCGAACACTGATATGAAAACCATTTTCTCACCGGACAAGTAGTTCGCCCTGAATCCGGCCTGAACCGGCAAATTTGTTAAAAGCAAAAGCTGTATTTGTAGTTGATTAGACGTTCAATTTAGAAGTAAGAAGAGACGCTGAATCCATATATGATAATTCTTTTTTGACATATAGTTCGCCCGGAATCCGACTGAAACCGAAAAATTTGTTAGAAGCTAAATTTTATATGAAGTTCATTGAACCGGAAATTGGTAGACGTAAGGCAGGAAGTTTTGATCAGTTACGTCAAAATAAATATGACTTAGAAGGGTAAACTACATGCTGAATCCACATCTGAACTTGGTTTTCTCAGATAAACCAGTTATTGAAAACTGTCTTTTGAAAATGTACAAATTGTTTTTTTGTTTTTGTAAGTTGGAAAGGTGTTTCAACCCTCACTGTAAGCCTTGATCTTTTTCTAAATTTTGAAAATAAATAATTTCAACTGTCTGGATCAAATACTAAATGTGTGGGATCCCATCGAAACCTTTGGTCTTGTTGGTCGGGGATCGAAACCAATTTGTTCATGCGGCGTTGGTTATAAATAAATTATTATTATTATTACTTTTGCTCCAATACTTCAAGATCCCAAAGTGAAACTTCCGCAGCTCTCCCGAGATTCCTGGAGTGCACGCGTTTTTTTCTTCTTCCGAGAAATGACTTCTCTCATTCTCAAGAGTCTGGAGAATGCTTTGCACCATCATAAAAAAGAACTCCCTTTTAAAATTGATGGGGAGTCGACTCCCTTTTAAATTGATGGGGAGTCGACTTGTGGAGTTGATGGTGATTTCGCTCCCTAATTTCTACCTCAGCCAGATTTATAATTTGTGTAGTAATACGTTTGGATTTGAGTACTGTTTTAAGTTGGGACTATATCCCGTTACCCTGAAAACTCGGTTCCAGCTCTGATGTAATAGTCTGGCGATCCTGGGTGAAACGACACTTTTAAATAGGAGGAAAGGTGGCTCGAGGACTCGTACCTTTGCCTCTTAGCAAGAAGAGAAATCGGCAAAAACGAGTGTTTGGGAGACACGGAAGTATTCCCTGTGTTTTGCTTTCTTGTTCATGGAGACCCCACAAAGGTCGATTCTGATTCGTCGTCCATTCTTTCATTTATTCAATACTCAAAATCAGATTTTGAATATAGCATACGCATCAAAATAATAATTTAAACATAAGAATTTAGATTAAATTGAATAAATTTGATTTATAACCCAGTCTAGGAGCTTGTTCTGCCCTTCTACAATCAGTAACTATTAGTTACTATTTCCGTTCTAATCTCACCAAAAGTTACTACACTGACCGTTCCAACCTTCTCGAAATAGTAACTATTGTATATCGTAGTAACTACGGATCTCTGTAACGTGATTGCTCGGATTCGCCCGTGGCATGATATTCTGCTGGAAAATAGAAAAATCGTTCCAGCCTTGACGGCAAAAAGCCAGAATTCGTGACGTCATGCGTAGCCACTATGGCAAGTAGGATGGAACACGTTCTAGGTATAGAGTACAGAAGGAGATTGCTAGAGAAATGAGAAGAAAGAAAAGAAAACGGCAACCAAGATCCGAAAAGTGTCCGAGAAGTTTTTGTCCCGAAAGCCTTATTATTGCAATTATATTATTATTATTATAAAGATAATTAAAAGTCACTGAACCGAAAAATAGTGGAACTCCATCGGTGATCTTAATATGTTTCATTCTATTGGTGGATTTCAGGACAGCCGCGGACGGATAAATAACTGTTGGCGCCATCCGAAGCTACGTGGCGTGTAGTCTAACTAAATATATAAACATACCTGTACAGTACAGTAGTGGAATGCTTTTTTTTTTTCTGAACGTCGTCTCACAATGAACATTTGCTGAACGAAACACTAAAACCCATACCAGGCAACTTTGGTTGCAAAACTCTTGCCAAAAACGTTTAATTCAAATACTGTTTTGTCACGCTTTGCTCTTCTTTTGAAAATTTTGCTATTACGTCTGTTAACTGCCACCTGAGCCTCGTTTTTGTTGCATGCTGAAGGTTCACTTCTCGGCCGATTCCTGACTGGTTCTTTCTACGTCCATTTTTTCACTGCAGTGCTTCCGAGGAAGTCGGCAGCGCTTCTCGAGAATCTCGGACTTGCTCACCGACCAAGTCCGTGCTTCCCTGCAAGGGGCTGCAGCGCTGCCGCTTCAACCAAGAAGAAAGTGAATCCAAAAATGTATATAGTGCAAGCAAAGAAGTGCTGCTGCAGTGATGCGACAGCGCTATTGCAACAAAAACGAGGCTCTGGTTTTCCTTTCATGATTTGAATTTGCTGCTAAGAGGAACGTAACAATAAAATCCAAAAAACTTCTGGCTCTTGGGCCCCGTGTGATGGTTTTTATATATATTTTTGTTAATCATCTTTCTTCACTTCTGTTAATCACGTTCGCATACAACGTCACGTGTCAGCCTCACCTGAACCAAGCATGAGCACCCGCGCAATCAAAGTCATTCATAACTCGGTTCAGGCGAGGCTATATAAACCATTCGTTGGCTGAATAGCCGTTTTATCGTACCGGACTTCCAAGAATAAAGATCACTGTTTTTCGCCCCACTGTATTTCCCGCCACTCCCCTTGACAAAAGTTGTCACACTCCGACCCTTCGGAACCCTTAATTTCAACATTAAACTTTAGCCCAAAGTTTGTGCCAGGACAACCCCTGTCTCCCCAGTTCTTTCTCTGTTTCTTGCATTAGTTTATTGACCAGACTGACAGGATTTCTCCCCTCACCCAGTTCTCCCCTTCCCCCGGTTACAATTCCGACCTCGATAGGCCAATCTCGGTTGCACGACACTGATGTGACTGCTATTCCCCACGTCTCGGAATCTAAGTGCTAGATGACCTAAATTCTCTCTTACAAAGGTCCTGGTCAAGAGATATTTCATGGGACCTTATAAAAGTCCTCGCTCGACAGGCACGTTTTTGGGAAAAAGTGGCCGTATAAGGCCTCGTATATAGACTTGGAACGAAAGGAAATTGGGAGAAAAAGTACACACTGCTTATATCTAATAATACTGTTGTGCTAGACTGGGACTGAAGACCATAAACCGAAATACACTGCTGGATAATGGGCTTGGGGCATGAACCGAACGTATGTGGTTGTGACCGGTTTTGTCTATATTTTAGTGTTGTTTTTATTTATAATCCGCATCAGATACGTCGGAGTTCTAATTGACAGTGCTAAACGGATAAGTCAGCCGAATTTTATAAGACGATATTTGTGCCCTACTTGAATATAAGGTTTGAATCCAAGCTTACCATTCATTACGAAAGAAATAGAAAACCGTGATTTTCGTTTTTTTTTCTTGACCAGCTAGTTATCCCTCTAAGATGATGTGTGTTTATGAGGTAAAAAGGCAAAGGTAAATGTATCAGCACTAGCCTTGACAGGCCAAGCTGGCGGTGCTGATCTCCGACTCTCGGCCCTCAGCCAGGAAGTGCAATGGGGGGCTGGGGGCCAGCCATCCTGTGCTTTCACACACCCTTCCTGTCACCTTCCCCGGATTTCTCCAGGTACCCATTTGAAGCTGGGTGGACTTTGGCTTGTCTTACAGGGTTACGCCACTAACCCCCGTCCCAAACCAAACAATATGTTTATAAGATGGAGCATTTATCCCTCGCACATCATCTTAGACGGATAACTAGCTGATTAAAAAAAAACCGGAAAATCACGGTTTTCTATTTCTTTCTGCCCTTCTTGGTAAGGGCCCCCTTCAGGCTCAAGTTGTTGAAGGTGGATAAAGAAGTTCATTTAATTTTTCATCTTGGCGGGCTTGATGACCCTTGAAGAGGACCCTTGCGAAGAGGGGTCGAAGTATCGCTCTCATCAAATCAGCTGACGTATCAGTTTAGCACTGACAATTATGATTCACAGTCAGCTTGGTCTAAAAGAATAATAAATGAATAAAATAGTTTATTCCCAAAAAGCACGAGGGGCCATGGCGGGAACAAAGTACACTGATTGTCACACTTGCAAAATTTGATTTCTTTAACTGACGTATCAGGATCCAATCATTGTTTCGGAGAAGCTTATTGGTCCGAAGACCGGTTATGCAAGTTTTGCCAAGTTTGTCTGGTCCGAATACCGGTTGTGCAAGTTTTGCCAAGTTTTTCTCATCCAAGACAAGGGACATGGGAAGAGGCTAAAAACAGCCGAAGCCTTGTGTAATTTTCTGTAAGCATAGCTAAGTTTTAAAGTATTCTGTTGTCTCGAAAGATCTTAGCAGCTATACTATGTATTGCGAGGTGTCCTTTAAGTAAAAAACGGATTTGCAACCAAATCATGAAGCAGATTGGGTCAGGATTAACAAGTCGTAAGTTTGGATACGGACTTTAAAAATCAAGCATTTGTTGGAAGATATGGTGGCTTTCCTAAATCTTACATACCCTATCTTAAATAATGGCTAAAAACGGAAAGTCAGCTACTATGTTCGTCAGCGATACTTCGGCACTTCTTGGGAAGGGTCGTCGATTGCAGCTTTATTTCGTCCAGTCCAACAACAGCTTGACGAGGACCCTTGCCGAGAAGGGCCGAAATATCACTTTTACCTTGCTTAAGAGATAACCTTTTGTAAACAAGGTCGAAAAAACTGTGTCTTTCCTTTCAACCTTGTCTGATGTAGCGAGCCCCCTTTTTGTCCCACCGACTATCAGATATTCCTTAGTTTTCTTGACATGTGGGATGTATTTCCTGGCCTTAAAAACGATAAAAGCGACATATAAGACAGGTCGGAAATTTATCGAGTCAGCTGTGTTCGCTTGTTCAGAGGATTTCGATGTTTCTTTGTTGGAGTAAAGACTTCGTTACGACTTTAATCTGGTGTTCCGACTTTCCTGGGAAAGCGTGTTACTGGCTGTTGGTTTGTAAACTGAGATAATGAAATTGTTCGTCGAGGCTTTTCCAAATATTGGTATTGGTTCGGCTAGAAGGCGACATTGGTTGACAATAAATAAGGAGAAAGTCGAATATTGCGGGGAAGGGACCGAAGTGATATTTGTGTTTCTAGTCCGTATTAGGCAGTTTTTTTCCTCGGGTATAACACAAGATGGCCAATAACAAAGGAGGAAGGTCCAGTGATTTCGGAAAAGACATCGGAAATGGCAATGATAAGGAAAAGAATTTGGACTTTTTTGTTACCTTTAGGAGGCGGGGATACCATGCCTTGGTTGGCATATTGGACATAAAGATAAATATATATTCTGTAGGTAAATAGGTAGATTGATATTTATTTCATCAATAGCCTCATGTACAAAAATAAGCTGGCTTTTAATTTAAACTTTTAGCTGACCAACTGGCATTTATTGATGCTTCTTTTTTTAATTACAAATTAAATAAATTGATGAGGCATTACTGGATCTTTTTTTTATAGAATTTTACTTTTTCCTGAAAAAAAAGTAAAATAAAAGTGAAAAATAAATGTCATTAAGCTGGAGTGAAAGTAAGGACATCCTAAACCTTTGTGTATGTCTGCTAGGTTACGGCTATGCTTAGGCATGCAGAGGAACTCCAATAAGGTCAAGAGTAATGTCATGTTCATAGATTGGGTTTGCGTTTCATAAGTAGTGAACTGAAATACAAAAATGCTGTTCAGCCGGGATTTGAACCCAGGACCCTCTGCTTACAAGGCAGGCGCTCTTACCATTTGAGCTACTGAGGGGCTTGTGAACAGAGTTCGCAAAACACTACAATAGTCTGGTAGAAGCCGGCGATAGGAACAGTGATCCCGCGGGAAGGCAAATTCTCTAACCAGTTCACATCCTCATATCACGGAAATTAATAATAATACGTATATGGCACTTTACGCAAGAAACTTGTACTGTGACCAATAAGCCAGAAACAGTTTTTTCTAATTTGATTTAGAAGTCTAGGACTCCATTCAATGGAGTCCTATTCGATCGAGTCCTAGACTTCTAAATTAAATTCGAAAAAACTGTTTCTGGTTTATTAGTCACGGTACGTACGTATGATAGGGTTTGCGTTTGGTTGGATCTTATTGTACCATCTGAAACCAAGTTTTGAACCCCATCGAAGCATTTGACCTTGCTAATTTCTGCGTTGCAAATGTCCGTTCCTCGTTTGCCGTCTGGGACCAGGTCTGGGACTCTTTTCACTGCAACTAGCCAATTTCCCTGCCCCTATCTCATTCAAGAAAAGTCGGACAAGCAGGGGCCGCTCTACTGGGAGCAAATTAGCCTGCTGAATGCTCTAGATTTTTTCCTAAGCAGAATAAGGATGAGACCCCCCCCCCCATCCCCCCGTAGATCTCTATTAGGACCATTTACGTAAGGACTTTCGGATGTCTCAGGAGAAATATGGACACATTGATTTTCTTTCCTCCCTGGAATTGAAAATAGTTACCTTGGTCGCTTAGCTTCACAGCAAAACTTTTCTGAGAACTGGAAAATGTTTCGTAATGAAACTCAGGGGTCTTAAAGGACCGTCTTGCCTATATTACTTCGTCACTCGACATCCCTGACCGTTCCGTCCGTTATTATTTTGGAGATTTGAACTCCCATGTCATTTTTATTCACCCTAACTAACTAACCCTAACCTAACCTAACACCCTAATCTACATACGCTTATTTTGCTTTTGCCGTGCTTAGGTATTTTCGAGGCTGTTCGGTTATCCAGTTATAAAGATTATGCAGATTTTTTCCCTCGTTTTTTTTTTTTTTTTAATCAAAACCATGACAACCGAGCGAGACTGAAAACCCAGCAGTTTGAAAAGAGTCGCGTCGGATATTGGAAAAGAACTTGCATCTACCTCTACATGTGCTTTAAATATGGCTGTACACAAACTCAAGAATGATGATGATAATGGTTTTATTTATGACCCGTTAAAATAAACACGAGACACGGAGTAAATAATAAGGAAAAAAGAAAGAAAGGAAAACATGGAAGAGAATAAACTTGCGAAATACACAACCTAACTTTTACCCTAAAACTAAACCAAGAGGGTTTTCCGGTCGTGATCAATATTCATTCAGAATCAGAATCATTTTATTTTTCCCAATATTCATTAGAATAGCTGCGGGCTATCTATTTGTTTCTCCACTGCTGTTAGTGGACTAATTTGATAACGACTGGAAATTTTCGAGTTTCTTGTCCAAGGGGAGAGGCGTAATATTTATTTATCAAAACTATAGAATATTGACCGGATTTGTTTTTTATCTGATTTGGTGAGAAGTCTCCAAAAAGGTACGATTGAATTATAGATAGCCGCGAGGACTGGACGTTGAAATCGTAGCTTATTAGATACCACATACTTTATTCCAATCATAAAGGCAACACTACTCTTACTACTACAGCAACAACATCACAAAAATACAACCACCATTAATTAACTAGCATGATGCATGTCGGGAAACTGTCAAAATGCGGGTAGAGTCAACGCATAATTTGATTTCGTCCCACCCCCACTATGTTAAGAAAAGAAATAACTTGCTGTTATGAAGATCAAAGGACTCTTTAAGTTTTACCCAGCCTACTGAACAAAAATAATGTATTTTACTACTCCGATTTATTAAAGGACACGTCATCGTACCTACTTATCTCAGTAGTTCGTTCTGCTTCTTTAGTATTTTCATCCACTCTTGTTCCATAGATTCTACACTTCCTGAGATTATCCTAGCTCGTCTATTAGCATTACACTGAGTATGACGCGTGCCACGTTTCTTCTCTTTATGTGACCAATCAGGCTCCCGACCATTCTTTCCGATAACCTTATTAGTCCAAAGACCGATTATGCAAATTTTGTCCAGATTGCCATTCAAGGCAAGGGGATGGAAAGACGCTAAAAACAACCGAAGCCTTGCATTTCTGTAAGCATAGCTAAGTTTTAAAGTGGTCAGCTATATCCGAACATCTTAGCAGAAATACTATGGAGTGCGAGGTGTCCTTTAAAGTTTAATCGAATAGGGTTGAGATCCGACAGTCTAGTTAGACATTACCTATTTAGTTAAATAGTCCTGAAAATACGATAAAGATGCGTTACTTCGTTTGTTCGTTAGCCACGGATAATCGATTTTATCTAATGAACAGTCTTTCGTATTTGTGGTACTTCTATGTACTTGTTCCAGTATGCTTGAAATAGTTAAGGGACCTGTCTTACCTGTAATACTAATGCAACTACTTCAATAATCACCCTATATATTTCTAAGCCCGGAGACCCCAATTTCGTACGATACATTCTAACCCCTCTAACAAAACCATGCATATTGAAACCATGTGAAAACCATGACTCACTTGCCGTCTTTTGCTACCTTCGATGTGTATCAGGCTGTCGACGTTGTCTGCGAGAAGTTTTTCGAAAAAAAAAAAGGTTATGTAAATTGTTTACCTGTTTTCGCTACAAGTCGACTGGTCTCGGAAAAGGCTTAAAACAGCAAAAACCGTGGGTTATTTGTTGAAAGCACTGCATAGTTTTAAGTATTCAAATATTTTAAAATACTTTTAGTTGAAGAGTAAATAGTGCGAGGCCGGGGTCCTTTAACAACTAGAAATTACACCAAGTGCTGAAGGAGAACAAAGTAGTCCTTGCAAGACATCCGCGTTTGGGTGAATCTTAGCTCGTCTTGCAAGCAGCGCACTCTCTGAAGCTTATGAAAGGAGCCCCGGGTGAAAAAATACAAAATCTTTTAGATTTCGGTTATTCAAAGTATTTCAGTGTATCAAAATACCAGATCGAAAAATAAGCTGCCTTTTTAGATAAACTTTAAAGGACCTCTCTTGCTTACTCTGCCTTTTATAATATACCTAGCTCCCTTATGGAATTACGTGCTTCTGAAATCCCCACCTTTCTCCATCGTTTTGTTTTGTGCCTACGAATTTTTGCGATTTTTCTTCCGTGCCGGTTTTGCTCATTACACAACACAAAGTTTTCCGGAATCTTCAACGTCCGCTGACAACTCTTTCACACATAAGGATATGATAATCTTCTGTTTTTTATTTAGTTTATTTTCTTAGTTTTCCCACTTTTCAACCACGACATGTTAAGTTTCGTTATAGGGGAGAGTGGGGCAGGTTGGTCACATTTTTGGTTTGGCAGACTGTGTGGCCAAAGTGTGCGAGCTAGGAAAATGATTCTGGTGTCAAAAGATACAGCATTCCCTGTTTAACGTCCACAATTTTTTTTAGATTTAATTTACCATTATTTTCTCTTCAGTAACATTTTTAACAGATGAGGTCGAAAGTGACCAATGTGCCCCATGGGGGGGTAGGTTGGTCAGGCCCATGGGGCAGGTTGGTCACACTGTTAATAGTCTCTTTATTACTTCTAACACCAGATACAATTGTAGTACTATTATTGTTCCAATTATATTTTACGTAAAATACAAAATTGAACTAGCAATTTCGCTTCAGATACAAAGAAAAAAAACGTTTTATTCAACCGAATATTCACTCAAATTAACGTCGAAGACTAGTGCTTTTGCGGCACGTTCGGTCCCCCCAGAGATCCTGGGAACTGGAAGCTTCATAACAACGTCACTTTGAGGGACTAGTGATTCATCAGCTGCTTCAGGAAAAACAAATTTCCAGGAAGGAGATTTCCTCCGAAGGAAGTTGACAACATATCCTTCACTGGTGTCTTCCTTGACTTCACCGGCAAAGTACTTTTTCACTCTCTTGCCTAAAAACTCCACAAGAATAAAGTCACCAACACTGACTTCCTCTTTTTCAGCTGTACAGTCATCCATATCAGCATCAAGGTCGGAATCGTCGTCAAAGACCATCTCATTTTCACTATCAGAGCTGAAATTGTCTGCTTCGACAAAAAGTGCCCTACGTGGCATTTCTTTTGCGGTGTTCTTGCTGGATTTACTAGTTTTTTTCTTCTCCGTTAGGACTGGCTTTCCGCCTTTGCGTTTCTTCTTAGCTGAGAGTTCTTCGATTAAAGCATTTTTGACTGGTGTGTCGGTAAGAACCTGAGACCTTCCCTTCTTCCGCTTAATTGTATCACCCTTTTTTGGCGGTGCTTTTGGGTAAGGTCTTACTACTTCTGGACTAAGTGCAGCAGACGTTGATCCCACAAGGGCTTGAAGATCAGTTGAACTTGGTTCTGACTGTGATTGACTTCCACTATCTTGTGCAACAAAAATCTCGGGTCCTGCTCGTTGTGGAATACCGGTCGGATCAGGTCTGTCGGTAACCTCCGCGGCAAGGAATTCCTCATCCGCGAACACATGACGATCACAAGGCCAGATTCCGGCGACCCTGAATCCAGATGTGATATTCGTTGGAGTCAATGCACGAGGAAAGGCAGTTCCAACTAGCTCCGCTACGTCGTAAATAGAAATGGATTTTCCTGGATTCTTTGTCATCCACGTGTCGCAGGCAGCATTATAGTATGCCTTGAATGGTCCGTAACAACTTCGATCTAGCGGCTGCAGTTTATGGCTTGTGTGTGGCGGGAAGGTTAATGCAATGATGTGGGACTTCTTCATCAGTTCAAGCGACTCAATGGTAACATGACTCGTGTGATTGTCCATCAGAAGTAGCGCTGGTCTTTCAACGCTAGGCTTGCTGTGGCGGATGAAATGTTCAAGAAAAACAACAAAGTTCTCTCCAGTCATCCATCCCGAGGGATGAGCAACGCCCACACTCCCAGGTGGAGATCCATTCATCATGTGAGGAAGATACTTTACCCTCGGAAAAATCATGAATGGTGGGATGGCAATTCCTTGAGCAGACACAGCTGTGCACATTGTAACTAGCACCCCTCTTTCTCCTGACGTAATTCTTCCAACTTGCTTCTTTCCTTTCTCGGCCACTATTTTTCTTGGATTCTGAACAGTAGTGGGGCCAGTTTCGTCTAAATTCCATACATCACAAGCCGAAAAACTGTATTTGCGCAGCAATGACTCGTATGTGTCAAAAAAAGCATTGACTACAGGTCTGTTAAAGGCAGTAGCTCTTGCAATACTTGTTGCTTCTGGAGATCGGAGAGAAAGTGTTGGGTTGCGGCGTAAGAAGGCCCAGAGCCAGTCCTTACCAGCTGTTTTCGCTTCTTCCCAGTGATGAATATCCTTACCCAGTTTCTCAGCAAAATCAAATGCCAATGTTCTGACCTCCCTTGTCGAAAGTCCATGATGAAGTTGTGATGCTCTAATAAGATAATTTTCAAGGCTTTTCTCCTCTTCAGCCGTAAAAATTTTGCGCGTAGTGTACCGTGGGATAAATTTTTCCAGCGGTACTTCACTGACATCATTTGCACTTGTACCACCTTCTGCTAAGAACTTCTGAGTGTAGCGCTTAAGAGTAGATCGGGGGATATGTATCTCACGTGCTACAGTAGCAAACTTTCCTCCTTCCAGTATTTTTTGGACACCTTGTCTTATAACCTCAGGAGGAATGGTCCCATTTTCTGTTTTTCTGTTGTAGGTCCTCATTTTTGTTAAATCTCACCTACAAAGACGACATATAAATAACAAAAAATGAAGAATATTCAAAGAAAATTTAAATAACATTTTCTTTCACACTGTGGGGCAGGTTGGACAGTACGTCTTCAAAGTGACCAACCTGCCCCCTAAAAAAGTGACCAACCTGCCCCACAGAGGAAAGCTAAACAAAAACATGGCTACTTTAAAAACTGTTTAAGTTAAGAATTCAGATCCAAGCCTAAAATGGAGCCAATTAGCTGACTTTCCTACGATAAAAATCTTATTGCGATTACTCTTCTCGTTTTCTCTCAAAATGACACTACGTCTGCCTAGATTTTTCATAAAAACTTACCGAAAAAACAAAATTTGTCCCCCACTTTTTTCACAAAGGCGCTGTAGCCACCATTTTTTTCATGGCATGTTTCTGATGCAATTTCTCACATTCAGTAGCAGTTACAGAATTTTTCGGCAATAGATGGCAGACCAATGCCCAAGTGTTCAACCTGCCCCACTGGCCAACGTGCCCCACTCTCCCCTACTTTAAATTTTGCGTCCAGCCGCCGCGTCGCAGGGCAGGAAGGCTGGATAGAGTCGACAAGGTCTAACATGAAAATTGCTAAATTCAGGTGGAAAGTAATGGTACTTTCGAAACATTTTCTTTCTGACCAGTTTCATAGGGAAATATTGTAGTGAGTTGTGCTTTAAGGATTCGGCTGGATAAGCTTGGTATTTAATTTCCACGCGAAATGGATTAATGAAAATTAAAAGATAATAGCTGCAATTCGTTCTTTCGACGCTCTGTTGGCTTCAGCTTTTTCTAAAAAGAATGCGACGGAAAAGTTAACTTCTGGCTCTCCTGACTAATGAAATTCTTCCGGTTTTCAGCCATGACGATTTTACTAGAAACTTTTTGGGATCCCAAACGTAACTGGATGGATACCTATGACATCACAAAAGTTGTCCGTCCGTCTTGACAGACGATAGCTCTCGAAGGAAATGAGATATTTTGATGAAACTTGGTGTGAGGATTCTTTGGGTCAAGGAAAAGGTCGAGTTCATAGATGGGCTGTGTAGTCCCACATTTAGGGGTGTGGGAAGGGTTCAAATTAAGGGGAAAACTAAATATTTTCAAAGAGCTAATGAGATAGTCGATTAAGGGGTAAGAAGACAAGTTGAACACGATGACGAAGCCGGACAAATAGTTCGCCCGAAATCCGGCCAAAACAGGAAAGTTTGTTAAAAGTAAAAGTTTTATTTGAAGTTGATTAGATGCTCGATACAGGGTAAGGACGTAGCTGATTTTGTTTTTGAGCATTACTTTTTGCCGGATAAGTAATTCGCCCGGAATTCGGCCGAAACAGGAAATCTGGCAGAAGTAAGGCAGGAAGTTAGATCAGTTTCGACAAAATAGATATATGACTTATAGATGTCATCACACATGCTAAATCCATACCTGAACTTGGTTTTCTCAGATGATTAGCGATTTGGCCTTAATCTGTTTCTCTAAATTTCAATAGTAAAAATGTTCAAGGAGTCTGGCGAAGACAACACCCAGTTGTCTGGATCAAACATTAAATTTGTGGGATCCTGTCGAAACCTTTGGTCTTGTTTGTGTGGGTCTTGCAGCCCTCCGGCTCAAGTGCCATATGGCGATCGTAATTTCCATCCGTTGGTCTGTCAGTCACATTTTTGCTAGTTTGAGCACTTCCAACCAAGCTAGGAGGATGGTTTCCGCAGCTTGGCGTGGGGAAACTTGGCCTGATGTGGCCTAATGTCGGAACCTTGGTTTTCTGGACCGTGGTTTGGCGGAGGGACTCAGAATCCGGAACATTGTAGCTTGCTCAAGTTTGAACAGGTGATCTGATTGCAGTGAAACTTGATGGGTGGTAAGAGAAGATGCCCACGATGAACTATTTAGGCTAATGGGGTAGGGAATTTTATTTTGGTAAAGTGGCAACCACAGCCAACTGTAGACCTACTAAAATGACTACTGCTTGGACCCAAGCACTTATCAATACAGTCTTTTACTTTTTGGCAACTCAGATGCTATCTAGGGTCGAGAAATCCTACTATAGATCTACTAAAATGACTACTGTAGGGGTCGTGCAGGTAAAAAGTAAGCAATAACAAAACCACGCGTTGGCTCTTCTGTAAACCAGAAAAATTCGAAATCAGAGACACTGATCAATGCTGAATAACTAACTTTTGGAAAGCAAGGGATAGTAGGATGTTGTATCAGTTGACAAGCTGTATTTTCGGTGGAAATCTGATTGTGACAAGGTACGACCTAGGGCATAGGATGGTTGTCTAAGAGAATAAGATTTTCTGTAATTTTTGTCGATGCTGAATAACTAGATTTTGGAGAGCAAGGGACAGTAGGATGTTGTTCAGTTGACAAGTTGTATTTTCAGTGGAGACTGTGACAAGGTATGACCTATGACAAAAGCTGGTTGTCTAAGAGAGTAAGACGTTCTGTAATTTTTCAACATTTATTTAATTTTTTAATTAATTTTATAGACTGTCAAGTATCGTTTTGTGTGATTTTTTACCGAAAGTATTGTTTTAATTTATTTTTTGGAGGTCAGCTTCTACTTTTCAGTATTTGAGGAAAAGTGCTCAGTGAATTCAGTTTTTGAGGTGCTCGATGAACATCTGCGGAGGCTGATACGGCTTCGTATCAACCTCTCTGGACGATGATACGAGGTCGTAACAACCTCCACAAAAGTAATTGTTATAATATAACTTCCTGTGGGTCATAGGAAGATATGCGTTTGCATCTCATTTGCATCTCATTTACATGCTCCTTGTCATGGTTTAATCCAGTGTGTTGTCGTTTCTTCCTTTTAGTCTGATCTAAGCTGACAGCAAATGTCTTCACGGCATGTTATCTAACCGTCAGCTTCTGATGAGATCTTTCGTCATACCAATCATTCACACAGCTTAGCCAGCTTCATAAACTGCGATACTCATATCTTTTACGAAGCATACACCTCATAAGGGGACCAGAGGCGCTACTAGCCAAAATGTTTGGGGGTGCGGCAGTTTTTACGACTGCTGGTGAAGAAAAAAGCCTTTTTTAAGAAAAAACGACTGTTTTGACAAAAAATCGGCGGATTTTCAGAAGAAAACTACCGTTTAGAGTGAAGTGTATCCACTATTGCGAGCGCTGTAGGAGCTTTCGGTTTTCGGTTTTCACAGTATTTTGTAGAGCTCATAACTCGTGAACCATTGCAAGTATCAAGTTCAAATTTGGTACACTAGTGGGTATTGGGATCTAGTTGTGCCTTTTTGGGGTCCCTTTCCCACCCCCCACCCCAAACCGATTCAGGGGCAAATGGGACCAGATTGTCCAGTGAATAATATTCATAGCTTGACCAGAACTGGACATAGGACGATGACATTTCTTGTACTTGTAGATCCTAGGGCTGGGAAATTGCTTTTGAAGTTGCACCTCTCCTACCAGTTCATTGGCAACTGGGCCCAGATTGCCCAGGAGTAAAGTTCGTTACCCGTGACAGGAATCAACAGGTATCAAGTTGAAACTTGGTAGGTTTATGAGCATACGGGTCTCCTTTTACTTTTTGCGGTCCCAAACCCCACCCCCACTTGGTTCAGGGGCAATTGGGCCCAAATTGCCCATTTTTTAATGTTTCTAACTTAACAATAACTGGAGATAAGGCGATGCAATTCCTTTGTGCTTTTGGATCATATGGGTTGGGTATATACATGTGGAGCTGAACCACCAACCCCACCCTCCTGGTGCATGGGCAAGTGGGCCCAAATTGCCAATGAACAAGTTTTGACCCGTGACTAGAATCAAACTCTAACCTGGTATACTTGAGGGGAAAAGGTGTAAATATGCATTCTGATGGGTCCCGACCCCCCCCCCCCCTCCCGTTCATGGGCAGCTGGGCCCAGATCTCTCATGAGTTAAGTTCGTCTATGACAGGTCTCAAGCCCTACTTGTACATTTGGGGAGATATACCTATAGATGAGGATTAAACAGCAACAAATAAGACGAAGCGACACACATCTTTAATGAACAGTTGGAAACTAGACTGTTTTGTCATATGATTGATCATATGTCGTTCTTAATGAATTGTGACGAAGGGGGTATTAGACTGCTACAATCTGGTTTAATGCACTTGTTATTACCTTGCTAATCGAAAAGAGGTATAAAGGGTCGGACTGGCTGGTAGACGATATTTAGAACTCAAGCTATTGGTGCAAGATCTTCAACATTTCTTTGGATTATACTTGCGGTTTGTTTACATTTAATGCTTTTTAAGTGGGATAGTTACAAATTACGTTATTTCAATACTTGTTCGGTTATTGGGGATGTGAAACGTCTTGGTTCTAAAGCTGTTTATATAGAATATGTGATAAACATTTACTTTCACACTCCACGTCTGAGCGCTTGTGCACTTGTTAAGGAAAAATCTATTATTTTATGAAAAATAGACTGTAAGAAAAGTTTACCGTTTCCAAGAAAAAAATTTTGACTGTATTTACAGAAAATCTCGGCTCTTCACGCCGACTAGGTTATTTTATAGACTGGCCGACAATATTGGGGTGTGCCCCCCCCCCTCTCCCCCATGCGAGACGCCCCTGTAGGTGACTTATACATATAATCAATGTTGGGCCATTGTTACAACTTCTGTTAACAATCAACAAAATATAGCACTTTTACGTGTGTTGTGATGTCAATAGAACAAAAGCAGAATAGAGATGTAGCTGAACATATTTTAAAAGTTTTTAACCTTCCGAAAATCCTCACCAAAAGATTATTGAAATTTAAGGAATTTGAAATCACGTATTGATTGAAATACGCTCCAGTCCCAGTATTCTAGGGGATCTATATTTTCTTTAGCCAGGATTAAAGTCAATATCAAATCTTTAGCTTTTGCCTCCTCTGTTGTTGTTCATGGTAAAGATGATACCAAGATTTAGGGCGTTAAATATTCTCCTCTGAAATAGCAAATAATTCCGAGGATAATAAATAGTAAAATAAAATATTCAGTATGTATGCAAGGATGGACTGTTAAAAAAAGTTGGTATCATAAACTCAAGAAAATGCTTTTACTAATTATTCACTGACGGGTCACTACTCTAGTAGAAGGAGTTTCAGAAGCCTGGAGTCGCTGAACAACAGAATAGATTGGCCGGTGATTAGCAAGCTGGTTGAAGGAAGTGAACGTTCGTGTATGGTTGTTGAAGGGTTGTGTGTTACTGTGCATGAAATATCGGTGGAAGAAAATGATTGCATCTACCACATTTCACAGAGTACTTTTGGTTTCAGTTAAAAATAACGTGTTAAGCTGTGTGGATTACGCTGACTCCTTTGGCCTCTGTTTTTTTCCACACAGCTTACTTGTATAAAGTTTACCACCGACAGTTAGCCATTATGCGCGATTAGACTTCTAACCGAGTCAGCAGTGCTTTTCCCGTCGGGAGCCTGCTGATAGAATTTATTAGTGGCCAAATCCGCACTTTATCTCTGTAAATCAGTTAGTGCTGTCCCGGAAATCAAAGACGCTGTCACAAGCGTTCCCACTGGTTACAAAGTGGGAGGGGGGGGGGGGGGTACCATATTTGCATTTTCATTTGATTACAGTTTGTATACATGTTTACAAATCATAGTATAGGTTTTTATTCCATTCGTTTCCTGGTCTTGGGGAACATCAGTTTTTGCACTCATTTGGTTCAGATTGTTCAGATTCAAGTTCAAATTGAGCAGACGCTCCTTGCTAGTGGTTTCATGTTTACAAATCATAGTATAGGGTTTTATTTCAGAACTGTAACAAAAGTTACAATGGGTTTTTCTGATCTTAGGGAACATCAGTTTTTTGCACTCATTTGGTCCAAATTGTTCAAGTTCAAATTGAGCAGACTCTCCTTGCTAGTGGATCCATTTTTACAAACCATAGTATAGGATTTTATTCCACAGAGATGTAACAGAGGTTAGCCTACTCTTCTTTTGTTGATCTTAAGGAACATTAGTTTTTGCCCTCATTTGGTTGCAGTTTGCAAAGATGTTTAATACTAGCTATAAATGTTTTTGTTCTGCTAAATGAGGAAGTATAAAGAATAAATACAAAAGTGATAAGCATAAAATAACAAACCTCAACAAAATTTAAAACAAATTTTCAAATCCTTTTCTCGTACCTTGTACGTACTAGAGTGAATTATTCAGATGAACGTCGCTAAAGGCCACAGAAACTGAAGATAAGACACACACAGTAAAAGCTTTTACGTCTAACTACTGAGCAAACATACTTTTAGTTGAAGTTTAAATTGTAGTTAAGATTCAGATACATGATTGCTGCATTACCACTGTGCCAAATTTTTGATGTACAAGGTTTGTTCAGCCAAATAGTAATCCAACAGATAGCGTCTGTTCTAATGGCGTTTTCCCTAGTGATCGGTTAAATGGTAGTAATTATTCAGATGTTAGATTGCGATATTACCTCTACTTTGAAAAAAAAAGATGCCACTCAAAACTTTTACGGAATTTGTTGCTTGAGTTTTTCTAGCCTACACCCAAACGGCAATTCGAAAGATAGCGGCCTATCTACTAATGACCATGGCCTAGGCGCGAATTCCGCCTATAAATGATGTTTCTGAGCCAAAAGAGGCACGAATGATAATATTCATATATAAGGTTGAAGCATAAAGAGATGTGTCTGAAAGAGTTTCGTGGAAGTTATTGTGAAACATGTTGAACTCTCTAGGCCTAGGCAGATGGTTTAGTACCGGAGTAGAGTCGCTAAAACTAACGGCGATTAAGTTATCTGTCGGTTAGCACTAAAAAAAACCAAAAACTAACAACAGAGATTGCACAGAGATTGCTGCTCGTTATTGGCTTATTCCTTACCCTCTTCTGTTTCGCAACTTGTGCCGAGATCAGTAGGATAATTGAAGGCGGCAGGTAAAGGTTTCTGTCTTAGAATGTCATCCTCTCTTCCTAACCTTTCCCGAAGTTATTCTCTTGAGATTTCAGAAACTTTTCCGTCTTCCTGACTTTCCCGGGAAATCTGTTTCCAATGAGAAATTTAACTTCTAGATCCCCCGGAGTTGGTGGCCAGTCTCGGACGGAACTTGGAGTCGAGCGACATCAAGGAGGGTGACGATGTGTACTTCGAGTGCCGAGTGAAGTCGAAACCTGAACCGTTTCGACTCGGCTGGAAGAAAGATGTGAGTATAGTAATAATTTATTTTTTGACCCTTACAAAAAATCAAAGCGGGCTATCAATAAAAGAAACAGAACAAGCACTTCAGAAAACAAAAAGAAAAAAAAAACTCATGGACAACAAGGCCCAACCAGCACACGATGTCGTCCACTGCTTCCTGACCGAAGATTAAAAATTAAGTGTCTTTTTCTGTGTGTATATATGTGTTTTGTTTATTTTCTTTATTTTCGTCATTTACTCTGCCTTTTCAAAATGGCGGGTCACAAATAAATTACTTACTTGAAGCACAAGAAACTAAAGCAAACGATAAAGGCCATTGTGGGCGGGCAGATTCTTATAAGTTGACTGGGTAATTTCCCAGCAAGCTCCGTAAGTTTCGACCCGATATCCGGGAAACCGTAAACAGATATGAGGTTCCGATTTCTGTACCATGGAGGCAGATACAATAAAAAAAATCCTGTCTTTTACTGTACTTACGCCCTTGGGCAGTGCGTCATAAATTCATTCATTCAATAGAAAGCGGGAAAACCGGAAATAATAAGAGCGAACTGAACAGATATCTTTTTTATGAAAATAGGGTAAATACCAGAAAGAATTTTTTTTTTGACTGACCAGTAATCAGCCAATGCTAGGGAGTGTCGGCTACACCCAACCCTCAACTGACTCTCCCCATTAGCAGGTTTCTGATCGCAGATGCTTATGGACAGGCTAAGTCGTATCTGGGGGGGGGGGGAGGATTCGAAAGTATACGCTTGTGATTCAAATCCTGGCGTTTTTCTAATCTTAGAACTTTACAAATTAACAAATTTGTCGAGTTATGAACACGATAAAAAATACCGAAATGTTTTTTCTTCGTCTTTCTGGTTACTCTGATATTCTTTGACGGCCGGGTTTTCAAAAATATCGTATGCGATCCAAACAATTAAATATGCGATACAAATTTTATTGCACTGGTGTTATGTAGCCTAGATTATATAAATACAAATAATGTAATTTGTATTTTATTGGAGATGTACTGTCATTAACTTTTGTGTTTCTTGGCAGAAAACTACATTTTTGGAAGAATTTACGTGTGTGTGGCGAAAAACAGTATTACTTACTATCATTTCTTTGCGAGACAAGCATTTCCTTGCTAAAAACACCGGTGAGCTTAGTGTAAACGCTCTTTCTGCAGGGACAAGACGTTGCCGCCTCAAAACCATGTTTATTGGGTGTAAACGATATTTTCAGCGAAAAGTACGGTTGGAAAAAAAACGAACGAATTATACATTATTTTGTTTTAGCATGAAATCCTTTTTCCATACAAATCTGTTTTAAAAACTGTTTATTGTCCAGCTCGCCTACCTGTATATCTCCTAAGGAACATGTCGTCACTGAAATCCGGTTTAGCGACAAGATTTGCTAAACCACTGTTTTTAATAATATATAAATATGCTTTAATCGTGTTAGTTTACTGGTAATCTAAATTTTGTCAGTCGTAGAAGCACTGGGCAATTAAACAACTAGGATATATCCTGGCTTCGCTCCCCTACCGTGGCTCTTCCACGACTGATAATTTTCCACTATAAGCCTTGAGACTCGAGCCGTAATATTTACCAGCAGAAATCCTATTCTAAGTGCCAGGATACCCACATTTTACTACTGCTTGGAATCACCGACTGTGCTAAGGACAGATAAATTCACTCCGGAAGTATAGTATTAGCATATTTCCAACGTTATCTTGATCCCCAGCGGGCATTCCGGACTTTCTATTGTTCCTTTAAATGAAGATGGAACTTCTTAGAATTAAATCACGCCTGAACCGTGAAGCCAAGAAGAACGGATTGAAAAGTATCTCTAATTCCACCCTGGGCACCTCTTGGGAATATTAATCATTAACTGGTACCCCACTTCCTCTTCATATATTTGGGCACACTTTTGTCTGTTGACGAAAAGGATCTGCCTCTTCTGGGGAATGAATTAATGACTGAAATTTATTTCCCATTTTTAAGACGAAGGTCACAAGCGGAGGATGAAAAAAAGAAAGAGAAAAGACAAGAACACACAACATGTAACACAAAGTAAACCCAGCGGGAGTTATCGAGAAGCGGATTAATGATTTTTCTACCGAATGTCAAGAGTCATTCCATCTTTGGTCTTTTTTGTTTGTTCTGAGTTCTTAGTTATCGAAGTATTTTTTCCTTTCTATTATTTCTCTTTCGTTTTTTCTTGTTTTTCACTCCGTCTTTTCTGGGCCTCGCCCAGTTTTGTCCAGTGACGGGTTACAAATAAAATGATGATGATGATAGATTTTTAAACTCTTATTTACACATAGGGCTACATAGCCCTATACTAAGAGCGAGTTCCACCCTCGTACCAATAGTAACTATTAGTTACTATTTCCGTTCCAACCTCACCAGAAGTCCAACCTTATCGAAATAGTAACTAATAGTAACTATTTGCTTACCACGCTCGGGAGCGTAGTAACTACGGATATCTGAATCGTGACCCGTACGGAAAATCTACACCTCGAATCTAGGTCAAAACGGCCTCGTACGTTTGAAACACAAACTAGGTCGTTTTCGCTGCCTATTCGCTCTCGTTTCCACCTCAAATCTGGGTCAAAACGACCTCGTACATTTGAAACACAAACTAGGCCGTTTTCGCTCTCGTTTTTCACCTCAAATTTGGGTCAAAACGACCTCGTACATTTGAAACAGAAACTACCTCGTTTTCTCTCTCGCCTCATTTGGTGTGGTAGCGAATCCACCTCGACCTCGTACATTTAATACAAAAAGACCCTGTTTTCTCAGCAAGCATCACGAGGTCGAAACCAAAGAATGTTGGTAACAAACGACCAGCGCAGCGCCCTTGTCAAGTAACAAAACTTCATATCCATTGATCAGTGAATTCTTACAGAACAGTATCAGAGATTCTGTATTAACGATAGGTTCAAAATTATACTCAATATAGAAGACAAAACTAGTTTCGCGAAATGATCGATTTATGACAAGTAACTCTCGAAATTTGTTGGGTGATGCTTTTGCACCATCGAACAAGGTTCAAACTCGGAAGCTGCTTCTGAAATTTTTTGAACTTCCCAGTACAGCAATATTTTCAAATCTATAGACGGCAAGGCTTAAATTAAAGCATTTCCGTGGCTCTTACAATTAATAGTTTTTTTTCCTGTCTCGAAATAAGCAATTAGGGAATTAATATAGTGATACATAAAATCGGACTGGATTGCTCTTTGCTCCTAGGTTACTGGCAAACGTAAAGCTCGAAAGTAGTTTCTCTCTCATGATAGACATTCCTTCAGCCCGAGCTGACTGCGAATCATATTTGACGGTGCAAAACGGAGAAGTCTGCTATATATTATTAGAGCTACAGTTCGGCCCTTCTAGGCAAGGGTCGTCTTCAGGCTCAAGCCGCTCAAGCTGGAAAATGGACTTCCTGGGAAATGGAAAATTATGAAAAATTAGCTAGAAAATGACTGGTCAGTTTCCAGCTTGTGCGCAACCCTGAAGGGACGCTTGCCAAGAAGGAAATATAGCTCTAATAAAATGTAACTGATTTATCCGTTTTGCACAGTCAAATATTCTTTCTTATTGATCACCAAAAGCAACTGCCTCTGCCTCTGCATCTCGTCAATTACCTTGCCAGTGGAACTAAAGTCGAAGTATAATAGGAAAAGTCTTTCACCATCCCCTGATGGCAACTTCGCAGCGAAACTATAAGGTCGCCCTCGCACTTCACCAAAACACGAGGTGGACATGAAATCTCCCTGATATTTCGCTACCATCTTCGCAGCGAAAACAAGGCCGAAGTTGAATACACCCTCGCCCTTCGCCAAATATGAGGCGGAGGTAGACTCGCCCTGTCTTTCGCCATCTTTTTCGCAGCGAAAACTAAGGTCGAAGGGAAATCCGCCTTCGACCTTTACTAAACACGATAGCGAACGCGAGATCTCCCTCTCCTTCGCCTTCATATTCGCAGCGAAAATGTGGGTCGAAGTATAATTCGCCATCAATATTCGTCCTCGCTATACTTACGTCCTCATTTCGCCACCGAAAATACCGTTTCGTCCTCGATTCGAGGTGTAAAATGGCATTCGACGTGGAGATTTTCCGTACGGGGATTGGTCAGATCCGCCCGTGGTATGATATTTTGCAGGAAAATAGAAAAGTGGTTCCAGCCTTGACGGAAAAAGCCAGAATTCGTGACGTCATGCGTAGTAACTACGGTAAGTAGGATGGAACACGCTCTAAGTGTGGCTACTAGCAAGCGAATAAATAAAACCTGAAATCTGTATCATAAAGGAAGAATAAAGCTTGGTTGAATAAAAGGTTTCCTTTCCCGTCTCAGCAGCTACTGAAGAGTTGGCGCCCCTCTACTGGCTTATATACGGAAAAGTTAAAATATATAATTCATGCAGCTTCTACTATAAATGACCTTTTCAGGTTAAAATGGCTCAGAAATGCCGTTTTCCTTAAATATTAATGTTTGAAAATGAGCGATTTTTGTGTTGGCGCTTGTCGACTCTGTCCAGGTTCCCGCTGTTCGACGCTAAGATAGAACGCAAAATGTTTGAAAACTGTGCTCACAATAAACACAAATGTTTTTTTGTTTAACCTTATAATTCCATCAGGTAGCTATAGATAGCCTAATGTAAAAGTCAGAATAATTAAGAAGGGTCGTTAGGGATCTAAAATTGTTGATCAGTTGAATTGATACTCTTCAACTTCCTAATAAGAATCCAACAATCATCACTGTTCACACAAATACCAACCTGATGTAGGCTACACAACTTTTAAAATCAGCTTTATTATTTTATGTACTTGTGACTGGTGGGGCCTTCAGGTTGGGCTACCACATCGATTTTTTTTTATGAAAAGATTAAACCAAACTTAGCTTGTATTGACGTCACAGCCAGACTTAGGAAATCCCCCGCCCCTACCAAGCTTCAACCTTCGGTTGTCGGTTGAGTCTCGGGTTGAGTTTCGTGAAGACAAATTAAACCACATTCGAGTTAGCCTATAGTGAGTTGATAGCCAAATCAGTTTACCAGAGCCCCTCCCCGCGTATCAAGCTTGCTTCATTAATGCAGAAAGCAGGGGAGGAGGGGGGGGGGGGAGGGTTAATTAACACTTTGGGAAACATACACCTGTGCCAATCAGCGAAAATTCCAGCTGTGTCAATTACCTCTTTTTTCCGTCCCTCTTTATCTATGTTCTAATTAAAAAAAAAATGCCGAGATGTGAAGACTCTCATCCTAGAGCTATTTCGGCTCCTACGAAATACATAAGAAATGGATCCTTGATTGTTAAGAATCAGTTTCTGTTTCCTTGCAAAAATGGGTTCCCACCGGAAATTCGATTAGGGCGGAATCGGGAATTAGTTCAGAAAACGACTAATCAGGTTTTCACCAGCAGCAGAAAAATGTATCAGGAGTGAGTGAGACGGATGAGGAGCGATCTAGGCCTTTTGAGACCTCGCTCGTTCCTAAACGACATAATAAAATAACACAAGGGAGTAGCGCAAAGACTTGACAAAATTGAAGAACACTCGAGTAGCAGCGATACTATCACCACTAGCGATAGAGAACATCCCTACTGAAACTCATTCAGTCGTTCATCAGCGCTGGCTAACTTCATATTCTGGACATTGCAACAAAAATGGCGCAGCCTCCGTTGTTTCCTTGGTGTCTGCAGACCGCACCTTTGCTTTATTATAAATTTGTAAACCTGCAAGTTTGTCTCGCTTTAAATGCCGGAAGCGTAGTTGGCGGCGCCACGAGTATGGTCCTTTTGCAAAGCATAGCATAGGTCTTGGCGCTACTCTCTGGTGTTATTTTGCTCTGCTAACGAGTAACATTTACATGACATCTCGCACTTCATACCCTACGTTTCTGCTAGATGTTCTGAGATAGTTAACTACTTTAAAACTTAGCTATGCTTGCAGCACATTACACAAGGCTTCAGCTGTTCTTAGCCTCTTTCCACGTCCCTTGCCTTGGATGACAAACGTGGCAAAATCTTCATAACCGGCCCTCGGACCAATAAGCTTTTCAGAAAGAACGACCGAGAGCCTGATACGTCACATAAAGAGAACAAACTTGGTGAGCGTGATAGTCAGTGTAATGCCAATAGAAGAGATAGGATACATTTATGAAGTGTAGAATTTCGTGAACGAGAATTAATGGAAATACTACTAAAGTAGGATGAATTAGTATTGACTTGTCCTATATGGACCTTGTTACAATAATGATCATAATGTATTTATTTATAACCCGCATGATAAAGAAATCAAGCGATGTAAGAAAATTTAGAATATTGTAAAGATTCCTAAACTACATGTGGTTCAAGAGTCATAGTTCTTAGTTGCCCCCCTCCACCAGATGCCAAGTTTCAGTCTTACAGAATTAATTAATTTGCTTTCGGATGCCCTGTGACGTAACCTATTAACTACCCATTAGAAAACTTAAACAAAACAAAAAATACCACTTGCAAAATAACATTTGTTGGACATTTTTTCACAGACAGACGATAGCAGCCCACAGTAAAAGGTTTGCTTATTTGAACGTCGCATAGTTGCACTAAAACCCATACCAAGCAGCTTTTGCTGCATACTCGCAGAAAATGTTTATTTCATGTATACTTTATCGAATGTCAGCTGGATCTTTAGATTTTTGCTCTTAATTTCTTTGTATTTCTTACTTAAAATTGTGTTTCTGTTCTTAGCGGTGCTCAATTTAAAAAGCAAGATGCCGCTCAGATTGAAAGAAAAGATATGTTTGAAAGTAACAAAAAAATAGTACTCCAACTTATGATGATGATGATGATTTTATTAACGCACATAAGGAGAGGAAAATAGGGCAGTATAGAGAAATAAAAGGAAAAAATACACTGAGCTTTCAGTAATGTAGTAAATGCACGAGATAAAAAAACAAACATTTAAAAAAAAGAAAGAAAAGGGACTAATCGGATCTAAAAAATCTTCTTCCTGCGGAGAAATGGCCAAGGGTAGAAACGTGAAGGTCCTGGTCGATTGAAGACATCTTTGCACAAGGGTCAGAGGGCAAAAAAGTTGCAGTTATACGGGAATTCCTATACTGTCGAGGAAGGTACAAGAGAAATTTACAATATTTGAAATAATAAGTCCTGATACGTTTTAAATCTTTTAGCCTCAGAATACCAAAAATTACTGTTTCTGCCAAAAGAAAGCTGAAACAGTTGGTTGTTAGCTGATGTCAAGTTCATTATCTTTCCTTTCCTTTTACTGTTTTGTGAGCAAGGAACACAGCCAAGGTAGTGAACCATTTATAGAAGGGTTCAAATAAGCAGACCTTAACTGTTCTTAACTTTTTAGTATTTCGGACGTTTGGCTAGCCATATGACTCAGAAAGAGGGGAACTTTCTACCGGACTCGGAAGACTCGTGCTTTCCCCGTTTGGATCAATGACCAAAACGGGAGTTAGCAAGCCTGGGTGATCTATGGTTAATTTTATGGCTGATGGGGGAGGGGAAAGGCTCATTTGGTTGATGAAATCTTTCCATTGGAACTTCCTGCAAGGATACCGATCTGGGGACGATTTCAGTCTGGAATATGAAATTGGTTTTCAGCTGCTGGCACGGGGGAAGTATGTTCCACGCTGGAATTAGTGAAGGGGAAGTAGGGGACATTTTAGGAAAGTTGTTGTGGAAATTTATGAGACTTACTGTTTGATAGGAAAGTTTGCAAGTGAGACACGGTCGGGAGGGGTAAGAAGATCTTCCACTTTTAATTCACTTACGGGTTACCTAGTCACCGTTACCATGATTGTGTTTGTCAACTTTGACAAACTTTCGGCAAATTCTGTTAGCGAAAAAACAAGGGTCGCATAAAACCTATTGGGCAGGGTCAGCCTGATAACTCAGCATACCCTTTGATTTCCCGAGGATCGATTCGATTCGAAGATAAGGTGTTGCTTGTTTCGTAGATTAAATTTGAACTCTCAGATTTTCTGTGATGTCCCAAGAAGAGCCTTGAGGGGGGTGGGGGTGGCTACCGATCACAGTTATTGAGAGGATACGTAAAACCTGGATAAAATTATCAAGTATTTCGAGTCTTCGAGAAAAGGATGATCATTTTTGAAATCTAGAGCGTTTTCTTCGCAATGCTGTCAACTCTCTACAGATTTTTATTGCATGGTTGTCTTGTATTTTTTTTTTACTTTTTGCTTTTACTCTCCTGGATTTTCAATAGGTGTCATTCATTCAATAATTATTTACTAATCGTTCAATTATTATTATCTGATGATTCATTCCGAGCTTGAAATTAATCTAACAATCGGCCGGCAGCGCCAAACGGCGCACAGGCGCTGAGCAAATGGAGATACTTGCAAGAAGCCGCCTGAAGGACATGAAAAGATGAGGAGTTTCGTCAGTGGTCACTTGGGTGGACGGAAAAGATTACGAGATTTCACCAAATACCAGAGCAAAATAACTCAAGAGAGTAATGCCGAATACACAGTCAAATCGCAGCGATACTAGCTCCGCTTGAGGGCACGAACATCCCTACTAAACTCAACCAGTCGTTAACGAGCGCTGGCTCTGATCTGATCCTCGATGTTTGCACCGCATCTTAGCCTTGCTAGAATTTTCTACATCCGCCACTGCACACACGAACAGTTTGCTGAAGCTTCTCTCACGAAGCGGGCTGGGCCTGCGCTGCGACGGAGGTCCATTTTTGATGCATGGGAAGGATAGGTCTTCGCATTACTGTCTAGAGTTTTGCTCTGCGAAACACAAAGAGGCGTTTTTAAGCAGCAACGTATTTTGAGGCCCTTTAACACATGAATATTGCGTGCGCCGCATCGTTCGTACATTGGGACGGTCTACCTGAGATAAACTAAAGCCGACTATCCTGCATTACATCCGACCGAAAATAGCCTTTTAAGTTTTTGTTTAGCAAATTTGTTGTTTGATTAACTCTATTCTGTGAGCGATAATTATGTATAAAGAAATTATGGTGGGTTTACCCACTGCGTAACATTCGAACGTATATTAAATCAGTGTTTTTTACGCAAGTATTTGGGCTTGAAAAGATCTCAAGCCGTACTGACGTATTTAAATAAAAAACGGACCGATTTATCAAGTTAGTCCATATTGCAAGGAATCCAGATCACCTAACGATAATAATAATATATCAGTATCTTTATGATAATAATAATAATATAACTGACAGTGCTAAACAGATACGCCAGCTGAATTGTCTTACAGTTACATTTCGGCCCTTCTTTTCCGAGCCGCTCAAGATGGAGAACGAAGGCCAAGAAGGGCCGAAATATAACTGTAATCAAACCCAGGTGACGTATCCGTTTTTTCACTTTCAATTGGGATTTCTAGATGATTTGTAATAATAACAATAATAAAAAGTAATTACAACCTAATAATAATTGGTAATAATCATGATAATAATTATAGTTGAATTGGAAAAAGCCTGGATAGTCGCATAATTTGCCCATTATTAAACAGCCAATACATTTATCCATTTCTCATCCAGACATAATCTGTTTGCAAATCCCACAAAAATTGCATCTTCAATACCATAAGTTTCAGGAGATTGAGATCACCTGCCGCTCTGTGAATGCCCAATTTATTAGTAAGCCTTCATTCCATGCACGCGTCAGGGGGCACTGCAGGGGGGCATATTGCCTGCTATCGATCTCTGCCCTTGTTCAATCCAAAGCAGGGTTGACAAACAACAGTATGTTGATCGCGCGTCGACACTGATAGACGAGCTCAGACGGAAGTGGCCGAATTTATGTCATAACTATTAATCAACTGCTAGAATAATGCCCGAGGTCTGACTAAATTGGCGAAATCCTGATATTGTCACAGTTTTGACAAGGAGAACGGGATGAAATAGGGGGGGGGGGGGGGCGGAATTTTAAAGGTTTCGGAAGGTTGAAAAATTCAAAAAAATTCCAGTTCAGATCCACCTTGCGGTTTATTTCCTATTAGCTCCCCCAATTACTCAACTATTTGTTTTGTTTAAGTCATAGGCTAGGTTGCAGGCCCTTATCCAGGAGTTATTCGGGGGAGGGGGGGGGGGGGGTTGCCTGCGGGTCGGACAAAAAAGTACAAAAAAAGACATAGATCAGAGGGAAAAGTCTATAAAAACGATTAATTTTGGATGTTGCGAGGGGGGGGGGGGGGTCTTCGACCCCCTACCCCCCCCCCCCTGGATACAGCCTTGCTAGGTGGATATCTGTGAGTCGTTAAGTTTAGTCATTTATTTATAGATATACTTAGTATTAGTAATTGCAGCACAAGTCCTAAGGACTTTCGTTTTGCTGCAATAGAATATTGGTTTTGTTAAATTTTATTTGATGCTGAACGTTTTGAATAACAATAAAAAACCCACCTACCTACCTACCTATAACTAGAAAGTGGGTCGTAAATAAATACAAATAAATCGATCGTCACCACAGACTGGCTAAACATAGAGTAGATTTTTCATTTGCCTTAGCCTAGTGAGAAATAGTAAGATAATTAGAGAGATAGTTCTAAGTTTATTATGAATACGAAGCATTTTGAAATTGTTTAGATCATGATAGAATTGACCATCGGATTAGTTTTAGTTTTTTTTCCTTCTTTCTTCTTTAAATGTTATCTTGTGTTTTGTTCTGAATGTTTAGTTCGTTGCGTATTCTATTTTTAGGTTGTAGCGGTTTACTCACAAATAAAGTACATACCTACCTACACTCAGCGTGTAACTAAAATTCTGCTACGTTATTATTATTATCTGTTCTAATCCACGTCACGAAATGATACTTGTGGAGTAAAAAGAAGTACAATCTCAGTTATAGCCTACCACAAAAGACAAAACTGAACACAACAGATGGACTAAAGAAAGTCAAAAGAACGCTGATTACGACAGCCTCCTTTGAAGGACCGCCACCTTAATTGGGGCTGGAACATCGGCGACTTGAAACTTAAAGAACTATTTTACCGTCACTATTCCAAGGAAGGTGATAAAGTAGGGATTTGCAGTACCTTGAATGTGTTTATTACGTTTCTCGAGCAGAAAAAAAAATGCGCGAACCTCCCTAAAGATGAGATTTTTGCACTAACTTAGTTTAAAAGTGAAAGCTTCTCTTTTCTGTTTATTAACTTACGGACTTGTGTACTGTCACTGTGTGACAGATGCTGGTTATGAGGCGGGGGGAGGCAGACAGATTAATCCTTTCAGAGCACTAATTTGGTAAGGCAATTGTTTTTCGTGGGGACTTTTGTCATGGGGTCTTTTTGGAGACATTTCACAACTAAGCCCTATTCAGCGAAGACGATTGGACGATCAGAACTATTGGATCGGCTGTGGACAAGGCATGACGCTAGAGGAAAAATCACCATATGAGACTCAGTTAATTATGAGACTCAAATTTTGCATTTTTAGTTTTCTATTACTTTGGATTTTCATCTAAATTTGATAATCACAGGTCGGTGTCTTCGAAGTTTAATTTTGATCAGTAAGGCAATAAAACCATTGAAGCCTAATAAGCTAGGTTATTAAATCCGATCAAAGGTCTTCTCATTACTTTAATTCGAGGTTCTCGTTAATATTTTCCTGTCTGGTTTTTCCCGAGGTCATGAGTGGGGAAAACCTACTCTTTAATCTCATCCCAGAAGGGGTGATAGGATTGCACCTATGACTTGGTCAAATTTCTCTGTCTGTCTTTTATCTCGATAACTCTTGGAAGGGGTTGAGATATTCGTACGAACTTGGTGTGAGCCAGGGTTGGTCACCAAAAGTAACTTCGTACACCCTGGAAAGTAACCCAAAAGTATCTCAAAGTAACCCAATGTAACCTAATGTAACCCAAAGTAACCCAATGCAAGTAACCCAAAGTATCCTGAAGTAACTCGTACACCATGGTTCTTGGTGACCAACCCTGGGGTGCGAGTCTCTTTTGGGTCGAAGTACAGGCTAGGCTCGTAGTCGGGCTCCATATCTAGGGTGGTGAAGGGGTTCGGAATAAGGGTTGAACAGTTTTGTTTTGCCAAGTTATTTAGATAGTCGAATCAGAGGTGAGGAGGGATGCTGAATCCGTATCTGAACTTAAAGCGGACCAAAAAAATGGCCTTTCTACCACACACACAATGCTAACCATAGTAACCATCCCTACTGTCACTCTGAATGTTCGAAACCACAAAAAACCGTCAAACAATGAACAAATTGAAACAAAAAACACCCAATTTCCTAGGTTTGAAATAATTCGGTCTGGACTAAATCTCAGCCGATTATCCGGGACAGGCGTTAGGGAGCCAAGGATCAGAATAATAATTTCCATCTAATGCTCCAACTGTTTATTGCAAATACAGATTAATTAAAAGCCCAAGACCAGTGTGATACTCTTATAATTCTTATAATTCTTTGCTAATCAAACGTGGAAAACTTTCGTCATCTGGAAAAGAAGACGTTCTGCTTGGTTTTTTTCTCGAGCCAAAACTGCAACCCCGCAATCAAATCCAAATCTAAATAAACCGGTGGTCTTCGGATCAGTAATAGAAGGTAAACAGAATGATTGGATTAGGTCTTTAAGTTTCTTGACCGACAAGTAGCTCGCCCGGAATCCGGAAATTTGGTAAAGATCAATTGAAGTAAAGGCGACCAGAGGTCCGATATGAAACGTTTTTAACTGCGTGTTAAAAAACCGGAAATCGTAAAAGGAAAAAGTTTTTTTGAGCATTAATATTCGATACAGGGTAAAAATACATGCTAGATCCGTATCTGAAATTTATTTTCTCACCGGACAAGCAATTTACCAAGATCGTCTACGGCAAAAAACTTAAATTTGGTTGAAGTGACACTTCTTTTGAAGTCGAATCAAGATTTGGTATCCGTCAATTTTACCTAGTTAGGGAGAAAAAGGGGCTTTCGGATGTTGGCACCTCTTGACAAGCAGACCCATATCCAGGAATTTTTTTGGTTTTTTTTTTGCCTTTTGGGGGGGGGGGTTTGCCTGCGGGACGGACAAAAAAGACATAGATCAGAGGGAAAAGCCTGTAAAAATGACTATTTTTGTGTGTTTGGGGGGGGGGTCAACCCCCTACCCCCCCCCCTGGATACGGCCTTGTTGACAAGGGTCTTCTTCAGGCTCAAGCTAGAAGTATGAACCTGCGATCCGGAAACAGGGTCGCGTTTCTCCTCGCTGAACTGATTACAAAGCTGAAACCCATATTTGGCCAGAATTTGGCACTTCTTGGCGAGGGTCTCTTCAGGCGAAGAGTCAATAAAAGGAAGTAAGTACGTATATTTTTGAACCTCAGAAGCTTAAACAAGTCCAAACAGTGGAGTAAAGAAGAAGAAAAGGTGAAAAGGAAAACATAATACATGAACCAAAAACTATACTAATGTAAGAGGATGATGGTGAGGTTTTAACCTCAAAGAGGCACCAGCCAGTAAATCCTCATGTTGAAATTTCAATGCTACGAGAACATCACCAGCAACGTAAACACGGATAATTTTACGGCTGCTGTTCGAACGTGGTAAATACTGTAGAAATTTACACTGTCGAAAATAATCGGTAATAAGTCTTCTGAGACCTCGATCTTTCACGATACTACATAAACCAGCGTTGAATATAGTAGATGGGTTACAGAAACTAAGTGTAAAGCAATCTATTCTTCAAGGGCCATTTTCCTTGTTAAAATTTCAAGGCTGGTAAACTGTTTTGACGTTGATGTTATTTGTCACCCAATTGATTTGCAAAAGACCAATCAATTTCTTCAATTCACGCCTCTTGAGTTCCAGAATAGGAGCCCAAAGTTACAAATAAAAATGTGTATTAACAATCAGCTAACTTGTTTGATCTGCGCCTTCCTGGGTTATATGAGCGGTTACTCTCTTGTTTGTTGAAACGTTAACAGCCTCCGTGGGGACCGGGCACTGACTATACACTCATTTTGGGAGTGAGTAACCCATGTGGGTCACCACCGGCTACCACATACGAAGTGTATGTTCCTGCTTTCTAGGGTCCTGGCCGTAATCTCACGATGCTTTTTGTTTGGGACACTTTGTAATTGATACTCGCTTCCAAAATAATCCAATCGATCTGATCTCCCCACCCCTCGTTAACTGCTTATTTGTTGTCCCGACCAAAATAAGCCCCTTCATATTCAAATGTATGTCCTTGCCCCTGGAGATAGGGGCTAGAGACTCGCTGTATCGTGCACAAATATCACTCTATTGTTTTAGTGTTGTGTATTTAGTAGTCAACCCCCTACCCCCCCCCCCCCTGGATACGGCCTTGCTTGAAGGCATTTTCGTCGTCTGAATGTGTAACCTACGGAATATGGATAACCCCATCTAACTTGTCAGTGATAGCTGACAGTGTAGACGAAAAAAAGAAATTGAAATGTTTTCATATTAGCTTTTTTTTTCTATCGGGGTTTCTGAAAAAACGAAGGTAGAAATCAGAAAAAAAGGATCCGGCTAAGATACCATTTTCCATTCCCGGTGTCTGCTCATATCCTTGGGACTTTTTTTTTAACTAAGACTGACCAAACTTCATCCATAGCCCCTCATCAGTTAGCAGCTGTTTCTCGGATCTCGTAATCCATTCTTGTTGCACCGCCCCCAGTTTTATCAATGATCTATGCTGCCGCAACCATTCCACTCTGTCACCCAATCTGTCGCCCCTTGTTATGTCCGAATTTGTGCCCGAGTTGAGTAGAGGTAAGCACTTATTTGAGTACTAAACCTTTTATTCAAACAATGTTTACAACGGATATGTCAGCTACGATTCTTCGTCAGCGATATTTCGGCCCTTCTTGGCAAGGGTCCTCGTCAGGCTGTCAATCCACTGGTTCAACTTCGGGGAAGGAAACAAATCTGTAATTTTTTTTTTTTGTACTAAACATTTTATTTCCACAGCACGATATCCACAACCTCAAAAAAAAGGAATGAAAAACAGCAAGGATTTCCAGAGGACACTTGGAAAATGATTATATATTACCGATAAAGGCAATAAATGCGATTTTTTCCCAAAACTCGCTTAGCATCCTACTTATTTATATCTATATTCTGTTACTTTCTGGACTCACACGCTAGGCGACTTTCAAATAAAATTGTTATATTTAAATAAAATAAAAATATTTTAACCTTCGTCCGAATCAATTCCATGACATTTTCTCCGGGGATGTAGCTGTGTTACGTGGATCACGATTGAATGAAGCAAAAAGTATAAATACTTAAGTGACATTAAATAAAAAAGTAAGGAACGTGGAACAATACAATAACAGATAAAGCACTCAGCGGAATCTGCACATTCTGGACTAATTTGACAATAAACTTTAATTGGAACTGATTTCGCGCTCTCATTTTCCTGTGCTTTGAAAGTTTTGTCAAAAGTGTTTCGCATTGCAGGCTGTAATGCGAAAGGGCCACCTCGTTTCGCGCTTGAAAATTCATACGAAACTGTGGAAATGATAGGCTCTCGAACAGAAACTGAAGTTTTGAAATTAATTTTTGAGAGCTGATACTTTGGAATGCTTCTGTTAACAAGACCAAAGGTTTCGACGCGATCCCAAAGCGGGATGTTTTTTGGACTTCCGGGTACAGGCAATCTTGGCTAAGAGTTTTCCCTAGTCACCTTCCGATGCTATCCTTTTAGACCCCTTTGCGAGATCCATTAGGTAATCAAATATCTTTCACAGAAAAGAATATCAGGTAATTAGTCTCATTCATACACCTCGACCGAATTTCCAGTTTTCGCCAGATTGCAGGCGAACTACTTGTCTGACAAGAAAATAAGGTACAAATATGAGTTCAGCATGCATTCGTACTTGACTATAGCCAATCAGCTTGAAGAAAAAAAATCACCCCTTCCTTTCAATCACCCACCCGTAAATATAGGGCTACGGGGCCCACCTACGTAATTGACCAGAACTTTGACCAAAAGTATCCTCACAGCCAGTTTCACAAATATCACAACCCTTTCGAAAGTTAACGTGCTAACAGACGGACGGATAAAATTGACCAAGCCATTGGTATCCATTCACTAATGTCTTGGTGTATGGTTCCGCAATTCGAAAGCGGTATCACAACCGGCGTTCGTAATGTAGTGAAACTCTTGTAGAACCACCTAAAACAACCGAATTCCGCAAGTCTAGTAATAGAAACGGGCTAAAGAAAAATCGGGTGAATTACTGGAACTTAAACAGTAAATAGTACGAGGTGTGCTTTAGATTGATGTACTTTTAAGGAAGTGGAAAATTCGCTTCATGAAGCTTGGACTTACCAACCTTCTCCTTTCAGGGTATCCCCCTTTCGCAAAACATCTCAGCGGGGGTCATCATAAGCGACAGAAGTTTGGTATTGCAGCGGATCACCCGGCACGCAGGTGGATTGTACAGCTGTTACGCCGCCAACACGGAGGGTGAGGGGGTCAGCGATCAGATTCGGCTGAGGGTGAAACGTAAGTACCGTTTTGTGTGTTTTGATTGCGTGGGCATTTGACAGCTTTGTGTACTGTGGATTAACACGCGGCTGATTTATACGGAAATTTGGATCCTGCTGACAAAAGAGTCACTGAGTTGGGTCGAAAGCGCGTTGAATGGGGGTAGTTTCTGGGGACTACCTCAACTGGCAAATGGCTGCATAGAGGTTGCTTAGTCGTTTTCTTCACTGCACTACTCAGACCGCCTCACTTGCTCCAACCATGCTTTTAGTCCCTCTTTGTCCAGGGTTGGTCACCAAAAGTAACTTCATACACCCTGGAAAGTAACCCAAAAGTATCTCAAAGTAACCCGATGTAACCTGGTGTAACCCAAAGTAACCCAATATAAACCAATGCAATGTATTCCAAAGTAACCCAATGTAACTAAAGGTAACCCAAAGTAACCCTTAGTAACCCAAAGTATCCTGAAAGTAACTCGTACACCCTGGTTCTTGGTGACCAACCCTGGCTCTTTGTGTACCTCCGACCTCCTCACTCCGCCTTCGCTCAAAAGAATTAGGCTACCTCAAATCGCGAAAGGTGGGATTTCATGACCGTGGAAACAGGATACAGCATACTTACAGGTTCAGTATATCGGACGATTGCAGATTTCGTTGCACCGTGTGGACGAGAGCAAAACAACACTAGGGAGTAGCGCCAGGATTTGAAAAAGTGACACACACTCGAATAGCAGCGACACAAACACCACTAGTGAATGGGGGTAGTTTGTGGATACTACCTCAACTGGTAAATGGATGCATAGCGGTTGCTCAGTCGTCGCGCACCACCCAGTCGGCCTCCATCGCTCCAACTTTAACTGCTATACTTTGTGTACATTGTTCACGTTTCCCGGCCCCTGGGGCCCGGGCCAAACTAATTGGGACTTGAAATAATCCACCTGTTTCGTAAGGCATTTTTTAGCGGTTAAACATTGAGCTAATGTTGATCAACAGTGCGTTCTAGCGACCAACAGAAACCTCTGTGGCCAACATTGTTGGTCAACATGACCAACAACTGAAAGTGTTGTTTATCAAGGCTGTTGGTCAATTTGTGGATTCATCAGCCAGATTTCTCAAACAGAGCGTTCTGGAGAAGATTCACCTCTGTTGACCAACAGGGACGTTTTGACGAACAACTGTTAAGAGGATGAACGAGTAGTAGGCAAGGTTTAGTGAAGATAAGGCTCCTGGGGGTGTGGCCTGAAGACATTCTGACACCGTAACACAACAGTAGTTTATTGGTCAACACAGTTGATAAACAGAATTTAAGAACCGCTAAAAAAAAGCCTGTTGAGACTGCGCCACCCGATGAAAAATTTGTAGCCTGCGTAGTAGTATGGTCGTAGTACGAAAACGTTGCATGTAATACTATGTAATAGCAAAGAATACTATCATTTTATGTGCCTCAGACTGGTTCAATCTTATGTAGTAGTATCCAGTAGCATCCTGTCTTTCCATTGTAGCATCCGGTCTTACTAATAGTAGCATATAGTAGTATGCAGTAACACGATAGCCTTGAAGTAGAAGCATGTAGTAGAATCGTTAGTACTGCATGCTACTTTTTCGTACTGATCTGCTCTTTTTTATTATCCGTAAAAAGTAAATTCTGATAGCTATCATAAATGAGAGGGTCGAGTCAGTTTAAGCATAAACATGGAACTTCGAGGGCATCTTCAAGATGTCTTACTTAGACCTTAGTTCCTCCTACACGTCCAGAGGCGCTGATGACATCCAAGAAGATTCGCCAGTCTTCTCCCAAATAGTCGCTGCCCGGACACCTTCCCTTCCGGTTGGATAGACGAGTAAGGAGATCTTTGAGACTCTTTTCTAAGATACCTTCTTACTTCGATGTTAGATCTCCTACACCTCGTTGATGGCATCCAGTCGTCTCCCAGATTGTCCCTTCTGGGCTGAATGGGGTTGATGTTAAGGAGATCCTTGAGACTGTCTTAGTTTTTCGCGGGGAGGCAGTAGAGCTCTAACCGTTATCTAAATTCTTTCCTCGCCATTTGTTATCTCATCTTTGCCTACCAGTATACACGTTTCCCGCAGATGTTGTCTTGCACAAAAACCCAGCAAGCCCTTCGTCGGAAAGCTTTTGATCTTTGCCTCTCGAATTTGTAAGGCTTTTCTTTCTTGCACTGGTCTTTTGATGGGTCTTTATCTTTTCCCTTGTGAACTTTCTTCTGACACTCTGAAGATCTGACCCAGATAGGTAGTTTTGTCTAGAGAGAGATATTGCTAGTAAAACCTAAAATTTAGAGTAAGTGTTATTTTGTGTATTTTGTAGGTTATTTCCCTTTCTTGTTCTTCTTTTGTTGTTTACTCCATCGTCGTGCCTTCTGCTTCTTCTGATGGGTTAAAACTAAAATCGTCATTGGGTTCCTGCATTCAGTGACCTGTTTAACGCATATTCTGGAATGCCTCGTTAGACGAATCGTTATTTTTTTTTTTTTTTTTTTTTTTTTTTTTGAATTGCCATGTAGTATCTTTTCCGTTCTTCCTGCCCAATATGATTTTGCCAGCTTCCACTTTCCCTCGGTGACGCCATATATTTAGTGTCACCTACACATTCCTCTATGTCTACATTTGATTTTTAATATTCTTTCTTGTTCCCTCTTTTAACCCTTATTTCTCATTTCACCATTTTCAACACATCTTTAAAACCATAAAATTTTCTTTACTCTTTCCTTCCTTAATATCTCCTTTCCTTAAAACTTTCATTCATTTAAAAACTTAATATGTACAAAAATACTATCCCTCGTTATTTTTTTGCAACCAAACCAACAAGACCAAAGGTGTCGATGGGATCCCAAAAATCTAAGATTTGATCCAGACAATTGGGTCTTGTCTTCGCCAGGCTGACCATCAGAGAAAACCGAGTTCAGATATTTTATCTACCTATCTATCTCCACCTCTATAAGCCATATCTATTTTGACGATACTGACCGAAACTTCCTGCTTTATACTACTGCCAAATTTGCGGTTTGGCCCGAATTCCAAGCGAACTACTAGTCCAGCAAAAAAAGAAAATTCAGAAACGAAACCGGCGTATCTCCTTATCTCTATAAAGAACATCTAATCTACTTTAAATAAAATTTTGACTTAAAAAAAAAATGCGGGTACAACCGGATTCCTGACTAATTATATGTCCGGGTAAAAAATGATCATCATATACAGACTCAGCGTCTCTTCTTACCCCTAAATCTATCATCTAATCAACTTCAGATAAAGCTTTTGCTTTTAACATATTTTCCGGTTTTGGCCGGATTACAGGCGAACTAGTTGTCCGGCGAGAAAATGGTTTTCACCATCGGGTTCAGCATGTCTTCTTACCCCTAAATCAAACATTTAATCAACTTCAAATGAAACTGTTACTTCGAACCAACTTTCCGGTTTTGGCCGGATTCCGGACAAACTACTTGTGCGGCGAGAAAATGATTTTCACCATCGTGCTCACCATGTCTTTTACCCCATAATCGACTATCACATTAGCTGTTTAAAAATATTTTGTTTGTCCCTTTATTTCAACCCCCACCCCCAAATATACGGCTACAGAGCTCATCTACGAACTCGACCTTACCCTTGACCCACACAATCCTCATACCAAGTTTCACCAAAATATCTCATTCCCTTCGAGAGTTATCGTGCTTACAGACGGACGGACGGACGGACAATTTTTGCGACGTCATAGGTATCCCTCCAGTTACGTTTTGGGATCCCAAAAAGTGGGTTTTGTCCTGGAGACATTAACAACACAAATTTTGTTTTACCTCTTCGCACTTCCTGCGTCAAAGGATGCCTTTCCGTCATAGGGAATCCCTTTTGCAGTGGCATTTCTTACAATCTTTTTCATTTCCATCTCCGATACCAAAACCCTTTTTTTTAAAATTAAATCTCTAAAAAAAAATAAAAAAAAAAAATATATAAATAAATGTTCATTTGACCGTACTTTACATACAAAATTAATTAGTACGATTAAATGAAAAACTTTTAAGTTGTAATACTATAAGCTCCTAACTGTATCCTATATTGTTTTTTCTTGAGAGAGTTAAGACAGACGATATGTTTTAGTCTTTGTTGTTTTTATATATTTGAGGTATATAATCGCAATAAGCTATGCAGAACAGAAATTCGAGTGATCGGCTTCGCCCGTGAAGGAATTTGTATCATAAATTTAACTGAATTGATTTGAATCAATAGTGAACTTGCCGTATTCCAGATCAGTGCTAAAAGCGGACTACACTGTAAAGATATTCTTGCAGTTTTTGCTACTAGGATTAGTCTTGTCTCTAAGAAGATAATCTTATCTCTAATTCAGATTAGTCTTATCTCAGTAGAGATAAGATTAATCCCAGTAGCAAATACGGCAGTTAACTTTAACACCTTACAGTGGAGCGTCTGAAAGTCGTCCATTGTCCCATTATCAACAGCAGTGACAGAGCTAGTAAAATATGGATGGACAAGATAATGAGCAGAAAATCAATAGCTTTCACTTCCTACTCCAAAGACAGTATTATACCAAGTCCTCAATTGCTTGGGAAACAGATTGCAGGTTTTCCTCTCATCAGCTTGTGGTTTTGTTTTACCATATCTGTCACAAGTGCTGATCTTTCAACAATTCACTTTTTTCCAACAATGCCTCAGAGCAGGAGCATCACGACTAGAGGGGCGCCAGTCGGTAAAAAATAGCCGAGTCAGCGCGAAGCTCCACAATTTTTGTTTGTAAACAGTCAGTTTCTCGTAAAATAGTCCATTTTTCTTGAAAATAGTGGTTTCTCTTAAAATCAGCCGATTTTTCGTCAGCACAGTCGTTTTTTCTCATTAATAGTCGTTTTTATCTGCAGAAACAGTCGGTAAAAATGACTAGCCATTCGGTAAAAATGACCAGCCAGTCGGTAAATACCTTGCCCCCCCCCCTCAATATTTTGGCTAGTAACGCCTCTGCCTCAGAGTTCTTCCCGAGTAATTTCATTTTCCCAAACAATTTTTTATTCCCATTTCAGTGAAAAGTTTCAGCATTAAAGAATTTCATACACGCATGGGTTAGGTGACATTTTTCGTGGTAGGCATACAGAATTCATCCCCAGTAACTTAAAGCTGCACTAGGAGAGTGGCCGACCTTCTGCTGCACCCCCCCCCCCCCTAATTGTCTTTCATCTTAAAACATGAAAAGGGTCTTTACGTTGTTTGCCCTTTTAGTCTTGCTAATAGGCGATGCTTTAAAGGTTTTAGAGCTGGGGGTGTTCGTTTAATTTATTGGTTGGAATCAACGTTCCAGTGGGTGTTTGCGACAACTCTGTTGCTGTAGGCTAAAAGCAAACACTTCCGTCTCGCTCAGAGTGTTGAAGTAGGACCAGTGTGCCTGCTCTGTTGGTGAGCTTTACTCAGGAAAAAATATGCATAGGCTTCCGATTCGTAAACTTTAAGAGATGAGAAATCAGTGTTATCGGTAATTTTCTGTGAATAAAATCTACGCACCCCCATACAAGACACGGTTGTAGCTTTTATGGAAGCGTTATATATTTTGTTTTGTTGGATGAGCGATTAAAATAAATGAATCGAATTGAAAAAAATGTTGAAGGCTTAAGTACATTTGGGTGGGTTTGGTTTGCGGATTGGTAAAAGAGGGTTTGGGTGGGGGTTGCAAATTTCGATACGAAACCATCCGACAAGGCCCAACTTCGGCATATATCACTATGTCATACGCGAGAGTGCCAGGCTAGTGTTGGGGTGGTAGTAGGCACGAGACGAAGAAAACAAAATCCTATCTAGGGGACTTTATTATGCACAGTACCTAAGTGCTTAACCCCGTTCAACTGTATTTTCATGATTTTAAGTTTCGTTCGTTACAATTCCATTCAGTTCAATTCAAATAATTTATTTCCTCCAGAAATCGGAGAGTAAAAAATATAGTAAACACATACATAACTGGCCAAAAATATAAAACGACAACTATGACATAACAAGGCCGTACATTACAAATCGGCGAGTACATTACAAAAAAGACAAGACTAGGATTATACAAACAATTACAAAAATAGTTAGCCAACGCATAGTCATGCCCGTATCAACATTTCTACATCTTGTCTCATTCAGCATTTCTTTGGAGAAGTCCCTCAAACCTTCGACAGAAAAGTATAAAGTCATGGTTGGCGTCAGAAGCATGAAACCTGGAATAACTTGGTATCATGCTATTTTGTGTTCATTAGCATTTCAGCATTCTTCCTGTACCACACTGTAAAGATAACCTTGCAATATTTACTACTAGGAGTATTCTTATCTCTAATTCGGATTAATCTTATCCCAGTAGAGATAATATTAATCCCAGTAGCAAATACTGCAGTCAACTTTAATCGTTACTGTGAGAAACTAGGAGAAACTTTTTACAGTGCATATGTGTATGTATTATGCACAGAAAATCCCCAAAGGTCATGGTACAAAACAATGAAGTTCAGCAGATACTAGCTACATAATTGAACACACTTTTAAACAAAAACTAATTATATAATTAAAATATGAAAAGGGGCCTATGTCTTAGTCCCAAAGTACAAATTCTGACAAATTTTTACTTTTCCAAAGATCTACTGCTGAGCATGTTTCCATTAGAAAACTAGAAAATGGGGAACTCCACTAGAATAATAAATATCCCGATTCTGACGCCTAACACTCGAGCACTGCTGGTGTTTTATGTTGCATGACATTCTGGCGGAGTGAGGACTTTTGTTTACCCACCCTCGAAGACCTTTACATCCGGACATGATTACCTAATTAGGGATCCCTCCTCGACACTATTGACACGCCGTTATTTTCACACGGAATTTTTTAGTTGTCGGCTTGACTCAAACGCTCTCCTGGAGCCCTTATCCTGGAAATGGTCTTGAGGGGTTGGCTACTTTCTCCAGACTGGAAAAATGGTCTAATCAAAATGCCGTTTATTTGACCATCAGGATCATTACACTGGAAGTTTTTCTGGGCTAAAATAAATCGGTAAAAAATTCTGTTTAAGTGAGCCATTTTCACACACGAGTACAATTTTGTTGTGATTGTGGTTAGGATATATAAGATCTTCGGCCCAAAGATATCAAACTCAGACAAATCCAGACATTGGTACTGTCTATTTCATTTCCAAGTCTGCTTGTCTATTTTCTAAAGTCAAAATGCTTTTAAATTAATTAAAATTTCATTTTTTTGCTAAATTACCAAAACGGGTGTCCCGACTCTTTTAATTGCCCTGGGGTTCTGAATCTCTATTTCCCGGGTCTGTTTCTGACCCATCTTTAAAAAGTTGGGTCGCGAGTCATCAGCTTAACCCCGCACAGTACGGTCTTTGTCATGTTGTCAGTCAGTTTTACTAGAAGAATATGTTTATTACCCATCCTTACTTAAAACATGATATGAGTGCGGAGAAAAAGAAAAGAAAATAGATAAATCGCAAGATTTGAATTTGAAACCAAAAGAAATATGAGAACTATTGCCTGGTGGCTGGATAGAGGCTGTTTAAATGTCAAAAAATCCGCCAATGAAGAAACGCGGTTTGCTGAGTATGTATACCGTTAACAGCTTTTGTATAGTCTTTTCAAAGTAATACTGCACAACTTGTACATTTTGGTTTTTATTGATTCTGTCTACCGTCCCCCCCCCCCCCTCGTGCCCGAGGCCATGACATTACGGGAATTCTGACCCTACATTTACTAACTCAGTGAGATACCATGTCCCTTGTATCATTACGAAGTAAAGATCCGAGTACTGGTCAATTAAATTAAATTAAATTTTATTTGTAACCCGGCTAGGTATAGACGAAGTAATTAAAATTCAGTAAACCGGAACATCATGGAGCTCCATGGGTGGTTACAGTTTTCCTTCATGCCGTTGATGGAAAATTTGTAATTTATTATCATTTGTAAATATTTAGCTGTTATTTCTTCTGTATACACGCCCCCTCCCCTGCCTGCTGGGACCTTATGGGAAATCTGACCTTGCATTTACTAGCTCAGTGACACCATTTCCCTTGCACCATTACCAAAGGAAAGTGCCACGTGAAAGAAATTGCCTTTCCCGGTCCCTAATGTGTTCGACGTGTTGTCGCCGACATTTCTCACACAGCGCAACTATGATTTCATTCCTTGGGGAATGAGCTCGGAAGATGCTTTTTGTTTGCCTTCTTTCGTTAGAGGGAAGATTTCGCTTGTCAGGACATGAATAAGGGAAAAGGACAGTGAGAGAGGTAGAAGCAGTCAGTTCCCAAGTGGACAAGGTCCGGTGTGTGCTTTCTTGCGCATTTTAAATTGACGAGGAAGTTTTTGTCAAAGAAAGTTTCTATGGAAAGTTTATATTTTATGCCATATACCCAGGCCCGTATCCAGGAATTTATTTCGGCGGGGGGGGGGGGAGGGGGGGGGGGCCTTTCGGTGGGGGTTTTTGCCTGCTGGTCGGACAAAAAAGTAAAAAAAACAAAGCCTATACAAATCTTTATTTTTTTATGTTTCGGGGGGGGGGGGGGGGGGTCAACCCCCTACCCCCCCCCCCCCCCCCTGGATACGGCCTTGCATATACCGATCACTTTTCCGTCCGTCGGTCAGTCCGTGATGCCGAGTTAGGGTACTTCCAGATCTGCTAGGACGATAAAACTTGGCACGCATATCAGGGACCCGACCAAACTAACTTGGAAATAATCTGTTTCCCGATCCGACCATTGAGGGAGTGGATAGGAGGGGGAATTTGAACAATTTGGTAGTGCTTAACTCACGAATTGAAACTCCCATTTGAAGTCCGGACCGGATTCGACAGGGAGTTTGGGGGGGGGGACCAAGAAAACTTGAGAAACGGTTAGAATGGAGGAATCGGAGTGAAATTTGCTAGGAAGAACAGGCATTTGCTCTAGATGAATCTTTACTCAATTAGACTGGATCCGGACACTTTAGGGTAGGGGGCGGAGCAAGCAAGTAAAAATAAATCCTTTGTATTTCACTCGGAACTATACAAGACCCAGAACATGATATACAGTTATATTCAGTTTATTTATGATTTAGTTTTGGAGGAATAGATTGGTTGCTCTTATTGTATCGCTCTTAGTTTGGAATACGTGAGTTACCTTGTTAGTCGGTGAAGAAGGTTGCCGAAAATGAAAAGGAAACCCTTTGGCAGTCCTGTGCTGTTTTCTGGCAGCATTTCTCGACCCCTAGCCGGGTCTATAGGGGAATGTGCGGTGAAAACAGTCGGATGATATTACTGTCAAGAACCAAACTGTCTTCACCAAACTAGAAGAGAAGCCGTTGAAATTAAGAAAAACCGTTCAGATATAAACCGAGGCACAGGCGAGTAATGACTACCAGAAACATGGAATGGCATCATCGGTGAAAGAAAATTCAGAACCCAAGCTCTCCTCCAGGGCAAAACCAAAGTTGAAAAACCAACACGCGATGATAACAACGACCCAATTGAGCAGCAAAAACAGCAGCCGTGTCCAAAATCAAATCGCGACACCAACCTCATTCACCAAAACCAGTTACCTAAGCTAGAATCTTTAGTTGTTTTTCACAACCCCACTTTCCAACTTGAGCCTGAAGAGGACCCTTACCAAGAAGGGCCAAGAAATCGCTCTTGTAAAATTCAGCTGACGTATCCGTTTGCCACGATCAACAGTGTAAACAACAGAACTCAAGAGAGTAGTGGCTCTCTGAGTTCCCAAGAGAGTAGGCCTAGTTTCAAGGTATTGCGCTCCACAGTACCTTGAAACTCGGAAACCTATAACGCCGTAATCCCTTCCGCTACCCTCTACCCTTGGAATAGCAAGAGCGATAAGAATCTTAGGATACCAGTTTTATAACCCTGGCAATGTGGCAAAGGGAAGAGCCTTTTGGGTGATGTGGTCTAGCCAACGGTCCCTGGACATAGGCTCGTTTAGTTTTTCAGTCAATGATATGTTTCAGAGGTATAAACTGACTCTTTACCAGACTAAAAAGTCGGGTGTAACATCCGGACACAGCAATACAGGAGAGAGCGTCCTAAGTTATATGGATGCTGCATCCTACAACATTATGCTAAAATTCTTGAAATTTCTTGTCTATGGTCCGGAATTCCTAAACGTGGGACTGTATACACCGTTAAAAAATGTCTCCTAGTTAGGATTAAAGTTAACTGCAGTGTTTGCTACTGGGATTGATCTTATTTCTACTAAGATAAAGTTAATCCGAATTAGAGATGAGATTGTCTTTTTAAAGACAAGATTAATCCCAGTAGCAAATATTGCAAGATTTTTTTCTAGGTATTGTTGCTTGCTGTATCATTTGGTTTTCATATCCTTCTACTCGTTACACATTCTGTTCATCCAGGTGCAACACTGTAATAAATCAGCAATGATACGAGAAAATATTCATTATTTGGTGAGAACCCAGCAAAATTATGATTGTATTATCAGTATTGTTTATTTTCCCTTGGAATGAACTAGAGGGGTGTAAAAATGGAGGAAACAGTTGACAAGAAAATTTATATGGCAGCGTGACTTGCAGTGAGCAGTCAAAAAATTGCAAACATGCTGGGTAAAATTCGCGCAGTTGGAAATTAGTGGAATGGAAAAGTTTCTGCCAAGTTTTTGTTTTGGGAAATCCACCAAGGTTCACTGAAAGCGGTATCGTCAGGTGTATAATATTAGTATCAATGCTGCGACCCATTCATTAACATTAGTTCTTTAAGGTACTGCAATGAGCATTTAGGTAACGTATAAGGTAAGGTAGACTACAGTTATATTGACGGTAGTGAAAAATTCAAGTGGCATAAAGGTGATAGACATGCCAGAAAAATAAGAAATTACGCTTTGTTCATCCTAATTGATTTGAGGCATTACAAATACAAAAAAAAAAAAAGACAAAAAAAACACACATCAGCACGAGAATTTTAGGACAGGATTTAATCTTGCATGTAGGCTATAGACGTCAGTGCGAAAGCCTATGCCAATCGCTGGGTGTATCTAGTGTTTGGTATACCCTATGCCTAACGCTGGACACACTATGTCAAATGCTGGATACTTGAACCCAATAAAATATTGATGATTTGACTGAAGCTCAGAAATCATCTATAGTTGGGTAGGTCAAGAATAGGGTATCCAACGTTAGGCATAGGCTATGCCAAACGCTAGGTATACCCAGCGATAGGCATAGGGTATCCTAAAATCAGGGGTTTGTGTTTGATTGATAGATGTAGACTAAGTCTGATGGGATTTCTTTAATACGAATTTTACGGGCGTATAAATACGGACTTTAAATAGTACACTATAATTCTTTAATTTGTCCATAACATCTCGTCGCAAGTGAACTAACATTCCACGTAAATACACCACGAAAAGAGTCTTTATATCAAATTCACGGTAATTGGAATTATCAGGGCTGAAATCACAACAGGGATCCTGCCTCAGAACAGGGATTCTGATTTAAGGAAGAAGAAGAAGAAAACCAAATAACAGGGATCCTGACTTTTTTTTGGCGCTTCAAAATCGGGGTCAATTTAAGCCTGGAACTTATAAATAAAAAATATAAAAGGAACAGAAGTAGTATAAGTCTTTCATCTTCCCCTCGCTCACATGTAGGCCTCCTTGGCCCTTGTTTCTAAACTAGTGGACTCTCTTCGGTCTTGCCCCTTACCGACCAAGAGAAATCGACTTTTTTGTCTAGTCAAACATGGAGGCTACTTGAAAAATAGATGTCTGTCTTTTTTCCTCCCCAGATGACGCATATACAGGGGCGGATCCAGCCTGTCGTTCTAGGGGGGGCGATTCTTACCGAAAAGAGTGGGGGTATTTTTGTCGGCCACAAGGCTGATTTTTTTCGTGTTTTAAGTGTCCCTGTCGGTCTATTATTTAACGAAAATGTGGTTTTCATATATTACAATAATGCTTACAAAAACTGTACTTGGTCAACTTACAACTGTTTACAAGAAAAATTCAAGCTTCCTGGCTCCACTGTTCGGAAACCTGTCTGTCAAAGCGTCTTTTGTCCGCGTTTTCCGACATTAATATCGCTTAAACGACGAAAGTCCTCGTGACGGATGTTCAAATTTCACTAGACACTTGAACGAAATGTTTGTTTTTACCAGGTCCGGTTGCGTTGCGTCTCGAATCTAGCTAAAATTTACCGGGTGAACTGCTGCTATGCTATGAGCGAGCTATGAGGTGAGAAATAGTCGAGGCTAGCTTGACAGAGGAAAAGCTGTGGGTTGAACGTAGTGTAAAAGGTTCTAGAGTCTAGTTACAGTAGTTAGAACATGCATTAATGCAGACTTCCCTAAGTGCAGTAAACAAAACAAAAAAATTACAGCCCGTCTAGGGGGGGCGATCGCCCCCCTCGCCCCCCCCCTGGATCCGCCCCTGCGCATATATCAGGTCAAAGGCGCAGAGTAATGGAATGTCGCGGGATCCCGTGGGAAATGGTCCATCTTCGAATAGTCCGGGACAAATATATTCAGCTTGAGCAAAGTCCCTTAGCAAATCTCCTCGAGATTGGTATCAGGTCTTAGATAAATCGGTCCCTGACCGACTATGACCTTGCAAGGGAGTAGAATTTCGACACGAGCAGAATGTTTTCCTTGAAGAATCGGGTGGAATTCTGTCGGATTTTTTTTTTTTTCAGTGGCGTTAATGTGAAAAGGATTGGGGTGTGTAGATATAGGATGTTGAAGGTAGCGAGTGATTTCGATGACAGGGAACTCAAACACGGCTTAGGGGCATCAAAAAGAAGAAGACAGTGACGGAGTACGTCAAGAAAATAAAGAAAAAGTGAAACGAACATCAATTAAAACACTGCTAATCTATACAAATATCGTACGCCATTCGTGACGTGAATCCAGAAGGCTAAGAAAAGCCCGCATGCGGATCCGTCAAATCATATATTCCTAGTGCTATTGATGTTGAACGTTGACATTAAATGCTGCTCTCTTCGTCCTTTAAACCAGTCGTAATGTAATCTCTGTTTCAGACCGACCAGCCTGTCGAGCACATCAGCAACTGGCCTATGGGGCTGCTAAACAGCTCACTACCCTGATAACCTGTTCAGTCGACTCCTATCCTGCGGCGAAACATTTCCGCTGGACGTTCAACTCCTCTGATGAGCAGGTCAACCTTTCTGATTCTTCCACTTCCTCGAAAGATGGCAGCAGCAGTGTTCTGCGATACACCCCTAAGACGGAATACGATTTTGGGCCAGTGTTGTGTTGGGCGACCAACGAGTTGGGAACTCAGGACGAGCCGTGTGTCTTCCAAGTTTATCCCGCAGGTAAGTCTTATCGAGACACCGTTGAACACGATGCAGGGGGGGGGGGGGGGAGGACTTGCCACTTTTATTCGTTATTTGTCGACCATGCCAAAAGAACTGGCGTACGCTCATCGAGAGCGCCAATTAGGTCAATCTCGCCGCACATTTTAAGAGCTCGGTCTATAGTTGGTGTGTTTAATGTGCGCACAAAAACACCGAGGGCATTGGAAAAAAATGCAAAATAAAAACAAATGATTCATCTTAATGCCCATTACCATGTTTCACTGAGAAAATTAACAAAAACGAGTGATTTCCAAGTGATTTATGTTCTTTATGTATATATTATATATTATAATTTAGTGGTCGACGTATTTAGTGTCATGTAGGCGCTACGGGTTAGATCAGTAAAAATATCATATATCTATCGATCATTATTCCAAGAACCTTGTTTTTTTCTTTTTCTTTTGGGGAACAAAATCTGGATAGTAGTGTTTAAATTTTTAAAGTTTAACAATGCCAAAACAACTGGCCTCGGTTCACCGGGATTTAGGTCGATCTCGCCGCACGTTTTAAGAGCTCGGTCCATAGTTGGTGTGTTTAATGCACAAAAACACCGAGGGCATTGGAAAAAAATAATACTAAATGAACACTAATAATTAAGGTTAATGCCAATTAATCTAAGAACCTTAGGTTTTTTTGTTCTTGTGGGGAATATTAAGGCAAAATTGGATTGTAGTGTCTAAAGTTTTAAAGTTGGGAAGGAGGTGTGGGGGGTTTGTTTTTATTGTAATATAGTTCGAGTATAATGAAGTTGTTTTTGCCACCATAGTAGAGGTGCCCTGTGGCAGAAGGGCACCTCTCAGTTTGGGTTGTGCTCCTTCGTTTAGTATTTTATTTTTATATTTTTATAGTATTTATAAGCTTTTCATTTTAAATTGTAGTAATTTTGTTTATTGTAAAAAATGGAGGAGAAATCTTGACAGAAAAAGTGAAATTAAGGTAGAAGTGGTAAAGAGATTAAGAATAGCTAAAATAGAAAGACTCGGTGCCACTGAGAGGAGGAGGAGGGAATTGAAATAAGAACCCTGTTCGATGATAAGCCTCGAGTAACGCCCCAGTTCAGTTCAGTTCAGTTCAGTTTATTTGTACGACCAAATACATTTAACTATGATGCTCAGGCCCTTACCCAGGAATTTATTTCGGGGGGGGGGTGCCTTTTTGGGGGGGGGATGCCTGCTGGTCGGACACAAAAGTACAAAAAACACACAGATCAGAGGGAAAAGTCTATAAAAATCATTAATTTTGTGTGTTTCGGGGGGTGTTTCAACCTGGATACGGCCTTGATGATGTCAGTACCCAACCCCAAGAAAGATGGAAAAAAGCACTTGCAATTGGGTGGGTACATAAAACTCAATTATTTAGAAACAAAACAAAACGAAAAAAAGCACTACAATAAAAAATAATTACCAATCTCCAAATCCCCAAATTTTCACCCTAAGCACACAGTCTTTCATGCTTCTTACCATCTATTCATTTCATTGAATGCACGCTCTCCAAATATCTCCCTTCCCATTAATGACTATCTCACTCGTACATTAATAAACCACACTCTCGACATGCACCTTTTCCGTTCCGGCTTGATTTCGTTTTAAAGTTTAGAAATGTTAGTTTTTTACATTTTTTTATGTGTGCTAGTAGTAAACTAGATAAGTAGGCTAATGGTTGCAGATTGACGGACCTATACAGCGGACACCCGTAATGAAATTTTTGAAACCATAATATAATAGTAATATTAAACAAGAGCTACGAGCTCATATGGCACTTGTACGAGTAGGCTGTACAAGAAAGTAGATGAGAACGTCACAAAATACACCCGCCATCCAAAAATGCGGTTCGGAAATAGAAATAGGATATTTAGTTTCACTCATTTCTGAGCAGTTCCGGCATCGTCTCGATTGTCTGTAGCAAATGCACATGACTGTTCAAACTTTCACCCCAATAAATCCATTTGTTTGATCCCTAGACGTGCTACACGATTTCCGGTACCCACTCTATCTCCACCTACCGTGGCCGAATCTGGTTCGGAATATAAAAAATCGACCACCTAAAGCATCTTCTTTTATACCATCTATCAAGTTTTTACTCGAATCTGAGCATTTTTGGAAAGTTCCGGTACCCCCCCCCCCCCCCCTCCCACCAACGTTGTCGGAGCCGGTTCGGGCCCAATCTCTTAATTCCCTGTTCCTGTCCATCAAGTTTTACTGAAATTGGAGCTTAGCCTATCTGCAAGTTTCCAGTATCCCCCCCCCCCTACCTTGGCGGAATCCGGCTCGGACGCCGAATAACAATTCTAGGCCGCATAAACTCGGCACTGTTGAATTTGCATCTCATTCGGTCCATCCGTTTGGTTTTTGTGCATGTCAAAGGTCCCCCCACCCCCAATTCCCCTAATCGTGGTCGCATATGGTTCGAACGCATGTTTTACATGTCGAGGCCATCGATTCGTATCACCCATGAAGTTTCACTCGAATCAGACCACTCGTTTGCAATTTATAGAAGTCAATTTCCATATTTCTCTTCTCTTGCTCCCCAAAAAATGCTCGGATCTAATCTAGGAACGGAAGTTTCCGGGGGTATGTTGTGTCAAGATAATTCGGGTCGCTAATATGCCTGCAAAGTTTCGTTGTCGTTTTACATCTGGAACTATTCTAACTCACGACTACCGGAATTCCAGGAAACCCCCTCCAACTCCCCCCACAAAGCCCCAAAACCATCTGACTCCGTCAATTTCATCTAGGCCTAATGCTTGTTCCATCCATTAAGTTTCGTCCCAATCCCTCTGCTTGTAGAGTTTCTTGAGTTTCCCCCCCCCTCCATCCCCACAGGTATCGGACCCGACCCGGACGTGACACTGAACGTCCGAGGCGATAGCTCACCAGACGGAGTTTCATTCAAATCCGATCACCCGTTCAAAAGTTATGCACGCCACTAGATTCCGGACTCCCCATCCACCCACTCCCCCCACGATGGTCGGGTCGGGGAAACGGCTGTTCTCAAGTCAATCTGTTCGGATCCTTGACATACCTGCCAAGTATCATCGCCCTAGGACATCAGGAAGTATGCCGAACTCGCGGGATCGCTAGAAATCCGGACCCCCACCCCAACTCCCCCACAGTGCCCTGATCCGGTTCGGTTATGTCAATGACGTGTCTAGGACTTGTGCTTGTTTTTCCCACCAAGTTTCATCCCGATCCCTCCACTCTAAGCGTTTCTCAAAATTTCCGGTTCCCTCCTCCAACTCCCCCCAGTGTCATCGGATCCCGCCCGGATTTAAAGTGGGATGTCTGAGACACGAGGTCATCCTAAATATCAACTTTCATCAAGATCCGATCACCCGTTCGCAAGCTAAAAATACCTAAAATTTTGGTTTCACCCTCCCTCCACTCCCCCCCCCCCAGATGGTCGAATCGGGGAATTGACGATTTCCTATTTAATCTGGTCGGGTCCCAGACATGCCTGTCAATTTCCATCGTCCCAGTACATCAGGAAGCACGGAACTCGCGGAATCACTACAAATTCGGACTTCTCCCCCCCCCCCAACTCCCCCAAAGTGAGCGGATCCGTTCCGGTACTTGAACCAAGTTTCATCCGGATCCCTCCACTCTAAGTGTTTTCCAAGATTTCCGGTTTCCCCCTCCAACTCCCCCCAATGTCACCGGATCCGGTCTGGATTTAAAATGGAGGGTCTGATACACGAAAACCGGGACCGACAGACCGACAGACCGACTGATGGACAGAAATTACAATCGCTATATGGCACTTGAGTAAGCTCAAGTGCCATAAAAACCCAAATTTCACGAAGAAAGGCAAGTAGTGTTGACATAGGCAAAGCAAAAAAATAATACTCAACGTAACTATACAAATACACTAACACACAATACGGGGGTAAGGGGGTGTTGTGGTGAAAACGGGAATGGGCTTGTCTCGATAGCTCCCTGTGTAGTAGTAGAAATGTCTGTGAAATGTTTAGAACTCCGAACTTCTGAACGATAAATTCTATTTCGTTGCCAAGGGGATAATAAAGAAGAAATTAACAAGAAAGAACGTAAGTTTTTTCAGAGAGATACGGTTTTCTTTTACAGAAGAGGATATGGTCCAGAAACATAGAAAGTCGTCGTAAAAAGTTGAGAAGAGCCAAACAAGTGCTCGTAAATTGTATTTATTTATTTTTTCGTTACGTCAAGGGCAGTTCGTTTGGTAGAGAACTTGTACTAGGAATGCCCATCCCTCTGAAAGAAGTAACTAGCGGGATAATGAAGTTTTTGCAGATAAATAAGAACACAGGGACAAAACACTTGAAAATAACTTTGAGTAAATAGTAATAATTGATTTAGTACTCGTCGAGTTGAGAAGTACTTCAGTTATACTTAAGTCGGTTACTTGTGGTTCTACTTAAGTACAACTCTCCAGAGTAAATAATTGCTCGAATCTCAAGTACCAGTAAATTTTCATGTAGGCTACTGTCTCAAGTGTGTTGTGCTTAAATCCCATCTTTTTGACCGTTGAGATGCTTCTTTTGCAGCATTTGTCCCACAGTTAAAAGCGTGCAGAATTTTGTTTTTAAGAAACTCGGGCAGTCTGTGCACCTTGGTAAGCATACACTGTAAACAAAAAATCTTGCAGTATTTGCTACTGGGATTAATCTTGTCTTTATTGAGATAAGACTATCCCTAATTCGGATTAATTTTATCCCAATAGAGATAAGATTAATCCCAGTAGCAAATACTGCATCCTTATTCGGAGAAACTGTTTACAGTGTATGAGACGGTGGGAGCTCAATTTAAAACTGTTTCCCCAAAGCATAGTACATTAAATGCTACCTAAGTACACCTCACCTAGTGACTCTAAGGTCTACTTAGGTACATTTGTTGTCAGATTCTTAATTCTTGATTAAACTTCAAGTACTTGATACTTAATACAACACAGTAAGGAAAATGGGGATACTCTTTTTAAACATGACGAGAGTAAACTTCAAATACAATTCTAACAGGCCTCAGGTAGCCAAGGTATTGGCATTCATCCGAAGATGAGCTGATTCACTGTATTGTAAGCTTATAGACTAGAAAGCCGATTCAGGTTCAGAAGGTTAGTGGAAGGTACTTTACAGAGGTATTTGGGAAGTAGCCTACACTTGGGAAATTTTGATTTTCGAAGGTACACTTGGAATCGAAACAAAATTGATTTTAACATGACGATAGGTTTAGTGAGATTCACTGAGAAATTCCTTAGAGGTGTTAAAGAGAAGGAGTCTAACATTTACAACAATTTGACATTTAAGTCACTAGTTATAAGCAAGACTTGTTAAGATATTTGTGATCTAGCAGTGAGCTACGGAAGTACATGACAGGGCGAGGAGAAAACATCTCTATGAGTCAAGGAGACAATTCAGTTTTTAGTTGGTGTTCGTGAAAAAGAAACAACAATATTCTGTAGTTTCTATTTCTTTCAATGCCGAGTTTGTGGTGGGAAGAAAAGGTATGTCCATGAAACTTGTTGTATGTCACTATTCGCATTGAAAAATTCATGAACGGGTAGAGACATGAACCGTTTGGACCAAAGGGTTAATACGGTTTCTGATATTTGTGAATGAGGGTGTATGATTTTCCAGAAAAAAAAGGTACAATTGTTTTCACAATAATAGTTTTATCGACTAGTAGTGGTACCCCCCCCCCACCCCAGCCATACCAATCAACTCCTTTAACCCATCTGTGGAACAGGAGCCTCTTCGCTCCAACCATCTTGAAGAAAAGGCCCGGATTCTCCTAGCCAGCCCCCTCTTTCACATTACATACGTCGTCATGTCGAAATTTGTTTTGTTTGAGATCGAATTGAGAGCATTGTGAGGAAGAAACACATGGATCTCAAATGAAATGCCTGGCGTTCCCTCCGAAATTTGTGTATGCTTTTGAAACATTTGTTACTTAATTAAGGAAGCTAGACTCAGGGCCGGAAGGAGGATTTTACAGGAGCTAGAACCATTCTCGCATTTGCAATTATATGATGAGGTATTATTCGAAAATAAAATCCTATCGGGCTAAAGGGGATCAAAAATACTGACACCATACCAACCCCGTTACGAACGCACTTGAAATCAACCAAATTCACGAAGAAATATATCGATGTTACTCCCAATCCCTTTATTTCCCAAATCCCCTCTATTTAAACTCCCCAATACTCCACCCTATTAAAGGGTGGAGTAATGGACAATTCCCAACACTAACACATCAAGTGGAAAATACCTTAATCTCCTCCACACATCGAACAGGAGTAAGGACCATCTCGCTTTCTAAATTTTCGCAAATACTTTCTTCTCTGACCCGGTAGTAAGCTGTCATCCCTCATAGAAACTACCCACTGACGTTCCTCAGTACCCAGATTTGCTTTTGAATGAACTTCCTCACCCCAGTTCTCTTTGGCTTTTTGTTTTTTGTGTTAGTTTGTTATTTAGTATAGTGAAGCAACGCAAATTAGCTGTCAGCTACGATGTTGTCTAAATAAATCTATCTCTCTCTCTCTCATCCTGGTCTCTTAACCTCTCTTACACCATTTTACAACCCCCCCCCCCCCCCCTGACCTAATGACCTCGGTTTAGCTCAGAGATTTCGTATTATACAAACCATCTACAATTAAGAGTGTGTTCCACCCTACTTACCGTAGTTACTACGCATGACGTCACGGATTTTAGCTTCTTCTTTTGCGTCAAGGCTGGAACCCGTTTTGCTATTTTCGGAAAAATATCATGCCACGGACTAATCGGGCCAATCAGGGCACAGAGATCCATTCGTTGTTACCGCGCTTATTACGCTCCCGAGCGTGGTAAGAAAATAGTTACTATAATAATAATAATAATAATAATTTATTTGTAACCCACTGCACAAAACAATGTGAGGATAGTGGAGTAAAGAAGAGAAAGAAACAAATAAACAACTGAAGAAACACTAATACAACAAAATAAACACACAAAATCAACAGAACAAACGGATGAGCCCGTGATATGGAGTAAGCCGTTCAAACGCTTGTCCAGATAAATTTTTATGAAGCTCCTGGAGTTTTGCCGTTATATCAGGGGCTTTGTATTTTCGGATTATTTTCCGATTTCGGTACGATATAGGTAAATAAAGCAGGTATTTACAGTATTTGTAGTAGCATGTACGTAGTTTACGTATGTCGCTCTTTTTCAATAAAATAAAAGTCCCAGAAAGATAAAGTATAGAGTGGTCGCAAAAAACTGAATACAAAGAGACCAAAGCCTTACGGTTATACTTAGACCGGTTTGACACAATCTTAGAATATCCAAATTTTATCTTTTTGCAAGCTTCAGATACTACAGACTGGCGAAAGGACGAAGTATTTTTACAAACTGTTAAACCAAGCCACCGAAAGTTTTCAACGGAGGGAATGGATGTATTTTTGATTTTAAGAGGAGAATTTGGTACAGTACCGTTGAAACATATATACTCGCATTTATCAAGGTTCAAAGTAAGTCCGATGTCAAGAAAACCTTTTTTAGTACTTTGAACTGTACGAGAGAGGGAAGATTTGCATCTACTTATAAGGAGAATATCATCTGCGTATGCAACGTAAGAAACGTCAGTAAATCCCGTAAAATACGTCCGCGAGATCTTGGCAATAATCCCAGCAATACACATCTTGAAAATATGAGGTGACAACACCCCACCTTGACGTACACCACAACGGACTGCAATATTTTCTTGCAGGAGAGACCCATTTAGTTTTAAACGTAGGTGCGCATTGCTATACCAATATCTCAGGACAAAAATAATGGAAATATTAACACCATTTACAGAAAGTGAGTGCAGGGCTTGGCTATGAACAATGGTATCGAACGCCTTAGAAATATCTAGCGAACAAAGGTGAACTTGCTCATTTCGTTGGGAAGCATGGCGTAGAACATTGGCAAGTACCCTATGCGCGTGCGCACAACTTATTCCTTGCTTAAAACCAAATTGATTTTCTCCGTAAAATGCACTCTCATTGATTGACGGAAGTAAAACATATTCAAAAATCTTGCTTAGCGTACACGTGACAGTAATGGGGCGATACGAAGCACAATTTGAAGCATCCTTTCCGCGTTTCAAAACTGATGTAACAGTTCCAGAAAGGAAACTGTCGGGAACTATAGAACTAACCAAACACATTTGAAATAATAACTGCAAATGAAACATCAGTTCTTTGCAATCAGTCCGAATATTTTGAACAGAAATACCATCTATATCACAAGATTTTGATTTGAGCCGCTTCACTGACTTAATGATAAGCTCGTACGAAACAGGTAAAACGTGGCGCTGTGACAAGTTACGAGGTAAACAACTGTTCAGTAACTTACTATACATCGAATGCACAGAATGATTTAACTTCGAAAAAATTTGGGAGTAGTGTGACAGCCATCGAGACGAAGAAATATTACACCGAGTATTGACCTCATCTAACTTTGAACTATCTGAAACGTTTTTCCAATCTTTTTTATTCTTTGGAAAATTTTTCCCACTAAGACGGTTTTTCCTGATCTGCTTTTTGTAAGCAATCTTAGTTGACTGCTTAATATCAAAAACCTTTCCCGAGACTGGTCTGCCACACGCTACCCAAATTCGAAGCCAAAACTTCGCTTTGTTTTTTATAGGTTTAAGCTCTGGGTCAATATTCCACATTGGTTTCCGAGTATTAATACGACATCGATCAAGGGGCACTGCCAGAGCTTCAGCTTGCTTTAGACATGAAATAATTGTCAGATAATAAATATTCAGATCAAGTTTTTTGTTTGGGCAAGGGGTACTGAGTTGCAGAAGATGGTACGGCACGCGCACAGAGGACAGCAGTGAGGCAAGGGTTATTAAATACATGCTCCAATTTGCCTTTTCCCAATTTGTTTTTTCGAACCATTTTTTCTTATTTGGGGCTTTATTGTAAGGAATTGTAGGCATAGAAAGTGTCAGGGAAATTGGAAGGTGATCAATGTCGCTATGATCTTCGTCAACACGAACGATAGAGGAAATTAGGTCTGCGCTTAACACACAATGATCAATATTCGTGGTTGACCCAGTATAGTGCACATACGTGTAACCTATATCATTTTTAACAACACGATATGGGCTCGGGAGACTATCCAGAATCATATCCGAACGTGGGGAACTTGCGTCTAAATCAGTATTCATATCCCCCAAAACAACCCATTGTAGACCGTTTGAACTGATGTCACTAAGTAACTTCTGCAGCTGTGTGCACGCTTTCGCATAAGCATTCAGAGATATCACTGTATTCTTGTTACACGGCAAGTAACAGTTTACGAGCACAGTATCGCCTAGCCGGACAGCCAAAAAATTTCTATCTGAAAAATACTGTACTGGAGATAATAGGGCCAGCTTTCTGTTTACTATGCACGCAAGACCACCGGAAGGGCGACCACGAGTACGCCGAGCACTCACCACAAAATAAAAATGATCTTTGCTTCGCTTTAGGAAATTGACGGAAGATGGACTTAGCAGATGCTCCTGCAGGCACACAATGTCATTAGTAGAAAGCAAATAATCAATCGAATCATCTTTATCCTTGGTACCATTTATGTTATATGAAACTATAGATACGTCCATTTTGCTCATTTAAGGTTTGGAGTTTTCTTTTTGTTGTTAACGATTTCACGTAGAACAGGGCACCGTAGGCTGTACGAAACATGGGGTCCATCACAGTTAGCACATTTGGGCTGCATTTGACACGGCGAATCACGTGTGGCCTCATGAGGACCGGCACATCGAGAGCATTTCGGGAGAGAACTTTTGCACGCCGCCTGTAGGTGGTTGGGTGAACGGCAGTTATTGCAGCATCGCGGAATATCGTGAAAAGCAGACACTCGAATTGATTCATACTCAATCCGGATACCATCTTTTAGAGCATGATCGAGTGACCTGGCATCCGCGAAACAGAGCTTTATGGAATTTGAATTCCCAAGACGAATAGCATCAGTAATCCCAGGGACTTCCTTAAACAAGGAGAGTTCAAAGTCACTTTCAATGCCTTTTACTAATCCGTAATACTTTCTGGCTGAAATTTTCACTGTAGAGGAGGGTAGGGCAGACTGCGCCGAGGCACAGAACTCCGGGGCAGCGGTTCTGTCGATGCACACGATCATCTTATCACCAACAGGTTTAACGGACAGAATCGACTCATGACCGCAAACTTGTTCGAGAGCTTGTCTGCGTTTCGTAGGGTTGCTCAGATCAGGTGGAACCTTGGAAATGATCACAGTGGCATGTTTTTCATTATCAGTGTTGCCAGAAGGAAGGGAGGGGAAATTGGCTTCGTACGACACCATTTTCGAAGACATAACTTTTAATATCTGTTCGCAGCTATTTACTTTCGCAGCAAGTCGAGAATATGCTACCGCTGGCACACAGGGGACTTCAGTAGGAACACGAATGACGTAGCAGGGAATATCCAGATCATCATTATCGCACTTACGTAGCAGGTCCAGAATATCCTTAATATTATTTGAAGCCGCCTTAGCACCAATACGCTTTGGTACTAGCACGTCTGTGATAACTGTATTCCAACACTCCAGCTTAGCAGAGGAAATGACTGGTCCGTCAAAGAAATCAACGGCATGCTTAATTATCACTTCATCTTCGATTCCAGATTCGAAATTAGTCTGTATGAAGTTTAGCACGGGTGAGTAAACCAGTTTCCTGTCACCCACCGAGCGCATGCTATCACTGTCCGCATCAGACATAATTCAATCAAGTCCGTAACTCCAATTCTGATGCTCACAGTTTAACTGCTGAATGAATACTCTATTAGTTACTATTTCAAGAAGGTTGGAACGAAAACGCTACTTGGCGTCAAGGCTGGAACGCATTCTTCTATCTTCGGCAAAAATATGCCACGGGCTAATCGGGCCAATCACAATCACATTAGAGAGATTCATAGCTACCACGCTTATTACGCTCCCGAGCGTGGTAAGCAAATAGTTACTGTTATATACTATTTCGAGAAGTTTAGTAACTTTTCACGAGGTTGAAACGAAATAGTAACTAATTGTCACTTAGTTAATATTTACTATTATTAGAAGGGTGGAACACGCTCTAAGTCTCTAGTTCAAACCAGAAACCATAGGATGATATGTGGCCTGATTCAGAAATACATGGCTGGGCGCGGTCAAAATAGATCTCAGTAGAAATATCAAAGAGTCGGAAAATATTTACCTAGTTTATGAATAAAAAGTAAAAACAGATAAGTATTTGTACTATTTCTTTCAGTGGCATAGTTTGAGGTTTTAAATTTTCTCTGCGTAAAAACCCGCAATCTTTTCAAGAAGAAAAGGTGTGTTGGCTAAGTTAAATTAAATACCACAAAACTTCCTGAATAGTTAATAAACTGGCGCGAGTGCAGTAGTCCTTTGCGCAAAAAGGTTAGTTCGATTCCTGCTACTTCCTAATAATAATGGCTAGTGTTAGGACTGCGAAAAGAAAATGTAAGGTGCTTATCGACTTATTATTTGAGTTTTAACATTTTGATTCCCTTCTTTCATTTCTGCTTTCTTTCTTGTTCGAAATGACTTGCTATATAGTCTTGTCTGTTACTAATGATGGGCCAGAAGAGAGAGTAGTTTTGTGTTAAGCAAAAGCTGAATATTAAATTAGGACTCGTATGTCTAGTTGTTGTCACGCTCGGGCCAGAACTTGGCCTTGTTGGTCCTAATCCCATCTTCACATTCTGCTTCGTTAATTTAGTGATAACTTAATATAAGGTTAAAGGAACTCGGCAAAACTGTCTCCGCCTGTATAACAAAGACATGGCCTACCCTCTTTTGGGTCCCATGGTTACTACAGACAAGATTCTAGAAATAACGCAAACACACACAGCAAAGTTGACATTTATTATTTGCTTTATTTTCTTTCAGTTACTCCGCCTTTTCAAAATGGCGGGTCATAAATAAATTACTTACTTACTTACTTACATAACAACCTTATTCCCTGATGACTGAGCTTCCCAGAAACGTTACTCGGAACCCAGGTACGTCTCGGCAAGAAGTAATCTTAAAGTCCGTATCCAAACCTGGATTTGTGAATCTAATCCGGTTTTAAGCTGTTGCTTTGAACAAACCCACCCTTTTGTTGTCCACAGGCGAGACAAGATTTGAGTCATAAAATAGCTCATCGTAGAGATTGGTCCTCTGAGCACCAATCTCTGAAGTTGTATGGTATGGCCGAAGAGACATGGGGAGAAGAATTATATTTTAAGTTGGGATTGGGGGGGGGCAGAATTGAAGTGGACGGTGGGTCTTAGGGCGGACGCTCTTCCGGTGGGGATGCGGAGAAATTATATTGGTAGAGATAGGAAAGGTACTGGTCCTTATTTTTGTCCAATGTGTGGTATTGAAGGAGAGGATGCGGTACATTTGATATGTTATTACGAGGAGTTGAAAGAATTAAGAAAGGAAGTGTTTGGTCGGGAGGCTTGGGAGAAAAGGTATTTGGTTTCAAGTACGGGAAGTAAGTATTTGGTGAGATCCGAAGGTTGGGTAGATTCCTGAAGCTAGATATGGCCCACCGTGTATTTTTTTTTATAGAAGTTGATTTTTTGGTTTGTTGTTGGAGTTTATGCTATTTTGTTTTTGTTATTGTGTTAAGTTTCCCGCCACGGCCCTTGGGCTTTATTGGGAATAAAGTCATAAATTAATTCATTCATTCATCCATATAGCAACTAATCTCGAGCAAGAAATGTAATACAAATGCAAGTTGACATGCAAAAAAATCATAAAGGTGAACTGTATAGAGAACGAGAATGAAAACTCGTATATGGCCTTACTAAGTATTCATCAAAGATTCGTGATGTGCCTGAGGTGAACGTAAGTCTATACTGAAACTACAATGAACAACAAAAATCGAGCCTTGCCCTGCCGTTGATTTGTAATCGCTTCCCACCCGTACAGCAAACAAGACCCTTGACTTGTCTGGCAATTAAACATTGACAGAAACGATAACAAACTCGCTCACTTCCTCGTTTAAGGGTCATGCAGTCAATTGGCTAGGACTATTTCTAATAATCACCGAAGGCAATAGGGAAATACATTGGAGAGCAGCTTCCTACATCATTATTCGTTCATATGTTGCCCAGCGACGGTGAGAGCTAACATATTATGCCTCATGTGCCTAAGTTTGTAATATCCGGACTCCACTTTCCCAATTAAGAGATGTTGGCGGCTTCGTTAAAGTTTAACCGAAAAGGGCTGAGATTTCACTTAAAGTTCAACTGAAAAGCCGATTTATTTTCGGATCATTTAACTGAATACACTGCATTTTTTGGATTGTGTTAAGAGATTTTTTTTTATTTTTCAGTATTTGCTCTAGAATGACGTCAGAATATCTACGGTCGTCCTCACAGTGCAAATTTCTACTATGACGCAGAAATATTGAATCTTAATACATACGCGGCGTTTCGGTGGCCAGTGATCAGCTTACAGAAGGTCTGCGTGAACACTTATTTTTCTAAATTGTTAGATACACAGATACGAGCGCATAGAGCACACAAATCAGACAAGGAAATTCCACTATTTGAAAATAGATTATTCGCGAATAGTGGTGCAACAAAGTAACGCATTTTCGCCGGGTTTTCAAGCTTCTGTAAGTAAACAAGTGATGGGTAACTAGACTGCCCTATCTAACACCTTTTCAGATAAGCTTTAAAGAGAGGCTTGAAGACACAAGGAAAATGCGTTACTTCGTTGCTCCCCTATCAACGAATAATCGATGTTCCTATAGTGCACTGTCAGAAGTTTCATAACAGATAGCGTATAACATTTCAAGAATAACACCTTTTCATTTAGAAATAAAGTGTTGTGAGCAATTAAGTTTACACTATTTCGTGCCTAGATCTCCAACAACACCTTCAATTGGTAAAAATACTAACGGGAACGAAAGAAACATAACAGATAACATCCCAAAGTGTTATCTGTTGAAACCGCGCATCCTTCAGTTGTCGTTATGTAACTTCTGACAGTGTAGTATTTTTACCTATTGAAGGTGTTGTTTGAGATCTAGGCACGAAATAGTATAAACTTAATTGGTAATAACACTTTATTTCTAAGTGAAAAGGTGTTATTCTTGAAAGTGTTATGCGCAATTTGTAATGAAACTTCTGACAGTGTGGAATTTCCCTGTCGGATTTTATGGTACCTCTGTAGGCTTCACACAGTGAGCTACCTTCCGCAAGACGATCACTGGCCACTGAAAAGCCGCGTTTGTATTGGGATTCAAATTTTCCGCGTCATAGTAGAATAAAATCCGTTAATACAACCCAAACAATGCAGTGTATTCATTTAAATGATTAAAAATAAGTTGGATTTTCAGTTAAACTTTAAGTGCATTGTTACCAGGGAGCATTACCAATGTCCCCCCTTTTTAGGGGAGTGTTCATTTATGAACAGACCGCTCTTCGATCTTCAGTGTTCACTGATTTCCGGCAGAGTCCATAACTCCTGCACTCCGACAGGTATCAAGGTAGACTTGTTACTCTTAAGGTAACTTGTGTCTTTTTGGAGTCCCTTTAGAAGGTGAGGGCATTCAGCTGCTACAGAGCGTTTGCAGCATCATCAAATGCCGGTTGCCACTTGTTAGAATATTAAAATCACCCCATATTTAGAAGCGTTAATGGATCGCCTAATTTATGGCCGGCATTGGTACCGGGGGAAAGGGTTCGGTTACTTGGTAGCCCCTCGCTACGGGCTTTCTTGAAAACTGACCAATAAGTCTTGTCGAAAGCTCTGCAGGAATTCTTGCATTTTTTTCAGGAAACTAGCACAAAAAATAACTTTAAGAAACAATGCATAATGGGATGAAAGTGCCTTGGTGGGATAGAATAATACACAGAATTCTAGCACTCAGCAAGCAATTTAATCCCTGAATCAGGAACCGCTTGTTTCATGAGAATTAGCTTTCCATGTCTTTTCGCGGTGGATGGAAGTTGATAGCGGAAAGTGGATCCCAGAAAACTGTCCCAAGAAATCTGGTGGAAAGCTAGGAAGTCTTGCATTTTGTCATGAAATAAAGACACTAAGAAACTGCAAATGTTGACGAAAGTGATTTTGTTGAAACAGAACAGTATGCAGAATTCTAGCACTTAGCAACCGGTTTAATCCCCTAATCAGAAACCCGAGAATTAACTTTTCATGTGTTTTTGCGGTGGACCGAAGTTGATAGAGGAAAGTGAACCCCACAAAAATATCCCAAGAAGTCTGGTAGAAAGCTAGGAAGTCTTGCATTTCCTTAAGAAATAAAGACAATTCAAGCAACATGCAGATTTGGATGAAAGTGGAACAGAACAGTATTCAGGATTCTAGCACTTAGCAACCGGTTTAACCCCTTAATCAGAAACCGCTTGTTTCCCGAGAATTAACTTTTCGTAGTGAATCCCAAAATGTGTCCAGTGGACTTCGCTCACTGGATCTTGGGTTCTCAAAAGCTTTCCTCTAGGGAATATCAGTGTGTCGTGGCCATGTGCAAAAGATAAACACTTATTGTTTAATCTCCCTTGAAATATGGACTCATGTGTAAAAAAGGAAAAAAAACACAGCCATCGGCTTACATGGCCGCGTAACAACTTGGAAGATGCAGCCAAACAATTAAAACAGAGTTGCATTTTTTTTTTCGTCTTCAAAATAGAATAGCAGTCTGTGTCAGAGAAGCTTGGTTGTGCTCTTTGCGGACTACTATGGTACGAGGGATCGGCACAGAAATGGTTGAACATAACTCTTAAAATTCGTAGCTACTATCCTATTCCCGTGCATTATTTTTTTTTATTCCTCTCCGTTATGTTATTCTGTTGTCGAGATTCAATCGATTCCATATGTGGCTTTTCGGTTTTTATGGCACTTGCCCTTCGGCCAAGTGCCATATAGCGATCGCAATTTCTGTCGGTCCGGGTTTTGCTAGTTCGCGCACTTCCACATAAGCTAGGACGACGAAACTTGGCAGGCGTATCAAGGATCCGATAAGATTAAGTTGGAAACAGTCACTTCCCCGATCCGAGCATCGTGGGGGAGTGGAGGTAGGGGATCCGGAATTTTGTAGTATTTATAACTCCTGAACGGAAGGTCGGATCTTGATGAAAGTTGGTATTTGAAACGAGCTCGTGTCTCAGACGAACTACGTAAAATCCAAACCGAATCTGGTGACTTTGGGGGGAGCTGAAGGGGGTAACCGGAAATCATGGGAAATGCTTATAGTGGAGGGATCGGGATGAAATTTGGTGGAAAGAGCAAGTACAAGTCTTAGGTACATCATAGACATAAATAAACTGGAATCGGGCATCACGCGGGGAGTGGGGGGGGGGTCTGGAATTCTGATGATCCCGCGAGTTCAGTACTTCCTGATGTACTAAGACGATGAGACTGGGCTGGCATATCAGGGACTCCAATAAACTGACTCGAGAATAGTCGTTTTCCTGATTCGGCTATCGTGGGGAGAGTAGAGGGATGGGGAGTCCTGAATCTTGTGGCATTCATAACTTTTGAACGGGCGATCGGATTTGAAGGAAACTTGGCTAGTGGTAAGAGGTGTCGTCTCAGATGTCCATGTCAAGTCCAAACCGGGAAAACTTGTGTGGGATGGGGGGGGATTTGAAGGGGGGCACCCGAATTTTCGTGAGACGCTTATCGTCGAGGGATCGGGATGGAATTTGGTGGGAAGAACGACATAAGCCCTAGACACGTTCTTGACTGAACCAGATCGTATTGGGGCTCTTTGGTGGGGAGCTGGAGGGGGTTTTCCGGATTTCCGGTGATTGTGAGTTACGAAACTTCCAGATGTGCTAAGGACGATGAAACTTGGCAGACATTAGTGGCCCGACCAAATGGGACTAGGGACCTAACACAATGCTCTAGGGAAACTTCTGTTCCTGGATCCGACCATTTTCGGGTGAGTTAAGGGAACTGGAATCCGGAAATGCTGACTTCCGTAGTTTGCGAACGGGTGGTCCGATTCGAGTGAAACTTTATGGGTGATCAGACCTAATGACCTGGAAATGCAAAACATGTCTCCGAACCACAAGCAGCAACAGCTTGGGGAGTTGGGGAGGGGGGGGGGGGGTCCGGAAACTTTATGACATGCACAAAAACCAAACGAAATAGCCTAATGGGATGCAAGTTGGACAGTACCGAGTTTATGCGGCCTAGATTGTTATTTGGCGTCCGGACCGGATGCGGCCACAGTGGGAGGAGCTCGAGGGGGAAATGTTGTGGCTCGTACAGGGGTCAAACGAGTGGAGTGATTTGAATGAAACTTGGAAAGTACAGAGACTATATTCCCTAGATGACGTATTTTAGGGTCCGGACCGGAAGGGGGGGGGGTGTATTGGAGTTTCCCGAAGACTCGAGTGACACGTGATAGCCAGTAAGAGAAGATGCTTTAGATAATCTGTTCATGTGGCTGAGCCAGATTTGGCCATGGTAGGGGGAGTTCGAGGTGGGCGGGTACTGGAAATAGTATGGCACTCGTAGGGATCAAACTAGTGTGATGAAATCTAGCGATGCTGGAAATGCTTGGACTCGCGTCAAACTAGATATCCTACGTCTTGGTCCGATCCTAGGGGGGTTAAAGGGGGTATTTTGTGACGTTCTCATCTGCTTATTTGTACCATCTACTCATAACAAGTGCCATATGAGCTCGTAGCTCTTGTTTTGTTTGTTTTTTAAACCCGCGTAAAATCCTTTCAGTTTTGTTCGTATTTTTTTAATTACTTTTCGGGCACGACTCCATTCGGTGACGTTGTTTATTTTTTTCATTGACCTCTTTGACATCGCTTGTCAGGCTTAAGTACTTGGTTTAAAAGCACACATGGTAAAACAATTTTTTTTTTAAGAAATGGACAAGATTCTTGCAAGAAAATTACTTTCGTCTTTTGTGAAACGAACCAAATTTCTTCCAAAGCTTCGTCATCGGGTCATAGGGGCTGTAAACATTTTAGGGTCTTGCTGTTGGACAAATGATGCTTAAAGGACACCTCTCACTACATAGTGTTTTCTGCTCAAATGCTCTGAAATAGTTGCCCACTTTATAACTAAGCTACGCTTACAGTAAATTACACACGGCTTCGGCTGTCTTGAGCTTCTTTCCGTGTCCCTTGCCTTGGATGACAATCTTGGCAAAATTTTCGTAACCGGTCTCCAGACAGATAAGCTCCTCGGAAGCAATGATTGGGTGCAAGATACATTACGTAAAGAGAACAAACGTGGCAAGGGTGATAATCAGTGTATTGTCAATAGAGGAGATAGGAATGAGATATGAAGCGAAGAATCTCGGGAACGAGAATGAAGGGAAATAGTGCTGAAGTAAAATGTATTACTATCACAAGTACCTTTAAAGGGAAAAGGGAAAGCTTCACAGCCTTCACACAGATAGGAATGAGATATGAAGCGAAGAATCTCGGGAACGAGAATGAATGGAAATAGTGCTGAAGTAAAATGTATTACTATCACAAGTACCTTTAAAGGGAAAAGGGAAAGCTTCACAGCCTTCTTGCACTGTAAAAAGTTTCTCTGAGAAAGGATTAAAGTTAACTGTAGTATTTGCTACTGGGATTAATCTTATCTCTACTGGGAGACGATTAATCTAAATTAGAAATAATACTAGGTGACAACACATTTTACAGTGTACTAACTTTTTTCTCCGGATCGGGAATATCCTCTTAGCCATCGACAAGGATAAACAAGTAAACCCTTTCACTTGATCTTCAGCATTGCAGCCCATTTTTCTCCGTCTGCTGCACCCTTCTCCCCAAGTCTGTGAAACAGTCCCTTGGTAATATTTTCCTGTTCCTAGTGATCTTTTGGTTTTAATATCGGGTTTTCCATTAGGGCCTCCAGACGCACCTCGAAACTGCAGCTTAATCAACGAGAAAAGCAACTCGATGGAGATCGAATGCCTCGGTTCTTTTAACGGAGGTTTGGAGCAGCACTTCGTTCTGGAGATCTTTGACTCAAAAACAAGGAGGTAGGTTGCCTTGAATCAGATTCTGCCCAATGTTTGATGTGGATTTGCCGAAAATGAAACTCTTTAGAGAAAAGTATATTATCGGAGCGTCAATCAAATAGCTGTGTAGCCTTTTCCTGCTGGTTGTATGGACCGTTTGTAAATTTAAACGCCCCATGACCGTCAACGGTCGCCGAAGAACTTACTAAAACCCATACCAGGCAACTTTTACCGAAAAATATTTGCATTCAACTTTTATTTCGTGTCCAGTTTTTCATGTCAGGGGATTTTTAAATATTTTCGCTTTCTCTTCTCTATTCAAACTAAATAGTATACCTCAATGAAAGAAGTATTAATTTAACAAGACCAAAGGTTTCGATGGGATCCCAAAAATTCAATATCTGATCCAGATAACTGGGTCTTGTCTTAGCCAGATCCGGTCATCGCCAGACTCCTTGAACATTTTTACCATTATAATTCAGAAACAAATAAGGCCAAATAGCTAATTTTTCTGAGAAAACCAAGTTCAGAAGTCGTATCTGTTTTGCCGAAAACTTCCTGCCACTTCTGCCAATTTCCCGGTTTCGTCCGAACTCCAGAACTACTTGTCCGGCGAAAAAAGAAAGCTAAAAAACGAACTCAGGGTCTCTTCTTTCCCCAATAATGAACATCTAATCAACTTCAAATAACAATTTAACTTGTAACAAATTTTCCGACTCCGGCCGGATTCCGGTTGAACTATATGTCCGGGTAAAATATGATTGTCACAGGCGGATTCAGCATCTCTTCTTACCCCTAAATACGGTTATCTAATCAACTACAAATAAAACTTTAACTTCTAACAATTTTCCGGTTTTGGCCGGATTCCGGGCGAACCACATGTCCGGGTAGAAAATTGTTTTCATATAAGTATTCATCTGATCAACTCCAAATAAAACTGTTAATTTTAACAAACTTTCCGGTTTTGGCCGGATTCCGGGCGAACTACTTGTCCGTTGAGACAATGGTTTTCAGAATCGTCTTCAGCATGTCTTCCTACCCTCGAACATCTAATCAACTTCAAATAAAACTTTTACTTTTAACAAACTTTCCGGTTTTGGCCGGATTTCGGGCGAACTACTTGTCCGATGACAACATGGTTTTCACCATCGTGTTCAGCATGTCTTCTTACCCCATTATCGACTATCACGTTAGCTGTGTCAAAATATTTTGTTTGCCCCTTAATTTGAACCCCCACCCCTAAATGTAGGGCTACAAAGCCCATTTACGAACTCGACTGGTCCGACGACCCAACGAATCCTCATACCAAGTTTCATCAAAATATATCGTTCCCTTCGAGAGTCGTGCTTACAGACGGACGGACAGACGGACAGACGGACAACTTTTGCGATGTCATAGGTATCCCTCCACTTACGTTTTGGGATCCCAAAAACCAACAGTAAATTCTGAAAACTGGTTTTCAGGTAAATATTGTAACCAATGTTTATACTACAAGAAAGTGAAACAGTTTACTGTTAGCTAATTCAAATTTGTTATTTTTCCTTCCTTTTTATAAGCACGAAACAATTCCAAGGTAATGAAACATTTAGCAAAGTGTTCAAATAAGAACACCTCTACCTTAGACTAGTAATAGGATAGGTGTTTATTTATAACCAAGTGGGGAAGAATCCAAATCGTTTGTGTACTCCCTGCGCCCAAGCTGACTGGGAAACATGCATTAAACAATAGCTAAAAACGGAAAGTCAGCTACGATTTTCCTCATCGCTATTTGGCCGTTTTTGGCAAGGATTCTCGCCAGGCTGTTGCTGGACTGGGAGAAACGAACCATAAATCGTAGCTGACTTTCCGTTTTTAGCCACTTTTTTAAGATACAAACAATTTATACTTGTCGAACACAACATTTGATCTTTTCCAGAAACAACTACTGTACAATAAGATACGAATAAATTATTTTATTATAGACAAATAAAAAATACATTTGGATTTGAGTGTTATTTTAAATTAGGATGGTATGGTATGGTTCCAACTTCGGACTAACTCTCTACCATTACGGTTCAGAAAGAAAGTTTTTGATAGTAAACAGGTCTGTGAGGAGAATTGCAATTGCCCACTTTCTAACACTGGGAAAGATACCATTGACCCCCTTCTAGTACAGTGCCAAGAGTTTCCTTCATTGGGTTTAGTTGGGATGGTTGATGGTGTTCTCTTCCCTGGTATCTTAAAGTCGACACATAAAAGTGTAATTCGTGAGTTTTTTTTTTTTCGTTTTGAATGCAATGAAAAGAAGACAAAATTTGTGTTCTAATTTTTAGTGGTATAAATCGTTGTACGGCTTTTCCGATATCAGATCAGTAAACGTTTTAGGATGAAACTATTTTGGTACCAGCTTGTTACGTCCCCCCCCCCCCCCCCCCCCCAGTTTCTGCTTACAGGCATTTTGTGCTCTTAACAAATGACCTGTACCACGGAAACGGGTTTTTTTTAGACGCTATCGTCACGCAGAGCTACTGCGATGCGACAGTGAAAAAAAACTAATCAAAACCTGCAATGAACCGAGGGAATATCTACTGCTTAGGTTAAAATAAATGCATTCATGCTATCAACAAATAAATGATTACCTATTGGAGTAAATATGTTATGTTCTGCATCATTCATTATTATTACATACTCTTATCGATATTACCTGGCTAAGAATAGCACGCGATGAATCCAAAATCTTCTTTTCCGAAAGTGCTCTGGTTTATTCAAACTTTTCCCACCCGAGAAATAGCACGCGAAGTAGAGAAAGCGCGGGAGAAATATCATCTTTGATTGCGAACGCCATGATTATTAAAAGAGTAGAAACTCTTTACACGGAAGTAATACGCCAGCAGGAGGGGGGGGGTGGACTAATTGAAAGTCAGATGCTGTGCAGATCCGTCGGGACCATTGAAATGCGTCGTTGCTTTCTGAATAGTAATACCCCTTTGCTCGACTTTGTCGGTGACAAATATTTAAAACTCGAATTTTGCATTTCTTGGAGATGAACTTTTTGCGGGTGTGACAGACACCGATTTTTTTTTGTTTTCTGCACAACCAGCATACACTGTAAAACATATCTTGCAGCATTTGCTACTGGGATTAATATTGTCTCTACGGAGATAAGGTAATTTCTGATTCGGATTAATCTTATCCCAATAGAGATGAGGTTAATCCCAGTAGCAAATAATGAAGTTAACTTTAATCCTTGGGGTGGTCTGGGTGGGTGGTCTGATTCTTCATTTTACCATTTGGACCAAAACTACACTATTCAAAAGTTCGACTCAAAGAAAGCATGTCTTTAGGCTAATGTAGCCAGGTTTATCACTTAATGTAGATGATTGCGCTGGCAAAGAGACTGGATCTTGGTGGTATGCAGATTTGATTTGGAAACATAACAACCTGCTAAGTGTCCATCAACTAATAATACATAAACTTATTACGAGAAACCCGGAGAACCTGTTAATTCTTAATTTACTCCTTGCGATAAACCAGGTACCGCCCAGAGCAAAATAACACTACCGAGTAGCGCTTAGCCCTATGCTTTCCATGCATCGATTTCTTGCTTCTTTTTTTGCTTTATTCGGAATATGTAGTTATCGAAGCCGGCGCTGGTGCATACTGATTGAGTTTTAATATTATTATTATTATTATATTATATTAAGAGGAGAAACATTCTTTCTCTGCAGAATAGGATTCTCAGGTCGTCTAATCCACTTGTGCGGGCTGCATCTGCCCCGCTTTTGAGGTTGTCTCTGCCTGTGTGGCTGGAATGGGAGTTGTCTCTGCGTGTGACCCAGGTTCCACCTGGAGCCCGTTCGACCTGACTGATTTAGTTTAGTGTACTGTTCTTTTCGAGTGTTTTATTTTTGTTTTGTTTTTTATGGTTTTCAAAAACCGTTAAATAAAAGAAATTGAATTTAATTGAATTATTTATTTGAATCCTTCACAAATGAAATGTAATGTATAAAAAGGAACAATAGGGACGGTCAGTATCCCTAGTGGTGCTAGTGTCGCTGCTACTCGAGTGTGTGTCACTTTTTTCAAGTCTTGGCGCTACTCCTTAGTGTTTTTTTGCTCTGATCTCGCCTGACTAAAATTACATTTGTTTACAAACCAAACAGAACGATATATTAGTAAAGAGTCTAGTAAATGTATCGGTAGACCAAACTAATAGTCCAGCAGATTTAACGAGATACTAATACTTGTTTTCAGTTTTCCCTAACATGTTTATTGGCTACTTTTTTTCGGTATTCGCCCCTATGTCACGAGCGATGGAGCTTTATAGGGGTTGTTTTTATTGTGTTAATTTTTTAGCATTTAGTAAAACTGCGAGCTCATTTCCGACACAGCCCTCACTCTGTACTCCCAGGTTTTGCTAAACCACAAGAAGAAATCTAGGCAATTCCCGAATGCAAATGCAATTGTTAAACCAAAACCGTGCCTGCACTACTTCGGAATCAACACTCAAACGACAAGGACATACATGTATTAAAACAATTGCTAAAAATAGGAAGTCTGCTTCGATGTTTGAGAGCGATATTTCTTCCCTTTTTGGCAAAGGTCCTCGTCAGGCTGTTGTTGTCTGGAAGAACAGGGTCCTGCAATCAGGAATATGTTTCCCAGTCTGCAAAGGCATCAAGGCGTATCAACGACATATACTAAAAAAATAAACTCGCAACAGATTGTTTTGTTTCGTGTTTTAATATGTGTATTTTAGTTTGGTTTCTTTGACTCGGCTGTAACCAAAAAGCGGATCAGGAAAAGTAAATATGTACAAATCTGCTACTATGTTTGACAGCGGTATTTCGGCCCTTCTTGGCAAGGGTTTTCATTCAGGCTGTTGCTGCCTGGAAGACAGCTCTACAATCAGGAATATGTTTCCCAGTCGGTTTGTAATAAACTCGCAACATATTGATTTATTTAGTGTTTTAATGTGTATTTTACTTTGTTTTCTTTAACTTTGTTGTAACCAAAAAGCGGGTTAGAAAAAAATAATATGTAAAATAAACTCGCAACATATTGATTTGTTTAGTGTTTTATTATGAGTAATTTACTTCTTTTTTTTTTGTTACTCCGCTGTAACCAAAAGTTGGATCAGGAAAAACAAATATGTACAAATCTGCTGCGATGTTTGACAGCGATATTTCGGCCCTTCTTGGCAAGGGTCTTCGTTAGGCTGTTGCTGTCTGGAAGACAGCTCTGCGACCAGGAATATGTTTCCAAGTCGGATTGGGCTCAAGGCGTATCAACAACATACACTAAAAATATAAATGCACAACGTGTACAAATCTGCCGATGTTTGACAGCGATATTTCGGCCCTTCTTGGCAAGGGTCTTCGTCAGGCTGTTGCTGTCTGGAAGACAGCTCTGCAACCAGGAATATGTTTCCAAGTCGGATTGGGCTCAAGGCTTATCAACAACAAACACCAAAAATATAAATGCACAACGTGTACAAATCTGCCGATGTTTGACAGCGATATTTCGGCCCTTCTTGGCAAGGGTCTTCGTCAGGCTGTTGCTGTCTAGAAGACAGCTCTGCAACCAGGAATATGTTTCCAAGTCGGATTGGGCTCAAGGCGTATCAACAACATACACTAAAAATATAAATGCACAACATGTACAAATCTGCCGATGTTTGACAGCGATATTTCGGCCCTTCTTGGCAAGGGTCTTCGTCAGGCTGTTGCTGTCTGGAAGACAGCTCTGCAACCAGGAATATGTCTCCAAGTCGGATTGGGCTCAAGGCGTATCAACAACATACACTTAAAAATATAAATGCACAACGTGTACAAATCTGCCGATGTTTGACAGCGATATTTCGGCCCTTCTTGGCAAGGGTCTTCGTCAGGCTGTTGCTGTCTGGAAGACAGCTCTGCAATCAGGAATATGTTTCTCAGTCGGATTGGGCTCAAGAAGCATCAACGAACATACACTAAAAAAATAAATGCACAACGTGTATAAATCTACTACGATGTCTGACAGCGATATTTCAGCCCTTCTTGGCTGTTGCTGTCGGGGAGAAATGAATCTACAATCAGAAATATATTGGCTTGGGCTAGAATAGACTCGCAACAGTCGCAACATATACATGTTTGTGAAATTAGCGTAAAAACACTTAATTGGTACAACTGCTGGTGCCGGAACTTTCGTAATATAAAATTATATGTGGAATTCGTGCCGCTGTTAAGTTTTATAGCCAAAAGCTCATTTTGTCCGGAAATAACTCGGAAAGGATACTGTGCTTTTGTCTCCGGGGAACTCTGGAAAAGTAGACAGCCTGTCTTGTTGGAATAGAGTAGCCGCGAGCTGTGCTCTAACCTGTCCCAGTTTTTGTTCCTCTCTCATCCCGCATGTATTTTCATCTGACTAAAGAGGACTTGACCTTTCGTCTCCACGCAAAGTAAAAGGAAGCTTAGGGACGTTATGTTTCGAGTGCTCTTCATTATAATCCTACTATAAGTAGTGAATTGAAAGACAAAAGTGCTCCTTCGGCGGGATTTGAACCTACGAACTTTGTCACGGTAAAAGTGCCTTGTGTAATCTGATTATCGATAAGAAGCATTATGAGGAAAAATTTACTGAAAATATGTTAAAGTTGAATTGAACTTTACTTTGATGGTCTATCGAAACATCGCTCCTGCCTTAACCAACACAGGGGTCCTGTCTCAGAACAAGGATCCTACCCATCCTCGTTGACTCGAAGAAAAACTGGAAGAGAAAGTGCCACGTTTTCATTCTATGAAATAGGTAGCGAGGCATATCAAAGGCTCTGCTTTTATTCCTGATGGCAAAATAATCTGCGCTTCGGCCATTTTACTTTGTTTGCGGAATTATTATGTACGGTTTATGTTCCAGCCTTGTCTTGTCTGATAGATGACTGGAACTCAACCCAGGAATCACCTTAAGGTGAAAAACTCTGAAATGCGGAAGTTCAAATATGAATATCTAATTTACTTAAATAAATTAGAAAACCCAATGTAAATATGTTAATCCATAACTTCACAGTTCCAGAATAAGCACTCATTCATCTGAAAATCTTTCAGACTCGTAATACCTCACTTTTGAGATGTTAGACTCGCAATACACCAAATTGCCAAACAAAAAAATTTCTGAACAAACTAAAAATGGCTGAACGCAAATCATTTTGCAATCAGGAGTAAAACAGATTTGTTGATATTACCCACTAGCGAGTTCGTTGGGTGAAAAACGCGTTTTTTGGTGAAGCTCAAATTGCGCGTGCTACCTCTGAGTCTGGTGCTCTCAGGAAACCGACCATATTCACAACGTTAACTACCAAGCACCCGGAACGTCAGAAATCCCTCAACACCGTTAAAACAATGCAGTGTATTCAGTGTTTTTATGATGGGGTGGCTTCCCCGGGGGCAAGGTGCAGGAAGGTAATTGGTAAGTTTTTTGTTTTGTTTTTTGAGAGGCAAGGTTGTGTCTGAGAGCAGGAGCAGTGACCATTCTGCGTATTATGTTTAAAATGTAATGATTGTGGTTCTCGGCGTCCAGAAATGGACTGAGTGTTTTGTTTATGTATGATTTATTTTGTATTGTTAATAAACCCATTGAACTTGAACTAGTTGCAAAATACAAAAAAGCTGGATTTTTTGTTAAACTTTAAACATAGGATTGCCTTACCAAATTGCCAAATATTTGACTGGGTATTTTGCAGAGCATGCTGCTCAGATGTGTGTAGCCTGTCTTCGCGCTGCAACCCGTAATTGTACCAGACTTGTTCGCCCCGATATACACTCTACTGACCGGTATCTTTCGTCATTTGTACCATATTTCGTAAATTATTTTAATTCTGAACCATGATATATTCGTTATTAATTGTATATACATAGAAATACTTTAAGGTAATTATTGAAAAGCGATTATAAAGTTTTAGCCGTGTTATGAATTGTGTGACGATCCGACGCTAGCGAGTAATTATATGAGCTATTCAGGAAATAAATGTTGTTATATTATATATTCTTGAGAAAGCTATAGAACTCCTTAACTTCTGAAGTTTCCAGAATCTCAGATAATGAGTAAACTGAACTAATCAGGGACGGAGAATCATTCCTCAGTAGGAACATTACACTCCCATAATAGTGCATGTAGTTTTGGGATGAACTCAGAAAAATAAAATTGCCACCCCACACCCCTTCTATAACAAACCTTTCTGACTCTAATAAATTGACTGGTGTGTAAAGAAATGGTTTACACGGGCTTAGGGGACAGCCGTTTGGGGATCTGGCACCGATCAAATTATTCGAAGACTAATTTATTTCGTTCAGTTAGCATGTGAACGTATAGTGAGTAATTTAGACTACGGTTTAAACTGACAATTGTAAGTCTAAGGCATACGAATTTGAGAATTGGGGCGGGGGGGGGGGGGGGGGGAGGGGAGGGGAAATGGACCTTACTGAAGAACAGACAGATAAGACAGTGTTACCAAAGAATTGAGACGTTGGGAGATTTTTTTTTTTTTTTAATTACCAGCTTTTCTTTATAATACAGTATAAACTAAATCTCCGTTGCCTAGGCAACGTGAAGTGTTGCAGCAACGCTTGTTTGGTTCACCGACTAAAGTGCCTTAATCCCAAGGTCCTAAGGGCGAAAACTGGAACAGTAAACTGAGTAAAACAATAGATGGCAGCACTTTCGGACCCTTGGGCCCTTTTCTTGTTTCCGTAAATCTTTATTACTAGAATAAGATATATTTACTAGGGGCCGGGGAACTGCCGCACCTACTTCGCCAGTCCGTCTTCAATTTAAAACTGTTGCATGCCTGCTAGGACGGAGCTTTCCACTAGAAAGCAGAAACTTGATTTCAAGCAATCAATCAATCAAATTTAATCAAAGAGCAAAAAGCTAGAAGAAGAACAAGATCTGAACAAACGAATGCTTGTTGGCGCGACTTGTGACAACCCTGTCTGACATAGACTATAAAACTGAAGTCCGCTTAAAACTTTGGTTTCCCGGAAGCTGCCCGCAGAGTCATTGAAGTAACGTCTGCGGATCGCTGGTTGGCATCGTTTATGGATAGAACTAGGGCGGTATCTGATCGCCTTCGAACCTCTAACTTTCGTTCTTGATTAATGAAAACATTCTTGGCAAATGCTTTCGCAGTTGTTCGTCTTGCGACGGTCCAAGAATTTCACCTCTAGCGTCGCAGTACGAATGCCCCCGTCTGTCTCTCATATAAACTGTAGCCTCTAGATCTTCCAGAAACAAAAACCATCATTTTTGACCTCAGGGAAGAGCTCTATGAACTCTATGAATTGATTTTTTTTGTGTTTTGCTCTAGACCAGTGGTTCCCAAACGGTGGTACTCGTACCCAAAGGGGTACGCTAGACCCTCGTAAGGGTTCAAGTTCAAGTTTTTTTTAATTTTACACAAAAATACAAATAGATGACACAAGCACTGTGGAGAAAAACAATTCGAACATGCAGTGCTTGTTAAAATTTTTACTATAATTACAACAACTACGTACCCTATAAATCTAACAAAAATAATATAACTTAATTTATCTGACCTGTATGAAATAACCTGCTATCTACCAATAAATAAAATAAAAATTTACATTTCCCCTCTTGGGAAAAATAAACAAAAATGACATTTGACTAGTAAGCGAGAATGCGTACAGCATAAACCAACCACACACGAAACAGGGGTACGCGAAGGTCCTAAATCTCTAATCGAAAATGTTGTTGTCAAGAGATTAGAGTGTATTCCTGATTTACAACCTTGCAGCCTCAGGTATCCCTTTGCTTATATATATTTTTTTACACATTAATCCCTTAACACTCATGACAATAAATGGCCTCTTTTTGGCGTTCTGATCGTAGTAGAACTGAATAGTGGAACAATGATTCTTCAAAAAGAGGTACGCAGACTTTGTCAACCTTAATTAGGGGTACGCGATACGGAAAAGGTTGGGAACCACTGCTCTAGACTGTACAGAACTTTATCCCTTACGTGTAAAAATAACCCCTTGTGCATATAAGACTTGAACTTCCCGGGTGCGCCCTACCCGCCCGACATAGTTTACAAAATTTTATTTCTTACGTATAAGTAGAACCCGATGTGCCGATGAGTCGACGGACGCCCGACAAAAGCATACAAAAATTTTTTCTTCTGGATTCCTTATGTATAAAAAGAACCCGATGTGCCGACGAGAATACTGAGACACGACAAATATGCAGAATTCGATTTCTTCAGTGTTATCAATCAATCAATCAAGTTTACGAATGGCTAAAAGCTAGAAAAGGAATGTTAATTTATGTCCGACAAATGTTTGCAGGATTTCATTTCTTGCGTATAAAAAGAACCCGGTGTTTGAACCCCACGAGTTGAGCGACGCCTAACAAAAGCATACACAATTTTATTTCTTCTGTGCAAAACGTAATATCGCGCACATCTATCCGGCATGAGGTCTAGACTGTATGTGGAAACTGCAAACGTTATAGACCCTTGCATTTTTGGAACTGGGGAAATGTGACACATTTAATTATTAACCGTGGAATAACTTTAGTTAAATTATTATGAATTAATATTACAAAAAATAATTAGCAAAAAACACAGTATTCGTAAATATTTACCAACAATTTTTTAAACGGAATTTGACAACAACAAAAAAAAAACAATTGGAAAATTTTGCTTGTCGAGTCATGGCACGATACAACTTCTTATTACTTGCGTTATATTTAGGTATTGTAACTAGCGTAAAAGAAACGGCGCCATAAAGATTACCACAATTATATAAACGCGTTCTACCCGTTTGTTGAGTGGCATGATGTTCTTGGTATGTACTTGTCATGCAAAAAGTACCGAGTATAAGATAGCAGAAGTAATTGGAGGAAGCTACATTAAGACCTGTTGGGTCTTTGAAAGAAGCTTTTAGAGATTCGCCGACATTGAAACAACACGCTTGGTTTGGTGAAGGTACGAGTTATTTGAAGGAATCCTGCAGTGTTTGTGATTTATTGTTCTTGGAAACCCAGTTTCTATAAAACCACACAAAAACAAAAAAAAATGGTACGCTGTTTCTCCTTAGATTTGCCATTATCCCATCTGTTTTGGCTCCGGTTACGAATGCCGAAAGCAGACGAATTTTATGCTTGAATTTTAAAAGTATGAAATTATATTATTCGGTTTGAAAAATAAGGTTTTCACTGTATATGTCTAAGTATTATTTTGAATACTGATTGGACAATGTAAATATCATTACAGTAATAAGTACTATTACTGTAGATGACATTAACAAGGAAAAAGTAGGGTAGGCTATTTTGGGAAATGTCATCAGTTTTCTGAAGAAAATTTGTAGTGTTTTTCAACACTTTTTTCGGTGAAGCCGACCAAGGGCTGCTGCAACTCTGCACATTGCCCAGGCAATGCAGATTTGCTTTAAAACAAAGGTTATGATTTGTAATCTAGGACAGTCAAAGCTGCTTCCTTTTTTATTTCAAAATTTGTAAGGCACTTGCCGTTCGGCCAAGTGCCATATCGCAATTCCGTCGGTCTATCGGTCCTGCGATTGCGAGTTATAATTCCAGATGCACTAGGATGATGAAACTTGGCAGGCGTATCAGGGACCTGACCAAGTTAACCGGGAAATAATCACTTTTCCGATCCGACCATCGTAGGGGGAGTGGGGGGAGGGGATATGTTGAATCTCGAGGTATGTATGTCTTTAAAACGGGTGACTGGATCTAATCCAGTTCATTTTCCAGCTTTAGCGGTTTGAGCCTGAAGACGACCCTTGTCAAGAAGGACCGAATATAGCTCTAATAAAATGTAGCTGACGTATCCGTTTTGCATTGTCGAGTATGATTCGCAGTCAGCTTAGGCTGAAGGAAGATTTATCTAATCCAGGACAATCAAAGCGGCATCAGATTTTGTTGTAATACCCGGGTAGCTGCGTTCACACCAGGTGCACACTCTGGGATAAGAGTTTTAATGGCAAGATATCCTCCTCCCTTCCGAGATTTGAAACGAACATTAGCCTTGAACGTAAACTCGGATGTCCTTATGTTGATTAAAGGACCTGTCTTACCTATAATAATAACGCAACCTACTTCCACAATCACTCCATACATTTCTAAACCCGGAGACCCCAATTTCGTACGGTACATTCTAACCCCTCTAACAAAACCACGCTGATTTTCTCACTTGCCGTGTTTTGCTACCTTCGATGTGTATCACGCTGTCGACGGTTGTCTGCGAGAAGTTTTTCCATCAGAAAAACCGGTTATGTAAATTCTTTCCCTGTTTCGCTATAAGTCAACGGGACTCGGAAATGGCTCAAAATAGCCAAAACCGTGGGTTATTTGTTGAAAGCTCAGTCTTGTTTTAAAGTTTTCAAATATTTTAAAATACTTTAAGTTGAAAAGTAAATAGTGAGAGGGGTCCTTTAAAGAAAAAGTTTGACCGCCGGACGGAGGCGGAGTCATTACAGAACTAGACCTAATTGGCTTGGTGTTTTAACGGCTGCAGGTCCTATAGATGGTGAAGTTAAAATATAGCAGGCATGCATGTAACGAAAAAACGGCAGTACTGGTTTGTTTGTACGTCCGTAAGTACCTCTTTGCTCGACTATGTTGCGTTAAACACTTAGCTTATCATTTTCCCTGGCGTTCTATCCCGGTTAAAATTGCACGATCGTTTGCGGGGAACGAACATGAGAATAATATTAAAAGGAAGAAAACTTCGTTAGCTGTTGCACATGTTTTATTGCTCTAGCAAAGACAGAAAATTTGCATGCTAAAATTTTAATCAAATGAATGTTTTCTTTTCCTGTCGATTGTCCATCGCATACGTCTTTTTCGGATGGAACCAAAGTTCGCGCGACGCAATTTAAGTTCTGGCATCTTTGATCGCAAAAAACCGGCTATTGTCCCGAAATAGGCTATTTCGTTTTTGATAAGCTTTCTGGTTTTTTTTTCCGAATGTTGCAAAATTTTGAGTCTCGAAGAAAACAGAGAGTATCGAAACAAAAGAAACAGGACAGAAAAACAGCTTACAGCTTTCAGTGCCACTTGCCACTTGACAAAAAAGGAAAAAAGGTGCAACAAATGTGTCGGGTAACTTGTTGCTGATTCCGACGCCAGGCCTAGTCCATTTTTACAAATGCCGACCCCCCCCCCCCCCCCCTCCTTCCTGCATTAAGTAGTATACATTATTTAACGAATGGTTGTGTCAGTCAATCGATCTACTAATCAACAGTTTTATCTGACATGGAAGCCGATTCATAGCTGATTTTCTTTTGTCGCCGGCACGGGAGGCATCGTTAGGTAGTAGTGACTGGTAGGGACAAGACTTTAAAGACTTACCATATACCGTTGATAGTAAATAAATATCCTGCTCTTCCAGGTCACTTGCCAACCTCACATCGTCCGTCCCACGTTTTGAGCTCGTTATGGCGGGTCTCGCTCAACCGAGCACTCCGTCCTATGACGTCATGGACGGGTTCGTTAGTGAGTCACGCATTACGCCGTCAACTGCAGTCATACCAAACGGAATGACGGTACTGAAGATAACAGCTGCAAACGCTCAAGGCGAAAGTGATCCTGTTTATCTTGAAGCGGTCAGTTTGAGTGGAATGGCTGTAGAGATGCAGACTTCTGGTAAGCAAACTGTTTGGTTACTTGTGATTCAAGGAAGGTCTAAACTATTTTGCTATTCTTTATACACCAAATAAAATCTTGCAGTATTGCGACTGGGATTTATCTTGTCTGTAAAAAGAAAATCTTATCTCTAATTCGGATTAGTCTTATCTCATTAGAGATAAGATTAATCCCAAAAGCAAATAGCGCACTTAGTTTCAATCCTTACTCGGAGAAACTTTTTACAGTTTATCCTACCCTGCTTTATCGTTATCTCTTTTAAAGTTCAATGGTCACATCAAACTACCCCAATCCTACTCTGTAACAACCTAGGAACAATGCTTACCCCCTAGACCAGCAGCTTTTTCAGCAGTTTCCTCTCTGTGATATTTCAAAGCGTAATTTTTTGGACCAGTACATGCTTAATTTACTAGCTTGGACAAAGATAAAAATGATGTTTCTTATAATACTTAGTAGATCTTTATTTTATGCATAAATCAGCTTGTATAATTCAGATTTGAAAAGGTTATTTGTTTTTGATGATTTTTGTTGCTATGTTATTTTTTATAAGCTTATTGCATATTCTGGTACATTTAATAAAGCAAGCTAATCAAGCTTCACAACACCATTCCACAAAGAAAATCTTTTAATAGGCACTTTAAGCCATGGAACTTCTGATGTGGAACAATCAGGTAAACTGCATCTGCGGCTTGACTTTGGTGGCATCTCAAATATATCCTCTTCCATCAAGCATTGCTGGGAGTTTTTGAATTTCCCTAAGATTTGGATCGCCGAAATGCCACAGAGGTAAAGACAAGGGATAACAAGAAAACGGCCGATTTTCGTAGCGCCTTCTAAAGGAAGTTGGAAATGTTTATTTGTGAAGCATTTAATACAAAGTAAAGCATTAGAAGTGTCCATTGTGCTTTAAGAGAGAGGAGCTATTCAACAGTAAGAAAACAAGACCAAAGGTTTCTATGGGATCCCAGAAATTTTATATTTGATCCAGACAATTGGGTCGTGTAGAGATCCAGTCTTTGCCAGACTCCTGGAGCACTTCACTAATAAAATTAGAAACAGACTAAGGCAAATGGTAATCATCTGAGAAAACCAAGTTCATGGATTCAGCATCTGTGTTTACCCCTATAGCCTCGATTTTGACGAAAGTTCCGACTTTACTTCAGCCAAATTTCCAGTTTCGACCGGATGCCGGGCGAAATACTTGTCTTAAAAAAAACGAGTTTAAAAACGGATTCAGCATATCTTCTTACCCCTCTGTCGAATCTCTAACCAACTTCAGATAAAACTTCAGCTTTTAACAAATTTTCTGATTTCAGCCCGGATTCATGGCGAACTTTGTGCCCAGATAGAAAATGATTGTCATACATGAATTCAGCATGTCTTCTTACCCATAAATCGAACCCCTTATGAAATTCATATAAAACTTAATGACTTCTAGAGTTTCCCGGTTTCGACCGGATTCCAGGCCATCTACTTATCCGGCGAGAAAATAATTTTCATATTCGGATTCAGCATGTCTCCCTACCCTTCAATCGAACCTCTAATCAACTTCAGATTAAACTTTTATTTTTGACAAATTTTCCGGTTTTTGCCGGATTCTGGGTGAACTACCTGTCCGGTGAGAAAATAATGTTCATATTCGAAATCAGCATGCGTCTTTACCCCTAAATCGGACATCTAATCAACTTCAGATAAAACTTTTACTTTTAACAAACTTTCCGGTTTTGGCCGGATTCCGGGTGAACTACTTGTCCGGCGAGAAAATAGTTTTCAAATTCGTATTCAGCATGTCTTCTTACCCCTTAATCTACTATCTCATTCGCTTCTAAAAAATATACACACTATAATTTTTATTGAAATGGAGATGTGACAATACTGAAATTGCCAGGCGTGGGATACAACAGCTTTAAAGGACCCCTCTTGCTTATTCTGCCTATTATACTTATGGGATTGAAAGCTTTCGAAATCACCACTTTTCGCCATTGTTTCGTTTTGTGCCTACGACTTTTTCGGCCTAGCCGAGTTTTGAAAGTCACGCAGCGCAAACTTCGCTGAAAGCTTCAAAGTTCTGCTGTTGATTTTTGAAGACATGGTAGACCATCAGTCTACCTTCTATTCTAGGCTTTTTTTTGTTTGCTTGGTTTTCCCACTTTTAACCACGGCGCGTTCAGTTTTCAAATATTTTGCGTACAGCCGTCGCGTCGGAGAACAGTAATGTTACGACGACTGTATTTGTATATGAAGATGCTCTCTCAACCGGATGTTATGGCGTGGGGTGTAGTAGGCCGGACAGAAGATGGTAAATGTACAAATATACAGTCAACGAAGTCAGGGTGGCTTAGTGCGTCAAGATGGCCTACTACATGTGCAGAACTTCACGTGTTCATTATGAACACCAAGTCAATTCACACTATGGTTTGCAGACTGAACTCATCGTAGGCTATCAACCACCTATCGTACACTAGGCCTTACAGGCCAGCCCACTGTAAGGATCTTCAAACAAGACTCGTAACAATGACCTATGGTCCGTAACTAATAAATAATGCAAGAGTAGACTACGGACAGTATAAAAGATTAAACATAGTAAACGGAAAGAGAATAACGCTGCCTAGTGACGACAGAGGTGAGCAGTCCGGGGTAGAGATGGCACCACTATAGCAGCAAGGCTGGATAGAGTTGACAAGCGCTAACAAGAAAATCGCTAGGTTGACGTGACAAATAATATTTTCGAAAACCAATATTTCTGAGCCATCTCATCGTGAAAATATCATTTCAAGTTAGAGTTCTGCCTTAAGTTTTTGTCGTGCACAGTTGGCATGGAGTCGGACATGCCATACATTTTTATTTGTTTTAGAAATTTTTAGCAAAATGTTCGCCGAACGAGTCTTTCGTGTAAATTGTGATTGATGAATTTGTTTACGAATTGTGTTGCAATTATTATTAAATTGACAAATTGATTCGAGTGTTTAGTTATGTTTGGACGTAGAAGTCAAATTCGGCGTTCAGCCTGTGAAAGTTACTTTTTAGAATTAAAAATCTACTCTACTCGTCTCTACGTTTTGCCCATTGTTGCAAACGCCTTCAGCTTTGCTCGTTTTTGCTTAGCAAAGCAACCATCGACTGCAGAAATACTCAGCCCCTAGCAGCAGTTCTTGAGATCACCCCCAGAACTTGTCTAACCTGCCCGTCTAAGGGTCTTATTTAGTTAGGGTAGTACGGTAACTCAAAACAAAGTTTGGAAACCTGCAGCAAACAAGACAAAAAACATTTGAACTTTTCTGGAGGACAAGGTTCTCTAAGGGCAAGTACTTTCTCGACAAGTTTCAAAAGATTTGGCACTCAACCTCCCGAGGAAAGCGTGGGACGAGAAGAGAAAGACTTTCTAAGATTTGAACGATTCTTCTGGAATGAAATTCTTTGAAGGGAAAAGATAAACATTTTCCAATAATCTAGTATTCCCCCCCCCCCGCTCCCCCGGTTGTCTTTCGCTTGCTCGGTGCCCCTGGCCTTACTTAAAAAAGGGCCTATCTGACCAGGCAATAAGCATTCAATACCAGACCTGATTTGTATTAAAAATAAACTCTGTTTCTGGTTAAAACAAATGCCCTGTGTATGCTGTCTTCACCAGCAAACTTTTCCTTCCACGAAAGTGCCATAAACCGCACATGTGTTCACTTCCTTGAGATTCTCGCTCGCAAGGGTCCAACTCCTTCACTTACCACCGGGATGCGTTTCGGAGACGCCGGGGTTCCTAATTTCCTCCCACTAGCATAATTAATAGTCAGTGAACAAATAGCTACGTAATATCTGTCTTGTCTAATATCAGCGTGCAATAGGTCACCTTGCGAATATTTCCAGTATCTCCTTTCTTTTTTTTTATTTTGAAATTGGTTGCGAATGTTTTATGCCTGAAATCTTGGCTATTGTTCATGTTTAACCGGAAAAGGGGGTAAATTTGCGCCAAGCAGAAGCTGAGGATTATATTAGAATTAGTATCTATAAAGAGAAAAGCTACACATCATAAAACATCTGATACCACGAGCTAAAGAAGTTTTCGCAGTTACTGTGGTATCTAATCCCACGGTCAGAAAGTGTTTTTGCAGTTACCGTGGTATCTGGCAAGGTACCATGGTATCTGATATTCAGATACCGCGGTAACCGTGGTATTCAGATACCGCGGTAACTACGAAAACGACTTTAGACCGTGGTATCAGACACCATGGTAACTGCAAAAACGACTAATTGCAGATCCAGTTACTGTGGTAACAGATACCATGGTATCTGCAAAAACGCGACTAATGGTTTCCAGTTATAACATGTACACTAACCTAGCTTGTTCTGAAAGCGCATTTGGAAAACGATTTTCAACGATGATGTTTGTGTTCGTGCATTCCAGCATACCGAGAAACAAAACAAAACCGTCCTGAATATACTTTTTACCTTCGGCCAAGTGTTATATAGCGATCGCAGTTTCGGTCCGTCCGTCGGAAATTTGAGGTATGTACAACTCTCGAACGGGTGATCGGAACTTAATAACTTGATATTTGGAAAGTTCTCGTGCCTCAGACGACCCAGTTCAGTTCCGAACAGGATCCGGTAACTTTGGTGGGAGTTGGAGGAGGGAACCGGAAATCTTGGGAAACGCGTAGAGAGGAGGGATCGGGATGAAACTTGATGGGAAGAACAAGCACAAGTCCTGGATTTATCGCTGACATAACTGGACCGGATTCATTCACTGTGAGGGGAGTTGGAGGGGGGTCCGGAATTCCGGTTGTGCCGCGAGTTCGCTACTTCCTGATGTACCAGGATGATGAAACTTGACAGGCGTGTCTGGGAATCAAAGAAACTGACTTTGAGAATCGTCTTTTCTCCAATCAAACCATCGTGGGGGGAGTGGAGGGATGGGGAATCCGGAATCCAGTGGCATGCATCACTTTTGAATGGGTAATCGGATTTGAATGAAACTTGGCAAGTGCAAAGAGCTATCATATCAGATGTTCCGTTTCATTTCTGGACCGGATCCGATACTTGTGGAGGGGGGGGACTTAGAGGGGGAACCGGAAATCTCGTGAAAACGCTTATACTCAAGGGATCGGGATGGGATTTGGTGGGGAAAACAATCATAAGCCCTGGATATGCTCGTGACAGAACCAGATCGTATCGGAGCTCTTTGGGGAGTGTTGGAGCCAGTTGGAGGAGTTTCACCGACTTCTGGTGATGGCGTGCTTAAGACGATGAAACACGGCAGACATATTAGTGACCTGACCAAATAGTCTTATGGACCTGAGACAATGCCCTAGGATTCCTTATATCCGAAAATCAAACGAATGGGCCGAATGAGATTCAAGTTGGAGAGTACAAGTTTATGCGGCCTAGATTTACTATTTGGGCTCCTGGCCGGATACGGCAACGGTAGGAGGATTAAGCGGGAACTGGAGATTTCGCTCGCATAGTGGTTAAACGAGTCAAACTACTTTCTTGCACCTACTCGTAAGAAGTGCCATATGAGCTTTTAGCTCTTGTGTTATCTAATAAACATAAAAATGTAGACAAGTTGGAAACTCATCAAAATTAGCAAGGTACTAAGAGAGAATTCATACTATCATTCGGGTTAATGACAATGTGGATTGTCATATTCGTCACGTTAGACAATCTCTGCGATTCATTAAGTGCCGCTACCAATTTTTTTCCGGGGGGGAGAGCAACTTTTAGTCAGATAGGGCAGATTTCTTGATGTTTGCATTGCCTCCATTGCACCCTCCATTGCATTCCAGTCCATTGGCAGTGTATTGATAATTCGGATTTTCCTCCCACTTCTTGACGGCTATACCTTTTTTCTATTTTCCAAGGCTCTTTTTTCTGTGAGAAAGTGTCATGTAGTCGGAAGCAAATCCTGTTATTTCCAGCTATTCATTTCGGCGATCGGAACTGTAAATCCTCGAAGCAAGGTCGCTGGATTAATTTTGTAGACCCGCCCTCACCTGTCGGTAAAAAATTCCACGGAATATCATTATTTCTTACATTGTACCTTGTTCGTGGTTTATCTGTTTGGAAAGCATTTTCTGGTTGAGAATATTTTCCTAGATTATTCGGGAAGGTGTAAGAGTGGTGAGAAATTATTTTGCATTAAAAGCTGCAACCATTGGTGCAAGTCCATTGTAAACCTAGTTGTGACTTGGTTTTGCAGCCAATCAAAAGCCTGTTGGATTGACTTACCTTTGCTAGCTGTCTTTGTTATTTTGGTCAGTAAACGATTTATCAGAGGTTTGCGATAAGTTTTGTACCTTTTGTATCTTGTGAGTATATGAAGCTTAAGCTGAAAGTATTGACCTGTTAGTTCCATGTTCTCCTGTTAGTTATGTGACGTTACCAGACAATATTTGGTTCGTTTTTCCAACTTGAGCGGTTTTGAGCCTGAAGAGGACCCTTGCCGAGAAGGGCCGAAATATAGCTCCAATAAAATTCAGCTGACGTATCCATTTTGGACTATCAAATATGATTCGCAGTCAGCTTGGGCTGAAGGAGTATTTATTTACCAAACAAATTTGGCGGAAGCGCCACGACAAATTTTGGCGAATAAAATATTTCAATACAAAAAAAAATTTAAGCTGTTTCGAGTGCGTTTTCAGAAGAACAACCGTACACTGCATTAGCTTTCTTTAATCTGGCGTATAATCGCAAAGAAAAAAAAATCGCATTCCACCTAGGGTGGCTGAAGGACGCATAGACCTTTCGTGGAACCGCCATTGCGTCTCGGAAAATATTCTCCGGAATCCGGAATACCATAATTTCTTACATTGTACGTTGCTCGTGATATTTTCTGTTTGGAAAGCATTTTCTGGTTAGAATATTTCCCTAGATTATTCGGGAACAAGTAGGAGTGGCGAAAAATTTGCATTTTGCATTAAAATCTGCAACCGTTGGGTTTCCCTATAATTCTCTAATCTGGTGGATAATCGAAAGAAGAAAAAAACGCATTCCACCTCGGGTGGATGAAGAATGCATAGATCTTTTGTGAGAACATGGTTTGTAGTTTCCTCCTACTACTAAAAATCGTCCTCAGCCGATGAGTCGCTTGTCAAAATAACACCCAATACTCGGGTGTGAAATTACATTTTGTGACCTGTAGGCAGTTCATACCCTATGTCGTGAACTTCCTAAAATGTGCCGAGTGTCTCAGTTCACCACATAAAAACGCTGTTTAATAACCCTCCACTCCCCCCATAGTACCGGAATCGGCTCGGTTATGTCAGTGATGTATCTAGTGTTTGCTAGGTCTCTTCCCACCAAGTTTCATCTCGATCCCTCCACTCATAGCGGTTCCCAAGATTTCCGGTTGCCCCCCTCCAGCTCCCCCCGAAAGTCACCGGATCCGGTCCGGATTTTAAGTGGTTCGTCTGAGGCATGAGGTCTTTCCAAATATCAAGTTCCATCGAGATCTGATCAACCGTTCAAAAGTTGTTCATATACAAGATCAACCAACAAATACTCTTAACTGCTTAGGATCTCAGTCCACTTGCTAGTTGCTAATGAATACTAAATACACTTCATTCATTTTCTTCGAGCTCTATCCCCGTGGGCGTTATATGGTTTACGGCGTAAACCTGATTATGAACTTACTAAAAATTACTAAAAATAGTACAGAATTACTAAAAAGGTACAGTGACACGTAAAGGGGATTCATGACACCCTACTTATATTAAGTACAGGCATGTCGGTATCCGGGAATTTTTTTTTTTTTTGGGGGGGGGGGAGGATTGCCCGCGGGTTGGATCAAAAAGTACAATAAAGACATAGATCAGAGGTTAAAGCCTATAAAAACGGCTATTTTTTATGTCTCGGGTATGGATTGGAACCCCCTCCCCCTGGATACGGCCCTGTGTACGGGTGTGTATCTTACTTGGTGTATGTTGTATAGTTCAGTTATGTTACTTTAGACGGATGAAACTATCACGATTTCACAGCACCACCCCCTAGAATACAATGTTACATCAGCCGATCCCTTGACAATTTATTTTAAAAATGTATCGTTATGATTCCGCGAATTTCCGGTCGAACTACAGCGGGGTGGTAAAACGCAACCCAAAGATCAATTTTGCATGTCAGCTTCGTTTGTCCGGCCCTAACCAACGTATTTCATTCCTGATTTTCTACTAATTAAGTGCTTCAGCAAAATAAACCTATGTGCTTTAATTCTTTTTGTCCTGTCAATGAGCAGAATTTTGCGTTTTTCTCACAGTATTGTAAACACGCAAACGCGCACTTAGGTTAGAACCGGTGACACGCCAAAGCTTGCCTGAGATATTTAATATTTGAAATTAGAAACTACAAAAGCACTTCTAATAAAAATGCAATTAATTAGGTTGTCTTCTCTCGTTAAATTGTTTCAGTCATGCGAAAGTAAAATTGGCCGCAAAATAATTCAGAAGGTATTCCAGGAAGCAGTAACGACTTTGTGTGTAATTCATTTATGACCTGCTGTTTTTAAGGGGAGTGTTAAAAAAATAAGGAATATTTTCCAAAGTATGCTTTTTTAAAACTGTCCGTCAGTCAACAGATATTAATAATAATAGTTTTATTTTCCCCCACCAAGAAGCTCATGGCATAGACGGAGTAAGAATAAAGAAAGAAAAGAAGGAAACACTATAATAAGAGGAGACCTGACAAATATAAAGACTACGGCAATAGATACAACTGCAACAGACGTCGTGCTCGGTGTGAGCTTGTAAAGGGTCTTAAGTGTGTAAAGGGTCTTAGTAATTTCGGAGAGAGAGATGGAGAGAGAGAGTTGGATATTATTATTTGTTTATTATTTGTTGTTTATTTCTTGAATGTTTTGATTTTTTTTTGTTTTTAATAGCATGTGATTCGGGCTCTTTCTTAGTGGATAGAACCGGTTCTTTGCAAATTTGTAATAAAAAGGTATCATCTTCTTGGCCTCTTTTTTTTCTCAGAATATTGTTAACACCAGATCGAAAATTAAATGAATGGCCGAAAAAAGCACTTTATAGTTTTCATATTACCTTCCGTTTATACCGCTCCCGGTTTGGACCGATGTGTCCCCCCCCCCCCCATAATAATAAAGCTAATTGGAAAAAGCCAAATATGGCCATACATCAAAAGCCAAAGCGCCAACCAGGTCAACCCATTAAAACAAATACACAAACTGTTTTCTTATCTTGTTTGGATAAAAAATAAACGACCTCGAAAATGATTATTTTTATTTGTCAAGTTTAAGAAACCAGGAAAGAGAATACTATCAACCATCCCAACTGCACATGCGGTGAGAACAAACTTGCAGACGCCTTGATCCATAAAGTCATGGAGAGTGAGGTTTTGAAAGTTTGTCCAAGCCATTTTAAAGAATCGGTTGGCGAATAATGCACGAACCAAGGGAAATCGAGGTTATGCATGCATTAGAAGACATGGATTAGGTTGAAAAGCAATGATTAACATTTTGCAAGGTCATCGAAAAGCCGCCAATTTGATTTCCTTGGTGAGCAATAGGTGATCCTTGAATTAAGTGAGTTGCAGATGAAATGAACTGTAGCAAGATTAGAAATTGGCAAAATAAAGACGAAATGGAGAGAGCGGAGTTACTGCAGGGGTTGAACCTTGAGAATCTGAGAGGATAGTTACAGGCCCAAGGAAATGAAACGAAATGGCGAACATAAAATGAGGAAGGATGCCATTTTGTTTGATCTTGTGAGCAATAAAAAGGTTTGAATTCGTAGAGGTTCTCTAGCAAGGTGAAAAAGACCTCATAATTATAAGACTATAAGAATTAAAATTACAGCTGTTCCAATTTGAGAAGCTTGGATGTCAGGCTACTGGTGTTATTCGTGAGCATGGATCCACTGCTGTTGATTAAGAGCAACTCATCGGCATAGGATATGTAGCTGCTGTAGGCCAGGTTCCTGCAAAAATAAACTGGAAGCAAAGAATTCAAGACGTGGGAAAAGTTTCTGGTTAAAATAAGTGACGGCTATGTTTGTGCTAGGTCCCTCTGTCGAAAAAAATTACTCCTCTCTCGGAAGTAGTTCTACTTAGTGCCATGTTTTCTTCTCTAATGCAGTTCCACAGGGGGGCAATCCGGTTTTGATAAGAAGGAGAAGAAAAGATTTTTGTCATCTGTCTTAAGACAACAAAGCAATTTGACGAAAGTGGTACTGTCCAAGTAAGGTCAACGTCCAAATAAACGTATACGCTACTGTATAAATAATAAAACCAGTATAAATAATTCAGTATTTTAAAACTAGGCTCTGCTTTTAACAGATTTCCCGCGGCTTTGGTTGTTACAATCATTTCTCTAGGCTCGTTGACTTCTAGCAAAAACACGGACAAAATTACATAACCTATTTTTCTGACGAGTGGGCTTCTCGCAAAAAATTGTCCGGAGCATTAAAACACACGAAAAGTAGTGAAACATGGATAAGTGTAGTGTCGTTAGGGGGCTTAGACCATGCCGTATGTCCTTTAAAACGAATTTCCTTCCAGCAACTTCGTCAACGCCATTCGAGTTCACACCAACCCTTGGGGCTTTAATTGGACTTTGCGGCACCGCTTTTATCCTGGCAGTTGGCGTTCTGGCGGCAGTTATGACTCGAATCACGAAAAAGCCCAAAAGAAGGAAAGCAGAAACGAATGACTTAAACAAAGAAGACGACATCGACCCGGAAATGATCAAGAAAATCAGCGAAACGGACGAGAAAGGTGAGGCGTTTTTAACGTTTTGGTTAGAAGATCTACTGTTCATATTTCTGGAAATAAAATTCGGGCGTATTCGCTCTCCGTCTGACACACCCTGCTATTTTGACTAGACGTCGCCAGGTGTATTTTTGTCTGGCGATATTTCAAGGCCCTCTGTGTGAATTCTGCCGCTTTAGACAAGAACCACTGACTCCAAATCGCTCCCCCTAACATCATACGGAATTTCAGTGCTTCCACTTGTACTTTATTTCTAAGTATAGTACTTTCACCATCCACTTTATAAATTTTCTGTTCTACTTTACTACCTTTTCTCATCTTTTGGGTGGATTGTCAAGACGAAAAAGTTGATTTTCATAGTTAGGACAACTATGCTTTGCACCGTAAATAAGTAAGTAATTTATTATCTTCCATTTTGAAAAGCGGAGTATATAAAGAAAAGGAATAGAACACAGTTAAAAAGCGGATTTTGAAAAGCGGAGTATATAAAAGAAAAGGAATAGAACACAGTAAAGGAATAGAACGCAGTTTTTGAATTTTCGTCCAGAACACAGGGTAACGCTGAGCAGGGTAACGCTGCCACCTTGAGTTTCAAACTTAACGCATAGTTTTGACAGATAGAATAGGTGCTTCATATACTTAAAATGGCACTTCTCATCTCTTGCACTCCTTCTTTCGCAGAAGATTCGTCACAACGGAACGAAATAAAATAGAAGTAGCGCAAAAAGTGTCGTATGAGTTTCCGAAAGCTAGGTTGCACCCGATTTCATTTGTGCCAACATCACTATATTAGTAGCAGAAAACAGGCTTGAGTACAATATCTTATTACCAAAATCCGTGTATTTTTAAAGAAAGAGGTTTATTTTTATTTATTTTAGTGCATACATTACAATGCACCTCTATTGAGCAAGTCTTTTATGTTAAAACTACTTTTTTAGTGTAAATCCAGAACAGTTATACTTTGTATCTATTTTATTCTGAAGAGCTACTGATTTTATTTGGAAAGCGTCGAGTAGTAACACAGAAATTGTACGTTAATTGCGCTAGGCTCAAAAATTACGATAAACAAATATGTCAGGAAAAAAAGATAAGGGTAAAGCTACAAATCACCCTCGTCTCTCACGATGACGTTCTTGTGGAAGGTTGTGATAAAGCGTCGTATGTACATAAAATGTGAAACACGACCCCTCCGAAACGACACCCTTCGAAACCTCCCATCATCGCTTTGAATTAGAAACAGATGACGCTCTTTTTTACGAGCTCTCTGCCGACTCTCAAACGACTTTCGGTAAGACAAGGAAGATAAAGCTCCGGAAAAAAGTAATTTCCCGATTTTGGGGTAAGCCTTTAGATGCTGAAGACATTGACGATACAAACACAGCTTAGGTTAGCCTAAGACCATGAGGCCCCCCCCCTCCGATTTTCTAATTCTGGAGATTCGGCAGGATCACAGTATCTGAGCGAGGTTTTTGTCATTTCTATATTTGGAAAGTGAGAACCACCGGTTAGAAACATAAAGCCTGGAATGCTGATGACATTCACGATAAAGCCATATTAATTGTGGAAATTGAGCAGGAATCAATTGTCCGAGCCAGGGTTTGTCATTCGGTCTCTCAAATGATAAGTACGGGGATGTTTATGAGAATGCAATGATACAAATACAGCTTATGCCAGCTTAATATCTTGAGCCCCCACCCCCAACCGCGTATCTCCGTTATTACTCATTCTGGAAATTGAGGAGGGCCCAGAAAATATCTGAGCCAGGTTTTTGTCATTTCTTTTTAGAAGTCTGAGAAACGGTGGATAATAGACAAAAATTCAGGTACACATTTAACAACCGCGGTATAGGGGGCCTACCTGCGAGCAGCCACACAAATAAACCGAGTGACGCTGATAACAATATGTTTTACAGGATAAGGGGGTATAAATAATTTCCATTGCTCCTTACCCCAGGAGTTACTTGATACTCACTCTCACTTCCCTTAAAGGAAAATTCAGATTTGCAGTTGTAAAGTCTGTCTTTGTATAGTGGAGAGAGAAACCCCGAACAGCAGTGTCCACACAGTATCGAATTGCTTTGTTTCCCCTAATCTCTAATAAAAAGAAAAATAAAAAATTCTCCGAAATAACTGAACTAGTATTTATAGGAGAAGGGGAAATAAATAATTTCCATTGCTCCGTACCCCAGGAGTTACTTGATACTCTCTCTCAATTCCTTTAAAATAAAATCTAGATTTATAGTATCGAATTGCTTTTTTCCCTAATCGATCCTAAAAAATTAAAATAAAAATAAAAAACTCTCCTGCACTTACTCCGAAACATAAAATTTCTTATAAATATTCCTTCAGCCCAAGCTTACTGCGAATCATATTTGATGCAAAACGGATACGTCAGCTGAATTTTATTGGAGCTATATTTCGGCCCTTCCTGACAAGGGTTCTCTTCCGGCTCAAAACCGCTCAAGTTGGATAGAGGAACTTGCGGAAACACAAGTTCGACAAGTTTTGTTGGCGCGAGGAGAGGAGGAGACAGACAGTGAGAAGGTGCTGCGTGCTCTGCTCAGGACAGGAAGAAAAGAACCGGGATCCGGTCTTCTTGAAAAGAAAACAAATATTTTTTCTGTCTGACAAAGTGTCCTTCAACGCCATAACAGGTACAAAAAGTTACTTTAAACAATGGAGGAACTAGTATTTCTTCATCTCAAACTGACTAATAGCCGATTCTGCTGATGTCAGATTCATACTTTTAGGTAGAGCCTGAAGAGGACCCTAGCCAAGAAGCGCCGAATATCTCCGAAACAAACTTTCAGATGATATCTATATAGCGCTAATATTATTACTCTGTTAAACCATGGTGAATGGTCCTTCAAAATAACTTTATCATGAGCCCTTGCTATTGGACTGTCAGAAGTTTCATAACAGACAGGCAATGCTTCTTGTGTATAACATTGCATGCATAACGTTAGTAGTGACAACAGATGACACTCCAAGTGTTGTCTGTTGGGTGTTGTCCGTTGAAACCGCGCATCCTTATGTTGTTTGTTCTGAAAATTCGGACAGTGTGCGTACTACCTTTCGCGTTCCAGGAAAAATTCGACTCGCTTCCCCCATTCTAGCCTTGTGAATGGGATCTAGCTCTATGCCAAGGTCTCAGTGAAAAATAGAATAAGATATGAGAGATGTTAGGTCTTGGAAAAGTGACGTTCCGGTGATGAGGGATTTCTAAGGATGCTCGGCAACTTGGCGCCGTGTCACCGAGAAGAGTTCGGAACATACTTAACTTCAGTTTTCTACAGAAGAGCTGTAAATATTTAGCTACGTCGGCTCCGACATCCAGGTGATTGCAGACAGGTGGACCGGAGCGTGATAATGTTTAAAATAAACATGCTGGAGAATGAGAACTCGGCAATCCAGAAAGAACATAGACATTGTAGCAGTACAACAATAAGCGAGGTTGGCGGATAGCCTGCATAATAAGGGACATTCTTCAAAAACCCTACAGGGTTTGGGGGGGGGGCGTATTGGAGAATATGCAAGGAGCGTACAGGGAGTGTGGGGCGTTGTAGTTTCAAGATACTGTGCTTGGCCACTGCTGTCCCGAGTTCATAAATTTCTTGATAGTAATGATAGTACAGTCATCCGAAAGAACCACCCATTCCTCAGAAGAGCCGGTGATAGATAAGGGTGTTTTAAACTGCTCCCAAATAGTGAACAGAACTGCCACAAGGTGATCTGACACTACGATACCGAAAGCGAAAGGTGATCACTGTCTCGCCGCTTCCCTCTCTCTTGAGCTTTAATACATCTTCGCTGGCAGCAAGTCGCGAAGAAAAAAACCTCGTGGTACCGACTTCAGTATAGGACTACGCCTTAATATCCGGGAAATCCTCATGAAAACGCGCAAATAAAAAATGCAAAAGTTTTATCAGTCAATCTAGTTCGTGATAGATCGCATCGATAAAAGTGGCTAAGGGTATTGCGTACTTAAATAATCATGGTTTTGTGGGAATGTATAGGCTTGCTGTCCCCTGAGAGTGTTCTAGCTGATCAGGAAAGTTAGAAGGACCTTTGCATCGAAAATCTTCGTGTGAACTGTCAGACGGTGCTGGTAGGCTTATCAAATTATTAATCACCACGAACCTTGCTTGTTTTTCTCTGCTGATGCTTATGGGGAAAGGGGGGGGGGGAGTTGAACGTCCTGTACCGGCAGTAAGTTAAACCAGCTCCGCTTGTATCGGTGAAAGCTGTCACAGTTTGAAGGACAACCGTAATGCTTAGCAGGCCTGTTATGGATAGCCTGAACCGAATTTAGGAACTCGCATGCAAAAACTCTCAATTTCTTCGTCTGTCTTGCGAGTTTCAGGCTGCTGTAGATCCCAGAGAAGGCGGTAATAGGGAATTCTCACGTACCACTGGGGGACTGATTATAATAACAGTTGTGCCTATTAATTCGTTCATTTTTTCTAAGCCTGTGGCCTATTCTCAACGGTTACTCTAATTTTGAGTAGATTTGGGTCGTAGGCTATACCCCAGTGTCACAGTTGTGATAGTTCCTCCTGCTTCCTGCGAAGTTCCCGGATATCGTAGAGATTGGAAATGATGATGATTATGATACAAAGTTGTAACACACTAAACAAGGAAATGGAAATAGCACAGTACAAAAAGAAAGGAAAATCACAATGTGAATTAAAATAAAAGTTACAGTAAAAAATTGCTAGTTGGGGCGGAATTGTTCCGACGGATTACAGGATTATCAGAGCTGATTTTTGTACAAAAATGTGCCGAGAAATACTGTTGATATACCGGATTTGTGTACGAAAACGTACCGACGAAAAGTGTCTGTATGCTTTTGTCCGGGCTTCATGCCCGACAAAAGCTAGTTTGAGTGAAATTGTGCCGACGGATTACTTTAGAAGTATTCCTATTGGCTAGATCAGAGCTGATTTTTTTTATAGAAATGTGCCAAGAAATAATATTGATATAGTAAAAAATTAATAATTTCTGTGACATGGGGATGTGAACTGGTTAGATGAATTTGCCTTCGGGCGGGATCACTGTTCCTATGGCTGGCTGATACTAGACTATTGTAGCGGTTTGCGAACTCTGTTGACAAGCCCCTCGGTAACTCAGTGGTAGAGTGACTGCCTTGTAAGCAGAGAATCCTGGGTTCAAATCTCGGCTGAGGAGCATTTTTTTGTCTACCAGTTCACTACTTTTAAAATTGATGTAGTAATTTTGATATACTTGTAATAAAGCAAAGTATAAACATTGATTATAAAATGTATCAAGCGATGTCAAGTGAAGTTTGTGAATGTTTGACTCATGAACGCTATTCTAAACAATCCTTTCTTTCAAGGCGATTTAGTTCCACACATCACCGAAAACCCTCTTAACTTGTTATCTGGGACGATTGTTGGGATAAGGGGCGGGGACAATCACCAGCGGAACTTCGCAACCCTTCCCAGAAACGAGGTCACCCTACGGAACAATTTGAGAAGATCGCCCATCAAGTCAGTCTCTTTCTCCTGTAGACCTCCGGTAAGTTCTAACATGTTCAACTTAATTCATACCGAATTAATTTGTGGATAGGCAGTTCGCAGTTTTTATTTATCTGTAAACCAGGGCAGTATCGAACAAACCTCAAGATCTACATGATACACTATTATCAGTTCGAAACCATTTTGTTCTCTTTCTTTTTTTTCTTTTTTTTTCCACATACTTTATTGTAAAATGATTTGTCAGGTATATTATAAACAGCATTACGGGGCAACGTCACGAAATTTAAAATTTCCTTTTAAAATCCGTCCAAATAAAACACTGGAAAACTAAAACATTATAAGGAATAGAGTCGTAATTTATGTAAGATGTCAACGAACGCTGACACAAAGCTCTTTCTAAAACGCTTGGTTCTTGCATTCGTGGAGCCGGAATCCGGGGCCGGAAACCGGACTTTTGTGTACTTCAGTTCGAGATTAGGGATATTCTGGTGGGCAAGATGTGGCTGAAAATAGATATTGAATGTGGGTGAGAAATTCATATTCTTTCGAGATATAACATATGTTACATATAAAAAATTACTGTCGAGGACCACCGAAACATGTCAATCTTGGTTCGTTTTGCGACAGTGCGTGTATTATTTGCCCTCAACTTAGGCTGAAGGAGTATTTATAAGTTTAAAACATACATTGTTTAAATAGATATTTTATTTAACAGAAATATTCAATTCTCCACATCCTCCATTTAATGTAATATTAACGAATGGGGCAATTTACATTTGTTTATTGACAGATATGTATTAAATAATACGAATAATCAATAAATCAACCAAGTTTATTATCCAAATAGCTTACAGCTAGAAGTGCAGGAATACAATATTTACGAAATACACAGACCCGAAACCAGTTAATACACTTACAAAATATGACCAGAAATAAATGATGGGAAATAAATAAATATGATAAAGAAAAAAATTGGGCAGAAGAATTAGCAAGACATGGAGAACGATAATTGCCAGTATTCCCCTCCGACCGACGCACAGGAGATGGAAGGGGAGGGGTGAATAAATAGGCCATCTGTTTGGTCTAAATTGTTAAAGAAACTTTTTTGATAAAAATACTCCCGAGACTCCCGGGCCCGTGACAAGAGGACTACATTTGCTACAGGATACCCCTCCCCGACAAATAAAATCTAAAAAATCACTTCAATGGCACCGAGAAAGACCAGTTCTAACCAGTAATGCCAGATTCTGAACACCACCAAAAATGGTCTTGAGAAACAAAACACTACTAGCTCTCCTAACTTTCACATAAATGTATTAATTCCACTTCTTATGTAATACCTTTTTACCACAAGAAATCCGAAATAGTAATCGTGAACCGTCGATCGAAAACCAATAGCGTAAGTCAGATTCAGAATGCTGTCTACTAACCCTTATCAGATTTATCTGGCAATTAGTCCCATCTGTTAATCTCCACTTTCGACTGGATTCTGACATAATTATCCATCCGAGGCTAGAACCAAGACCATCCAGCAGGACTTGTTTCCCTATATCTGCCTTCTGATCAGTTCGATCAGTTCAATTTAAGTCGAAGACCCGATGGTGACGCTCTGGAAGAAACTTGGTTCGTTTTACAAAAAATGCAGGAATTTTCCCATGCCACAATCTTTTCCCTTTTTTTAAACAACAGTAGTTAAGTTTTTGAAGATACCAGGGTATCTGTTACCACGGTACCTGGAATTGCAACTAATCGTTTTTGCAGTTACTGTGGTGTCTGATATACGGTTGCTCTGCAAAAACGACAGTTGCCGAAATTGTGCTTTTCGAAGTCATCACAAAAGAAAAACGGATATCCAGTCACATCATCACTAAGTGCCAAACTTCTTTCCCACCAATTTGAAATAATCCTAAGCTGTTAGTGAAGATGAAAGTGAGATGACGTTTTCCGATACCACGATGAGCTATCATGGTCGGACCATGGTATCTGAATATCAGATACCACGATAACTGGCCAGATACCACGATAACTGGCCAGATACCACGATAATTTCAAAAACGACTTTTGGCCATGGTATCAGATACCACGGTAAGTGCAAAAACGACTTTAGACCGTGGTATCAGATACCATGGTATCTACAAAAACGCTACTAATAATTTTGTGAAGTGTCTTTTTTGCTGTGTTCTTTTATTTGTTCGGTTGATCTTCTGTAATCCTACGTTGCGGTTTAAATTTTCTGTGATTTACACCCGTCTGGCATCTTTGGGGGATAGAATACATTAATAATTGTAATAAGAAATAAATGAACTTATATATAATGACCATCCTAGAGACGAACTTGAATCCCCCCCCCCCCCAAACAAAATTTGCCGTTCTTTAGTTATGATGACTTCAGACGGACGGGCAGATTCCCGAATTCATCGATAGTCCGCACTTTGGGTGTTCAGGCAAACTGAAAGGAGTAACTAAGTAAGTAAGCAAGTAATTTATTTATAACCCGCCATTTTCAGAAGCGGAGTATGTAAAAGAAAATAAATAAAACACAACAAAGACACATTTTTCACTCTGAAAACAGTGGAAAACAGTATCAATGACTGATACTGATACTGATACGATTCAGAAGCTCGGAATAATATTTAATAGACAAGGATGTATAGTTTCAGAAGACAACACGTAGGATGCAGGGGCGTCCCGAGGGTGGGGGGGGGGGGTCTGCACCCTCCTCCCCCCCGGTAGGTCTGTGGGGAAAAAATACGGTAATTTTTGACCGGTGCGGCTTTGCCGCGCCAGTTAAAATTGGTATAATTCACCTGAACTTTTTTTAGGGAATCTACCGGGTTTTTAGGGAACCTACCGTATTATTGCTCAGGGAACTTCGAAATTTTGCTCAGGGAATCTGTCGAAATCTAGCTACAGGAATCTACCGGAACTTGACTCAGGGAATCTATCAGAATTTGTCTCAGGGAATTTACTTGAGGTTGGATCAGGGTGGATCTACCGGACAATGCCCCACGGAATCTAACCGAGTTTGGTTCAGGGAATCGACCGAAACATTGCTGCTACCGGATAAGTATTGACTCACAGCTTACCGGGATGACCCCGACACACAACTTACCAGAGTGATTCGTGCAGACAGACAACAAAGCGAACCGGAATATTCACCTGGCAACCCCGTTAAACTCCTAAAGTTCTGTAACTTTCAAGAACTAAGTAACCTACTGATATTTATATCATTTCCAACTACAAATACTGTTCCAGGATTAATACCACGGTACCGTCTACTCCAGTTTTGACAGCTTGACTTCTTTCCGGTGATAAGCCGAGAAGAGTTCAAAAACGAGTTAGCCTTGTTCCGACATGATCTTGAAAAAGGCCAGGAGAGCGTCGAGACAAACAAAAAACCTTTCAAAAAACCAACAAGACACCTTTCGTGAGTCGAAAGGTGTCTTACCACTAGTATGGAAAGCGGTGACGCTTGCTAAGACAATCCCTGAGACCTCAGCAAAAGGGGAAAGAATTTGTAGTTGGCTGAAGTTGGTTAAGACCACCTTGTGTTCAAAAATGGCTTCAAACGCGAAGAATAAATGTACCGTGTTCTTCAAAACTTTGCTAACGGAAATAAAAAAAAAAGTTAACTATACCATTGGAAAGAACATAGCTGATTTGATATTCCGTTAAATTGTGCTAAGTGTTATTAACGACATGAGGACCATCTAACAGGTAGATTAGTTTAACTTTCTGAGTTCCTACTTTCTTCATGCAGACGGCATATACACGACTGGGCCCAATGATTATGAAAATGTAGTTAGCACAGTTTTGAAGAACATTGTACAAATTTGAAGGGCTGGTTGTAGGTCGAAGACTTTTTAGTTTTAAGTGACAATCTTAAAGTTTAAGCGAATAGGCTGAGCTCCAACAGTACTTATTTATTTATTTATTCCACTTTATTTCAGCTATCGCCAAATACTACACTACAAACACAAAAAACACTAATTAATCAACACTTGACAGATGTCGCCAAATAGGTAGACAGCAGAATAGCAGGTGTGAGCCATTGCCACAAGGCAATTCTTCGACTGCCGTAGCCTCAAAACAAGCGATGCTCGAGAATTCCTCACTATCTCGTCAAAAATTTGACAACGGTTGAGCACAAACGCCTGACTAATACTCTCTCGGGGTGGGAGGCGGATCAGACGACGGAAGATCCGTTTGTAGCACGCTTCAAGCACCTTCATTGATTTCGCTGTACTACTGTACTAACATATTCACTTAAATATTCCTGAAAACCTGATAAAAATCCGTTCCTTCGTTTGTCCGTTATCCCTCCACACAACTAGAAATGTAACCATTGCCGAAAAATAAAATAAAAATACCAGATTCATTGAAAGACATTTCCTAAGATCTATTCAAACAATGTTTACTACGGACACGTCAGCTACGATTCTTCGTCAGCGATATTTCGGCCCTTCTTGGCAAGGGTCCTCGTCAGGCTGTCAATCTTCTGGGTCAGCGTTGGGGAAGAAAACAAACCTGTAATATCGCTGATGAAGAATCGTAGCTGACGTATCCGTTGTAAACATTGTTTGAATATATGTTTCAAAGTCAGCTCGGGCTCAAAGAATATTTATTCCTAAATAATTTTCCTGTATGCGTAACTTTTCCGATGTCACATCTTTGGCCCCGGAAATGCATGCCTTCGTTTAAATTCAAAGTGTCTGCGTCTCGCCCTAGAGCCCCGGGTGGTAAAATACAAAATCCCTAAGACGAGTCCAAATAGTTCAGTGTATTCAAATATCAGATGTAGAATATAAGGTTTGAAGCCAAGCTGACCATTCATTACGAAAGAAATAGAAAAGTTCTGATGAAATTACTTGTACAGTGATGGGAAAAGCGAAGGATTATACAATTGCTGGGTGAAAGCTTCTGCGCTTTCCCAGGGAATTGGTAAATTGTAAATAGACACAGAATTCAGAATTGTAAAATAATCATAGATTTGTACATATACACTTTTAACACGCACATTTTAATATTCGTTATTTTATTTTAATTTGTTGGTCGTTTCAGTCCGCATCGTTCTTCTGATTTTTAGTTACATATCGTTGTATGTTTGTCGGTTCCGCATCACTTTTCTGTTGGTATTGTGTTGGATTTTATGATTTAGTTGTTTGTTTTTTTCGCTGAGGACGGTTTGCCGGAACTGCAACCGAAATATCCGAATTTATATTTATCTCCCGCACATCATCCTAGAGAGATAATTAGCTGATCAAGAAAAAAACCAAAAATCACGGATTTTTGTTTCTTTCAGATGTAGAAATAAGCTGCCTTAACAGATAAACTTTAACAAGCCTTTTTTTTCAAATATAACGACTTTGACAACATATAATCGAAGCTAGAATAAAAAAGTAAAATCCTCAAGAAATTCCCGTAAAATTTTGAAGCCCCCCCCCCCCCCCTCCTATCAGGAAGGTGTCGGGACCTGCTTGGACGTTATCTACTGTGTTACAGAATATTTCCGTAATCACCTTTTGAGGAGTTATTTTAAAAAAATGTACCAAGGCCCCCCCGGACTGTTACTGTAACATCAATAGACACCTTAAGAATCGGTTATAACATTAAAAATAATCTTGTTATCTGTCCGTCTGTTATGTGTTATCATTCTGTTATCTGTCCACGTAATTTGTTGAAATTATGCTCCCTGTGTTACAGGTTATCAAACTTCTGATATTAGGGAGGATCACGGTGATGGTAATCACCATCGCATCTATGACTGTAATGACCCTCCTCAAGTTTGTCCCGTATCCCCTCTCCCACATCGGTTCGTGACAGGGAAATCACTGAAAAGCTCGGTTCCGTTTTATTTGGCCCCCACGACATCTTTTCCAGAATAACAACTACTAAATCTGAATTAAGTGGCAGTTTTTGGACACCAAAAATGTAGTGTAGCAATAGTTTGGCGTGACAGTAAAGTTTAGAAAATCGTGTTAGTGTTGGCGGTAACAACTGGGGATGTTGCGGGTCGTAGTGGTGAGTGCCAATTTTGTTTCACGAAAACAAACGGTCCTTTGGGTCAAAGTACGAATCAAGACCGTAAATGGTCCCCATTAGTCTTTAGTCTAGGGGAGGGGGTTTCAAATTCGGGGATGAAAAATATATTTTCATTCAGTTCGAGTCTTTTACACTGGACAAGCAGTTCCGGGAATCCGAAAATATGTACAATTGGTTGACGTAAAATTTTGTAATGTAAAGTAGTGTTAATTTGTAAATACTACTTCAGCCCAAGCTGACCGGGAACCATATTACGATGGCTCAAAACAGAAAGGTCAGCTACGGTGTTCGTCAGCTTGTTGCTAGCTCGTTTCTTCCACAATAGCCTGACGAGGACCCTTGCCAAGAGGGGCCAAAATCTCATTGATGAACGACGTAGATGACTTTTTTGTTTGAGCCATTGTTTTACATAGGGATTTTTCCAGCTTCGGTTCGGCCAGACTCAGTTACCAGCAAACTGTACGAAATACAGCTGAACACAATACGGAAAATAACATACTATCGTAACATTTCTAAATGACTCCCTCCTGTTTAAATTCTTCATTACATATTAATCCAACATTCGGTCGGTCGGTCTGGTCCACTGTTCTCGAGTTAGGGTACTTCCAGAAGTGCTAGGACGATGAAACTTGGCAGGCCCGACCGAACTAACTTGGAAATAGTCACTTTCCCGATCGGAGCACCGTGGGGAGGGGGGAGTGGGAATCCGGTTTTCTTGCAAACAAATTCTTAATCTGTTAAAGTGTGCATCTAACCGGAAAGTATAACAAAAAAAGTACTTTAAACGAAATGATACATTATCACGATCCCCGAGGGCCCGTGGCCATTTGCGACTCAAATGATTGCTTTCAAATCATTACAATAAACTCATGAATTTACAAATTCCCAATTTCAGAGGCGTTACTAGCCAACAGTTTTTTTTTTTGGGGGGGGGGGGGGGGGGGGCAAAGTAGTTATCGACTGGTACCGACTATTTTTGCAGAATAAACGACTGTTTTTAAGAAAAAAAACTTCTGCTGACGAAAAATCGACTGATTCTAAGAAGAACCGACTGTTCTTAGAAAAAATCGACTATTTTAACGAAAAACCGACCGTTCTTACGAAAAATCGACTGTTTCCAAGACAAAAATCGACTGTTTTTACGAAAAATCGACTGCCGATTCGCGCCGACTTGGCTATTTTTTACCGACTGGTCGACAACACTGGGGGTGCGTCCCCCTCCCCCCATATGTGACGTCTGCCCAGGCCCGTATCCAGGAATTTATTTCGGGGGGTGGGTTGCCTTTCGGGGCGGGGTTTTTGCCTGCGGGTCGGACAAAAAGACATAGATCAGAGGGAAAAGTCTATAAAAATGACTATTTTTGTGGGTTTTTTTGTGGGGGGGGGTCAACCCCCCCCCCCCCCCCCCCCCCTGGATACGGCCTTGCCGGACTGCCCAGTTTCACGAAACGGACCTGATTGACTTTGGAACGGATTGACATATGACTCCCAAACCCTTATGTTTCTTGGAGAAGCAACCTAATAATAGTGTTAATGACAAACTAATTACGTGTGCGAAGCCCTGTAAGTAGGCTGTGGTAATTGATAAATTGCTGTAATAACAGTTGATGTGACATGAATTTGTATGAAGACAATTACAAGCCAATTGAACAGATAAACAACCTAAGGAATTAAATAGTCAGTCATTAGAAGACATCGAGGTTTTCTATGTAATTAATACATAAACTGATCCTGTAGCCGAATGAAAATAATCTCACCTCATAAACTGCAATCGCAAAAAAAAAAAATTGACCACTCCGATGGCAGTTAAGATAATCAGGACCTTAATTGAAAACTTAGGTAGTAAGTAACTTTGAGTAAGTTCTGATGTCGGGAGAAACATGAGCTATCAACCTATCTCGATGAAATCTGGTATTTTCATTCCCTTTTTTGCTCATTAAAATGCAGCACTTGTTTCTCGTGGCAGGGACTGGCAGATTAAGGCCTAAGAGCGACAGCTGAAAGGATGTATTGCAGCTACTGATTACCATCTTTGTTAATTGTGAATTAGGTGTAATACTGCTGTAAAGGGAGAGAGGGGAATCCGGCGTGTGGTTGCAACTAAAGGACTTGTCCACAAGTCCCGGATTGCTGTTATCCGTGACCGGATCAGTTGATCGGAAGAAGTGTGAAAAATTCAGTAAAAATTGAAAGTTGAAGAGCCTTTAGCATTGACTGAGGAGAAAAGTGGAAGGCTAGGATTATCAGTCTAACATTAATCTCGGAAAAACTAATGGTTCAGTAAAAATTTCCGGATTGATAAGTTGAATAACTTATAGCTTTCCGAGAGGAGAAACTCGTGCCAATTCATCTAAGCGATTTTTAAAAATATTTGTGCCGTATTTTACCAAGTTTTGTAACGAAATGCCCTGGATTTCAAATATTTCTTTTCGTTTTGTATTGTGTCGACGTGCCAATGTTATAACTGCCATTAATGTGAATAAATCGGAACTGAATTGAATGCTAGGACTCCTGGAGAGCTTCGCCATTCAGTGTGTTCTGTCAAATGACGGAAGATGTGTTAAGTTGGATCCTGCAGAGTCCAGTATGGAATTTGGATGCCAGCACTAAGATAACCTTAATACCCGTAATCTTAATTACCCGTTCCGGCTTCAAATTGTTCGGACCTAATTTTCAGATCGCATTTGCAGTCAGGAACTCGGGTCATAGACGACATGGATCTGGGCCGTTTGTATAAGGCCTTGGTAATACGGTCCGATTTTATCAGCATGGATTCTATAACCTAGGCGGACAACTAAAACCTTTATGCAGAAAATGGAGAAATCGCGTAATAAATTTTTCACTCCAGGCAAAATAACTCCAATCTGAGCGCTAAGGGACGTGAAAGACCGAAGGCTTGCACATTTTCTCTTGCTGCGATATTTCCCTAACTTCCTCCGATACTGTCTTAATCGAGCTGAGCAATCTGCTGTTGCTTTTCGGATCATGTGAGATACTGCTAATTGTAAATATATGGTGATGACGCGTGTGGGGTCGGTCCTGTCGTCTTTGATTAAACTGAGGATCGTAGGGTTGATTGGTATTAACGGCTCTTAAGAGGGGCGGCTTGTTTTTACTATCAGATTTTTGGTGGCAGTTAGTGGCTAATCATGAGAAATATGCATATTCTTAAGCCACCTGGATGGCAAAAAAAAATGATCAGACCTGATAGCATATTTTGGTATTTCAGTAAAGTAAAGAATCATGGTTTCGCTTGCTGTGTGTTCTGTCAAATAACGGAAGATGTATATAAGAGTCTAAACGGATTGTGCCTATCGTATTTTGGAAACTTTTATGTTGATCATGCATATTACCACGAGTATGAGACAAGAAATGTGAGTTTGTTGGCGGACGATATTGGAGAATCGTCAAGAGGAGGGTTTTGTGTGAGAAATTCGGGTGTGAAGGTGTGAAATCATCTTCCGGAGAGAATCAGAGTCGGAGAACCAGTTTTTATTTAAAAATAGATTAAATATGTATTATTTGGTCAAAGATATTTTTTCACTTTTTGGTTAAGATGCGCACTTTAAGGGTGCTAGAGATACATTTTTTAAGCAAAACCCTTGTAGCAGAAATGATCATGAATCGAAATGTATCGTTTGATCTAAAGTACTTTTTGACTTTGCAGTTACGATGTGCACTTTAGGGACCTAGAAAGTATTTTTTTTTACTTTGCGGTTGAGATAAGTACTTTAAGGAATGGTTGGATTTTGGAAGTGATGACTTCCAAAGGCCAGGTTTCGTTGTCTTAACAAATCTGGAAGTACCTTAACTTCCGATCACTGGAATCCCCCCCCCCCCTCTAGCTTCCCCCACAGTGCCCGGACCCGATCCGATTATGTAAATGATTTATCTACAGCATTTGTGTGTTTTGCCCACCAAGTTCCATCCCGAGCTCTCGAATCTAAGCGGGGCACCTGTCCCCCCCCCCCCCCCAACAGTTGCCGGATCTGGCCCGGACATGAAAAAGAACATTCCTCTGTTCAGCTATGAAATGTCACTGGAATCCGATCATCCGCTCCAAAGTTATGCATGACTCAATATTCCGGATTCCCCATCCGTCCACTCCCCTACCATGATCGGATTCAGAAATTTTAAGATCGGGTCCCTGATATGCCTGCCAATTTTTGTCTTAAAACCTCCCTAACCACCATCATCGGTTCATGATTCCCCTCCACTCCCCCCAGATGGTCGGATTGGGAACTTGGATTATTTCCAAGTTAGTTTGGTCGGGTCCCTTCTATGCCTGCCAAGCTGCATCGTCCTAGCACATCTGGAAGTACCCTAACTTGCCATCGTGGGACAGACCGCCACCGCCCGACCGCCACCGCCTGACCGACAGACGGCATTGTGGTCGGTATATGGCACTTGAGCCAGAGGCTGGAACTGCCATAAAAACGAGTAAAAACGCGAATCTAAGTAACATCCGACAACATAAGCTGGCACTTTTTATGTCGATGTGTGTGTACAGTTTGTCTTGGACAGGGTTCCATTTGTCTGGCCTCTTGTATTGATCACCCACACTTCATGTCATGACTCGGTGCTCCTCTTAATTTTATCCCTTTACTGCTTCAATCTTAATTTAACCTTTTTCATTAAAATTTTCTCCTTCCACTTTTTACAGTAACAAAAAACAATAAAATTTGAGAGCAATATTGTGACATGAGAAACGAGGCAAAACGCGTAACTAAACAACATCTGACACCACTTGACATTTTTGACATTTTTTTTAGTTTCATCAAAAAACATATAAATTAAACAAGCAATTTACTATTAACGGCCACTTTTAAGACAAAAGAATTCTGATTGTGGCCGCAATTCTAACCACCATGAATCCGCTATATCATTGCTTCATAAGCTGGGACTTTGTGCCGAGGGGTTACCCACTTGGACATGAAACTCTTACATTCTTCTCTGGCCGATGAATGAAAAATTGTATAGATAGATAGATATAGATCAGTGTATTTCAAAAGCCCAAGGGCCATATACATAAACAAACGAAAACAAAAATAAGTGAAGCAATCAGACTCCTTCTTAAATCTAAACTTTTGTCTATGTACACGCCCACTCGAGTAATAACAGTAGGGTTAGTATTACTCAAAATTTCAGGAAGTGCCTAAAGTACCCCTCTAGATAAATTTTCCTTAAATCAGAAAGCTTGGGCATCTACGGAGGAAATGGTCCAAATTTTCTTCCTCCTTCTCACAAAGTGGGCAAGCATACCTCCCATCAGGAACCACACTACCTCTCTCAAAAACCTTCTGCCTGCTCTGAATTGGAAGGCAGTTTGCCCTTAATTCGATCCAACGACATAAAACTTTCCCGGGTAGATTGAACTTAAATACACTTCATCTCCAAAACAAACTTTAACCACTTGATAATGACTTAATGTTATAAAACTATTAACAATACTCTGCCAACACTGGATCTCCTGACCTTCTAAAACCACTCTAATCTGACGTTCTAGATCTTTCGGCAAATAACACAACCAAGACCTTCATTCCATATATATGGCATTCCTACTCGCTCCAGTAACAGCTTTACCTGGAATGGCCAAGAATGTTTCACACCATTCTTCAGCATCTCATCATATTTGTATTTGTATTGTATTTGTTTTGCTTTATTTAATTATTTTATTTTATTTTACATACGTCACTTTTCAAATGGCGGGTCAGAAATAAACTACTTACTTGTTGGGCACCACTGTCCAGCCTTCGTTGGAACCGGCTGGGCACCGAGTGGACACTTACTGTACAGCAATCTTTGAAGTGAATAACCCCTCGCTTTGACGGACGTCTGTTGGGCGTACAAAAGTTTATTTTGGGAAAAGTTCCACTTGCCTGGCCTCTTGTAGCTGTATGTTACCCACCCACTCTTTATTTCATGTCTCAGGTATTCCTCCACGAACCTTGAACTTTGCATTTCTTGTTCGTTGTGTGTACTTTCTTTCACAAAGCTTTATTCGGCGTGTAAACATCTTTGACATTTGATGAAACAGTTCAAAGAAAGGAATGTTTTACTGCGAAAGACAATTCCCTTTACTCTCGTGCCGCCTGACGACCTCGTTGGATCTGATCTTCAAAGTTCATTGTGCACACCAAACTACCCCGATCCCACTCTGTAACAACCTAGGAACAATGCTTGCCCCCTAGATCAGCAGCTTTTTCAACAGTTTCCTCTCTGTGATATTTCAAAGCGTAATTTTTTGGGCCAGTACATACTAGCTTGGACAAAGCTAAAAGTGATGTTTCTTATAAACTTAGCAGATCTATATTTTATGCATAAATCAGCTTGTATAATTCAGATTTGAATAGGTTATTTATTTTTTTATGATTTTTATAGCTATGTTATTTTTTATAAGCTTATTGCTTACTCTAGTACATTTTATAAAGCAAGCTAATCAAGCTTCACAACACTATTCCACGACGACAAACTTTTTATAGGCACTTTAAGCCATGGAACTTCTGATGAAACACTTGAAGAATCAGGTAAACTGCATCTGCGGCTTGACTTTGATGACATCTCAAATATATCCTTTTCTATCAAGCATTGCTGGGAGTTTTTGAATTTCCTGCCACGATATGCCAGCTCCTAAGGTTTGGATCGCCGAAATGCCAGAGAGGTAAAGACAAGGGATAACAAGAAAACGGCCGATTTTCGTAGAGCCTTCTAAAGGAAGTCGGAAATGTTTATTTGCGAAGCATTAAAGTAAAGCATTAGAAGCGTCCATTGTGGTTTGAAACATCTGGGAAGGATACGTTTTCACTTAAAGCCCGTATCAAAACATGGAAATACTAGTCCTAATCCCACCCTTCTGCCTGACACCAACTTACCTCTTTTGCGTCACCGTCGACACCAGCCAATGAAATATTCTTGTCCTACATAGCAACTAGTTTCGAGCAAGAACAGGAATACAAATGAAAGGAGACGTCAGAAACATTCTCAACGATTCAGTTAAGAAATGCTCATATTTAAAAACCCTTAGCGGTGATTAATTGCTGCTGTTCGAAGTGAATCAAGTATCCCGGAATCGCCGGAATGCACCCAGTGGGCGAGGGAAGGGGTTAGCCACATTAGTAGTAGCCTAAAGCAATTGGATGGATGTATAGTTTTTGTTTTAAGTGTTTTTGACACCTTTGTGGAAGGAAAAGGTTGATGTTATACGTGGACGATATACATGGAAGAGTTTTAGTGTATTTTGAAGCCCTCCGTAAAATAGGCAGTATCGCCTAGCCTTCCCTGGTCGTACAAAGCACAGCAGACACGAGGTCCTTGCCTTCTAGAAGTTAAAAGACCCCTCTTGCTCATCCCCCCTTTATCGCTAGCTCCATTATGGAATAACAAGCTCCTGACCCGCCTTTCACGATCGTTTCGTTTTGTACCTACGACTTTTTACGACTCGCTTTGTACCTTCGGCTTTGCCAGTAACGCAACGCAAACTTCGCTGAAAGCTTCAAGGTCTGTCGACAACTCGTCCATACTGGTGGAGGTTTTAAACACAATATTTATTGACGCACTAGACTATTCACAAAGGGATATAACATGACTCGCTGGCCACTGGCACGGTACTGCCAATTCATTCCGTGATTTGTCGAATGATCCCATCTCTCGGCTGCTGTGTTCGCTGGCTCGCCTCGAGCGGTAGGATGAATCGGTAATCACAACGCATACAAAGACACGAGACACTTCAAAGTGTTGCTTTTCATTTTGGAAGAAACGGAGGCCATTCTTCTTGTATTCATTGATGGCATCGGGACAGCTGGGGAGCGCGACCCATTCCGCCTTGCCGTTGATCTTCTTCGATGTTGCTGGGTCGGTCTCTGGCAGCTCAGTTGGTATCGCCGCCCAGGAGGAATTTTTATAATCCTCTTCTTGGCTGAGCTTGTAGAGTTGAGAATGGAACCTCGACTGGGATCATAGCCCAGGAGGAATTATCCTCTTTTCACTGATGGTGGGGCTGATGGCGGAACCTCAACTGGGTCAGAGGGCGCAGTTTAACCATGGCGCGTTCAGTTTTTCAAATATTATGCGTCTTCCCGCCGCGTCGGAGAGCGGTAAGGCTGGATAGAGTTAACATGCGCTGACAAATAAATCGCTTATTTCACTTGGCAAGTAACTGTATTTCAAAAATCGATATTTCCGAGCCACTTCATCGAGAAAAGATCATTTCTAGTAAGTGTTGTGCTTGAGATTGTTAGGATCAGAACGGATCTGTCTCCAGGTTTTCAAGTGTGACTTAATTGTTGTGCTCAGGTGCATCCAGGTACTTGCACCGAATTTCAGATTTTGACCTGATCCGAACTGTCTGCAAGAAAAAAGTTCACGTGCGGATCCAGCATGTATTCCAATCCCAAAATCGGCAGTCGGTGATGAAATCTGACCATGCACTAAACAAGAAAGGAAATGGACAAGATTAAACAAAGAAAATTTACTTTTATGGACTTTCAGTGGGGGAAAGACACTAGAACAGAAATTTTGAAAAATGTCCCTCCCCAGGAGTTTCAGATCAGACCAGACAAAGTCGTTCGTTACTCCACCGCTGCTCTCTGAGTTTCTAAAGTGGGGTTCCTGTTGCAAAATCATCGGAGTCTCTGTGCGGCTGATGCCAGGTTTTGATACCCGATGAAAAATGTTTAGCCTGCGTAGCAGTATGGTAGTAGTACGAAAACGTTGCATGTAATACTATGTAATAGCAAAGAATACTATAATTTAATGTGCCGCAGACTGGTCCAATCTTATGTAGTAGTATCCAGTAGCATCCTGTCTTGCCATAATAGCATCCAGTCTTGCTAATGTGTCTCAAATGGAAGGAGGCATATAGTAGTGTGCAGTAACACGGTAGCCTTGAAGTAGAAGCATGTAGTAGCATCGTTAGTACTGCATGCAACATTTTTGTACTACTTCATAGTACTATTTTGAGATAAATTTTTCATCGGGTACGGACTAGTGACGTCAGCATGTCCAAAATCCAGAGGCATTGTCCGGGTAGATGACAACTTTTTCCATTATCTAATCTTCAGCTTTTGTTTCTTAAACCACACCCTCTGTTGCGGTCCAGGTTCATGGCAAGAGAATATTTCAGGCATTAAATATTCTCGTCCTAAATAACAGCTACTTTCGAGTAAGAAAAATAATACATATGAAATAAGGCATTCAAACATTCGTAAATACTTATAGGTTGAAATCAGAAACCCATAAACATTTAATTTTACTGATTATTCACTAATGATTTGCTATGCTCATCGAAGGAAATATAAGATCCCTGCGTCGTGGAACTACAGAATTGAGTGGCGGGCGATGAACAAAGGGGCCAGATACTCCCGAATTATCAAACTGTAGTGAGTGAATGTTCGCGCAATTTGGTTCAAAGATTTATGATACATAGTGGAATGAAAGAGCTTGTTTGTAAACGAGTAGACTTGGCGTCAAGCCAAGAGGCCCTATTTGATAAATGCTAGTAAGGCAGAAAACTGAAGGAAAAGTTCTCTTTACGCGAAGGCTAGGATACTAAAGTTCCACAAGACCAACGTACGCAGTTTCGTTCATTAATCAATTAATGTAGGTCAACGGTATTTAATGTTTAATTGATAAGCCAGCTTTTTGGGACTTGCACCTGGTATACTGGATTGTTGAGGATATTCATTTGCTCTATTCCTTATTGTGAAATAAATCACGGCTATATAGTTTGTTTGCGGAATTATTTTTTCGGCAATTTGATGTTGTTTTGTCAAATATTTATTCCGACGGTAGGTACTACGAGTCTGAAAGATTCTTCACACGGGTGATAACATGCTTATTTTGGAATAGCGGAGTAATGGGGTAAATCATTTTCATCGGGTATTAGTTTTGCTATACTAACTTTTCGTAAGTAAATTGGGTAAATCGTCACGTTTCGGCGTTTATCCGGGAACCTTCAAGCCTTGATCTTAGTTTCAGTGCCCCACGAGGTATTTCATTCAACTCCTACATATTTGTACTACGCTCCTGATTAATCATTGGCCCTATCTACCCCCCCCCCCCTTCGCGCGGAGGACCCTTACTGACAATAGGGGATCAAACCAGTCATGATTTCGCGGGGAGAGTCTCCTTCATGAGAAAGCAAACACGCCATATTCCCCATGTTGAACCCTTTTTCTATTTCTTTCTTTCGTTCGTTATCCAAGGCCCTTGGCCTCTATATTGGAGATTGGACTAGCATATTTGTATGACTTGCCGTTACGTCAGTAGATCTATAGAGGTGCGAGATGAAAGCTCTCAAATGGAATGGAACCGCTGCTGACTGGCTGTCATAACCAGCCTTCTTCCAACTCCCTTTTGTCAGATTAGTAGGGTCGTGGAGTTGATCGCCGAGGATTCTTATCGCTCTGGCTAATGACCAAGGGTAGAGGGTAGCAAACGGGTGCCGGTGAAAATGAACAGTTCACTCCGCCATTGTCCTTCAAAGTTCCGAAATGCGGTTCTTGACAGTGCAAAGGGCAATGCAAAGCATTGCCATAGAATGAAATGATCTAAAGAGGTTCGTAAAGTGCGCATAGTTGCAGTGGGGGGATCACCTTACGGTGCTTGAATAGTTGATTTAAACAGAGGCGTTACTAGCTAACATTTTTTTTTGGGGGGGACAAGGTTTTTACCGACTGGCTGGCACTCATGTGTTTGCAGCTAAAAAAACGACTATTAATGAGAAAAAACGACTGTGTTGACGAAAAATCGGCTGATTTTTAAGAAAAACAGCTATTTTAAAGAAAGAAAAAAATTGACTGTTATTACGAAAATTCGCGCCGACTCGGCTATTTTTTACCGAATGGCCGACAACATTCGGGAGAGGCCATCCCCCCTAGTCGTGACGCCCCTGGATTTCAATAGTCAGTTCCTTGTATGGATGGTGTGTTTTTCGGATTGTTTTTTTTTTGTAGTGCGTAGGGCTTTTCTCTTTGACCTTTCTTTGTTTACTTGCTCTGTCGTCATGAGTCTTTGCTGCTAATATAATGGTAGTAGTTTATTACACCCAAACCTTGCGACCATGGTAAATTATAATAATACTCAAAAACAAAACGTACCCAGGCTACGCTATAGAAAGTGCTCAATTCTCCCTTTGATATATTTCCAGACAGACCAATTACCTGTTTATTACTAATGGGTAATAAAACAAATTAAGTTCAGTTCAAATTATTATTTATTAAGTTATTAGAGTGGCGGAAAATCCAAGGTAACTAATCCCCCTGCCTTCAGGTAACTCAAGGTTCAGCGCGTCATTAGGATATGGGTCTAAACCCAGAGTGGCGAAAAATACCCAGAGGCAAAAAAAATCCCGGTGGGGCTAAATCACAGCTACGGTTCAAATCCTTGCGCTTCGACAATTAAACTGATATCCTTCTTTTTAGAGCGGTGAAGTCCAGTATGCAGAGCTTCAGGTCCTTCAATCGCCCCCTCCCACCATCATCGACCCGAAGAAACGCGACACAACCATCTATGCTCAGATCGACCATAGTCGTACCTTACGAAAGGTGCAAATTGCGAACTCCCCAGTTACCAGCCCCCTCTTACCGGGATACAGAGAATCAGCTACATAATTCGGGATTCGCCGAATAGCGTGCGTTGTCAAGAGATCTAATGAGGTGAATATGATACGTGGTGATGCTTAGCAACCCCCAAAAAATCACTAGAAGATAAGAGGCGTATGGAAACACTGCCTAAGAAACTATGGTGTCATATAATGTGCCATTAAGTGTCAGTTGAATTGTGGAACTAAGTATTTGGTAATCAAAAGTTGAAAGCGCAGGTGAGCAAACTAGTCGTAATGAGGCGGGTCTGAGAGTCTTAGTCCCTTCGAGATTATCCAAAACAACATCAGTGAAAGATGTCTTCTTTGTAGTACGTGTTAGGATAGCAAACGATTACCCACTTTCAGACGCACTGCGAATCTTCTAATGAATGATTAGACGAAATTTGGTAAAATAGCAAAAGCAAAAGAATCATTCAATAGAAAAAGAAATCAAATAAAACACACTTCCACATGAGGGGGGGGGAGAATAGGAGGCATTGCGTCCCCTCATCTTCATACGAGGAAACGACTTGCATGAGATCAACTACTTCAAATCCTTGCTTCTGCGCGCAATTTCGGCTTTACAGTATCATTCTGTTCCCAAAAGGCTGTGTTTACAAATTTGCGAAGAGCGATACGAACTTGGCGATACGAGTAGTATTGCCCTCCTACTTGGGCGATAGATGCCTGAGGGCTGTCCATCCGGGCGATACGTCGCTTTAATATCCGGGAGAGAAAATAATTTGTATCGTTCTCCTCTTAGTACAAATTCTAACAGGACACAGACTTGGGCAATAATATATTGACACAGTAGATCACGTTACTGTAATATAGTTATTTGTATGGTTTTCATTGTAGATTATACTAATAATAATTATATAATTGCACTAAAAGGCTTTTGCCTCTGTAAAATAATAATTGTGATAATATATTGTCTGGAGTCATTTTGCGTGTATTCCTGAATGTAAATTCTTAAAGCGCGACCAACGAACGATAGAAAAAATTTCGTTCCCAAAATTTTAAAAAAACTATCGTCTTGCGGAGGACCCCCACCCCACCCCGGGTAGTTGTTGTCATGGTAACCAGGTTTATCTTATACTCAATAAAGCTATGGATACACTCAGTCCGATTAGATTTCGCATGAGAAAACGGGCGTGTGAAATTCGCATCACTAAATCTGCATGATGTGCCAGATCTGTTAGCGAAGGAGAAGAATTCACTCCGACTGCGGAAATTGGACCGTATATGCGGGTACCTTACCTCAGGAGATAAGAGTAGTTAAAACAACATGGTATTCAACTTGAGATCTGGTTTCTAAATGTAAAGTGCTTGTCGTAAGTTTTAGTATTGTTTGGGACTTGTTTCTAGTTTTTGCTTTAATTTGTTCGGTTGCTTTCCGTACTACCGGTAGACTACATGAGTCTGGTCTCCCTTTTATTGCTAGATATTTTGTGAACAGAACAGAAAATGGCATGAAGCGCGCCAACGCGAAGAACTTGAAAAAAAAGGAAGAAAGAAGGAAACCAGATTAACCCAAAACCTTAAAGGACCTACATTACCTATAATACTAACGCAACCTACTTCCATAATCACTCCATGTATTTTTAGACCCGGAGACCACAGTTTCGAAAGGTGCATTCTAACCCCTCTAAGAAAACCACGCTGATTCTGTGACCAGCCATGTTTTGCTATCTTCGATGTGTGTCACGCTGTCGGTGGTTGTCTGCGAGAAGTTTTTCCATCAGAAAAACCGGTTATATAAATTGTTTCCCTGTTTTCGCTACGAGTCAACGGATCTCGGAAAAGGCTTAAAACAAATATTCCTTTAGCCCAAGCGACTTTGAAACATATATTCAAATAATATATACAACGGATACGTCAGCTACTATTCTTCATCAGCGATATTTCGGGCCGAAATATCGCTGATAAAGAATCATAGCTGACGTATCCATTGTATAAATTATTTGGCTTAAAACAGCAAATACCGTGGGTTATTTGTTGAAAGCACAGCCTAGTTTTAAAAGTATTCAAATATTTTAAAATACTGTAAGTTGAAGAGTAAATAGTGCGAAGGGTCCTTTAACTCGGTTCAGCGCTGATGTTTTTTTTTTGGTTTTCCGCCCTTGGTCTAGAGGAGTTTTACACTTTCTAGAATGAAGTATAGAAGCATCCTGCATACCTGATCGTTTGTTTTCATAGGATAGTGCTTACTGTTGCTGTTGCTAAAACGTAGCTTTTGCCATTATTACAGTGTAGACCATGTCTGGTCGAAACTTATGCCACATCGAACATATTTTATAGATCCCCAAAACCATTGTGCGCCGTATTCCAGCTTAGCGCTTCCAAGCGGACTAGTTTCGGAAAGTCCCTCACTAATTGTGATAACAATAAACACTTGCATTGGACGACCAAATAGATGCACAGGTTTATGGGTAGAAAGTTGGTAATCTTCTTCATAGGTGATGGAGGTTTTGCACTGTCTCTGGAGCAGATGGTGAAATTTACCATGTTCTTCTCACTGCCTAAAGCGTGTTCCACCCTTCTAACAATAGTAACTATTAGTTACTATTTTCGGTCCAACCTCGTAGAAAGTTATTACGCTGACCGTTCCAGCCTTCTTCAAATAGTAACTAGTTGCTCGGGAGCGTAGTCAGAGTGGTAACTACGCATCTCTGTAACGTGATTAGTCGGAATCGCCCGTGGCTTGATGTTCTAATGGAAAATAGAAAAATCGTTCCAGTCTTGAGTTCAAAAAGCCAGAATTCGTGACGTCATCCGTAGTAACTACAGTAAGTAGGGTGGAACACGCTCCTAACACATCTCTGTCACAACTATTCATAATGAGATTTTCAGAAGCTAGTCCAATTGGTGCTCTGAAGGTGAAATGAACCATCTCTCTGTACAAGACTGATGAAAACTTCGTCAGCCTCTTTTTCATGCTGGATTTAGAAGAGGTCCTGTAAATCGAAGGAACTCTAACGTCTGTTTCAAACGTGCCTCTTGTCGCGTTTTCGACACTCGATTGCTTCTAGTCTTTGTCTTGTGCTAGACACCCAGTTTAAAGCAGTCGCCACTTTTTAGTATTTTATTCCGTGCCAAATCACATTAGGCGTTACGGCGTCGCTTCCTCAGTTAAAAAGAAAGTATATTCCTCGACATGCAGCAAAGTTCTTACCCTGAAATCTTACCCGCAGTTCTATCATGGACGGATTGCTCACTCTACATTTTGTAGACACCGGGTATCCGGTGTGCTTCGGTCCGGCTTGTGCTCTGCGTAGATGATATTGCCTTCGGCGGGAACACTATTTCTATGGCCTGCTTCTATATGACTGATGTAGTGGTTTGCGAACTATGTTCATAAGCCCTTGTATAGCTCAGTGGTAGAGAAGTGGCCTAGTAAGCCGATGGTCCTTGATTCAAATCCCAGCTGAGCAGTATTTTTGTCTTAAAAAGACAAGTCTTTCCCTTGTTAATACCCTGTAATTATAAAATGTAAAGTACGCCATCTCTCCACGATAGGGGTTTCAGGGTCAAGAACTTAAAGAAATAGGATTCTTAAAGCCACTCGAAGGGTTCTTAATCTCTTGGGGGCACGACTCAACGACCAATGGCAGTGGTTTATTTCTTCTAATCGGCCAGTTGTAAGGGATCGATTACAAACGGAAAAGGAAACGAATCACATGGTTTGGGAGGAAATATTGCTAACTACAGGAACAGGTACTAGAATGGGGAAAGCTACACCAAGAGGAAAGCATACCAGAAAAAGATCTACCTTTCCTTTCCTCTTTTTAGGCTCCTGTGATGAGGCAGGCAAATAGCACTAACCACAACCACATAAACACTTTTGGGCAAATTTTCAATGTTCTAAAAGGACCCGTGATAATTTTTCCTTCAAGGGTTTTGCGAAAAAATTAAGAAGTTTCTGTTAATCAAAAGCGTTGAGGCATAAGTCGTCATGGACCCTTCGAGAACATAAGAGTTTATCATTTGGCAAAAAGTACTTTTGCGGTATACAGGTAAAGGATTTAAGGGTGCTAGCTACCTGTCCCTTCACAGTAGCCTCGAAAGAGGAAAGGAACGTTGGATCTTCCCTCTTTTTAGCTGGCTTGCCTCCTGGTGCACCTTTCCCCATTTTAATATGCCTTTCCCGTTTGAAGCAGCTTTCCCCTTGCCCCTTTCCGTTGTTAGTCTAGTGTCAGGAGTAAACGTTTACTCGGTCTAGGGTGTGGTTTTTCCTTGCCCAGCCAAAAGAATCGTTCATTCCTCTGTCCTTCTACCTTGGATGACCTCAGAATTATGAAACCTGTTTGCGCGCTAGATGAAATTTTGATCTGTGGGAATTTCTCGTAAGCTAGAATTCTGAAGGAAAGCTCTTATTTGGGGAAGACCAGATAGTAGGAGTCCACAAAATTAGCTAAAAGTACCTTGTGAAACTATCAAAATTAAAGGCCCCACATCCGGACTGAACTTGCAAGAAACCGCCAGAATGATTCTGCCCACAATAAAAAACGCGACACACTCATATCTTCAGGTTTCTTGCCCTTCTGAGAGTTCCCGTTTAAAAGACGAAAATGGGATACTCGAGCCGCCCTGTCAGAAGTTTCATAACAGATAACACGAGGGTGTGCGGTTTCAACAGATAATGCGTAGCAGATAACACTTCGGATCCCCAACAAGATAGCTTCAGGGGTTCTTGTTTTATATTTATGTTATGTAGTCTATGTAGTACAAATAAATGAATGACTGAATGATTTTATCAGTTGTGTTTAAAATTGTACGCATAGTAAGCGTTACCACCAGGAAGGACCGAAAAACCGCCAAAAAGTATCTGCTGAGTTTTCCGACATCATGACGATAAGGAATAAAGTCAGTAGATTCTTTTTTAGCTCTTCCTAACAAAGCTTGTTATGCATAATATTTCATGCATAGCGTTTTCAAACACAACAGATCACAGCTGAAGTGTTATCTGTTACGCTTTATCTGTTGAAACCGCGCACCTTCGTGTTATCTGTTATGAAACTTCTGACAGTGCGGCTCGAGTATCCCATTTTCGTCTTTTAAACGGGAACTTGAAGATCTGAGTGTGTTGCGTTTTTTATTGCGGGCAGAAGCATTCTGGCGGTTTCTTGCATGTTCAGTCCGGATGTGGGACCTTTAATTTTGATAGTTTCACAAGGTGCTTTAAGCTAAATATGAGATTTTAATCTGTTTAACATGATCTCTTTTGTGCAGCTAAGATGTTACCATTTCGTCATAACCGCTGTCTTGTTAGTTTAGGCAAGTTTACTGTAAGCTCTGTATTGTTTCATTTTGTGTTTATGAACATGAGAGAACTATGTTTGTGTGGAGGGGGGGGGGATGGTCAAACCATGGTCCCTTGATCGGTATGCAAAATTGCTACGTAAGTGTTCTCTTTTGTTGCTCCGCAGTTACTTTTATTGTTGTATGGCTGAAACAGTGCAGTATTCCTGTATATATCATTTTTTCTACCTCTGTTATCTTTTCTTTGTACAGTGTTAAGCAGTTAAATACAAGAAGTATTTTTAAATGTTAGCTGGAACTGGTTGAAAGGCCTAGAAAGCATATAGTCAGTGCCTAGCAACTTCGCAACCTCTTGCAACGTCCCTTCTCTATCTTTTTGTCGTGAGCTTTTGTGCTCACGTTTTCATCGTTTTTGTGTGGGGTTCATGGCTCGTGATCCATTACAGATAGCAAGTGAAAACTTGGTATACGTATTTGTAAATAGTGCACTGATATACAAAAATGCTCCTCCGCCGTGATTTGAACCCAGGACTTTCTGCTTACAAGGCAGTCACTGTATCACTGAGCTACCGAGGGGCTTGTTGACAGAGTTCGCAAACCACTACAAATAGTCTGGTAGAAGCCGGAACAGTGATCCCGCCCGAAGGCAAATTCATCTAACCAGTTCACATCGTGGGAACGGCCGCAGATATTCTGAACCTCATAGCTAGAGCAGATAGTAGAAAATAAAACAACCCCTTTGCAGAATCCAAATAATTCAGTGTATCCAGTTAAATGACACACAAATAAGTTGGCTTTTCAGTTAAACTTTAATGAAAAGTTGGAACCATATTTAACGGTGCAAAACGGATAAGTCAGCTACATTTGGAAACTGGACGGTTTTGTCATATGATCGATGATACGCCGTTCTTAAGGAAGTTGCGGCTAAGGGTTACTCGACCTTCTTGAGCATCACTGGTGTGTTTTGGACAGTCATATTGAGTATTGGCTTACGTCAGGCACTAGCATCATCAGTAAGTGAAACTCCTTGCTTCCGTAAATAATTGAATGATAGTTGATAGTAAAACAAGAGCTGAAAGCTCATATGGCACTTGTAAGAACAGTTAGCATTTTTGTCAGATACGGCTTGCAGTTTTCAAGGCTGGGTCTCTCTCCCGATATTCATTTCATCAGAAAATGGGCTTGATCTAGTAAATGTGAAATGCTTATACCACTCATTGAAAACTGTATCTTCCTCCAACGATGATCGGATCGGGGGAGGGACTATATTTGCAAGCCAATCTAATAGAGTCCCTAACATGCCTGCAAAGTCTCACGGTCATAGCACATCTGGAAGTACCCTAATTCGTGATCATCGGAATTAGGGAAAACCCCCTCCAACTCCCCCCACTGTGACACGATCGGTCCTGTTTTGTCAAGAATAATAATAATAATATATTTTCAAATTGAATGGCAGGCCGATAAGCCTCTACAATGTAGCTATGGCTTATGCTTGTTCTTCCCTCCAAGTCCCATCCCGATCTCTCGACTCTCAGCGTTTCAAGAGATTTCTCCCCCCGCCTCCAGCTCCTCCCGATGTTATCGGATCCGTTCCAGAAATTGATCATCTGAGTCACTTGTTTTTGCACGTCTGATCACCTGTTCCAAAGTTATGCATGTCAATAGAATCTCCCCCATGATCGTTGGATCGGGAAAATAACTATTTTCAAGTTGACCTGGAAGAGTACCTAATATGTCTGCCAAGTTTCATGGTCCTAGTACATGTGGAAGTACCCTAACTCGTGATCACCGGAAATCCGGGAAAACCCCTTCCAACCCCTCTACTGTGACATCCCGATCCCTCGACCCTAAGTATTTCACGACATTTTGTATTTCAGTATTTCACCCACATTTCGGATTCGAATCCGAATCTTCGGATTCGGTCCAGATTTGAAACTGAAAATCTGAGACACTTGTTCTTCACAATTGTCAAGTTTTATACATGTCCGATTATCCATTCCAGAGTTATGCATTTTTCTACTTTCCAGATTCCGGATTCCCCTTCTCTCCCCCCCCCCCCGCGATAGCAGGATCGGGAAAGTGATCATTTCCATGTTAATCTGGTTGGTTCCCTCATATGCCTGTCAAGTTTTATTGTGCTAGCTTACTTGGAAGCGTTTCACCAGATTTCCGGTTCCCCCTCCAGCTCCCCCCCCCCCCAGTGATCGGATCTGGTCCGGATTTGATACTGAGCATCTGAAGTACTTGTTCTTGATATATGTCAAGTTTCATGCATGTCTGATTACCTGTTCCAAAGTTATGCATGTTACTATTTTCTGGATTTCCCATCCCTCCACTCCCCCCAAGAGGCCGGATCCGGGAAGTGATTATTTCCAAGTTAATCTGGTCGGTTCCCAGTACGCCTGCCAAGTTTCATCGTTCTAGCTTTTGTGGAAGCGTTTCACGAGGTTTTGGGTGCCCCCCCCCCCAGTTATCGGATCTGGTCCGGATTTGAAACTGAGCATCTGAAGCACTTGTTCTTGACATATGTCAAGTTTCATGCAAGTCCGATTACCCGTTATAAAGTTATGCATGTTACTAGTTTCCGGATTTCCTGTTGCTCCACCCCCCCACGATGGCCGGATCCGGGAAGTGATTGTTTCCATGTTAATCTGGTTCGGTCCCTTATTCGCCTGTCAAGTTTCATCGTCCTAGCTTATGTGGAAGTGCCCAAACCAGCAAAACCGGGACAGACCGACACACCGTAGTTTCCGGGTTTCCCATCCCTCCACTCCCCCCACTATGATCGGATCCGGAATATGATTATACCAAGTTAATCTGGTCGGTTCCCTGATATTCCTGCCAAGCGTTTCACTAGATTTGTTTGAATTGGACTGACCATCTTTAAACCGCATCTCGCATTCGCTTTTTTATACATCATGGCATGGCTCAGTGGTAGAAAACTGGACTGGCAGCACAAAGGTCAAGTTTCACGTATGTCTGATTACCCTTTCCAAAGTTATGCATGTTAATAGTTTCTGGATTTCCCATCCCTCCACTCCCCCCACTATGATCGGATCCGGAATATGATTATATCCAAGTTAATCTGGTCGGTTCCCTGATATTCCTGCCAAGCGTTTCACTAGATTTGTTTGACTTGGACTGACCATGTTTAAACCGTAACTATTCCCGCATTCGCGTTTCTGTACATCGTCGCATGGCTCAGTGGTAGAATACTCGACTGGCTACCCAAAGGTTCTTGGTTCTGTCCCGCGTCCGGGCAGCGCGCTTTTCTTGCTCCCGTTTTACTTGATAGTTTTCGGACTCCCGGATCCGAGGAAAGTTGGATTGGGGAAGTGATTATTTGTAAGTTGATCTGGTCGGGACCCGGATATGCCTGTGAAGTTTCATCGTCCTAGCTTGTCTGAAAGTGCCCAAACTAGCAAAACCTGGACAGACCGACAGACAGACAGACCGACAGAAATTACGATCGCTATATGGCACTTGAGTATGCTCAAGTGCCATAAAAACGGATACGTCAGCTAAACTTTCTTAGAGCAATAGTTCGGCCCCTCTTGGCAAGGGTCTTCTTAAGGCTCAAGTCGGGAAGTGAACTTGCCATCATCAGACAGTTCAGCTGACGTATCCATTTTTCAATTTCAACCGTGATTCGACATTTCGGCATCAACTATACTATCATGTTTGACGGTGCAAAACGGATAAGTCAGCTACATTTTATTTTTCAGCTTGAGCGGCTTGAGCCTGAAGAAGACCCTTGCCAAGAAGGGCCGAAATATAGCTCTAATAAAATGTAGCTGACTTATCCATTTTGCATGTTTCGCAGTCAACTTGGGCTGAAGGACTATCGATCACCACAGTACGGAACTTCAAATCGCCCATACATGCCGCCAATAAGTATCCATCTTAGCTGGAAAGAAGAAGAAGAGACAAGTGACTCCAAAACCAAAATGCAGAAAAATCTCTACCCTTTCGACGACCCAATCGAAGAGCAAACACAGCAGACGGGTTCAGAATAAAATCACAGCACCTGCTTTCACTCCAGTCAATTTTCTGAGAAGAAGTTCATAAAATCAGATATTTAAGGAAGAATCTTTAACTGTTTTTCCACAAGTTAATTTTCCAGCTTGAGCGGCTTGAGCCTGAAGAAGACCTTTGCCAATAAGGGCCGCAATATAGCTCTAATACAATGTAGCTGACTTATCCGTTTTGCACCGTCAAACATGATCCGCAGTCAGCTTCGGCTGAAGGACTATCTAACTATACTATCCATCTTAGCTGAGAAGAAGGGACAAGTGACAGTTTTTAGTCAAATTCGCTTAATCCCCACCTCGATTTTTTTTACAAGTTCACTTCAGAGTTTGAGCACGAGGATGACCCTTGCCAAGAAGGGCCGAAATAATTGCTCTAATAAAGTTCAGCTGCCGTATCCGATTGTCACAATCAACTATGATTCGCAGTCGCCTTGGGCTGAAAGAATATTTATTGATGGTGGAGATTTTTTTTCAGCCGCAGTAGCTCCTTACGCGTGGTTCTTTCGCCAGCTTTTGAGAAGAAAAATCCCTACTATGGACTGGGTGATTAAAATATCTAACAACAGACTCCATGAAAAGTCTCAATCGACGATCATGTCCTGCCGCTGAGCATAAAACTGTAATCCACAACTTCCAGTGCTAATAAACAGATCGATCCCATTTAGGAACCCATATTTCGACTTCAAAAGCACATTGAATTTCTAGAACTTTCTCGAAACCTTTTCCAGTAGACGGAACACGTAAAACGAAATTTACGGAGCCCATTACTCGTGGAACAATAAACGCCGAAGTTTGCCGTATAAACTTTGTCACACAAGTCAAAAATACTTGCTTTTACACATGAATAAGGGCCATTTGACCAGGTCGGAAGTAAAAGCAACAGAAAGTCATTGAAGTCATGCGAAGAATGAAGAAATTTGGAAATCGGAAATATAGAACAATGCGTGGTTGATGCAATAATAATTGTAGAAATGCTTTCGTATCCAAACATTTTAAAAACGTTGTTAACACTAAACTAACAAGACCAAAGGTGTCGATGGGATCCCAAAAATCTAATACTTGATTCAGACAATAGGGTCTTGTCTTCGCCAGATCCAGTCTTCGCCAGGCTAATCATCAGAGAAAACGAAGTTCAGATATACCTCTATAAGCCATATCTATTTTGACGATACTGACTGAGGCTTCCGTCAGTTTCCGGTTTCGCCTGAATTCCGAGCAAACTACTAGTCCAGCAAAAAAAGAAAATTCAGAAACAAATCCAGCGTCAAATCCCTATAAAGAACATCTAATCAACTTTGAATACAGGTTTGACTTACAAAAAAAAAAAAAAACCGGTTCCAACCGGATTCCGGGCTAATTATATGTCCGGGTAAAAAACGATTGTCATATATAGACTCAGCCTCTCTTCTTACCCCTTAATCTGTCATCTAATCAAACTTTTGCTTTTAACAAATTTTCCGGTTTCGGCCGGATTCCGGGCGAACTAGTTGTCCTACGAGAAAATGATTTTCATCGTCGTGTTCAGCCTTATTTACCTCTAAATCGAACATTTAATCAATTTCAAGTGAAACTTTTACTTTTAAACAACTTTCCGGTTTTTGCCGGATTTCGGACGAACTATTTGTCCAGCGAGAAAATGGTTTTCATTATCGCGCTAAGCATGCCTTCTTACACCATAATCGACTATCACATTAGCTGTTTAAAAATATTTTGTGTGTCCCTTAATTTGAACCCCCACCCCTAAATGTAGGGCTACAGATACCATCTACAAACTTGACCTTACCCTTGACCCAATGAATCCTCAGACCAAGTTTAATCCAGATATCTCATTCCCTTCGAGAGTTATAGCGCGCACAGACGGACAAATGGACAACTTTTGCGATGTCATAGGTATCCCTCCACTTACGTTTTAGGATCCCAAAAACAAGTTCTTTATAATATATATTTTTACATATCTGTGCTGTGCCTGTGCCATACACTCCTCTTCTTTTTGTTTTTCTTCCTTTTTTCTTTTTTTCTTCTTTACCACGTCTTGTTCTGCGGGGTGATAATTGTGATAAATACATTACTTAATTAGTTACTTACTTCCCAGGTGACAGTCAGTACCTGATATAATTTATGATTTCTATATTATATATATATAATATGACTTCTGCGTTCATAACCTTCTCAGAAAGACGATTCCAGTCCAGTATTCGATTTTCAAAAGTCCTACTTCCAACATTTTCCCAAAATTTATCTCCACGAGGTTTCCAAATATGTCCTTTGATACCATTGCTGTTGAAGATGATGATATCCTCTGCTCTAATATTATCAAAATAATTATGATAGATGTTGTAAGTTTCAATTAGATCACCTCGGTGGAATCCATAACCTAAACTGCTTTGTTTTAGTATAGTTATAGAAAAATTTATTTATTTCTAGAAGACAGCTAAGTGTGGCCTCTACGTTAAACAAGACCAAAGGTTTCGATGGGATCCCAAAAGTCTTTTCTTTGATCCAGACAATTGTGTCTTGTCTTCGCCAGTCTTCGCCAGATTCAGTCTTTTTCCAGGCTGATCATCTGAGAAAACCAAGTTCAGATACGCCTATTTAAGCCATATCTATTTTGACGATACTGACCGTAACTTCCTGCTTTATACTAAACTTCCAGTTTCGGCCGAATTTCGAGCGAACTACTTGTCCAGCAAAAAAAATAAAGTTCAGAAACGAATTCAGCGTATCCCCTTATCCATTTAAAGAAGATCTAATCAACTTCAAATAAAGCTTTAAGTCATACAAATTTCCGGTTTCAACCGGACTCCGGACGAATTATATGTCCGGGTAAAAAATTGATTGTCATATACATAGTCAGCGTCTCTTCTTACCCCTAAGTCTGTCATCAAATCAACTTCATATAAAACTTTTGCTTTTAACAAGTTTTCCGGTTTTGGCCGGGTTCCGTGCGAACTAGTTGTCTGGGTAGAAAATGCTTTTCACATAAGTTTCCAGCATGTCTTCTTACCCCTAGATCGAACATCTATAGTAAACTTCAAATAAAACTTTCCGGCTTTGCAGAATTCCGGACGAACTAATTGACCGGTGAGAAAATGGTTTTCATCATGGTGTTCAGCATGTCGTCTTACCCCACAAGCGACTATCACACTAGCTGTTTAAAAATATTCTGTTTGCCCTTTATTTTCAACTCACACCCCTAAACGTAGGGCCACAAAGCCCACCTACGAATTTGACCTTGCCGTTGACCCAAAGAATCCTCACACCAGGTTTCATTACAATATGTCATTCCCTTCGAGAGTTATCGTGCTGACAGACGGACGACTTTTGCATTGTCATAGGTCTCCACGTACGTTCTGGGATCCCAAAAAAGGTAATCAATCGAGATGGGTACCCACAGCACTTTGATCATTTCCGATCCAGGCAGGATCCCCAGCAGAGGACGGCTCTAGCATGTGAAGATCCGAGAAGGAACTCCTTCACCAACAGATATGCCGAAGAACTATAGTGCCACTAACAGGGGTGTCACGACTGAGGGCCCCCCCCCCCCCAATGCTGTCGGCCAGGCGGTAAAAAATACCGAGTATTTTTAGTATTTTTCGTCTAAACAGTTGATTTTTGTTGTTGAAAACAGTCGTTTTTTCTGCAGAAAAAGTCAGTAGAAATTACCAGCCAGGTAAATGCCTCGCCCCCCCCCCCCAAATATTTTGGCTAGTAACGCCTCTGGCCATTAAGATATCGTTTTTGTTCCGGAATTCGTACTCAGTTGACTGCAGAGGGGTTCTAACCTCAAATATACACAACCTCGGAACCTGGCCTAAAAACGCTGGAAGGAATTTCAAATCAGTCCTAAAAAGGTCCAACTGTCAAGAAGGAAACCCTGAGTGACCCAGGACCTGTTTTGGACTGCACAGAAATTTTCCTGTAAGGTTTTCAGGCCAATTTCAAGGTCATATAAATTTGAGGTTGGATACCCCTCAGTACCTTAATGGTACTTGCACACACAGAGATTTCGCATGCCAATTTCGCGTGCCTACGCCAATGTTGTGTCTAAATAACAACTTTCCATGGTGATTCTGGATAGAGAAGACGATTTTCGCTCGCATTTAAAATTCGCTCCGATAAAAGTAGACTTTTGTCAACCCATGTTAGCGGAAAAGCTATAGACAAAATAAAAAGAAGTAAGATATACCACGCAGCTATCTTATCGTGGAGGGAAAGAGGAAAATCGCACCCGACTGCGACAATCAAATTGTGTGTGCACGTTACTTAAGATTTGGATTTTATTTCCACAAGTTCGACTGCAAACAGGCAATCACTCCAGCCCTTACCCGAATATCCAACCTTTCATAAACCTAACAAAAGATACTTTTACCAAATTCCCGGTTTTGACCGGATTCCGGGCGCAATACTTGTCCGACAAGAAATTACTATTACACTTTCTACACTATTACATATCAATACATGCAACTTTTTCGTACAACTATCATACGACTATGCAGGCTACACATTTTTCATCGGGTACTAACTCGACTTGTACTTTAACCCAAAGGACCCGTAGGCTACACCATGTTTGAACAAAGTATCTCAACTCAGTTCTCGTGTTCGCAGTCGGACTGACGCAGTTCAGTTCAGTTTATTTTACGACCCAAATACATTTAATTATGATGCCAGTACCTGCCCTAAGAAAGGTACAAAAAAACTTGCAACTGGGCGGGTACATAAAAACTCATTTCCTAACTAATAATTAACTAGAAACAAAACATAACAAAATAAAGCACTAAAATAAAAAGAATAACCAATCTCTCGTCAACTCATTTAATAATAATAATGAGAAAAAAGGAATAATAATAAGAAAAGAGGAAAAAAAACTATGAACCTTGGCCTAACAAATACTTTTCAATTTATTTTTAAATAACCCCAGGTGCTCAGCCGCCCGAATGCTGTCAGGAACAGAGTTCCACACATCAGGCCCTGGAAATCTAGTAGGGCAGCCGGTCCTGGTTCCACTTCTATGCGGGACGACGAAGTCACTACACTGTCAGAAGTTTCGTAACAGATTGCACATAACACTTTCAAGAATAACACCTTTTCACTTAGAAATAAAGTGTTATGACCAATTAAGTTTATACTATTTCGTGCCTAGATCTCCAACAACACCTTCAATAGGTAAAAATAATACACTGTCAGAAGTTACATAACGACATCAGAAGGATGCGCGATTTCAACATATAACACTTTGGGATGTTATCTGTTATGTTTCTTTCGTTGCCGTTAGCATTTTTACCAATTGAAGATGTTGTTGGAGATCTAGGCACGAAATAGTATAAACTTAATTGGTCATAACACTTTATTTCTAAGTGAAAAGGTGTTATTCTTGAAAGTGTTATCCGCCATCTGTTATGAAACTTCTGCATGACGCGTTACATAATGACTCTGGAATTACATCATTCCAACACTGAGAAGCAAAAATTCCAACTTGGTACTCCCGTAGCTGTCCTACATTCAGCACTTGCAACTTTTTGAAGCCAGCTGTAGTGTTGTGTACACCTTCAACATATCCACCAATAAGACGTCTCTTTTAAAGTTAATGAGATAGTCGTTTTAGGGGTAATGAGATATGCTGAAATCTGAAACCCCGGAATTCGGCGAAAACCGTAAAGTTGAAAGTGATTAGAGACTAGATTCAGGCGTAAGTAGACAAGCTTAATCCGCTTAATTATTTTATTTTACCGTCGGACAAGTAGTTTGTCCGGAATCCGCTCAGTACCGATAAATCGGTAAAACGAACTGTGTATTTCAGAAAAAGTAATCATGTCGGATATTATTGAAACAACGGTAAAAGCCAGATTGTCGAACATTATCATGTTACACTGTATCCACGCTAAAGGCAGCTTCTGTGTTAAGTGGCGGACTGGAGGAGATGTCAAATTTTGTAGGCTTTATAAATATCAAATGAAAATAAGAATTAAAACGAAACCAACCTCTGAAGCTGATTCGCCGATATTTTAACACGTGGCAGGATCTTGCAGCCAGATGTCACAGGTTTCCTCAGAGAAAAGTGGTAATAATGGCTGGCACCAGGTACTTGGTATTGAGAGTGAGAGGGATCTCACTCTCGCCATTGGGATTGCCGCCTGAGGAATAAGTCCATTATGTTTCTGGTAGCTTTCCATCGTCCGCAGTCTGCCCACTTCCAAGCTTTTTCTTTCACTTTTACGATTCCACCGAGAGAAGACTTTTACCTCGTTACCATAACGACCTTAAAATCACCGCTACTCTCTCAAAGTCGGTGCGGGAGGCATTCAAAGAGTTGGCAGGTTTTCTTAGCCCCCCCCCCCCCATCCCGGGAAGGATTTCCGGAAAAGATGTGGACAGCGTCGAAGTTTCCGCAGACGGAAATTGCCAACTAGCCCCTCCAGAGATCAGGGAATCTGGACGACACAAACAGTGTAGACAAATGAGGATATGGAAGTCCCCTAGGACCGCAATTGAGGATTGACAAAACGGACGTGAGTGTTCTAAATACTGACCAGAATCATTACTTTGGTTCCGTTTATTTTTACCTCTTAAGTCATCAACAAACAAAGCTTGCGCACTTTGCACCCAAACGAAAGTCTTAAAGGACGCTTCGCACTCCCAGTGTTTCTGCTCAGGTGTTCTGAGATAGTTGACCATAATACAATTAAGCTATGCTTACAGAAAATTACACACGGCTTCGGCTGTTCTTAGCTTTTTTCCATGCCCCTTGCCTTGTATGATAATCTTTGCAAAATTCGAACAACCATAAGTTCCTTTGAAAAAACCATCGGTCGCATGATAACGTCACTCAACGAGAATAAACGTGGCAAGTGTGATAACCAGTGTATTGCTAATAGAGGATATTGGATACTCTTATGAAGTGCAGAATCTCGCGAACGAGAATGGATGAAAACACTACTGAAGTCGAATGATTTACTAACATAAGTACGACGTGGCCTTTAAGCAGTTGTGCAGCAGAAGGAATAAAATGAATATTTTTAATTGCACGAGGGCCTTAAAGAAACAAGCCTCTGCTTAAAACAAAGTCCTAGCTGTCTTTCGTGATACCTTCAACCTTTTCCTTAATAATTCATCATAACACTGACAAGACTTCACATAAACCCGACTCTCACTTTTCCCTTTGGGACTCCCACAACGGAGTCCCCGCATTTTTATTTGCTCGCTTCCCGTATTCTCGCGACTCCCCAAGGATGGTTTCCCTTCATTTATCCAACAATCACCATCACCATGAAAAAGGAACTCTTTTCAGGTTCGGTGGGGGAGCCGATTTGGGTAGCTAGAGGAATTCCTGTGGTCATTATTGAGTTTAACTATGGAGCAGGCATAAGACCGATTTTCACAACCGATTGTCGGTAGGCTATGAATATTTTTGCAAATAAAATTCTGTTCATTCATGACCCATCTCAACTAAAGGAAGGCGAGGCGCACTAAAGGTGGGGTAACAAAAAAAATAACCAGTAAAAAGAAACACTAAACAAAATAAGGCAATATCAACAAAAGATGATTAAATAAATAGTGTTGATGTGGTTGTGCAATCAAATAAAATTAAGTTATTAGTTAAAATAAAGTGGGCCATACCATTCATTGACTGCTTGCATCGCCTGAAGAAATCTAGCAATGGATGTAGGACACGGATTTTCGAACAAAATACAGATGGAGATCTGGAATTTAACATCCAGATGTTCTCGTTGTTTGCCACAGCATTCCGCTTTGCATTCATCAGAACAAATAGCATTTCCCGACTCACCGTGTCTTTTTAGAGCACACTGACCCTTTCCAACAGAAATTCATTTTAGTCTTACAAGAGCAACTGAGGTTCTTGGGTGAATTCAGCAGGTATTCTTACTCCTCCCATATCGATACTTGTCCGAAGAGCAACTGAAATTCTCGGGTGAATTCAGCAAGTATGCGTACTCCTCCATGTCGATTCCGTGATCAGCACCAGAGAAACAAGACCAAAGGTTTCGATGGGATCCCAAAAAGTCAATATCTGATCCAGATGACGATGGCGATTTCGACAAATTTGGATTTCACCACGATAGTTCGAAAAGAATAAAAGCGATATCTATCTATCTATCTATCAGGCAATTCGGTCTTGTCCTCGCCAGAATACTTGAACATTTTTACTATTCAAATTCAGAAACAGATTAAGGCCAAACAGCTAATCATCTGAGAAAACCAAGTTCAGATGGATTCAGCATGTGTGTTTACCCGAATAGGTCATATCTGTTTTGACGAAAACTTCCTGCCACTTCTGCCAATTTCCCGGTTTCAGCCTAATTCCCGAACTAGTTATCCGGCAAAAAAAGAAAGCTCAACAAGAGCTACGAGCTCATATGGCACTTGTACGAGTAGGCTGTACAAGAAAGTAGATGAAAACGTCACAAAATACACCCGCCATCCAAAAAGGCGGTTCGGAAATAGAAATAGGATATTTAGTTTCACTCATTTCTGAGCAGTTCCGGCATCGTCTCGATTGCAAATGTACATGACTGTTCAAACTTTCATCCCAATAAATCCATTTGTTTGATCCCTAGACGTGCTACACGATTTCCGGTACTCACTCTATTTCCACCTACCGTGGCCGAATCTGGTTCGGAATAAAAAAAAATCGACCACCTAAAGCATCTTCGTTTATACCATCTACCAAGTTTCACTCGAATATGAGCATTTTTGGAAAGTTCCGGTACCCCCCCCCTTCCCACCAACGTTGTCGGAGCCGGTTCGGGCCCAATCTCTTAATTCCCTCATCAAGTTTGACTGAAATTGGAGCATAGCCTATCTGCAAGTTTCCAGTACCCCCCCCCCCCCCTACCTTGGCCGAATCCGGCCCAGACGCCAAATAACAAATCTAGGCCGCATAAACTCGGCACTGTCGAATTGCATCTCATTCGGTCCATCCGTTTGGTTTTTGTGCATGTCAAAAGTCCCCCCACCCCCAATTCCCCTAATCGTGGTCGCATATAGTTCGAACGCATGTTTTACATGTCGAGGCCATCGATTCGTATCACTCATGAAGTTTCACTCGAATCAGACCACTCGTTCGCAATTTATAGAAGTCCATATTTCTCTTCTCTTGCTCCCCCAAAAATGCTCGGATCTAGGAACGGAAGTTTCCGGGGGTATGTTGTGTCAGGTTTTTAAGTCAAGATAATTCGGGTCGCTAATATGCCTGCAAAGTTTCGTTGTCGTTTTAGATCTGGAACTATTCTAACTCACGACTACCGGAATTCCAGGAAACCCCCTCCAACTCCCCCCACAGAGCCCCGAAACCATCTGGCTCCGTCAATTTCATCCAGGCCTAATGCTTGTTCCATCCATTAAGTTTCGTCCCAATCCCTCTACTTTTAGAGTTTCTTCAGTTTTCCACCCCCCCCCCATCTCCAGAGGTATCGGACCCGACTCGGACGTGACACTGAACGTCCGAGGCGATAGCTCACCAGACAAGTTTCATTCAGATCCGATCACCCGTTCAAAAGTTATGCACGCCACTAGATTCCGGACTCCCCATCCACCCACTCCCCCCACGATGGTCGGGTCGGGGAAACGGCTGTTCTCAAGTCAATCTGTTCGGATCCCTGACATACCTGCCAAGTTTCATCGCCCTAGGACATCAGGAAGTATGCCGAACTCGCGGGATCGCTAGAAATCCGGACCCCCACCCCAACTCCCCCACAGTGCCCTGATCCGGTCCGGTTATGTCAATGACGTGTCGAGTCCTGTGCTTGTTTTTCCCACCAAGTTTCATCCCGATCCCTCCACTTTAAGCGTTTCTCAAAATTTCCGGTTCCCTCCTCCAACTCCCCCCAGTGTCATCGGATCCGGTCCGGTTATGTCAATGACGTGTCTAGGACCTGTGCTTGTTTTTCCCACCACGTTTCATCCCGATCCCTCCACTTTAAGCGTTTCTCAAAATTTCCGGTTACCTCCTCCAACTCCCCCCAGTGTCATCGGATCCGGCCCGGATTTAAAGTGAGGTGTCTGAGACACAAGGGCATCCTAAATATCAATTTTCATCAAGATCCGATCACCCGTTCAAAAGTTATGCACGCCACTAGATTCCGGACTCCCCATCCACCCACTCCCCCCACGATGGTCGGGTCGGGGAAACGGCTGTTCTCAAGTCAATCTGTTCGGATCCTTGACATACCTGCCAAGTTTCATCGCCCTAGGACACCAGGAAGTATGCCGAACTCGCGGGATCGCTAGAAATCCGGACCCCCACTCCAACTCGCCCACAGTGCCCTGATCCGGTCCGGTTATGTCAATGACGTGTCTAGGACATGTGCTTGTTTTTCCCACCAAGTTTCATCCCGATCCCTCCACTTTAAGCGTTTCTCAAAATGTCCGGTTCCCCACCCCAACTCCCCCACAGTGCCCTGATCCGGTCCGGTTATGTCAATGACGTTTCTAGGACCTGTGCTTGTTTTTCCCACCAAGTTTCATCCCGATCCCTCCACTTTAAGCGTTTCTCAAAATTTCCGGTTCCCTCCTCCAACTCCCCCCAGTGTCATCGGATTCGGCCCGGATTTAAAGTGAGGTGTCTGAGACACGAGGTCATCCTAAATATCAATTTTGATCAAGATCCGATCACCCGTTCGCAAGCTAAAATACCTCAAATTTTGGCTTCACCCTCCCTCCACTCCCCCCCCCCCAGATGGTCGAATCGGGGAATTGATGATTTCCTATTTAAGCTGGTCGGGTCCCAGACATGCCTGTCAATTTCCATCGTCCAAGCACATCAGGAAGCACGGAACTCGCGGGATCACTACAAATTCGGACTTCTCCCCCCCCCAACTCCCCAAAGTGAGCGGATCCGTTCCGGTTATATCAGTCACGTATCTAGGACTTTTGCTTGTACTTTCCACCAAGTTTCATTCGGATCCCTCCACTCTAAGTGTTTTCCAAGATTTCCGGTTTCCCCTCTAACTCCCCCCAGTGTCACCGGATCCGGTCTGGATTTAAAATGGAGGGTCTGAGACACGAAGTCCTTCCATGTATTAAGTTTCATTAAGATCCGATCACCCGTTCGTAAGCTAAAAATATCTCATTTTTCCTATTTTTTCCGGATTCCCCCTCCCTCCACTCCCCTCCAGATGGTCGGATCGAGGAAGCGACAATTTTTAATTTAATCTGGTCCAGTTCCTGATATGCTTGCCAAGTTTCATCGTCCTAGCTTATCTGGAAGTGCCCGAACTAGCAAAACCGGGACCGACAGACCGACTGACGGACAGAAATTACAATCGCTATATGGCACTTGAGTAAGCTCAAGTGCCATAAAAACGAACTCAGCGTATCTTCTTCCCCATTACTAAACATCTAATCAACTTCAAATAAAAATTTAACTTTTTCGCACAAGTGTTCAGCATGTCTTCTTACCCCTAAACCGAACATGTAATCAACTCCAAGTAAAAAATTTACCTTTAACAAACTTTCCGGTTTTGGCCGGATTCCGGGCGAACTACTTGTCCGGTGAGAAAATGGTATTCACCATCGTGTTCATCATCTAATCAGCTTTAAATAAAACTTTTACTTTTAACAAACTTTCCGATTTTGGCCGAATTCCGAGCGAACTACTTGTCCAGCACAACAAGACCAAAGGTGTCGATGGGATCCCAAAAATCTAATATTTGATACAGACAATGGAGTCTTGTCTTCACCAGATCCAGTCTTGGAAAGGCTAATCATCAGCGAAAAACAAATTCAGATATACCTCTATAAGCCATATCTATTTTGACGATACTGACCGAGACTTCCTGCCGATTTCCGAGCAAACTACTAGTCCAGCAAAAAAAAATACAGAAACAAAACCAGCGTATCTCCTTATCCCTATAAAGAACATCTAATCAACTTTGAATAAAAGTTTGACTTAAAAAAAATCCGGTTACAACCGGATTCCGGAATAATTATATGTCCGGGTAAAAAATCATTGTCATATACCGACTCAGCCTCTCTTCTTACCCCTTAATCTGTCATCTAATCGAACTTTTGCTTTTAACAAATTTTCCGGGTTTGGCCGGATTCCGGGTGAACCAGTTGTCCGGCGAAAAAAGGATTTTCACCATCATGTTCGGCATCTCTTTTTACCATCAAATCACACATTTAATCAACTTCAAATTAAACTTTTACTTTTAACAAACTTTCCGGTTTGGGCCGGATTCCGGGCGAACTACTTGTCCGTTGAGAAAATGATTTTCACCATCGTCTTCAGCATGTCTTCTTGCCCTAAATCCAACATCTAATCAACTCGAAATAAAACTTTTACTTTTAACAAACTTTCCGGTTTTGGCCGGATTCCGGGCGAACTACTTGTCCGATGACAAAATGGTTTTCACCATCGTGCTCAGCATGTCTTCTGACCCCATAATCGACTATCACATTAGCTGTTTCAAAATATTTTGTTTGCCCTTAATTTGAACCCCCTCCCCCACCTCTAAATGTCGGGCTACAAAGCCCATCTACGAACTCGACTGGTCCGACGACCTAATGAATCCTCACACCAAGTTTCATCAAAATATCTCATTCCCTTCGAGAGTTATGGTGCTTACAGACGGACGGACGGACAGACGAACGGACGGACAGACGAACGGACGGACAGACGGACAACTTTTGCGATGTCATAGGTATCCCTCCACTTAAGTTTTGGGATCCCAAAAATGGGTTTCACCATCGGGTTCACCATGTCTTCTTAGCCCTAAATCGAACATCTAATCAACTTCAAATAAAACTTTTACTTTCAACAAACTTTCCGGTTTTGGTCGGATTCCGGGTGAACTTTCCCGACGACAAAATGGTTTCGACCATCGTGTTAAGCATGACTTATTACCCCATAATTGACTATCACAGTGTCTAACCAACTTCAAATAAATCTTTTGATTTTAACAAATTTTCCGGTTTTCGCCTGATTCCGGGCGAACAAGTTGTCCGTGTAGAAAATACTTTTCAAATAAGTGTTCAGCATGTCTTTGTACCTCTAAATCGAACATCTAATCCACTTCAGATAAAACTTTTACTTTTAACAAACTTTCCGGTTTTGTCCAAATTCCGGGCGAACTTCTTGCCCTGCTAGAAAATGGTTTTCACCGTCGTATTCAGCATGTCTTTCTACCCTAAAATCAAACATCTATAATCAACTTCAAATAAAACTTACTTTTAAAGATTCCGAGCGAATTACTTGTCCGACGACAAAATGGTTTTCGCCATCGTGTTCAGCATGTCTTCTTACCCCACAATCAACTATCACATCATCTGTTTAAAACTATTTCATTAGCCCCTTAATTTAAACCCCCTTCCTCACCCCTAAATATAGGGCTACAGAGCCCATCTACGAACTCGACCTTACTCTTGACCCAAAGAGTCTTCGTATCAAGTTTCATCAAAATATCTCATTCCCTTCGAGAGTTATACCGCGCACAGACGGACAGACGGACAGACGGACGGACGGACAGACGGACAACTTTTGCGATGTCATATGTATCCTCTCCACTTAGGTTTTGGGATCCCAAAAACAAGAGCTGAAAAAAAAAGGAGCTGAAACTGCACTTGCAAGGGTACTTACTTGCACATGTGAAAAACAAAAGATAGCACTGCAATACAGTAAACAATTCAACAGCGTTCCATAAATTCTGTGATAAAATAATTCCAGCAACTATACAAGTATCTGATTTTTTGAAGTTTTTTCTAAAAAATTGCTTGGAGATAAAGTTGGGGAATACCAACTGGTAATGCTAGTGTTCTTCCGGTTTAAGTTCTTTAAACCATACTTAGTCTAAAGAAGGTTCAGAAACCAAAGACTTCATCAGGAATCCTTGCAAAAAGACGTTCTAAAAGCCAAACTTCAGACGGGTGAAGTTACCATGAAGCCAACTCACTTACGACCGTCAACTTTTACTTTCTCTGATACTCCCGGGGACGGGTTCTAGGAATATAAAACTTCTAAGTTACACATGAGTTGGCATTCACCACTAATAAAAAGTTCCGCTTTTCTATATCTTCTCACGAGATTCGCTGACACGGAACCAAAAAATCTCTCGAAAAAACATAAAAGATGCCAAACTTTTTAGGGTGAAGCTACCATGAAGCTAACTTATTGATAGCCGGAAGTTTTACCTTTCTTGATTCCCCCGGATGATACATCACTAATAACCCCAATAGGGTTCCCAAATTGCAAACTTTCTAACAAGTATCTTAATTACCTTAATTCACACTTGAGAGAAAAAAGATCCACAATCGATCTGTTAAGCTCCGGCTTTTGTGGGTTTTGTGTTGTATGGGATTCTGTTGTCGGGCTGGTCTTTGATGAATGAATGAATGAATGTATTCCCAAAAAAAAAACTATAGGCCATAGCGGGACAAAATATACAAATAAACAAGCACTCCAACTGCAATGTTCCCATCCAAATATTCAACACTCAACTCATACTTCTAATAACTAAATAACTATTTTAAACAAACTAACACTGAGTTAGGAGAGCAATTCAACAGGAATTCCTATCTTATTGATACCTGTAAGTGTTTTTATCTAACTGTAGGAGCGGGCTCGCGGCTTACCGACGAAAACGTCACCGAAGAAATGTCGTGACAAAACGTCCTCCTAACAAAGTTCCCGTGACAAAACGTCCCCATGACAAAACGTCCCCGTGGCGAAGTCGTCAAGCATAGATTTTTAAGTTTGCCTCGATCTTAAAGATGTGATGATAGGTAAAACAACTTCAGAGTGTGCATCACAGATGTGGGAACATTTCTTATAAGCAGGAAAGATTGGACATGGGACCGGTTGCTTCATAAATGTACTGTTTCCAATTAAAATGTTTAGAGTAATATGCCTTGCAATGGACTCGAAATTGATCAGTTCTAGCTCTAGCCTTCTGGTCGTTTGATTTAACAAGCACAATCTGAGTAGCACCAATATGCTCCTCAGAGAAAGGGGAAGCCTGCTGTGGCTCAAAGAGAGTAAAACAAGGAGAACGCAAAAATCTGCGTAGTGCCATTATGGTGGATAAAATGACATGGGAAGCAAGGAAACGAAAGCGGATGGAACGATTAGTTAGGTATAGAGACACAGTAAATCTAGGTAAGACGGGTTTGATCCTTGTAATAAAATCCTTTAATAAAACGAAAACTGACAAACAAATCTTTGCGTTTTTTTTTCAGAAATGACTATAGCCGGGAGCAAGATTTCGGTGTGTTACTTCACTATCGGTTAAATACTGAAGTAGTCAACATATCGTGGTTTGAAAATGTAATATTCCAAGAACATTTTTCTGTCTGAACTGATGACGCAATCAGTAATGTCACAGGCCTATTATAGCTACCCTCAGCGATGAAAAAAAAATCTATAGCCGGGGGACGTTTCAATTGGGGATGTTTCGCCACGGGGACCTTTTGTCGTGTTGACGTTTTGTCACGGGGACGTTTTGTCGTGAGGACGTTTCGTCGGGGACGTATCCGCCAGGGGAAATTTTGAATGGGGACCTTTCACCGACAATCCGGGCTCGCTGGTGAATTTAACACTAGAGTAGGAGGCAGGTTCCATGACTGAAATCAAAACAGGTAAGGTATCCTGCCTCAGAACAGGGATCCTGACTTAAGGAAGAAGAAGAAGAAAACCAAAAGAACAGGTATCCTTACCGAAAAACAAGCTGCACCGTAAAACGAAAAAAGTCGGGATACTGTTCTTTTGATTCTCTTCTTCGTCTTCCTTAAGTCAAGATCCCTTGTTCTGAGGAAGGACCCCTTGTTTATAAATCCCTTTACGAGATTCGAACGTTGCCATGGATTCAGACAAGGCAACTCTCTCTAACTCTTTTTCGTCCCTAAAAGTATAATCACCACTTAGAAAGGAGCACAGATTAAGCTCCAACGTCGTAGCAATCGTGATACCCGTCTCACTCCTAAGGACAAAAATATGACAAACTCGACAGAAATGGCTAGGTACAGCAGACGGAAGCACTTTCGGACAGCGGGAAAAATGTAACTTGTAAAATACCACGTCTTGTTTCAGCGTATTCGTCAACTTTGCCAAAAATAGCTCAAATCCATTTCCATCGGGCAGGGCGCAGTCCCTTTGTGGTTCGCAATGTTATAGCTGGCTTCTAACCAAAACGCGTCTCGCTTGTCGGATGAGAGTTGATGGAAAACTGATAAACGAGGATAGCCATGTTGGGAAACCGTTAAATTTCATTATTCAGATTCAAAATGAGTCGAGAAACTTTTTTTTTGGGGGGGGGGGGGGGGGGCGGGGCTGGATTAAACTTGACCAGTGCTTAGGCTAGTAAATTTCCAAAAGACGTTAGTTTGAACGGGAACCCACCTTTGAGTTCAATATCCCCGTGGTTTTCCCCGTCAAGAGGACAAGGTGGGAAGGTTCTGAGACTAGGGTTGGACGGTTGGTGATGCATTTTGATGCTGACTAGTCTTGGAGATTTTCAAATCTAAAATGTCAGAAAATCTACAAAACAAATATTCTAAAATTTTCTCGCGGAGAACGGATGATTTATTTTTTTGGCCTGACAACCCTGGCTGACACTGGAAACAGGCTGCACCAGTGGGGAAAAACATTTTTTTAACTTTTAACAACTTTCCGTTTTTGGCCAGAGTCCGGGCAAACTACTAGTCCGGCAAGACATTAAAGTCCAGATATTGCTTCAGCGTTACAGAAAGCACTGATTATGCTTTTACCTGTAGCCGGCAAAAGGTTTCTCAGAGAAAGAACCGATGTACATGGAAAGGTGCGAGTAATTATTCTTAAAGTTTAACCAAATAGGACTGAGATGCGACAGTCTAGTTACCCATCACTTGTTCATTTAAACAGGCTTGAAGACCCGACGAAAATGCATTACTTTGTTACTGCTATTCATATGATTGATTTTCGTCGAATGAATTTTTTCTTTAACAGTATTGGTACTGGTACTACTATGTGCTTATACCTCTATGCTTGAAGTATTTGACAACTAAAATAGATGGTAAATGATGGCCGAAAAACAAATAAAAAATTTGTTGGCTCACACACAATAGTGGACTTTCTTGAGAAGTGACTTCAAAATCTGGAACTGAATGTTTTTCAAATTCTTTGATTTAACGTTCTCCGCGTCGGGATGAAATTTTTTCTGTCCGGAATCCGGATAGCAGTGCAGACCGTGGACGTCACTGCCAGAGCCCAAAATAACAAGATAGAAAAAATCCCCCAGCAGACTGAAAATAATTTAGTGTCTTCAAATCCAAGTTCAAGAAATGATCCGACTTTCAGTTAAACTTTAACCTTGCAGTCATTAGCCTAAACATTTTGGTAGCTAAGGAAGTCTGACCTGAGAAAGCCTGACCGTTTCTCGCTGAGAACAGTTCAGTTCTGCTGCACAAATCCTCAACTTCACCGCAGTAACCCAACATGACGAATATCGCAAAAGTTTGAAAGCTTGTAAACGCTCCAGTATGATGTGAAAACTGTGATGAAGAAACATTGTGTACATTGCTAAGAAGCAATTTGCAAGTGGTTAATTTATCTGAGCGTAACAATTTGGCAGATAATCCAGCTCCTGTAACTTACTTTTTTTGTGTGGTAATGGCATAATAGCTTGGTAGTAGAAAACAATGGCACTGAATTAGTCATCACCACCTAAAAGGTCCCTACGATTGTCGTTAAGTGCGTTGTTAATGCTGCTGTAGGCGGCTTAATATACCGCGAGCCGTGAGAATGAAGATGAGCTGGCGCGGATAACCAATCAGTAACTTCGCAAATTGGCCTGTTAACTGTGTCATCTTTCCCTTTGAGCAATGTAATTGATTAGCAATTAAAGTAATCGAGACCTCTCCTCACGCAGTAAGAACAAACACGCAATCACTCAATTTTTTCAACAGTTTAGAGTTTTTCCCACGCCCTCGAGACCATATCTAAAATCTGAGAGGGAACGCTAAAAATCGAGGAAGCTCCTTGCCGTCCTAGTTCAAGATTGCACCAGTGACCTAATATTTGCGTTTCATCGCTCGTGGTTTCTAGGACATGTCATTCCTTATACTCCAATCCCAGTAGGGGCTGGAAAGGCACCCTTTAAGCGCTCTACCCAGCACACTTTAAGCCCTTATACCCAAAGGCAAACTTTAACCCTGATCAACCCAGTGGCACCGACTTTCTTTGTGCAATTTCTCAATTGTACGGTTTTCAATTATGTTTCTATCGTTGCCAAATATATCTTCGTGTATTTTGTTTTCTTAATTAATTACTCCCTCTTTATATACATAAATTTGTGTCCCATAATCGGTAATATTTAAAATATTCATAACAATGTCATGCTTCCTTGTCCCAGGTTGGAACGCGAGTATCGCTGACTTCTGTATCTCGAGCCTTCTCTATGCTCTTTCTCTTGTTATTAGTTTATCAATAAAAAGAGTTTGAACTAGAAGTAAGCTGCTTTGAGAGTTCATCGCAGTTCAGGCTATGGGAGAAGTTATTGCAATTACCGTGTATTAGTGAATGTTTAAGGGATGAGCCGTCAGACTCTTGGACAAATAATATTAAGGATATATTAGATAATTGTGGTTTTTCAATTTGGTGGAACGCAGGTGATGTACCAGGACTACCTGTTGGAGAGGTTGCGCGTGCAGTGGCAGGTAGACTTTTGGACCAGGAAATTCAAGCATGGCATCTGGTAAAAAGTCCGTCTCTTTCTTTAAGGTTTTATACTTCAGCCAAAGAGACATGGGGGTAAGAGTTTTATTTTAAGGTTGGGCTTAAGTGGGTGGATCTAAGAATTTTAATTAGTTGCAGTGTTTGCCGCTCGGAACACGGAGGAAATATTTGGGGAATAAATTAGGACGTACTGGTCCCTATTTTTGCCCTATGTGTGGTAGCGAGAATGAGAATTTGTTACATCTGATGTGTGAATGCCGTGAGCTAGATGACCTGCGGGTTGGGATTTTGGGGAATGTATTACAATGATGAAGTATGGATGATGAACGTTATTGGAAGTAAGTGTTTTCAAGATTTGAAGAGGCTGGTAAGGTTCCTGAAAGTAGCTTTAGCCCACATAGAGAATTTTCTTTAGTTTAGTTCTATTATTTGGTTCAATTGTTCTTTTTTGTAACCATGTTTGCCATGGCCTCAGGCTTTTGTGCATTAAATTCTATTCTATTCTATACATTTTATACTTACTAGTCCGGGATCCAGGCACCTCTATGGTTCTAGGGGGGTAGCTGGTCTGGGTCTGAACAACTTTAATAGACCAACTTTTCATGCTGATAGCGAAAATCCTACCACACCACTCCGCACCGATGTACGTCACCGACGTTTTAGCCTACAAAGGCAAATTTGGCCTTTAAAGATCAACTCTATTAAAACAATTTTCCCAGCAGGACCGCATAAGCTAAAACAAACAAACTATACACATACTGAATCCTCACTTTATGGTCTATCGCACGGTATATTTTTTTCAAGAAAAAGTTAAAATTATATAACTTTTTTTAACTAAATTGTCATTTTTCTCGGAAAAGATTCCAGCAAGCTAACTATGACCGGCGACCAAAAACGGTATTCAACAAGAGACCTGTGAGGTTGAAGGCAAGTTCAAACTTCGGTTAAAAAAACAGCTAAGGACGGCCTAGAAGTGTGCACTTTTTACTTGAAGCAAATTCTACTGTTTTTTGGGATACGTGCCAACTCTTTCTCCCATCAATAGTGACGAAACAGCGAAAATATTTTTTTCGTTAGTCTACAGCATCTTAGCTTATCGTCTGCCTCTCTATTCCGCAGTTCCGCGACGCCTTAATTTTGAAATCCCTTCCATCAGCATAGTAAATCACGGTGAATAATTAGTAATGACACGTCTATGAGTTTAGATATCATATTAAATATTATACTCATCTTGCCGTGGTCTGGGAGAGAGGGTGGGTTTGCTGAAGCATAAGATGGAGATTTGTTAGGATTAACCATTCAAGGTCTGGAGACGGGCTTTAACCACTCCATTATGGACGATTTCTTAGTATAAAGCTGAACTGAAACCATTGCAGATAGATCCCCTTTGTCTCACGATCTACGATGGAAAAATCATTGTTTCTACCAGGAAGATCCCTCACCAAGTAGTCTTTCACTACACATTTTAACTGGACTTGATTAGTGTCGTATTTGTTGTTTGTGTTTTATTTGTATTGTTAGTGAGTGTTTGTTTTTCCAATGCCCTCTTTTACTCTTTTCCGAAAAACTTTCAGATGGGCAATTACTCGTTGAGCTGATTAAGGACTTTCCCTGTCTGTGCGTGAAACGGGGATAACGTGCCACTATTAAGCTGAAGTGGGCACTGGGGAAATCCGGTATAATAACATGGGCATGTTAGCCTAGTGCTATTCGGGTCGGTTTTACATAAAATCTTCTTTGTGTTTTTGTCCTTGAAATGTGGAATCTACGATGGAAAAATCATTGTTTCTACCAGGAAGATCCCTCACCAAGTAGTCTTTCACTAAACAGTTTAACTGGACTGTTGTATCTGTTGTATTTGTCGTATTTGTTGTTTGTGTTTTATTTGTACTGTTAGTGAGTGTTTGTTTTTCCAATGCCCGCCCGTGTTAGCCTAATTCTATTCGGGTAGGTTTTACATAAAATCTTCTGTGTTTTTGTCCTTGAAACAATGTGGAATCAAAACACAACTCCATCATGAGGTTCTAGGGAGATGTAAGAAGACTTGTTTTCCCAGATACGGGAAACGAGTTTCCCGTATCCGACCAGCATTTTAATCCGCACTTTCAAGTCCCAGGACTCGGGAATAAGTCTTTTATGACCTCTTTTCTCGTCCTCAAAGAGATAAATAATCCCTTTAGAGAATACGAACCGGAAAGAAACTGAAAACACCCGTCATAATCCAGACTCTTTTCCGAAAAACTTTCAGATGGGCAATTACTCGTTGAGCTGATTAAGGACTTTCCCTGTCTGTGCGTGAAACGGGGATAACGTGCCACTATTAAGCTGAAGTGGGCACTGGGGAAATCCGGGGATTTCAGTGTCTCGGTTGGTTCTAAGCATCCGAATTAATCACAAGAAACTTAATTAATTGCCCTTCTATTTTCTAAAAAGTGAAAAAACGGTGCAACCACGGAGAAAAAATTACAAAGGCACAGATATTTGTTTTATTATATTTTGACAATTCCGTTCGCAACCTTCTCTCTGGTTGCGTTCATGTAGACAAACTGAAAAAAAACATTAATACTCATTACACCGATTTTATTGCTAAGCGTCTATTGGCTAGTGAAATGTGAAAAATACGTGAAAAAAGGGCAGTTATGATGTATATCAGCGTCGTGTTGTCAAGATTGGACGCATGGGCATAGATGTTCGTAATAAGCATAACAAGTCTCTTCGTCAGGGCTGGAAGACAAGTATTATAATCACCCTATCCACCAACCTTCAACCTGACCATCATACTCGTTCAGGAGGACCTGGTCCAGCTCTACGAACAGCAGATATCTTGGGGTTACGATGCTCATGCAGCATGTGACAGTCGGTTCCGGTCCCTAATTAGCATGTCAAGTTTCAGCCTCTTCGCCCATCTGCACGTATGATCAAAGCCCCGATCATCCGCAAAGTTCCCTTCTGATCTGAACACATCGTTTGGCGAAATTTTTGCCCCCCCCCCCCCCCTCCAAATCAACCGATGTTGCCACTTGCCAAGTCCGGTCCCGATCTCACAATCAAACTCACAGGTTATTTAAAGTTGCCAATTAGCAAGGACTATCCAGGTCGGATCTTTCGAACGAGAATTAAAAAGAACACAGCATTTCCGGCATCCTCCCTCAGGACCCCTACCCCTCCCCCCCCTGCTCTCCCACGGCATCTGCATACAGCTGGAATCTATAAATGGTATGTCTAAGGCTTATAGCCATCCTGCTCGCTTTTTATGTCACTTGCCTTCCGGCCAAGTGCCATATACCAATCACATTTCCGTCGGTCGGTCGGTCGGTCAGTCCGGTGTTTGCGAGTTAGGGTACTTCCAGATCTGCTAGGACGATGAAACTTGGCAGGCGTATCAGGGGCCCGACCAAACTAGCTTGGAAATAGTCACTTACCAGATCCTACCATCGTGGGGGGAAGGGGGGGGGTGGAATCCGGAAAACAGGGACATCCATAACTTTCGAACGGGTGATCGGATCGTAATGAAACTTGATATATGGAAAGATCTCGTGTCTCAGATGTCTCCTTTCCAAGTCCGGACCAGATCTGATGAGTCTGGAGGGGGGGGGGAGTCAGAGAGGGGAACCGGAAATCGTGTGAAACTCTCAGAGTGGAGCGATCGGGATGAAACATACATGACTTACAAAACTGGACCGGATTCGGACACTGTGGGGGAGTTGGAGGGGGGTTCCGGAATTCCGGCGATCCGTATTTAATGTACTTCCAGGTGGACTAGGACGATAAAACTTGGCAGGCATATCAGGGACCCGACCAAACTAACTTGGAAATAGTCACTTGCCGGATCTGGCACTTGATCGGATCTTAATGAAACTTGGTATCTGGAAAGATCTCGTGTCTCAGATGTCTCATTTCAAGTCCAGACCGGAACGAATCTGGGACGAGTCTGAGAGGAGAACCGGAAATCGTGTCAAACTCTCAGAGTGGAGCGATCGGGATGAACCTTGGTGCGAAGAACAAGCGCACTCTCTAGATACATCACTGACAGGACTGGACCGGATTCGGACACTGTGGGGGGAAGTGGAGGGGGGATCCGGAATTCAGGCGATCAGTAGATAATGTACTTCCAGGTGAGCTAGGACGATAAAACTTGGCAGGCATCTCAGGGACCCGACCAGACTAACTTGGAAACAGTCGCTTGCCCGATCTGACTATCGTGGGGGAAGGGGGAGACGACAGAATCCTTTCGAATGGGTTATCGGATCTTAACGAAATTTGATATCTTGAAAGACCTCATGTCTCAGCATGTCCATTTCAAGCCCGGACCGGATCCGAGAAACCGGAGGGGGGGAGCGGAGGGGAGACACGGACATCTTGTGACACGCATAGAGTGGAGCGGTCAGGATGAAACTTGGTGGGAAGTACAGGCACAAGTCCTAGGTGCATCAGTGACAGTATCGGACCGGATTCGGGTACCGGGGGGGGGGGGAGCTGTAGGGGGTGTCCAGACTTCCGGTGATCGTGAGTTAAGGTACTTCCAGATGTACTAGGACGATAAATCTATGTTGGAGCATTAGCAACTTGACATCATTGGGTTAGCCATCGTCACTCTCCGGTCCGACCATACCTTAAAGAACTCATCTTAACCGCAAAGTACAAAAAGTTATTTTAAGCAAATTTACTCTTTCACGATCACTATGAGCACATGATCTTTTTTGCCTCAAGGGTTTTGCTTAGAAATTAATTTTGTATCACCCTTAAAGTGCGCATCTCAAACGAAAAGCAAAAAAAAAAAACTTTTGATCATCACTTCGACCCTCTGACCATGCCTAGCAAGTTTGGCACATTTTAACGGAAAAGGGAAAAACATACTTTTGACTATCACTTCCATCTAACCCCGCCTTGCAAGTGCCATATGAGCATCCAGCTCTTGTTTTTTTACCGTTTGACAACGCTTTCTGCCTTGACACTCATTTCGCTAAACAAACTGACTAAAACAGGGTACTGGTGATTCAAATTCTTTTCACGAGCACAAAGTAATAAAGTCATTCAGTTGCGCAATCAAACCAGATTTTCCGGCTTGATCGACCAGAAAACGAAGAACGAGGGGCTATCGAGGCGAAAGGGTTATCGTGTGTCGAAAGTTCTGAGCGTGGAAATACTTTGGAAAAGCGCAATGTGCATGCTATTTCTTCCATTGTTCTTGTTGGGATGCTTGAATTCGGGAGCAGTTGAAGATCAGTAGGGGAGACTGAGTTGAGTCCAAACGTTTTTACTCCAGGGTCTCTGCAAGTCACAGTTTTGAAGTTTGAAATCTCGGCGTTCGTTTTTATCTCAAGGAGTAGTATAAGATCGCCGCTCCCACTCCACCCTCCCCCCAATTTCAAAACCCCATTTTAACATCAATTTCTTAAATTTTAACATCCTTTTTACCAAATTATCCCCCTTTTTAAGAACATTTTTATTTTCTTACTTCCAAAATAAAGGATACAAGAAATGAGAAATATTACCCTTTACTACATATAAAATACTAAAATATACACTACTTCTTTTTTTTTTACATTTTTCATTTTTTATTCAAATATTACTGAGTAAACAGTTCTAAATCCACATATGTTTCTTTGTTCTTGTTTTCGCGTACAATCGGTTGCAAAACTAGATTTTTCTTTAAAAGTAATTCGTTAGCAATGGCATTATATTTCTGAGTTATAAACAAATCACAGGGTTTGTCATTATGATTAATAACTACAACCAACTTATCACCATATTTTGTCTTAGCAATTCTCATTTTAACGATAGTATATTTCAAACCTAGAACTAGTTCTTCTTTCCTGATTGTCTCATTGTATTTATTCATTCTGATTGTATTCAAGACTTCCTTTGTGGACTCCTTTTTTTAGGGGATGATTTTATTAAATAAAAATCCAGGCTCACAAACTCACATACATATTTTTATTGATAATATCTAATGTAAAAAAAAAAAATCCAAATCGATATTCATCACATCATCAAATTAAAATCTCCTCGACGTACCCACAATTCTGCCTCTAGTACTGATAAAGCTCTTAAGGCAACAAAAAAACAGGAAATCTCATTGCGCATTAGATGATTCACATCACAAAACATTTCGTTGCGGAGATTTTTCGGGCCCCGTTGGCAGAATGCTCTAAGTCGTGCAAACTTAGAAACCATTGTATCAACGATGTCGTGAGATCGAATCCCACTACCAGCAATCCGTTGATAGTGAGTGATGGCGAAAAAAACTCTGAGATGAGTTTCCTCCCCATACGGGGCTACCCCAGACATATGTATATGTGTGTAGATATGATATTTTAACAACATCTTCAATCTTCAAAGTCTGGGGTGGGAGGTTTTGCAAAAATTTTATATTTTTGGTAAATTTTCTTGACTTTTTATAGATTTATTACAATATTTATAGCCATTCAGACGGACTTGTTTCATATATTTTTCGCGAGGAAAAAATCGAAAGGTTTTACGCATCTCTGTTTCTCTCTGAATTACCTCCTCAATTGTTAATTGTCCGCATTTTAGCATTGACAACAACTCAGTATAAAAATCATAAATAGTCCTAAATTCTGCTTTTCTATCAGCAATGCTTAACTGCTTTTCAATTATTTCGATGATATCAGCACCCAAACTTAAAGAAGCTAAAGGTAGCACTAGAAACGCAGACATTCCTGCTGCCGAAAAGAGGAATTTGGATACAAGTAAGCTATTACTTATACGATTGTAGTACTTGTAACTGCGACGGTAAACATACATTTTCTTTTCTAATTCTTCCATTTATTATGTAATAAAATTGTTTCAGAAATTATTTGATTGAATGAAAGGTTCGCGATTCGGAACACATCCGCCACCTGCTAAACTGTACGGAATCTTTCTTGACTGATTGGAGAGAATATAGACAGCGCTTGCTCTGTGAAACGCATACTGAAACCAGTGCTTTTCTTTACGGCTGACAAAACTCAGACGGGAGAAATTTATTAATAAAAATGTTCCCCTATTAAATGATGAATACTACAGAGGTTATTCAGCTTTGTAAAAAGGTTATATCAAACAACAAAGCGGTTATACAAAGATTATCGCTATACGCATATAATGAACTGCGGACTTATGCGAAAATTAATAAAATCAAAACAAATGGAGCTAAGAAACATGAAATAAAAAATAATATAATAAACCATCTTAATAAGTATATTTTGATAGCTGAAGATAAAATTAAAATTGAACGCAGAAACGAAAGAACTCATAATAAGAACAGACCATCCGACTACAAACCAGAACCGAGATTACGAACCATTCTGGAAGATGAGATAAAAGAAAATAATATCACCATTACAAAACTAAAACAAGAATACAATGATAACAAAGAAAAAGGGACAAGCGAATTAAAGAAATTTCTGAAAAACAAGAACCTATCAACTCGCGGAAACCGAGAAGAAGTACTAAAAAGAGTTGGAGAATACTATAATAATATTATTACCAAACATAAAGATTCCGTACAGAAAAATAGAGATATCATAAGAGATCAAACAGAAAGACGTGATAACAGTAGACAAAAACCAATTGGTTTATCAACTCTCTTCATAAATAAGAAAAAAATCCAAGTAGAAAAATTAATTCCTGATCATTTATTTAGAACTGAAGAAGAAGAACAACCTACTATCTCTAGGGAAAATGAGAATTTGTACACTGTAAACGTATCAGTTGAAAGCAATGGAAGAGATGAACATACTCTTATTGCTTTTACTTTCGCCAATTTACAGCGGCGGATGAATGAACTTTATCAATATAGAGTTCAGTTCGTAACTCGGGTTATTTTCCATCGACAGGAGAATGATGAAGAAGTAGTAGTGTATTACAACAGTACTTCTTGGGTTTTAAATAAAAATAGCATTCTTACTCATAATCATTTGAATGATAATAACAAGAGACTTAGTTCTTTAAGTAATACCCCTCGATCTGGGCTACAATTTAGTCGGTATGAAGGAATTGATTATAGGATGACACGAATAGAATCTTACATGGGAGGAACGTTTAAAATACTGCCAGATTTCGTAAAAAGTAAAAGAGCTTGCTTGAATATTGAAAATAACGACCAAAAATGTTTCCTTTGGTCTATCTTAGCAAATCTACATCCAGCTAAGGATCATCCGGAAAGAATTTCGAAATATAAACAATATGAGAACGAATTTGATTTCGAAGGGGTTACCAACTTCCCAATGGATACTAAAGATATACACAAATTTGAAAATAGATACAACATTAAGATTTGTTTATTTCAAATTGAAAAAGAGAAAATTATCAGAAGTCATATACTAAAAAGTACAATCAATGGCAAAACAGCTAAACATGTTATTAATTTATTGTATTTCGATAATCATTATGTACTGGTAAAGGATCTGAGCAGATTAGTTGGTCCTCAAATATCTACAAGACAAAAAAAGACATACCTCTGCACTTTTTGGGGAAGGCATTTTACAAAAGAAGAACAATATGAAAAACATGAGAGTAAAAATAATTGCGAAGATCCTGATATTATAATGCCTCCTGAAGGTTCAAGTATACAATATAAAAATATTGCAAAACAAATGAAAGTACCTTATTGCATAATAGCAGACTTTGAGTCTTATAACGAAGAATACAATCAGGTAAACGGGAAGAAAACAATAAAAGTGGCCAAACAGAAACCATTTGCTTACGGGTTTCAGGTATGCTGTTCCTTTGATACAAACCAGAACAAATACTATGACTATTTCGGTGAAGACGCTGCAGAACATTTTGTTAAAACCGTTACAAAAGTATCCACAGAAATTGCAAACAAATATGAAAGCAGACAAAGAAACCATACTTATACCAATGCAGAAATTACCGAAAAATGGAAAAATCTAATGAATAAGACTTGTCACATCTGTACAACTGAAATCACTGAAAATCCTCACTTTGATCACGACCACATGACAGGAGAAGATAGGGGATTTGCTCATGCTGAATGTAATATGAAATACAGGATTCCTAGGCATATCCCGGTAGTAATGCATAATTTATCAAAATATGACTCTCATTTATTTGTTAGAGAATTGATACCTGATAACGGAATTTTTGAAAGTGCAGAAAGTTTCATCGCATTCTCGAAATCAATAAGTATTACAAAAGCGGATACGAAAATAAAATATGAGATGCGGTTTATAGATTCAATTAGATTTATGGCTTCATCTTTAGACAAACTATCAGCAAATTTAGCAAAATGTGATTGCAAAGTACCTTGTAATCATCTAAGACAGAATTTCAAATTCACATCTAACAGCTTCAAAAATGACGATGAATTCAAAGAAATAATTAAAAAAGGGGTATATCCCTATGAATTCGTAGACAGTTTCGATAAAATGAAATGTACAAAGTTACCACCAATAGAAAGCTTTTATTCTAGGTTGACGGGGAAAGGTATTGACAAAAGTGATTATAAAAGAGCGGTATCTATATGGAAGCAATTTAACTGTGAAACATTACTTGATTATACTAAATTATACCTAAAAAGTGATGTTTTAATATTGTCGGATGTTGTAGAGAATTTCAGAAATGTGTGTATACATAATTATGATCTGGATCCACTTCATTACTTCTCAGCTCCAGGACTAACATGGGATGCTTCCTAAAGCATTCGAAAGTAGACTTGCCGTTATTCTCAAAGGAAGACATGTATACCTTTATAGAAAAAGGAATAAGAGGTGGTGTATCCCAATGTATAAAAAGATACGCAAAAGCAAATAATAAATATACAAGTGATTATAATAAGAATAAGCCATCTAATTATTTAGTGTATTTAGATAAAAATAATTTATATGGGTGGGCAATGTCGCAGGATTTACCAGCGAATGATTTCCAATTCATTTCCATACCGGATGATTTGAAAGAAAGGAATGAATACGAATCAATCGAGTATTACAACCATCTGAAAAGTCATATCAATTCGGTGATTACGATTAAGTCGGTGAGACAAGATGTGGGTGTTATATATGAGGTAGATTTAGAATATCCAAAAGAACTACACGAATTACACAAGGATTTACCATTAGCACCCGAACACTTTAACGGTAAGCTATGTACCACAGTATTAGATAAAACCAACTATGTAGTTCACCACAGGAACCTAGAATTTTATTTACAAAAAGGCTTGATATTGAAAAGAGTACACAGAATACTAGGATTCACTGAAAGTGCTTACTTAAAAGGATATATAGACCACAGCACAGCACTTAGAACTAAAGGTACAAATGATTTTGAGAAGGATTTCTTTAAGCTTATGAATAATGCTTGCTTTGGAAAAACTATGGAAAATGTAAGGAAGCGAGCGGATATGGAAATAATAACGGATGATGCAACAAGAGAAAAAATAATAAAGAAAGCCAACTTTAAATCTGAAATAATATTCAGTGAAAACTTTTCAGTAGCAAGAATGTCAAAGGAAAAGATAAAATTAGACAAACCAATGTATATCGGCTTTGCTGTATTGGAACTATCCAAGTTATTGATGTATGAATTCCATTATGATTATATGAAGCCTAAATATGGAGATAAAATTGATTTGTGTTATATGGACACTGATTCTTTCATATATGATATTAGAACTGAAGATTTTTATCAAGATATCAAACAGGATTTGAATGAGAGGTTCGATACATCTGATTATGCGAAAGATAATCCATATAGGTTTCCTAATGTAAATAAGAAAGTGATAGGAATGATGAAAGATGAATTAGGTGGACAGGTTATGACAGAGTTTGTTGGATTACGATCAAAAGTATATGCTTATTTAAAGGACAACCAAGACCCTTCAAAAGCTAGCAAAAAATTGAAAGGAATAAAAACCAATATAGTTAAAGATAAAATTACGATTCAAAACTATAAGGATGTACTGTTTGGTAAAACGGAAAACCTTTCTATAACCCAGTATAACTTAAGATCATACAAGCACAATATGTTTCTAGAATAACAGAATAAAAAAGCGTTAGATCCTAAGGATGATAAAAGGATAGTAACAAGCGATAAAATACACACTTTACCTTTAGGTTATAAACATTAAATTCAAGTACCTACTTAATAAATTCAAGTACCTACTTAAAAAATTCAAGTACCTACTTAAAAAATTCAAGTACCTACTTAAAAAATTCAAGTACCTACTTAAAAAATTCAAGTACCTACTTAAAAAAAATCAAGTACCTACTTAAAAAATTCAAGTACCTACTTAAAAAATTCAAGTACCTACTTAAAAAATTCAAGTACCTACTTAAAAAATTCAAGTACCTACTTAAAAAAATCAAGTACCTACTTAAAAAATTCAAGTACCTACTTAGAAAATTCAAGTACCTATTTAAAAAATTCAAGTACCTACTTAAAAAATTCAAGTACCTACTTCAAAACTTCAAGTATATACTTAAAATACTCAAGTAAATCTTATAATGAAAAATTCTTCCTAAATAAATGAATGAAAAGGCTCCAATCAAAGTCTATGACTTTAGTGAAAAGAACACTTATCAGAATAAGCACGACCTTGCACCTCAGTGGCCATTTAGACTCTTAATTTGTGGTAGTTCTGGAACAGGGAAAACTAACCTTCTTTTGAATTTAATTTATGAATATCTTTGTTTCAACCGAATATACTTGTATGCTAAAGATCTTGAAGAAGATAAATATCAAGACCTTATAACCAATTTAACCACTTTGGAGTAACAATGCAAATCGAAAGTCTTAACAGTAAGTAACAATCTTGATGATATTGTCGATGTTGACGACTTAGACCCTGAGTACCAAAACTTGATTATCTTTGACGATTTTGTCACTGAAAAAGACCAGAAGAAAATAGAAGATTTATTCATAAGAGGAAGAAAGAAAAATGCCTCAATTATTTACTTGTCTCAAAGCTATCATAAAACGCCAAAGGTGGTAAGGCTCCAGTGCAATTATTTTGCATTCTTTCAGTGTTCTAATCCAAAAGAAGTAAAATTAATAAGACAAAGCCATGTATCCAGTATAGACAATGAAAAATTTCTCAAACAATTCGAGACTGCAACCAAGGGCTACGGTTTTTTCTTCATAGATTCAAAAACAAAAGATAAAACCCTGAAGTACAGGAAAAACTTTGAAAAATTTACCGGATAATTTATTTCTATAATAAATGAATAAATTTGGTAGTGTTGGAAAAAAGGTTAGTAACGAATCGAATGAAAAGAGAGTTACTGATGACAACGGTAATATTAACCTACAAGATAAGAGAATTATTATGTTAGGGGATGCGAAAGCTGACCAGGACGCTATTAGTTTCAGATCTATGACTATTATTTTGAATCAATTAAAAGAAGAAATTACCGCACAACAAGTGGGGGCAAATCAGTATTTTAGCGAAGATATCAACAGATTAACTGCGGTACATGATTCTCCTGATAATTTATTGGTAAGGATTAAAGATAAAGGGTTATTTGTAAAAGAAATAGTTCGAGTTAATGATAAAGAGATTAACGCTGAAAACAAGTTGATAACAAATGTTCAAAACCCTAGAAACAAAAATGATGCTGTTAATTTAGCAACGTTAACTACGAATCTTTTAGATTATGACAAAAAGCTTCTTGGGCAACACACCCATAACGGTATATTTGAAGGAAAGATTGCTGGTCAAAAAACTCGTATCGATAATATTGAAAGAGCAGTAGTAAATATTTTAAAAAGGCTTCTAGAGCTAGAGCTAAAACCTGTTGACAAACCATTCGTTACCAGAATAGAAAAAATGATGGCTGGTAAATAAATTTTATAAGATAAATTAATTCCCTAATAAATGGTTGAAACAATGGAGTATACAGTTTATTTGTCAAAGCTTAAGAAAGGAAAGCTGAAGAAATGCTTTGGTGCTAAACAAAAATGTCAGATACGTGTTAGTCATAGTAGACAAAATGAACGAGAACCAGTTAAGTTACTTTTAAGTAAACGACAAATTGATAAAATTGAAACATGTAAAATGAATAATAAGGGCTGTGATATTGATGTATCATACAAATAGATGAAAGAAGCGATTCAAAAGGGTGGATTACTTCCATTTTTAATACCGCTAGCAATTACCCTTGGTAAGGCAGCTTTAACAAGTGGTGCTGCTGCTTTGGGTACATTCGCTGGTAAGAAAATTATGGATAAAATGACCAACACAGGTGGAGCGCTAAAACTTCCTGGAACACAAAAAGTTGTGGGTAATGGGTTACTTGGGAAGGAAACCGATGATGTCAACATAGGTGGAGCGCTTAAACTTCCTGGAACACAAAAAGTTGTGGGTAATGGGGTACGTGGAAGGCCTAGGAAGGAAAAAAACGATGATGTCAACATAGGTGAAGCGCTTACACTCCCTGGAACACAAAAAGTTGTGGGTAATGGGGTACGTGGAAGGCCTAGGAAGTCAAAAAACGGGGATATAAAAAAAGAAGCAAAACTAAAGTAAGACCTCTAACCAATTTTGATATTATGGATGCATTAGGGGATATACCACAGTTTAGAGGTGTGTTCTCTATAGATACGCTACCCAAACATATAAATAGTATAGAATGCGGTGTCATTAATTATGATAAACTCGGAATGCCTGGAACTCACTGGGTTGCGTATTGTAATCTACCTGAATACCCCCATGTAGAATTTTTTGATTCTTTCGGTATTCCCCCAGGAAAAGAAATAATTAAATATCTAAGAACTTCAAAGAAAAAAATAGCTTATGAAAATCTTGCTGTTCAAAATATAGATGAATTAAACTGTGGACTTCACTGTATTTCCTACATTAAGCGCAAAATGAAGTTGGTAGCTTTTCGTTTATAAAAATTGTTTTCTAATAAATGGAGATTTATTGTATGAAATGTAAAAAGAAAACTGATACTGAATCAATGTTTAATGCAGTGTCACAGAAAAACAATGTTCCAACGCTGAAAGGTAATTGTGTTATTTGCGGATCGAGGAAAAATCGCTTTTTAAAAAAAAACTCGATGCAGAAAAAGATATATTAAAGACGTTTTATTCTAATTATTCAGGTGTTGATGATATTCACAGAAAATTAAAAGAAAATGGTGTTAAGGTTTCCAAGGATAAAATAAAAAATGTGTTGCAAAATGAGAATGTGTATACGTTACACAAACCTTCCTATCACAATTTTGAAAGGAGACGAGTCTATGTTCACTATGTTGATGAGCAATGGCAAGCTGATTCAGTTGACCTCCAGAAATATAAAAAAGCGAATGATAAAGCAAATTACATCTTGACTTTTATTGATTGCTTTAGTAAATATGCTTGGTGTGTCCCTTTGAAAGATAAAACAGGTGCTGGAATAATAAACGCATTCAGTCATATATTTAAAGAAAGAATTCCTAGAAAGTTGCAAACTGATAAAGGTAAGGAATTTGTTATGAGAAATGTTCAATCTTTTTTGAAAAATAACGATATACACTGGTTTGCATCTGAAAGCGAATTGAAAGCACAAATCGTTGAACGGTTCAATAGAACGCTGAAAGACAAGTTATGGAAATATTTTACTCACAACAACACTAGTAAATGGATTGATATTTTACCTGTATTCGTAAATAATTATAATAACTCGTATCACCGATCAATACAAATGAAACCAGTTGATGCTAGTAAAAAGGTTAATCAGAAAAAGGTGTTTAGTGCTCTGTTTCCTCCAGTAGATGACTACAAAATCACAGGAAACGTCAAAGTAGGGGATTTAGTCAGAATTAAAAAAGAAAAAAGTATTTTCGATAAAGGATATTTACCTAATTATACGGATGAAGTATTTCAGATAGCAACCATCAGACCTACCATTCCCATTACTTATGAAATATCTGACAAAAGTGGGGAATTAATTCAAGGAGGGTTTTATGAAAAAGAACTTTCAAAATTTATTATGAAATAAAATTAGTTGTATATAAATGGATTCAAGACGCTTGAGTGATATTTTATCGGATATAGTGAAGAACAGAGAAATTCAGAGAAGGAAGGTTCAACAAAATGAGATGGAGAAGGCAGGATTTCGGGAATATGCTTCAGAATTAAACGCTCCAGTTATTATAGCACAAAAAGAAAACACTAAAGATACCATCAAAAAATTACAAGAGAACGCTGAAACGATAATTAATAAACTACAGGAAGGTGATAATAATTCAAGAAGACGGTTTGTCAGATTAGGTGATACATTTAAAACAGCTTTACAGACCACTACTTCAGAGGAATCGAGTCGAGCTCCCACTCATGCTATAGAACCCAATCTAGAACAACCATATGACGTAAATCTAAACTTAAATATTGATGTGGAATTATTAAATCAAATTAATTTAAAATATAAAGATGACTGGAATGATATCGATAATTATTTTAAAATGCCTCATTATTACCTTAAGCATCCTAAAGAAATAGATGGGGCTCTGAATTATTTAACATCAATAAGTCAAAGTTATGGTGGTCTGAAAAGTAAAAGTTATAGTTCGAATAAGTATGATAAAATTATTTTATTTATACAAGACTATAAGGATAGATTAAAAAAAATTCAATCTAGTATACCCTTTATCAGACAACAAGGAACTGGAATATTTATGAATTGTGATGAAATGATTTCAAAATTATACACTTTGATAGGTAGCAGAGTAAACGGAAATACATCTGATGAGGTGAGAAATGAAGCTATTGATATTTTGGATTCGTTAATGCGAAATAAATTTCTTACGAAGAGATATTACAATTCAATATATAAAAAATATTTCTAATAAATGGTGTTGTTAAACATTGAAGGTAATGAAAGTATCATTGATATAACATTTAGTCAACCAATCGAATTGAATCGTAATTGGGATTATGAAATAGGTTTGAATCAGTGTACTTTGTGGTATTCGTGGCATAATATAAGTGATAAATTTGGAAATAATACATTTCAATACAGGAAAGATGAAGATAATAATGCAACAGAATGGATGAATGTTACTATTCCTAATGGGATGTATAACGATGATTGTTTGAATTATTTTTTGTGTCAGTATTTTGATACCCCAAAAGATAAATGTCCTATTGTAATTTCATCCAATCCAGCATCTATGAGATTTGTCATACTATTACAAGAAAAATATGTGTTTAGATTTAATAGTGACTTGTGTCAGATTTTAGGATTTGAGAAGGATAGTGAGATATCTAAGAAAATCAATGAAGGTACAAAGCTTCCGAATATAACAAGAAGCGTTGATAAAATTCAAATTCACTGCTCTCTTGTAAACAGTTCTATCGTAAACAAAAGTAACTCAGATGTCATTTGGACATTTGTTCCGAATACAGAACCGGGTTGTCAAATTGTTGAGAATCCTAGACAATTAATCTACCTTCCTATTAATACAAAAGACTTTATTTACTCCTTGAGAATGACAATTACTGATCAGTTGGGAAGACCTATCGATTTGAATGGTGATAACGTTGGAGACGTGCTGCATTTAAGAAAAGCTTAAAGGATTAGTGAAATAAAATTATTTACCTATAAATGTTGATTAATAATAAGCGATTACTTTATAAAAGGCAGTATGGAAGTGGAATCGGTAGTGTATTCAAAAACATTGTTAATTCCCAGTTATTTCAAACGTCAGCAAAACAAATAAAAGATGGGGCTATGTCAATGTATAATAATATTATTAAACCGAGATTTGAGTTGTTGAAAAACAGAGCAATAGAATATGGGAAAGATCTGATCGATGTAAACAAGAAGGAACTCATTGATGTAATTGGAAACAAAAAATCGATGAAGGATCTTATCGGTACAAATAAAAGGATTTTAAACCAAAGAAGTCAGGACTTGATCAAAACGTTAATGACTGGCAATGGATTAAAGATTCTGAAATAAGTTTTATTTAATAATTTCTTTCTTATATAAATGGCAGTAAATAAAGTTATCAATCCGCAATGGAACATTTTTGATGAACCGTTTGTGGATGATACAGTGGTTAAATATGAATTTAAAGAAATTCGAGAAACAGATGTGAATGTATCTAATAAATCAGAGTTTGAATTCGTAACAAAGAAATTAGATTCTTGGTTTTATCCAAGTGAAAGTTATCTTGATGTCAGTGTAAGAATAGTAAACGAAGATGGGACTCCTATAGCTGCAACCGATGTTGCTACTTTAACGAATAATGGATTTAATTTATTCAGTACCGCTGAGTATGTAATAAACGATGAATCGGTTGAAAAAATTAATCATGTTGGTATTACAACTACCGTTACAAAGTTGATTGAATACTCTGATGATTATTCTAGAAGTGCTGCAAGAAATCATTTCTGGTATAAAGATTATAATCAAGGGAAAGAAATCAATCCTGTAATTGCTTCGTTTACTGCAGGGGCTGCAGCAGTCAGGTTGACCAATAATGATAATTATAATAAAGGATTTGAAAAAAGATATAACAGAACAAAGAGCAGTAAATTAGTAAATATGTATTTACCATTATCAGAATTGTTTGGATTTTTGAAAGGAAACAAACGATTCTTCAGAGGTGCATCGCATAAAATATTTCTAAGAAGAAATGATGATAACAACATGATTATAAGAAATGGAAATACTAATTTGAAAGTGGTCATCGAGTATTTATCCTGGAAAATCCCTATTGTAGCTCCTAGTATCGAAATGATGAGTCAATTAGAAAAAGGATTGGCAAAGGACAGAAAGCATAATCTGATGTGGGAAGCATGTAATACTTATAAAAGCGATGTTAGTCAGAATAAGGAACACACTTGGAAAGTTATATCTGAGAGAAACAATCCAACAAAAGTAGTTGTGATGCTACAGAAAAATGAAAAGCATAACAATCAATTAATGAATAATATGGTTTTTGATCATATGAATTTAACAGACATAGAACTTAGAATTAATGGGGATAAATATCCTGAAGAACCACTTAAATGTGATTTTAGCGATGATAAATGTAAATACTCAAATCTTTACAATAGGTTCATACATTTGGGTTATAAACAATTAGCATTTGATACTGGTAGTGTTGTTAGTATAGAAGAATTTAAAGAAGTATATCCACTATTCTGTTTCGATGTTTCCAAACACGAGTCAAATATTTATAATGGAACAACTGCTGATATTGAAATAAGTTTAACGTTGAAAGATAATCAACCCGTACCATATAATGTTTACTGTGTTATATATTATGAAAGAAAAGCTACATTAGATATTATCAATAAAAATATGTATGTGAGTTTGTGAGCCTGGATTTTTATTTAATAAAATCATCCCCTAATAAATGGAGTCCACAAAGGAAGTCTTGAATACAATCAGAATGAATAAATACAATGAGACAATCAGGAAAGAAGAACTAGTTCTAGGATTGAAATATACTATTGTTAAAATGAGAATTGCAAAGACAAAATATGGTGATAAGTTGGTTGTAGTTATTAATCATAATGACAAACCCTGTGATTTGTTTATAACTCAGAAATATAATGCCATTGCTAACGAATTACTTTTAAAGAAAAATCTAGTTTTGCAACCGATTGTACGCGAAAACAAGAACAAAGAAACATATATGGATTTAGAACTGTTTACTCAGTAATATTTGAATAAAAAATGAAAAATGTAAAAAAAAAAAGAAGTAGTGTATATTGTAGTATTTTATATGTAGTAAAGGGTAATATTTCTCATTTCTTGTATCCTTTATTTTGGAAGTAAGAAAATAAAAATGTTCTTAAAAGGGGGATAATTTGGTAAAAAGGATGTTAAAATTTAAGAAATTGATGTTAAAATGGGGTTTTGAAATTGGGGGGAGGGTGGAGTGGGAGCGGCGATCTTATACTACTTCAAGGGAAAGTTAAAACATTCAGCTATTTTCAGACAGCCCCCCCCCCCCTTTAGTTTTCTGGCAGGGTAGTTAAAGCAGACCCTGATGAGCTGTCCGAAGTGGGTGATTCAAATGCTTATAATAATAATAATAATAATTTATTTTTTAACCCACTACAACATTCAAGAAAAAGTGGAGTAATAAGCTAGATAAACAAAAAAGAAACCAAAAAGAAAGAAAATAACTCAACTACGAGAAAAACATTGTAAAAGACCATGGAAAGGCTCAAGGTTCGAAACTGCAGACCCGGATAACCCCTCGTGTAGCAAGGCCAGCTTTGCCGTGACATCCGAAGCGTTAAAATTCTGGATAATTTGTCTATTCTTATACCACGGTGGCAAATAAAGTAAAAATCTCAAGTACCGGAAATACGCGGATCGGAGAGCTCGGATATCTTTTTTAAGAAAAATTGGAAACAACCCAGACAAAAATAAAACAGAGTGGTCACAATAGGTCGAGTACAGTTTCGCTAATGCATTACGGTTATATTTACTTATGTTAGCAACAATTTTTGAGTAACCAATCTGGAGCTTAAGCTTAGCGTCAGAAACTGTACGCGAACGAAGTGACCGTAGATTACTAGTAATCGAGATTCCCAACCACCTAATAGATTCAACCAAAGGTATAGAAAAATTAAGACAAGTAAGTGATGATCTAGAGGAAGACTTAACGTTGAAAGTAAGGAACTCACATTTATCAACATTTAGAGAAATATACGTCAGAAGAACCAGAAATTGGTCTTTTTTCTCTTTCAGGAAATGATTTGACGTCACTGAGGATTTCAGAAAGCTACAAAATTCCAAGAAGGAGTCAAGATGTGAAAAGAAATGTTAACCAATGGGGAAATTGTTGGGCATCTGCGGAGAACTTGGTTTAGTCATTGGAAATGGGAGGTTTGGAAAGGACGCGGGCCCTGGTGAGTTTACTTACATTTCCCCAATGAAATTTAGTGTTATTGATTATGTTTTGGTGGACAGTAGGCTCGTACCTGAATCCCTAAATCTTGAGGTAGTGCATTTTGCAGGTTCAGACCATTTCCGTCAAGATTTATTTTCAGTCGACAAGTATGGGTGCAAATCAGCCAAAAAGAGAACAAGACAAAGTTTCCGATGGGAACCCAAAAGGTCCAGCAAGACCATCGAAGAGTTCAAAGTCTCCCTTGACAGGGAGTGGAGCAAGAAGCCATGGAGACTGGAATGGGATGCCCTGGAGTCCCAGACCAGAGCATAAGTTATCCACGTGGCAATTTCCGAAGAAGCGATGAGCAATGCTACAGGATGGAAAATCCTTCAATTGCTCCAAGCTGCAATTTAAGGTATTTAAGGTATTTAAGGTAAAAGTTCAAATTTGATCCAGACAATTGGGTCTTGTCTTCGCCAGATCCAGTCTTAGCCAGACTCATTGAACCCTTTTACTATTAAAATTTAGAAACAGATTAAGGCCAAATAGCTAAGCATATGAGAAAACCAAGTTCAGATATGTATTCAGCATGTGCGTTTACCCCTTTCAGTCATATCTATTTTGACGAAGAAGACCGAAACTTCCTCCTTACTTCTGCCAATTTTCCGTTTGCGGCGGAATTCCGGAACGTTGTCGAGCTAAAAAATAAAGCTCAAAAACGAATTCGGCATGTCCCTACATCCATCCCCTAATCAACTTCAAACTAAACTTTTACTTTTAACACATTTTCCGGTTTCAGTCGGATTCCGAGCGATCCATACGTACGGTGAGAAAATGATTGTCAAATGCGAATTCAGCATATCTACTTACCCCAAATCGAACTTCTTCTCAAATTTAAATAAAACTTTTACTTTAAACAAATTCTCCGGTTTTGGCCGAATTCTGGCCGAACTAATTGTCCGGCGAGAAAATAATTTTCATATTCGGACTAAGCCCGTTTTCTTGCCCCCTGATCCAACCTTCAATCAACTTCATATTAAACTTTTACTTTTCACAAATTTTCCGATTTTCGCCGGATTTCAGGTGAACCATTTGTCCGGCGAGAAAACAAATTTCATATTCGAATTCAGCATGCTTCCTTACCTCTAATTTGACTATTTTATTAGCTTTTAAAAAATATTTGTTGGTCCCCTTAATTTCAAACACCTCCCCCACCCGTAAATATAGAGCTACATAGCCCGTCTTCCTCATGCCAAGTTTGATCAAAATATCTCAACCCCTTCGAGAGTTATCGTGCTAACAGACGGGCGGACGGATAGACGGACAAATTTTGCGATGTCATAGGTATCCCTCCACTTACGTTTTGGGATCCCAAAAATTAAAGCATCACACATTTGGAACAGGAACTAGGAGCATTGGCCTGGTAAAATCAAGAATTCTATGTGAGTGGGCGGAAAAAGATGTGACCCGACTAAAGAGTATTTTTGCTCGGAGCCGATGGTACAACAGTTGAATGTCCTAGCATGTGAGATTGAGGAAAATACGGGAAGTGTAAATGAAGTTTCTTCAAAATTTGCAGAGCTGATACGGAGTCCTTTACTCGAAAAGACGCAAAAAAAGGGGAAACAAGAAAGCCCTTTTTCGACAATAAATGTGAACGGAAAAAGAAGAATTAAATCAATGCTAGAATATGTTAAAAAATCAGAAAAGGAAATCAAGAAACTCGAGTTGCTCCGACATTATAGAAGTAAAAGAAAAGAGTATAAACTAATGATAAAAGAGCTGTAAGCTCATATGGCACTTGCACGGGTTGAGATGTATTGTTTGATCAAAAGTACTTTTTGACTGTGCGGTTCAGATGCGCACTTTAAGGGAGCTAGAGAAAAGTATCTTATTGTTGAACTTGGCTGTAATGATACGCACTTTCAAGGCGCTAGAAATTCATCTGTAAGCAAAACCCTTGAGGCAAAAATGATAATGGGTTCATGGGGATCATGAAAATGCATATTTGGCTTAAAAATATTTTTCTTGATTTGCGGTCATGGTTGGTACTTTAAGGAATGGTTGGAATTGGAAAGTGGTAATTTCTAAGCCGATCTTATCGAATTTCTAATATTCCAGCCAAGTTTCATCGTCCTAGCAGGTCTGGAAGTATCTTTACTCGCAATCACCGGAATTCCGGACCCCCCCCCCCCTCCAACTCCCCCTACAGTCGCCAGAGCCTATCCGGTTCTGTAAATGATTTCTCCCACAAAGTTCCATCCCGATCTCTCCAGTCTAAGCCGGTCACGTACTCCCCCCCCCCCCAGTTGTTGTCGGATCCGGTTCCGACATAGATCACCATAGACATGTCCTCTGTTCAGTTACAAAATGTCTCTCAAATCAGATCACCCGTTCCTAAGTTATGCACGACTCAATATTCCGGATTCCCCCTCCTTCTGCTCCCCCCCCCCCATTACTACCGGATCGAGTACATTTTTATTTACAAGTCAGTTGGACCGGGGCCCAGATACGCCTCCCAAGTTTCGTCGTGAAAATCTCCAGAACCGCCACCACTGGAGTTCCGGGAAACTCCCCTCCACCCCCCCCCCCCCCCCCCAAGCGTCCGGATCCAGTCCAAATGTGTAAAAGATTCACTCCGATCCCTCCATTCTAACCGTTTCTCAGTATCTCCGGTCCCCCCCCCCCAACTCCCCCATAGCTGTCCAATCCGGTCCGAACTTAAAATGAAACATCAGAGATATGTAATTTATTCAGGTATTAAGTTTCATTCCAATCCGATCACCCGTTCAAAAGTTACACACCACTCAACATTCAGGATTCCCCCGCCCTCCACCCCCCCCCCCCTAGATGGTCGGATCGGGAAACTGATTATTTCTTGGTTGGTTTGAACGGGTACCTGATATGCGTGCCAAGTTTGATCGTCGTAGCACATCTGGAAGTACCCTAACTCGGAAAAGTGTGACAAAAAGCTTGGACCAGATACCAACCCCTTCGACTATCGATCACACTAGCTCTCTCCGCCGACGCTCATAGATTTAAGCAGATAATGACGTCATGACACGTATAGAGCTATACTAGTGTGAAGAAAGGGGTAGGGGTTTGACAAAAACTACTTAATTCTCAGGATTCCCCCGCCCTCCACTCCCCCCCCCCCAGATGGTCGGATCGGGAAACTGATTATTTCCAGGTTAGTTTATTGGGTCCCTGATATGCCTGCCAAGTTTCATAGTCCTAGCACATCTGGAAGTACCCAAACTCGCAAACTCCGGACTGACCGACCGACCGACAGACCGACGGAAAAGTGATTGGTATATGGCACTTGGCCGGTAGGCAAGTGCCATAAAAAAGAAGAAACTAGAGTTTTGATGGCGGGAACAAAATAAACTTGCGCATCTTTATAAGACAAAAGATTCCCGGGAATTCTGGAAAAGAGTTTCATCAAAAAAGACGACTAGCCCCAAAAGTATTCCGCAAGAGGATGAGTGGCCTCCCTTTTTTGAGAAACTAGAAGCAGGTACAGCATATGGCACACAACAGCCCCCTCCCGATTTCGAACAAGACCAAAGGTTTCGATGGGATCCCAAAAATTCAATATCTGATCCAGACAACTGGGTCTTGTCTTAGCCAGATCCAGTCTTCGCCAGACTCCTTGAACATTTTTACAATTAAAATTCAGAAACAGATTAAGGCCAAATAGCTAATCACCTGAGAAAACCAAGTTCAGATTTGGATTCAGCATGTGTGTTTACCCCTATAAGTCATATCTGTTTTGACGAAAACTTCCTGCCACTTCTGCCAATTTCCCGGTTCCGGCCGAACTCCAGAACTACTTGTCCGGCGAAAAAAGAAAGCTCAAAGACGAAATCAGGGTATCTTCTTTCCCCAGTAATGAACATCTAATCAACTTCAAATAGAAATTTAGCTTATAACAAGTTTTCCGATTCCAGCCGGATTCCGGTCGAACTATATGTCCAGGTAAAATACGATTGTCACACAGGGACTCAGCATCTCTTCTTACCCCTAAACCGCTTATCTAATCAACTAGAAATAAAACTTTGACTTCCAACAGTTTTCCGGTTTTGGCCGGATTCAGGACGAACTACATGTCCGGGTAGAAACTTGTTTTCACATAAGTGTTCAGCATGTCTTCTTGCCCTAAATGGAACATCTAATCAACTTAAAAGAAAACTTTTACTTTCAACAAACTTTCCGGTTTGGGCCGGATTCCGGGCGAAATACTTGTCAATCGAGAAAATAGTTTTCACCATCGTCTTCAGCATGTCTTCCTACCCCTAAATCGAACATCTAATCAATTTCAAATAAAACTTTTACTTTCAACAAACTTTCCGGTTTGGGCCGGATTCCGGGCGAAATACTTGTCCGTCGAGAAAATAATTTTCACCATCGTCTTCAGCATGTCTTCCTACCCCTAAATCGAACATCTAATCAACTTCAAATAAAACTTTTATTTTCAACAAACTTTCCGGTTTTGGCCGGATTCCGGGCGAACTACTTGTCCGATGACAAAATGGTTTTCACCATCGTGTTCAGCATGTCTTCTTACCCCATAATCGACTATCACATTAGCTGTTTCAAAATATTTTGTTTGTCCCTTAATTTGAATCCCCTCCCCCACCCCTAAATGTAGAGCTACAAAGCCCATCTACGAACTTGACTGGTCCGACGACCCAACGAACCCTCACACCAAGTTTCATCAAAATATCTCATTCCCTTCGAGAGTTATCGTGCTTACAGACGGACGGACAGACGGACGGACGGACAGACGGACAACTTTTCCGATGTCATAGGTATCCCTTCACTTACGTTTTGGGATCCCAAAAACTGGCAGAAGAAGTCGGACACCCTCTTGTGCCCACACTGAATGGAAGACTACTGGAAGAAGTTTATCACCTTTGTCGCCGAATACAGCGGGAAGAAACAGAAGATGCAATAAAACAAACTAGGGGTGGATCTGCGCCAGGACCAGATGGGATTCCTGCAAAGGCTTTTAAAGTACTACAAGTAGTATAGTACCTCTGCTTCTGGGGTTGTATAACTTGGCTATGAAAGAAAAACGGTGGCCTGACTCTTGGAAGATATCTGTAGTTATACCCCTATTTTTTTAGAAATCTATTAGAAAGGTGATGCAAATTTGTGCAAGAATTACCGACCAATCAGCTTAGGAAACTGTTCCAGAAAAATTATGGACACAATTTTAAGCAAAAGGATGGAATTATGGCTGGATGAGAGGCAAATTCTGAGAGAAGTGCAAGCTGATTTCCGTAAAGGGTACTCAACATCCGATCGAATGTTTGTGCTAAATGCGTTGATTAGTAAGTATTGTAAAGGAAACGGAAACTTGTACGTGGCTTTTCTTGATTTAAGTAGAGCATTCGACAATGTTGACCGTATTATTTTGTTTAATATGTTTTTAAGACAGGAATACCGCCACCGTTTTTAAGGGTTCTTCTTTCGATGTATTCTTTGACTAGAAACGTTGTAAAAATAGCGGGAAGCGGTATATCTAGAGTTTTCTTTAACGTGAAAGGTGTAAAACAGGGTAGTACGCTGTCAGAAGTTTCATAACAGATATCGTATAACACTTTCAAGAATAACACCTTTTTACTTAGAAATAAAGTGTTATGACCAATTTTACACTATTTCGTGCCTAGATCTCCAACAACACCTTCAACTGGTAAAAATACTAACAGGAACGAAAGCAACATAACAGATAACATCCCAAAGTGTTATCTGTTGCGCACCCTTCTGTTGTCGTTATGTAACTTCTGACAGTGTAGTATTTTTACCTATTAACGGTGCTGTTGGAGATCTAGGAGCGAAATAGTATAAACTTAATTGGTCATAATACTTTTTTCTAAGTGAAAAGGCGTTATTCTTGAAAGTGTTAAGCGCAATCTGTTATGAAACTTCTGAGTGTGGCCAGATCCCTTTCGGAGTTGCATAGTCTATTATATTTGACAGCTGAATATTTACAGGAAAAGAAATTGGAAATTAACACAAAAAAGATAGAAGTGATGATATTTTGCAGTAGACAATCAACAGGAAATAAAGATGAAGACAGTTTTAATTCGAAAGGCGAAGCAGTGAAGGTTCTGTCTCAGGCAAGATATTTAGGCTTCCGTCTAACATCGAACGGAGGATGGAGCAATCATATTTCGAAGATGGCAAATTGAGGAAAAGCAGCAATGGCAACGCTGTTTAGGAACAGTAATTTGCATCATGGAGGAGAAGTATTTTGCATTATGGAGGAGAAGTATGGGGCCTACAGGTGGCAAAATCGTTAGAAACTCTACAGCCGCAATATTATAAACGAAGGTCTGCACGTCACAACCCACACACTTTTCATCAGAGGAGATTTGGGACTTTTCTCAATGAGAAAACATAGACAGGTCCAATTAATCAAGTTTGGTCTGAAAAATACTACAATGTCCCTCTTCGAAACTCATCAGAGCCACGACTGGTTTATCGTATGCGTGGAATGGAGGTGAAGGCCCAATCCCAGATCACAAAGTTTTCTGTCCGAGATCCAATTAAGGCTAGAAGATCAAGAAATCCAGAAATGGTGGAGCGACCTTAGCCAGTCGGAAAGTTTAAGTTCTTATCATGAAAAATATGGTGAAGAGTTTTATTTTAAATTAGGGATTCCAAAAGAATCCCTGAGGTCGTGGATGCAGGTGCGAGCAAACTGTCTCCCTCTTTATAGTGTTTGGAAAAAAAGGTGTTGCCCGAAAATGCCGTATACTTGCCTTACCTGCGGTGATTTTGATGGGCTGGATCATTTTCTTTTCAGGTGTCAGAGGCGAAGCGAGGTTAGAGGGAGTTTTCTTGGGGATGGTGGTTGTGAGCCCCTTCTTGGAATTTTGAAGTCGACGTCGAAAGTAAATATACTAGCAGTTGGAAACTTTGTCCGGAAAGGTCTTATTATTCGAAAGTTGAGCGTTATATGATTTTGTTTGTTGTTGATGTATGTATACGGCCTGAAAAACGGCTTTAAATACAGTCATGCATTCATTCGTATAAAGGGTGACTCCGGACACATACTGGGGTGACTTAGCACGGTCTTCTTATACATGACACTGTTTTATTGTTTTATTCTGTTCAAGTTGAATAAAAAGCAAGTTCAACTTCTGATAGCCTAGAAAACACAAAATTATCCCCACGGTAGACACTTTAGTATGATATCTATTTTACTAAATATTCTGGGCTACTTCTGGCTCATCACCGTTCTCCAAAATTGAACTTCTTTGATCAAGTGGGGAGATTATTTTTTTTGTTTGGGAGGGGGGGGCTTCTGATATCAATATTTGTTGAAAAAAAACTTGGTAGGGATGGTAAAAGGATTTAACCCTTTTTAGTTAAGTTTAGTGACAAAAAGGCACAAAAGCACGTCATTCGGAAGACGTGATTTTGTGCCGATTGTTTCCAATCGCAATTTTACGATTGAAACAACTGTTTCCGGTCGTAAACGTATAATCGTTAACAACTGTTTACAATCGCAGACAATTGGAAACAACTGTTTACAATCGTAAACAATTGTTTGCAATCGTCAATAACTGTTTCCAATCGTAAACGACTGTTTCCAATCGTAACAAACAACAGTTGTTCACGATCGTTTCCAATTGTTTTCAATTGTTTACGATTGGAAAGATGTCCCATAATACAATCACTTGAATTATTTCCATATTGGGGAAACTTGTCTCCCCACACCCAATCCGCTCAGGGAATAACTACATTTTTTTTTAAATGTGTTTGTTGAAGCTTTGTAGATGGAAGTAATCGGAGGCGTCATTTCACTGAAACCTAGAGGGGGGTAGCGGCAGCGGCCCGGGCCCCTTCGGGGGTGAATACCACAAAATGTAGGAAACAACTGTTTACAGTCGTACAACTGTTTTCTTCGGGGGGTGAATACTACAAAATGTAGGCTACTTGTCGGAAATCCAGCATGGCCTTAGAGCTGAATTGTTTAGAAACAATAAAAAACGTACTGCACACATCCGGGTTAAAAGAATTTCAAGAAACCAGTTTCCGAAAGGTGACAACTCGTCAGTGTCTATATCAATGAGAGATTGAGCACCCGTTGGTAGTGAGACAAATTACTTCCAGAGGAGTCATTTGGAGGTGGCAGGGGGGGGGGGGGACGGCTGCCCCCCTGGTCTTCCAACGGGGCCCAGAGCTACCCAGGAAAAACAGAAAAATATTAAAAAAAAAAAAATCAGTTTGTTATCATAATTGTGGCTTCTGGTTGCGCCTTGTCAGTTAACCAAGGTACTGATCAAAATTGAACCATTTTCATCGGAGATAATGAGCTATTGTTCGAGAATCAAATGTCTTCAATGCGCGTTTTCGCCTGGGTCAGTTTTGTGCCTGAACTCTGACATATAGAGTGAAATTATCTTTGTAACATGGCGTCAAGTATAACATGGATATCCTGGATAGCTCAGGGCCCCTTCGGAAAACTGCCCCCAGGGAATACAAAATAAAAAAAAACAGGGGAGAGAGTGAGCAAACACTCAGTGCCTTTTCCAATTAACCCCACCTTTCGTAAAATGGTGAGACAAGTTTTAGATCTGTGTTTAACGTGGGTTGCAGCAAAGACTTCAGTTTTGTTTCGGATGGTCATTTTTATTTGGAAAAAGTCGAGTTGAAGCATCGTCAGGTGCCAGTTTTCAATAAAATGTCTCACATTGTTTGAAATATATTGTGACTCAACACTATGAGCTGATCTATGATGGGTGGCCCTTGCTTTCATTTGTGATCGAAAAAGGCACTCTGATCAGGAGGAATTCCTAAATTTTCGCCTGCGGCGCCTTTTGTAATAGGCTTTGTTTACTTAAAGATTTGGGCTCACAGTTTTGGGGATCCATTTTACCTAAAACAAATTCGGGAAGTAGTTAATTTTGATAGAAAACATGGAGATTCAAGGCGCTCATTGACATTTTGTTGCTACACAGTCGTTAGAAGCTGCTGCGTTGGCTTATTTCTCAAGTCAGTTCATGTTATTAGGCATAACCTTTACCCTTCAGAAACTGGTTTCTTAAAATTCTTTTAATTCAGATGTGGTGCAGTACATTTTTTATTGTTTCTAAACCGTTCAGTTCTAAGGCCGTGCTGGATTTCTCACAGGTAGCCTAAATTTTGCGGTATTCACCCCCCCCCCCAAAGGTGGCGCGGGACGCCGCCGCTACCCCTCTAAGTTTCAGCGAAACGATGCCTCTGATTACCTCCAACCACGAAGCTTTAACAAACACATTTAAACAAAAAATAGTATTCCCGGAGAGGATTGGATGTGGGGAGACAAGTTTGGCCCGTACGGAAATAATTCAAGTCATTGTATTATGGGACATTTTTCCAATCGTAGAAAACAAAACGATTGTAAACAACCGTTTTTTTTACGATTGGAAACAGTTGTTTCCAATCGTTTTCGATTGTAAACATTTGTTAAAGCACAGTGGGCACTAACTATACTTTAATTGTTATAAAACGCTTCACACGTAAACATTTCTGACTTCGACTAGATAGCGCTTCAAAAATGAGCCGTTTTCTTGTTATCGCTTGTCATTTACTCTTCGGCGTATCGGCGGCGACGATTTCAGAGCAAGGTAGTGCAAGGCGCGGAAATTCAAAACCTCTTGGCCATGTACGAAAATCAATCATTTTCTAGAGCTGAATGATGAGAGTGCCATGGCTGCTAAAATAAACCGTCTCTTTAGCTGGCAGATTGCTCCAGTGTTATCTGATGAAACTTTCTCTTGTTTGTAGTAAAGAAGAAAAGGTTTGCTTTCTGGATGTAAAGTTATAACAATGCCAAAAATGTACAAATATAACCGACCTACTTGCAGCTGATTCCAGAGCTCACAAGGAATTCTCAGTTAACACCGTTAATATGAATATTTGTCAACAATACAAATAACCCGGAGTATTTTTACAACAAATGGAGAAGAAAAAAGAAACTTCGCTTATATTTGTTAAAGCTAGTAAATCGGGGTATGGCAGTCAGCAAAAAACTGCGTAACGATATAGTAGCGAAAATAAGTTGTCGAGGAATTTGCTGATTCCTGATATACAATTGCCTTCTAGGGGGTATCATGATTGTTTTTATCCGTCTATTGAACTTCAACGATTGTATTTTTACGATTGGAAACAATCGGCAAAAAGCACGTCATCCGGATGACGTGCTTTTGTGCGATTCTTACTATTAGATCAAAATATTATGACAGTTAGATCAAGATAATTACATTCCAACATTCGCCAGATATTTATTGCACTTTAATTTGATTATGAAAAACAAAATAAAAATAAAGAGTAAATAAAGAGCACTAACTTGTAACAAGACCAAAAGTTTCGATGGGATCCCAAAGAAGAATGTCTGTCGATCCTCTTAGTACGGATAATCAGATCTTGCGGATATTTGGTCTTTGCCAACCCCCCATCACATTTGAGACGAAAACATCCCTGCTATCCATCTGAGGTGAGAGTGAATAGTAGTTCCCGATTTACCCTGTTTTTATCGGACCTTTTCTAACTATTTTTTTTTTACTTTGGAATTCTATTAAACTTCTTCCAAATTTTTGGTTCTAGCCGGGTTCCGGTAAAACTACTTGTTCATTGAGAACGTAAACCTCAGATCTTGCTCCTTCAGTTCTGATCGTCTTCAGAATAAACTTTTACCTCTACGAAATTTCTGGCATTCGCTGGTTTCCGGTAAGTCTACTTGTCCGGCTGGGACATCGAGTTCAAATATAGATTCAGTATCTATTCTGACCTCTAGATCGACGTTCTAATCGACCACGTTCAACCTCTAATCAACTTTAAATAAGAATTTCGTTTGTATTAATTTCCCGGCTTTGACTGGATTTCGGGCATAGAAGAGAATAGAATAGAATACTACTTGTCCAGCCGAAAAAAAAGAAGAAAATTAGATTTAGGATGTCTCCGTAACCCTATAGAAAAGCTAAACGACCGATAAACTTTGACTCCAAAATACTGAAATATAGGACAAAATACTGAAGAAATACTTCTCGAACTTCTCGTTTTTAATCAGTGCTTCGTTACTTGTTACCAGATGGGTTGTTAAGCTGTGCTTGTGAATAACGACACCGTCTGGGGAAATATTTTTTGGGAGTGTGCAATCCCTTTGTTGAGCCACCTAAACAGGTAAATAGACACGACGATTTTCACTAGTCTTTGGCACGCCACTTTATACTTTCTGGAAATATAGCCTCTACTAGTACAAACCATTGCTACGAGCTCAAATGGCACTTGTTCGAGTATGTAAGAAACGAGTAAGTAAATCTGAGCATTTTTTCGAAAATTCCGCTACCCCTGCCCACCATGCTTGGATCCGGTCCGGACCCTAAGACATGCCATCTAAGGCATACGATCTCTCAGCTTTCAAAGTTTCATTCAAATTACTCCACTCGTTTAACCCCTATGCGAGCCAAAACATTTCCGGGACTCCCCTCTAACTCCCCCTACTGCGGCCGAATAAGACTCGGACACATAAACTTCGCATCTCTCCACCTTCTCTTCCCGTCCATCAAGTTTAACTCGAATTAGAGCATATCTTCAAATTTCCGGTTCCCGCTTCATCCTCCTCTTACTTTGGTCGGATGCGGTCTGATCAACCATAATGTTTCACTTGAACCGCACCATTTGTTCGCAACCTAAGGAAGTCATTAATTTCTGGATTCCCCTCCCTCAACTCCCCCCAAAAATGAGCAGATCCAGGAACGGAAGTCTTCCAAGGGCATTGTGTAGGGTCCCAAGTCTATTTGGTCGGGTCACTAATATGCCTGCCAAGTTTTATCATCCTTAGCACATCTGGAAGTATCCTAACCCGTGATCACTGGAATTCCGAGAAACCCCTGCAACTCCCCCCGCAGAGCCCCGATAAGATCTCGTTCTCTCAATTACGTACATAGGTCTAATGCTTTTCTTCCCATAAAGTTTCATACCGATCCCTCCACTCTAAGCGTTTTCGAAGATTTCTGGTCCCCCCCCCCCGCCCTCCAGCTCCCACAATGTCATCGGATCCGGTCCGGAGCACGAGATGTTTCTATATATCAAGTTTCATTTAAATCCGATCACCCGTTCATTAGCCGAGCTTCCCACTAGATTCCGGATTCCCCATCCCTTCACTAAATATTCTTTGAGCCCAAGCTGACTTTGAAGAATAAACTTTGAAGAATCGTAGCTGATTTATCCGTTGTAAAAATTGTTTGAATAAATCCCTTCACTCCCCCCACGATGGTCGGATCGGGGAAACTACATTATCAAGTCAGTTTGTTCCGATCCCTAAGGAGTCTGCCAAGTTTCGTCGTCCTAGCACGTCAGGAAGTACCGACTTCGTGGGATCACTAGAAATTCGCCCCCCCCCCCTAACTCTCCCACAGTGACCGGATCCGGTCCGTTTATGTCATTCGCGTATCTAGGACTTGTGTTCATTCTTCGCACCGAGCTTCATCCCGAACCCTCCACTCTAAGCGTTTCCCGAGATTTCCGGTTCTCCCCCTCCAACTCCCCCAAATGTTCACCGGATCCGGTACAGATTTAAAATAGGGTGTCTGAGACGCGAGGTCGTTATATATTTCAAGTTTTATTAAGGTCCGATCATCCGTTCGTAATTAAAAAATACCAACTTTTTCTGAATTTCGCCTACCTCCACGCCCCCCCCCCCAGGTGGTCGGATCGGTAAAACGACTATTCTCAAGTCAATCTTCGGGTCCCTGACAAGCCTGCCAAGTTTCATCGTCCTAGCACACCAGGAAGTACCGAACTCGGTACTTCCAAGTTCGGAAGTACCGAGGGATCACTAGAAATTTGGATCCCCCCAACTCCCCCTTGTGCTCCCCCCTGTGTAGACTTGTGCTTGTTCTTCGCACCGATTTTGATCCCGAACGCTCCACTCTAAGCATTCCGGAGATTTCCGGTTCTCCCCCTAGTCTACAGATTTCGCCGCTCTCGTATTAGCACATCACTTCTGAAAATTCCTGTGTGACATGATGAAATGGCAGCAAAAGCAGCAAACCAACGGCAACGGTTACTATTGGGGTTAACCGACCAACAGGAAAAAGGCAAAACGGCTGGTTGGGGTTTCCGATCTTCTTTTGGAGATGATATTTGATGACAGTTCGCAAACCACGTTCCTCAAATTCGAATTTTTCTCAGGCCGTAGCAGCGCCGGCCGACCATAGAATCGTGCTGGAGTCGCAAGGCCTTATACACAGAAACAAATTGCATATCTTGCAGAATTTGCAGGAGGTGGTTACAAAAAAGACGTCAGAAAGGGACTCAAATGAAGTAGCTGGTATATAAGTAGAAAACAAACATTAGACTAGGAAAGCAAGAAAATGTACTTAATTTGTAACGAAAACGCGAAAATGTACAAGATTTGGCCATGTTAGAAAAAGTTGTACTTTCGTACAGACGTAACGATAATGTACTGAAAAAGTACAATTGTACTTGACACGGCAACACTGGACCCCCCCCCACAACTCCCCCACAGCGAGCGGATCCGGTACGTTTATGTCAAATATTCTTTGAGCCCAAGCGACTTTGAAACATTTATTCAAACAACGTTTACAACGGATACGTCAGCTACGATTCTTCATCAGCGATATTTCGGCCCTTCTTGGCAAGGGTCCTCGTCAGGCTGTCAATCCTCTGGTTCAACTTCGGGGAAGGAAACAAATCTGTGATGAATAAATACCACTATAATGAAAAAACTAGTCCTGAGATTTAATTTTTGACACGGGCGCTGTTTTTGCTGCACGATCGGGGCGATGACAGGAAAGGTTTTTTCTGCATTTTGGTCAACTTCGATTTTTTTTTTATTAATAAGGGGCTGAAAACTTCAATATTATTTGATTAATTACCTCGTCCTACGTTTCTATTATGGAGTACTCGCCTGTATCTATTACTTTGAATAATTACCGCACGGTAAAACTAGTGCTGAGATTTAATTTTTGACACGGCTGCTGTTTTGCTGCACGATTGGGGCGACGGCAGGAAACATTTTTTTTCTGCATTTTGACCGAGTTCTGTTTTGTTGTTAATAAGGGAATGAGGCTTAAATTTTCTTCCCTTAATAACCCCGTTCCACGTTTCCGGTAGGGAGTACTCGCCTGTATCTCGTTTAGTGCCCGCTCGGTTTTTGGGATCCCAAAACGTAAGAGGAGGGATACCTATGACATCGCAAAAGTTGTCCGTCTGTCCGTCCGTCCGTCTGTAAGCACGATAACTCTCGAAGGGATTGAGATATTTTGATGAAACTTGGTGTGAGGATTCGTTGGGTCGTCGGACCAGTCAAGTTCGTAGATGGGCTTTGTAGCCCTACATTTAGGGGTGGGGGAGGGGGTTCAAATTAAGGGGCAAACAAAATATTTTGAAATAGCTAACTTGATAGTCGATTATGGGGTAAGAAGACATGCTGAGCACGATGGTGAAAATCATTTTGTCATCGGACAAGTAGTTCGTCCAGAATCCGGCCCAAACCGGAAAGTTTGTTAAAATTAAAAGTTTTATTTGGAGTTGATTAGATGTTCGGTTTAGGGCAAGAAGACATGCTGAACACTCATGTGAAAACAAATTCTAACTGGACATGCAGTTCCCCCCGAATCCGGCCAAAACCGGAAAATTGTTAGAAGCTTAAGCTTATTTCTAGTTGGTTAGGTAACCGATTTAAGGGTAAGAAGAGATGCTGAATCCGTGTTTGACAATCATATTTTACCCGGAAATTTAGTTCGACCGGAATCCGGGTGGAGTCGGAAAATTTGTTATAAGTTAAATTTTTACTTGAAGTTGATTTGATGTTCATTATTGGGGAAATAAGATACCGTGAGTTCGTTTTTAAGCTTTCTTTTTTCGCCGGACAAGTAGTTCTGAAGTTCTGCCGAAAGCGGGAAATTGGCAGAAGTGGTAGGAAGTTTTCGTCAAAATAGATATGACTTATAGGGGTAAACACTCATGCTGAGTCCATATCTGAAAGTGGTTTTCTCAGACGACTAGCTATTTGGCCTTAATCTGTTTCTGAATTTTAATTGTAAAAATGTTCAAGGAGTCTGGCGATGACTGGATCTGGCTAAGACAAGACCCAGTTGTCTGGATCAGATATTGAATTTTTGGGATCCCATCGAAACCTTTGGTCTTGTTCTTTATCTCAACGGCTTCTCGAATGGTTTGATGGAGTCTGGTGCACGTTGCAAGAATTTGGGCTTTTTCAAAATACACTGAATGGGATGGGTTTTCGAAAATATGTTCTGCAAGTGCAGATTTGAAAGTATAGTTATGACGGTGTCCGTTGGAAAGGGCGTGGTCAATTTCTTGCTCATGCTCTGCAAGTCGTTTTCCGAAAGTTCTCTCTGTCCTTCCTACGTAACGCTTTCCGCAATCACAAGGTATTGAATAAATGCCTCTTTGGTACTGACTTGGGACTTAATCTTTTCCGGAGTTTAGGTAGGACAGCAAAGTATTTTTGGTTCTGTGAAAGACTTGGACGTTGTATTTTTTCAAACTTTCGGACAATTTTTCGGTTACTCCGCGGACGTTAAAGAACTTGAGGCAGAAGAAGAAAATGCCCGCGTTTACCTTCCGTGCGTCCGCGGAGTAACCGAAAAATTGTCAAAACGTTTGAAAAAATACAACATCCAAGTCTTTCACAGCACTCTTAACGATTTGCAATTAGTCACGGTACTTAAGCACCAAGGCGACCCGGCACCCATCGACAATGCATTTGCCAAACGGCATCATCACATTACACTTCCCAGTTCCCACCGCTTGCTCCAAACTCTCGTTTCCGAGTGCGAAGTTCCGCCAGTTTCCACTGGGTGTTCAGTATCTCTTCTTACCCCTAAATCGAACATTTAAGCCCCTCTACCGAAGAAAATTCCTGGAATTCCTTCATGAAACAATTGAAAGTCACGGGAACTTAGAGACAGTTTGGGATACTGTGGGTTACTTTGGGATACTCTGGGTTACATTGGGTTACTTTGGGTTACATTGGGTTACTTTGGGTTACTTGGGTTACTTTGGGTTACTTTGGGTTACATTGGGTTACTTTGGGTTACATTGGGTTACTGTGGGTTACTTTGGGTTACATTAGGTTACATTGGGTTACTTCGAGATACTTTGGGGTTACTTTCCAGGGTGTACGAAGTTACTTTTGGTGACCAACCCTGGGGTTTCCGTTGGTGTCGCATGATTGTGGCCCGCCCACTGTGTCCCCAAAATAAATCGAGCTTGCTTAACTGGATAGGTGTTTAAGCTGTGATCAGACATAACTCTTATCCCGATTTCCCGACTTCTCCCTGCGCCATACGTAGTTACCACGCTTACTACGCTCCCGACCATGGTAATCAAATAGTTACTGTTAGGTACTATTTCCAGGAGGTTGGAAGGGTCAGCGTAGTAACTTTTCACGAGGTTGGAACGAAAATAGTAACTACTATTAGTTACTATTTTCGTTCCAACCTCGTGAAAAGTACTATTGTTAGAAGGGTAGAACACGCTCTGAAAGGACGGGAAGGAGAGTAACGACCCCTCAATGGACATTAAATATGCCACCGAACAAGGATCTCTCAAAAGACCTCTCATGCGATTAATGACAGGAAAACCAACTAATTACCAAGTGCGCACTTAGCGTGAGGAGGAAAAACAAACTGGCTCATTTGCCGACAAACCCGTTACTAGACAAGCTAAATCCATTTGTAAATTTATCATGCTCCTGGAATCCGGCCAAAAAGAAACTCGGTAGAAGTTTTCTCTAGGCCGATGAAGGGTCTATATAGGCTCGGAAATAAGTGCTGAGTTCAATTTCTCGCCGGACAAGCGATTCGCCCGGAACCCGACAAAAACGAGTATTTTGTTGAACTGAAATTTAATTATGAGGTTGATTAGAGCTTCGGTTTGGGGGTAAGCTATGAATGCGTGCTGAATCCATATCTGTTCTCAGTTTTCTTACAGGATCAGTGATTTTGCGGTAATCGGAGAGAAAGAGGGACTTTAAAAAATAAGGAAATAAGGACAAACTCTAGGGTAAAACTGGTTGGTATACTGGAAATAGGCACGTTCAGTCGGAAAAAAACTACTTGTTCTCCCGTTCGTCGGAATCCATCCAAAGCCAGAAGTTAACAAATAAACATAACTGTGTTGCGAGAGCAACACTTTGGTTTTGTCGTGTTTTTTTTTTTTTTTTTTTTTCCCTAGCACCCCGATTTCAGCTTATTTCTAGAAAGTGGTAAGACTCTAACCTGTGCGTTTTTTACGGAAAGTGTGGAGCTTAGGCCAGATTGACGAATATGGCATTATATTTTGGAAAGCTCCGTAGAACTCTTGCCTGGGGCCAAAAAAGATGGTTTTTGCTTGTAATTGAGCCAGAGCCTGCAGTGTGTGAAGTGAAGTGGAACTGAATAGCCTATGTCAAAGAGGTTCGTTTCATCAAACCACGTTTCTGCTTTCGAGTGGAAAGCAGCTCCGTTCTAGCAGGCAAGCAGGCAGGGACCAGTTTTAAACTGAAGATGGACTAAAACCCATAAGTGCGAATTATGTGCGGCAGTTCCCCGGCCGCACAGCCAATATATATTCTTTGAGTGATAAATAGAAAAATTTGCAGAACAAAAAAGTATCATTTTCCCACGGGTCCGAAAGTGCTGAGTTTATCATTCCATTTCTTACACTTGGGAGTGAGGAACAGAAATGAAATCAGATGGGCCTCTTAAACTTTAAAAGTTCTCTAACTGCTAAAGAAATTAGAACTTATCCCTTGCTCCTGTCTAAGTGGTGATATTAGAAAGTTGGCCTACGGCAGAAAAAGTCAACTTTTGAACTAATACAGATAGAACTTTTTTCTTATAACGGCAGTCGATAGAGCTTAATGAGCTGATCAAAGTCTGTCATCTGTTTTTTGGTACAACAATTTCTTCATGAGATACAACAGTTCGAAAGTTTCAAGGGGTTGACAACTTCAGTAGTGAGGTACACACTGAAACCAAAAATAGGCCGGTCCCAATCTTGGTACTTGTAAGGAACAATCGGCTGTTAGACCATAATCATCTTCGGCGATGAAGGGTTAGCAACGTTGGTAGTTGGTGTACCTATCAATCCTATTATTTCTTACACTTATTTTATCGTGAGAACAATTTGGTACCATGTCTATCACGGGGAGATGGACTTGTAAGTAAGAATCGGTTGCTAGAAGGGATTCATGAGGGGCTAGAAACTTGTGAAAATTGGTGCACATTTTTTATTATCTCTATAAATCAGAGGGTAACAAAACTAGTCTCCTTGGTCTGTCAATGTAACATGGAATTAATTCGTTCAGGGGTTGACAACTTTAGTGGTATGGTACAAACTCCAAACAAAGAATAGGTGGAACCCAATTGTTAAACATGTCAGGGACTTGTAAGTAACAATCGGCTCTTATACCATACTCATCTTCGGCGGTGAGATGTTTCCGACCGTGTTAAAGCAACGGATACAAATGATAATGTAAAACGACATCGTTTCGAAATAATTAGCAGAGTGGCATCTATGGTATTTTGATCCTGAAAGGTTATGGATAGCTTTATAACACAAACTAAATATATAAGATAATGTTCCAAGTTTTCACGAGTCACGATGTCTACGATTAAAAAGGATAAAGTTCAACTGGCTGCAAAGTCAATCTAGTCCCTACTAGTCCCCGAAGCCGCGCCGAATTCGAATTTTGCGGCGGCGGAGAGGATTTTGGTCGGCGGTGGCGCTGCCGGAAAGTTATTGGCGGCACGCCGAAAATTTATCGGCGTTTGCTCTATTTTTAGCATTTTGAAGTTTTTTTGCAATTTTCCCCCAAATCGTCAGCGTTAATATGTTATTACTGTATTATGGTATTAGCTTTCGGTTCAAGTGCCATATTGTGGTAGTGTTAGTGGTACCTCTGTCTCACTTTTGCTAGTTCGGGTACTTCCACGCCAAGCTAAGGCGATGAAAGTTAACAAGCTTCTGAAGACTCCGATGAATGCCCAGCGAAACCATGTTTTCGCGGATTAATACGATCGTTCGTGTGGGGGTGGAGGGAGAGGGCACACGGAAACTTGCGACCTGTGTGACGCGATTGGAAGTAAACTTTATGCTGGGAGCAAAAATATACGATTACCACGGGGTGGGGGTGGACTTTGGATTATACAAGGGACCAAAGGAATGTAGTGATTGAGAGAAAACTTGGACAAAACAAAGATCAGGGGTCCCAGATGCGTGATTTTGAAGACCAGACCAGATCCAACCTCGGTACACGGGGAGTTGAAAGGGGCGTACATTAAATTTATCGGAAGTACTCCGATTCAAGGGAGCTTGGTATCTCATATAAAGAAATGCCCTAGATGAGACATTTAATTTTTCCGAAACTTTCCGGGTGGAGGGGGAGGCCCGGAAATCATTGCACATGCGCAAATAACAATTGTATCGTACAAATTTTGAGGTTCAGACTGGATCCGGCCTCGGTGGGGGGCCGTCAACGAAATTTCACGGATGTTCTCCGATTCAAGGGAAACTTGTTCGGTAGTAAGTGCCGTAGATGCAAAATTTGCGGGTCCGAATCGCATCCGATTACGTTGGGGGGGGTGGAGGGGGAGGTTTCGTATCCTGCAGAGGGACCAAACGGATGGAGGGAATGGGATGAAATTTGGTCACGGTGGTTGACGGATGGAGGGAATGGGATGAAATTTGGTCACGGTGGTTGATAGGAGCAAATGCCCTAGATTTGATATTTATCTGTCCGAATCGCATGCGGACACGGTGGAGAGGGGTTCCGGAAATGTTTGGAACGCATAGGGACCAAAAGGAGAAAGTGATGAAACTTGGACGGTACAAAAGTCATGGACCGGATTTGCCATTTGAGATCTGGGCCAGATACGACCAAATATTACATAGATGGAAATGCAATGCTATTAAATGACTTTACCATGACACATTAGCTGGTTTATTTGTCACGGTACTAGTCCCTTGTATAAAATTCCATCTACATAGACGTATCCTCGCCATTCCTCGGGGAATCGAAGGGAACGGCGAGAATAGCGGGAGTCACCCCACGCGGACTCCGCGTACAGAAAACAGAGAGAACACGGGGAATGCTTGCAAAACGGATTTTGTTGAGAAAAAAAAAAGGCAGGGGACGAAATTAGTCTGGATCCACTTTATTTTGGTTTTGTTTATTCTGATTTTTTTAAATTAATTTTATATAGCACCAACACCTGCAAAAATTGGTTACCCTCGAATCTGAAGGGGAGTCCTTTTTGATGATGGTGGTGATAATCGGAGCATTCCCAGTCCGTGGGGACTCGCGAGAAACGGGAAGTGAGTCCCCGGGACAAACAAAAACACTGGGACTCCTCAAGTGGAATCCCCGGGGAACGGCGACATGGGGATGTAAAGTAATGTGTTCTAAAGGGAGCAGTGGCCTTGAAAGTCGGAGGTCCTGGGTTCAGATCCCGGCTGAAGAGCATTTATGTCTTTCAGTTGACTACTTATAAACGGATACGACCTCTTCTAGGTCGGCGACCGTTGGCTGAAATTTTTCAGAAGTTTTCATAAGACTTGATCGTTTTTTTATGCAAATGCTCAAGATGTAAATACGTCTTTGTCGGATAGAAACCCAGTTGAGGATTTTGAGGAGAGCTGGCAAGTTCCTCCTGATCGGATCACGAGTCGAGATTTTGACATGTCACAAATGAGAAGACATCCAGGAACGCCCTCAAATTCCCCCACCAAAGCCGGATTCCGTCATGGCCCCATAATTACATATCTGGGACCCATGGCCTTGTACCGTTCGCGATATACGAGGGTCAAGATCAAGGATTGCCCCCCCCCCCCAACATGGATGGTTGGATTTGGAAAAGAAGGACTCGTTGATTATCGGTCGGGTCGAACCGAGGGAGAGATATGATGGTCGCCGTACGGACTTGAGTCAGAGGCTGAAAGTTACGAAGCGGCAAAAGGGGACAATTAAAAGCAAGTGCCATACAATCCTCTAACCTATAGGCTACCGGCTGCTTTACTACAAATAAAATTTGTGAAAGGGGGAATCACCAGTACTTGAGGAGATTTCTAGGAAATTTCGAATGTCCAGCAATCGTGGGGATTTCAAGGGAATTAAAACGTTTTCCGACTTTCTGTGAAATGGCGCAACTGTCCACAAAGAATGGCAAGTTTCACCACCCTAGCCAGTGCCGCCTTTACCCTTAGGCCAGTTAGGGCGGTGCTGGGGGGCCAGGGGAAAAGAGAGGCCAAGCGGCCAGTGTAGATTGCTAAGAAATCAGGCTATGGTTGCTGGCCCTATTGCCTTTTTCCTTACGATCAAGGTTACGCACCCTCGTCATTTACGTTACCGAAATTTTGTGGCTCGACCAAGAAAAGTGTGTGCTAATGGGCTGATGCTTTTACGTTTTTGACTCTCGAAAAGGGGCCACAAACCCACGGATGGCCAGGGTCCACCAAAAGTAAAAGACGGCACTGGCCCTAGCTTGTCCGGAAGTGTCTGAGCTAGCAAACTTTGGACAGACAGCACGGTCGCTATTGGTCACTTTGTTTACACGGTATGGAGCTAACATACAATTTTTGGTAATAAATAATAGTCCTGCACTGCCGCTATAACCGAGGACCCACTGCTTACTTGCTGATGGCAAAAACAGAACAGCGTTTAGAAGATAAACATTTTTTTTTTTTTTTTTTAAATATACAACTCAATAGAAAAAGAAACATTCCACCTAAATAGATTCGGCGGCATGATTTTACCGGCGGGCCACCGCCGCCGACCACAACGGCGGCGGCCCACTGAGTTATTTTCGGCGGCGGCCCGCTGAGTTATTTTTCGGCGGCGTCCTTGGGGGACTGGTCCCTACTTCGGATTTTCTGTTGTTTTTTGTTTACTTGGAAGCAAAAACCGACTGTTAGACCATAATAATTTTCGGCGATGAGAGGCTTGTAACTTTTTCTAGTTGGTGTACTTGTTAATCCTATTATTTGTTTCTGGTGTCATTGAACTGAAAACAATTTAGTACTATGGCTATCACGAGGAGATGGACTTGTAGGTGGACTAGTAGGAATCGGTTGCTAGAAGGGGTTCAGAAGGGGCTAGAAACTAGTGCAAATTGGTGCACATTCAATTGATCTCTATAGTTCTGAGGGTAAGAAAATTAGACTCCATGGTCTATCACTGTAACTCAGAATTAAGTCTTTCAGGGGTTGACAACTTTAGTGGTAAGGTACACACTCAAACAAAGAATAGGCGGAACCCAACTGTGAGACAAGTCAGGGACTTGTAACTAACAATCGGCGATTACAACAGAATCATCTTCGGCGATGAGGGGCTTCCGACTTTTCCTAGTATGTGTACCTATTTTGTTTCCCGGTGTTTTTGATGATAAGAAAAGTTTGGTTCATGTCGTCGTTCAAGAATCGGTTGCTAAAGCATTGTCATTTTCATAAGATGCTAGAATGGTCTATGGTGATGGTCTTTCACTGTAACCTAGAATTAAGTGTTAACGCAACGGATACAAATGATAATGTAAAACAACAATATGTTTCGCAATAATTATTATCAATCAATCAATCAAGTTTAATCCAAATAGCTAAAAGCTAGACGTGGAATAAAACTAGAGTGACATCTCTGGCATTTTGAACTAAAAAGCCATGGATAGCTTTATAATACCAACTAGGTTATATAAGATACTGTTCCAGGTCTTTATATAAGATAATGTTCCAAGTCACGATGTCTACGATTGAAAAGGATAAAGTTCAACTGGCTGCAAAGTCAATTTAGTCCCTACTTCCGATATTCTGGGGTTTTTTTCAACGCTGAGGGATAACCATGTGAAGAAAAATATTCTTCATGGACTGGAACCTACCATTTCGAAAACCTCTTATGGTTGACAAATTCAGCATTTAACCGTTAGCGAAGAAACAAACCAAAGTGTTGCTCTAGCAACACTTTAGTCGGCGAAGCCGAACAAAGGTTGCTGCAACACTTCACGTTGCCCAGGCAACGTATGTCTAGTTACGTGATATTCTTTACTAAAAGCAACAATGGATGTCTCTATGGGCGGTGACAAATATTCCCTTTTGTGATCCCATCGAAACCTTTGATCTTGTTTTCTTAGGTTTTCCGACACACCAGCTACATCTTTTCTTTCTGTCTGACTCTCGCCAGCAGATGATCACATGGTCGTACCAAGACCTGCTTTAAACTGGTGACTCGGATGGGGGTGAACTAGACATTGCTAATGCTTGAATACTTCCGTAACCTCTTCAATTTGCGCTTGTCTTGGACGTTTTGTCTCAGTTTTGTCCATCGTTTGTCGCCCGCAGGTGTGTCAAGAACATAAGTGATTTATCTCCCCCGAATATGTCAAGAAATACAGTTACGAGCTTCTACTCTTACAACTTGTAAGATAATGGGAATTTCGAAGAATATATCAAGATCTCCAAGGAAAGTTCTAACGTAAACTTTAACTGAGCTTGAATTTCTTATATCATTAGTAACTATTGTACTCATGCTCGGGAAAGCAATGTCACTAAGTTAGAAAGTTCGGGAAACCTGGAGGAGTGTCTAATGCGATTTCCCATCTCAATTCCATACCCTTGAATCGCAATAGAAAACTCAAGTTCCAATTATGCGTTGTACTCCTAAGTACTTTAAACTCAACACTTTAAGGATGTTAGTAGTTGTTGAGCTGACTGTTTGCCACTGGGGACTGGGAGGAAACATCTAGGGAATAAGAGGTGCACTGGGTGCTACTTCTGCCTCGGGTTGTGGAAGCTGATAGTGAACATTTGGTGTGTGAATATTGCCAGTTAGGAGGACTGGAGTTACTTGGAAGTGAAATCAGACTGAACTATGCGATGGTGTTATTTATTTCTTTTTTTTTTGGGGGGGGGAGGAAGGAGGAGGAATTGCCCACTACACTGTCAGAAGTTTCATAACAGATAGCGTACAACACTTTCAAGAATAACACCTTTTCACTTAGAAAGTGTTATGACCAATTAAGTTTACACTATTTCGTGCCTAGATCTCCAACAACACCTTCCATTGGTAAAAATACTAACGGGAAAAGAAGCATAACAGATAACATCTCAAAGTGTTATCTGTTGAAACTGAACTGAACTTCCAAATTAAGAGCCGGTTTGCTTCTTTAAGCAATAATTTGGCGTCATTATGTTCGAATAGCCGTCATCGTTATTGAAATATTAGAATTAATAGTGTATCTATGAGGTTTTTTTTTTCATTATATGTTCATTCATAGGCTACCTCGCCGGCTTAGGCGGACAGAAATTCAAAAAATAAACCTATAACTGGCATGGCGAGAAATCAGGAAGAACCGTTACTAGCCATCAGGAATGATTATTTTGAACACAACTGTACCTTTCTTCCTGCAATGAACTAGCTAACATATTTCGTCTAGAACTTCTGAATTATATTCGAAAAAACCGTTTCTGGTTTATTGGTCACGGTACAAGTCCCATGTGTAAAGTGCCGTCTATGTATTATTGATAGTTATATAATAATACATTATATACCAACTATGGAAACCTTCGCTATTGTATTTGCGAGGATAACTTCTCAGGAGTCTAGGGACAGGAAGTTAATGGCTAGTTCTTTTGTCAGAAATTATTTGAGTGGTAAATAAAATCGACAACTGAAAAAAGTGGATCGCCTACCTACTAGATTTCAGGAAAGTACCGTGCTGAAATGCCCTGTCTGTATCACTGACAAATTCTACAGTTCTGCTGATATCTTAACTGACATTTCAGCAGACATTGTCACTCTTACTTCACTCAGCTCTAGGACATAAATTATTTTTGTGCATGACCGGGAGTTTTTGAACTTTCCGCACTTTGTAATTGCAATCTCTCCGCGAAAACGCCGAGAGTTAAGGGCGATCTCTAGGATTCACTTTCCGAAAAGCAAAGCGAGAATCCACGGAGCGCAAGAACAATCGGAAAGTCGCTGCGCCTCAGTTGCACCTTTACAGCTTCTCGCTGACTTGCCGAAAGCACTTTCCACTCGCGACGTGGATTCGCTTTCCAACTGCTGGCGGAAACTACCGGAGCGCGAGAACAGCTCTGGTAAGAAAAGTGAGTTTTAAAGGAAGTCGCTTGAGATACAACTACTTCTCAAACTGCAATGCTTTCTGACTGTAAGTACAACACGCACATACGAATAACTACTCAATTTTATTCGCCGTGCAATCAGCTATAAGCTCAAGGAGCTTTCCAGACCGCCAGAATCGCCCTTTAATAACAGGCGATGACAAGAAAACGGCCTATTTTCGAAGCCCCATCTAGGGTAAATCTGATTTTTTTTAATTTTTTTTAATACGGAGCACTTTATGAGAAATACAGCACAACTGGTACCAATTGTACTTTAATTTCGAGTACTTACGTGTCTGTGCGATTACTGCTAAGTTCTAGCTCAAGAGGGTCTTACGGTCAATAATTAGTACGCGGTTGAATTTGACAATTCATCATTCGTGAGATGAACATACAAATTTCGTTATTTTACTAGTGCCTCGAGATGATCACGACTGTCGGAAAAAGGATCCGTCGCTCATTTGCTCGAGACCACACACATTTTTACCAATTGACTCCTATTACTTCAGGAACAATACAACTTGATTGCTTCTCTGAATTGCGTAAGGTCATCCGAACACGACCGTGGGCCTACAATTATTTTTCAAACCTTGCCTTTTATTACACACTTTAAAAGCACTAAAGTTGTTACATTTTCGAAGTATTAATTCCTTAGTCTGAGAGCCGAATGGTTACTAATTCAAACATTATGTTTCCGGGTTTCATCTTCATTTTCTCACACACGTGCGTACCGAACCCAAGGACGTATGTTGTGTTACTTATTCACACATATTCGCAAGCACATTCGATTCCGACGATTTTTCAACGGTCTTGTTCTCGCCTTCTAAGTTTTCTCATTCGACACGCAACTTGGACACAAAACTGTGGTTTACAAGATCTGCCCTGGGCAGACAAAGAACTGATTAGTCTTGTTTAAAGCAGAACTGAAACCTGACATTACTATATTCTTTTCCTCCTGTAAGCACCATCACCAGTTCGCTTAAGTTTCGATTTTCCTTTCAAAGTTGTTTTCATACTTTTAAGATCTTCCTATGAAGAGTCTTTTCACAATAAAGCCCCGCCTCTTGCGTCGTTCGTCGTTGGATCATTCGGATGTGCGGACTGTACAAACCAGTCAGAGATAACGTTTGTTGTCGATATTATTCAAGATTGCGCGTAACACGTGGCTTTCAGAGTGGAAAGATGTTTCGTGATTTACTTGCATAAGAGCTGATATATTTCTGGGATCCCAAAAAGTAAGTGACAGTATATCTAATTACTCGGGTTGTCCACCCGTCTGTCTGTTAGCAAGATAACTCTCGAAGGAGTCGAGATATTTTGTTCCAACTTAGTGTGAAGGATTGTTTGGGTCAAAGTACAAGTCAAATTCGTGGATGTCCTTGTAGCCCTATATTTAGGGGGGTTAAGTAAAGTATTTGTTCAAGCTAATGCTACAGTCGATTAATGGGTAAAGGCCTGCTGAATTTCTAGGTGGACAAGTATCGCGCTTGGAATTCGACAAAAACAGGAAATTCGGTAAGTAAAAGTTTTTTTCTGAAGTCGGTAAGAGATTCGATATAGCCATGGGAAAGGAGACTCGCGTGCTCCATTTTTGAAAACAAAATTCTTGGCAGATAAGCAGTTAGTCTGGAATCCGGTCCAAACCGGAAATTTGGAGAAGTAAAAACTTTTTCTGAAGTCGATTAGATACTCAGTATGAATTAAAAATACATGCTGAATCCATCCTTGAATTTCATTTGTTCACCGGACAAGGAATTCGGGCGTGATCTGTCAAAAACAGGAAATTCAATAGAAATGAAAGTTAGTTCTGAAGACGATTAGAGCTGTGAATTAGCGGAGGCATGCATGCATCTAATAAATTTGTCTCTCTTAGACTGTTCCTGTCACAACAAAGGTAGTACGACTGACTCTGTTTCTGAAAAAAATAAATTCTTAAAATTTATAGGGTGGGCAGGCCCGTATCCACGAATTTATTTCGGGGGAGGGGGGTGCTTTCCGGGGGGGGGGGTTGCCTGCGGGTCGGACACAAAAGTACAAAAAAGACATAGATCAGAGGGGAAAGCCTATACAAATGATTATTTTTTTTTTTATGTCCCTGGATACGGCCTTGAGTGTGGGGTATTCTATTGATTTTCAACTAGCACTGGTATTCCATTCGTATCCGTCCGCAGTTCTGGTAATCTATTCTGGATCTTTTCTGGAACCATGTTTACAGGATCTGGCGAAGACCGAAAATCTACAGGACCCGACTGTCTGGATGAAGAAGCCGAACAAATATTCCCTTTTGGCGTCCCGTCGGGACCTTTGGTCTTGTTTCTTTCGGTAACTATCAAGAAAACAGGACCTGCCAGAGGTGGAAAATTCGAACGATAAGCTTTCATTGAACCTTTAAAACGAAACAAGTACAAACAAAACGCTTGACGATCATGCTGGACACGACAAGTACTGTGTTGCCAATTTCGTCCAGTTTTTTTGGAGGCTTTCAAAATTAATATACCTTATTCGGTCTGACCAAAAAGGTACCCTCCATTGCCTGACCAGCATAATTTAGGATCTTCTTCTGAAGAAAAGTACGAATAAACGATTTCAATTTCCGAAAAGTGAGCGCAAATAAACGGGAAGAAGATCGCTACATTAATGTAGGCCTACAAGCCCAAGCAGATGATGCAGTTGCTGTTACTGCAGTCAACTGCGAAATTCTACTCTTTCTCGGAGATAGCGAACAGGTCTTGGCGGTTTTCAGCCTTGCCAAGCCCCCTTGCTTTTGATGAAAAACTGACCATTGCACAACCGGCGTTCCTACTCAATGAGTTCATTGCCAAGTGCGCAAGCGCTCAGACGTGGAGTGTAAAAGTGAAATGTGTATCACATTTATATACACACAGCTTTAGAACCAAGACATTTCTCTCCCCCAATAACCAAACAAGTATTGAAATAACCTTGTAATCACCCCCCAATGAAAGATTTAAATGTAAACAACCGCCAGTATTAATCCAATGAAATGTTGAAGATCTTGCACGAATAGCATTTTTTCGAACACTGTATGGTCTGCCTGCCAGTCCCGCCCTTTAAACCTCTTGTCAATTAGCAAGGTAATAACAAGTGCAATAAACCAATTCGTAGCAAACTAATGCCCCCTTTGTCACAATTCATTAAGAACGGCATATCATCGATAATATGACAAAACAGTCCAGTTTCCAACTGTTCATTAAAGATTAAAGTACGTTGCGTCGTCTTATTTCTTGGTGTTACACCAAATCCTCATCCATAGATATATCTCCCCAAATATACAAGAGTTGGACTTGAGACCTGTCATAGACGAACTAAACTCATGGAAAATCTGGGCCCAGCTCCCCATGAACGGGAGGCGGGACCCATCAAAATGCGTATTTACACCATTTTTCCTGAAGTATACCAGCTTAGAGTTTGTTTCCAGTTACCGGTCAACAAATTTTTTCATGGGCAGTTTTGGGCCCACTTGCCCATGAACGGGGAGGGTGGGGTGGTTCAACTCTCCCCGGTACCTATGATCCAAAAGCACATTGGAATTTCATCACCTTATCTCCAGTTATTGTCGAATTAAAAATATTAAAAAATGGGCAATCTGGTTCCAATTGCCCCTGAACCAAAAGGGGGCGGGGTTTGGGACCCGCAACAAGTAAAAAGAGACACCAATAATCACAATCCTACCAAGTTTCAACTTGATACCTGTTGATTCCTGGCAAGGGTAACGAGCTTTACTCCTGGGCAATCTGGGCCCAGTTGCCCATGAACGGGGTGGGTGGGGGAGGTGCAACTTAAAAAACAATTTCCCAGCCCTAGGAGCTACAAGTCCAAGGAATTTCATCGTCCTATGTCCAGTTATGGTCAAGTTATGAACTTCACTGGGCAATCTGGGCCCATTTGCCCCTGAACCGGGTTGGGGTGGGGGTGGGACCCCCAAAAGGCACAACTTGTCCCCAATACCCACTAGTGTACCAAGTTCGAACTTGATACTTGCTCTGGTTCAAGAGTTATGAGCTCCACAAAATACGGTGAAAACCGGAAACCGAAAGCTGCTACAGCGCTCGCAATAGTGGATTGTTCCAAGGAACACTCCACTAAAAACAACAAGCTTCCGATCCGATCCGCGACGAAAAGCGTAGAAATTGGAGAATAGAAGAATCAGCCCTTGGGATGCATACACATTACACAGGAAGTTCGGAACCGCGGGAAAGGGAATGGATGGAACAATCGGGGACGAAGTTTGAATCATTAAAGTTTAACCAAATAGGGCTGAGATACGTCAGTCTAGTTACCCATCACTTATTCACTTAAATAGGCCCGAAGAGCTGATCGAAATGGTTACGTCTTTGCTCTGCTATTCACTTGATATATTATTTTCGTCGAATGAACTTCTCTTTCGGATTTGTGACACCCCCCACTTTTATCTCTATGCTTGAAACATTCAGCAACTACAAATGCAAACTATTGTTGAAAAGCAAATCTTGTTTGGGTCACACGCAATAATGGACTTTTTTGGTGACCTTATGCAGTCTGGAATTAAACATTTCCTGAGCTTCGCTTCGTTAGCTGCTAAAATGCACGTTTTGTTGAAATTCAAGCTCTCCGAATTTTGTCTTGTCGGGCCAGCAGTGTATATTCTGAACGTCACTGCTAGAGCCTAAGCTGAAAATAACTGGGTCAAAATAGTTAAATTTAGGTATTCATATTCAAGATGTAAAAATAAGTTGCCTTTACAGTTAAGCTTGAATATATGTGTGACTGGTCGTTTAAGGGATATGGATAGTGGAAGGCCCGAGTGAATCACTGTGTTATTAAACAACTTATCGCGAACCCTGTATTGCTAACGAAGTACTAAAATCAGCTTAATTTTGGTACGGCAGCCCGTATAGTAGTAAACTGAATTTTTCAAATCAGCTGCAGTAAACTGTGTTTTTAAAGGGACTTTTCATTATAGAGATAATAGTTGCGTTTTTTATTTGAATTATCGCTTCTGAATTCTCGATTCTCGTAGAAATTACCGTTGTTGCTCCTCTGACCTCCATTCTCGCTTTTGACAAAAATACTAATTTTGTAGCTAGTCCGCCACCCGGTACAGAATAGAATAGAATATAATATATTTACACGAAAGCCCGAAGGCAATGGCAAAAACATATAAGCAAGGCCGTATCCAGGTGTGGGGGGGGGGCTAGGGGGTTGAATCTCTCCCCCCCCCGAAACACACAAAAATAGTCATTTTTACAGGCTTTTCCGTCTAATCTATGTCTTTTTTGTACTTTTTTGTCCGACCCGCAGGCAAACCCCCCCCCCCCCCCCCCCCCCGAAAGGCAAACCCCACCCCCCCGGACAAAATTCCTGGATACGGGTCTGCATATAAGGTTTACATTGGTTTGAATAAAAATACACTATACTAACAACGTACAAAAATAAAAGATTTCAACTATTGGATGAACAAGTCGCGGTGGCGCAAACCAATCCTCCAGCAATCTCACGTCACAAAATTGTTTACTTTTTATATTTTAGACATCCACTCTTTTCCAAACACTCTTTCACCAAATACCTCAGATCTTAAATCATTTAATTACGTGTTTATGCATATTAAACACCCGCAATCTGTTGGACCAATCAGGGAGGGAGGAGAAGCGAGAGAGGAGAATGGAGAATTCACCATCGGAGCAACTTCTCGATTCTGCAGAATCGCGAGCCTTTCCCCGTTCCCGATTCTGACAAAAACGGAAGAAAAGGAGAACTCACTTCATCTGAATGGTTCAAAAACGCGAAATAGGAGAATTCGGAGGAGAATTGCGAGGAAAATTCGGATCAAAGACGCAACTAATGACAAGTATAAAGTGTAACCCCTGCTGATATGAATCTGTCACGTAAATATGGAATACTGAATCACTTTGTTACAATAAGCATATGTGGTAGCGACGATGGGATTGAGGCCTCCATCTTCTAGATTTTACTCCGGATTCCAGACATCCGTTTTCGTCGATATGGATGCGGAAGGTAAAGCCAGGACAAAAACATCTGGATGCCGGGGTGTTGGACAAAATTCGGATCTGGAAGTATCATGTATAGGCAACATGAAAAGGACATTCGATGCATACGATCGACATACTTCAGATAATGAGATTTCGGCTTTGCCTACTATGGCTCACCTGTTCCGCCATAATTCCCGACCCATTTTGTTGCTTGAAACCTCTCCTCTAATTTGAATTCTGCGACCGGAAACTTACCTCGCCTCAACGTGATTCTAAATTAGTAAATAACCCTTATGAAAAAAAAAGAAATAATTTTGTTATTATTTTATATTTCTTTGTCCATATTTTCTGCACTTATGACCTCTGGCTGAGCGTCATAAATTCTTCATTCATCTTCATTCAAACAATAAATATGCGAACGGATGGAATAGGAGAAAAGGTAGCGTGAATATGACAATTTATAATACTCCAGCCATGGCCGTATCCAGGGGGGGGGGGGGTCAAACGCCCCCAGAAACATAGAAAAATAATCATGTTTCATAGGTTTTTCCCTATGATCTATTGTCTTTTTTGTCCAACCCGTGGGCAACCCGCCCCCCCTCCCCCCGAACTAAATTTCTGGATCTGGGCCTGACTACCTCTAATCGTTTCCAAGCGGACTAGTTCCTGAAGTCCTCCAATGTTTCATTATCGAAACTTGTGACACAAATAGTAAAATAGATCCACAAGTTGTTGAGTATGAAATCTGCAATGTGTTTCTGGAGCAATCGAGGTCTTGCACTGTCTTTTGAGAAGAAAGTGGAAGCTATTATGTTATGCTCATTACCGTATGGATTCATATTTTACTGTCTGTATGTCACAAGCGTTGATAATACATCCTTCATAAAATCTGATGACGAATTGCCGCCAGACGCGCTAGAGGAACAATAACAATCACACGTGAGATCTGGGGATAAGTTATCTGACGGGTGAATGAGCGATTAGCCTTTCGCTTCATATCGAGTCGCGTATTAGCCACAGAGAAAAGACGGCCAGCACTCAGCACTGAAGTCGGAAGCCAGAAATGACAAACTTGATGACGCTTGACAGAAGAGTTGGGTTAAGCAAAAAGAGGGGGAGAGGCATTTTAAACAGTTTTAAACACGGTTAGGCCTAAGAGGATTGAAAATAGCAAAACAAACCTGGATAAACGTACACGAATAAGTAACGTGTCATTGTTTTCTTTACGATAGCGCACCTAGCGGCCAAAAAAGATCTAATCTGAGAGGAATTTTATGATGGGCGTATGAGTGAGACAATGGGAGATTTTCAGATAGCCTACTATCCACCTTTATAACTAATCTGAGAGGAACACAAACAAAAATCACTAGAAACTAAAGCAAACGAGACAGACCACTGTGGGCGGGCAGATTCTTATAAGTTGACTGGGGTAATTTCCCCTTTGCGCGCTGAACTGGAGTAAGGCGAATTCTCGGGCGAATTCATTCATTCATAAGGCGAATTGTGATTGTGAGGCAAAAGATGTTTGAAGGGGACACCTAGGAATTGTTGAATAATAGCAAAATTAGTTATCATCAATATCTCAAAAATCCAGGAGGTTTAGCTTAATGCTGAAGCACCAAATGTCTGTAAGTCTGAAAGGTAAAGCCTGGCTTTAACAGACAAAAGGCTCTGGGAACAAATACAAGGCTGTTTCGGTACTGTACGAACCTGGAAAATTTATCTATTACAGATTAATTCAGGGACAAGAGAGTCCTGCATTTTTGTGATCTGAAAACATAAGTGGCAGGATACCGATGACTTCGCGAAAGTTGTCTCTATGTCCGTCCGTCAGTCATCACGATATCTCTCGAAAGGGATACGATATTTGGGTCAAACTTGGTGTGAGGAAATCGTTGGGTCAAAGTACAGCTCGTAGATGGGTTCTGTACCCTTATCTCTAGGGGTGCGGGAGGAGGTTTCATATTAAGGTGGTAATATGACTGTCGATTTAGGGGTAAGAAGACATGATAAATTCTTTTTGAAAAAAAATTTCTCAGCGGACAAGTAGATCGTCCGAAATCCGGCCCAAACCGGAAAATTTATTATAAGTAAAAGTTTTATCTGAAGTAGATTATATGCTCGATATAGGGGCAAGGAGACATGCTGCCCACTTTTTGGACTTCATATTCTTGCCAGAGTAAAATTTGTCTTAAGTTGATAAAGAGACGCGTTGAATCAGTTTTTGAACTTTATTTTCCTATCTGAGAATTAGTTCACCCGGGATACAGCTAAAACAATTACTTTGTCAAAGTAAAGTACTGTTCTGAAGTCCATTACACATGAGATATAGGGACATACGTGCTGAATCCAGTGAAATGAACTTGGTTTTCTCAGCTGATTAGCCGTTTGACCGAATTGTCAATAAACACCAGTAGCCTACGGTATCTTTTTGTGTACATTGCCAAGTGGTTGATTAGGGATAAATAGTATGTATGTATGTATCTATGTATGTATGTATGTATGTATATATATATTTATTTCCCATCAGATGAAAACAGATGGAGTAAGATGGATCCTGGCTATAATTGTTTGTACATTTTCAAGCGGTTGGTTAAGGATAAATAGTAAGAGGGGGCCTGGCAAAGATCGGGAATCTACAGATCCGATTGTCTGGATCAAGAAGTCCTATAAATATTAAATTTTTGTGATCCTTTCGAAAGATTTGGTCTTGTTGGGATCCCAAAACCTAAGTGGCGTGATACCTATGACATCGCAAAAGTTGTCCGTCTGTGCGCACTATAACTCTGACGCCTGAGAACTTATCTGCTTTCTTGGACCACAAAACGTAAGCGTAGGGATACCTATGACATCGCAAAAGTTGTCCGTCCGTCTGTAAGCACGGTAACTCTCGAAGGGAATGAGATATTTTGATGAAACTTGGTGTGAGGATTCTTTAGGTCAAGAGTAAGGTCGAGTTCCTAGATGGGATCTGCAGCCCTACATTAGGGGTGGGGGAGGGGGTTTATAAAAGGGCAAATAAAATATTTTTAAACAGATAGTGTGATAGTCGATCATGAGGTAAGAAGACATGCTGAACACGGTGGTGAAAACCACTTTGTCATGGGACAAGTAGTTCACCTGGAATCCGGCAAAAACCGGAAAGTTCGTTAAAAGTAAAAGTTTTATTAGAAGTTAATTAGATGTCCGATTTAGGGGTAAGAAGACATGCTGAATACTTGTGTGAAAAGTATTTTCTACACGGACAACTTGTTCGCCGGGAAACAGGCCAAAACCGAAAAATTTGTTAAAAGCAAAAGTTTTATTTGAAGTTGATTAGATGACAGTTTTAGGGGTAAGAAGAGACGCTGAATCTGTATATCCGGCCAAAACCAGAAAGTCTGTTAAAATTAAAAGTTTTATTTAAAGTTGATTAGATGTTCGGTTTAGGGGTAGGAAGACATGCTGAACACTTGTGTGAAAAGTATTTTCTACTCGGACAACTTGTTCGCCGGGAATCAGGCCAAAACCGGAAAATTTGTTAAAAGCAAAAGTTTTATTTTGAAGTTGATTAGATAACAGTTTTAGGGGTAAGAAAAGACGCTGAATCTGTATATGACAATCTTTTTTTTACCGGGACATTTAGTTCGTTCAGAATCCGGTTGAAACAGGATTTTTTATAATTTAAAGTTTTACCTGAAGTTGATTAGATGTTCTTTTTATAGATAAGGAGATAGGCCTACGCTTAATTCGTTTCTGAACTTTTTCTGAACTCTTTTTTTTGTCTGGACAAGAAAGGTAGTTCGTTCGGAATTCGGCCGAAACCGGTAAACACATATGCTGAATCCATATCTGACCTTGGTTTTCTTAGATGATCAGTAATTTGGCCTTACTCTGTTTCTAAATTTTAAAAGTAAAAATGCCCAAAAAGTCCGGCAAACACTTGATCCGGCGAAAACAAAACCCAATTGTCTGCATCAAATATTGAATTTTTGGGATCCCATCGCAACCTTTGGTCTTGTTTTCCTTTGATTTGTTCTTATCCCGAGGCACAGGGAAAAAAACAATATCAACAAGTTTGACCTTGCTCACCCCTGAAAGTGACCGAATGTGGGAGAGCGAACCCTTGAGGGGCCTACAATAAATATCATGTTGAGAAAATATTCCTTTAGCCTAAGCTAAAGGAAGCAGATCATGTTTGATGTCACTTAGTGTTTTACCGTTAACTGCCACAAAACAAGTTTTTGAACATTTAAGTTATTATTTTCATAAAATTATTATAAATTTAATTAAACTTTTACAGTCGGGTACATTTCCCAGCCGTCTACAAGTACAAGGAATTTCATCGTTCTATGACCAGCTCTGGTCAAGTTATGAACATTATTCACTGGGCAATCTGGACACATTTGCCCCTGAACCGGGTGAGTGTGGAGGGGGGGGGGGGCCAAAAGGCAACTAGACCCCAATACCAACAAGTGTACAAGGTTTGAACTCGATACCTGTACTGGTTCACGAGTTATGAGCCCGACACAAAACAGTGAAAGCCGAAAACCGAAAGATACCGATATTTGAGCAGCTTCAAGCTGGCATGGAGCGGTCCAGCTGGGATCCAGCGAAAACCAAAGTTTCAATCCAATTGTCTCGCTCTATTCGCCCTCTGTCTTTAAAACCGCAAAACCAAGACCAGGTCTCAAGAGAGGAAAATCCAGTAACTAAGTTTCAGGCGCTATTAGTAAGTTTCATTTTGGTGCTCGATTGTCTTTCAGGGACTGAACTCGAAGTTGGAAACTAGTTTCTACTTGCTCACTGTCTTGAGAGTTGAGAGGAAACAATCCTTATGCAAATTCTCAGTATTCAGAGCCACCATGCAGTTTAATACTAAAAACTTATCATCACCATCATCAACTTTTGATTAAAATCTGCTAGAATTTGTGTTTCATTATGCTCCTTCAGCAGAAAAAATGTGCGAACCTCCTTGACGTAAAGAGTTTTAAAATTCCCTTCAATATAAAAAGTGAAAGCTTTTGCTGTTAGTTAACTTATGAATCTGTTCTACTATTTCTGCGTGATATATGCTGATAATGAGGTAAGGTGGGACACACAGAAGCTGATCCGCTTATAGCGCGGAACTGCTACAAGGCCAATCGTTTAAAGGCGCCTAGAAAGGCGAGAACCCACTTAGACAAATTTATCACCCAGATGACATCTCTACTTGTATCTACCCTATCACCGCATCTTCGTAACTCTAATTATTAAGGCACATCTCGCACTATTTACTGTTTATGTTCCAAGATTCAAAACTTGTAAAACTATATTCTGCTTTTAATAAATTATACATGGCTTTGGCTGTTCTAAGCCTTTTCTCAAATCCATTGACTTCTAGCAAAAGCTTGGCAAAATTCAGAAAACCAGTTCTGCGCATCAATAGCCAGGTACTGGAACACTAGTCGGGAGCATACTACGGATGGAAACTGTAGGGAATCGTGGCAAGTGTTAAGATTAGGTGCCGTTAGCGGGTTTAGCGGAAAGCAGTTACGAAAGTAGGTTGCGTTGGCATTATAGGTACAACGGGTCCTTTAAAAGTTATTAAGCCTGGGTTTTATAAAAGCAGTTGTGGTCCATAAATAAGCCTTACTTGAAACGTTTCAATACCCTTTTCAGCTATAATTAGAGGTTAAAAATAGGATAAATATTCCTTCAGCCCAAGCTGATTTTCTAAGCCGGTGCCAAGAGCTTTCGGATCTCCGTAGGGAAATTTTCGGTGGGTATATCCCGACACTCCCTGGTATCCTGAAGTGTACATCCGCCCAGGCGATTAGTAAGATTTGTAGGTTTGTGTCTAGGGCATTAGAATATAGAAAGCTTTCCGTAGATTAGTTGTATGTTGATTGACGTTTCTGTGTATTAATAACCAGTACCTGTATATGGCCCTCGGGCTTTTTCAAATACAATTATTATTATTATTATTATTATTTGATAGTGCAAAACGGATGCGTCAGCTGAATTTTATTAAAGCTATATTTCGGTCCATCTTGTCAAGGGTCCTCTTCAGGCTCAAAACCGCTCACGTTGGAAGAAACGCTTGTGGAAAAAATAAACTAAAGATTCTAGCTTAGCATTAAATATTTCACTTCCTCATTTGCTTCGTGAGAGTTATAACTCCAATAAAATTCAGCTGACGTATCCGTTTTGCACTATCGAATATGGTTAAAAATAGATTTGGTTGCTGGTTGCTAAACAACCTCTAACACCCCACACCATGTCCACATGCGATTCGTATACTAATATCACATCTAGGGCATTTAATCCTACCCCCCACTCGAATCGGAACGCTTCAGAAAATTTTCCGCTACATCCCATCGATCCATACTGCCCCATGATTTCAAGCCACCGCAAGAGCAATGCTAGAAGCTGTACCTCTCATACAGCCATTCAAGTGTCTTGAAACCGATATATGAAAATCTTTGTTCCCTCCTTGGTCAAGTTTTTTAATGCCAGTGCTAGTAAGTATAATTGTGTACCATAGGTTAACTCTTTTTTAATAAATGTATTGGACGATTACTTTTATTTTAAATTAATTCATAAGTGTTGGTTGTAAATTGTATTTATATTTTTTATTAACGACCAAACGAATATTCAGCTTGTCCGCTTCCCGTTTTAGAAATAAACTGAACTAAACTGAAGCCGGATCACATTCTGACCAGTAAAATCAAATAATATATCTAGGGTCAATGACCTTGGAACGGTTCTAGTTTCACCCGTTTGAACCCATCATCTGTTTGGACCCTAAACATGCTACACCGGACCTCTCCAAGATTCTCAAACCTCAAATACGACATCTACGGCCCCTAACCTGTGTATCATCTAAGACTTGCCACTATCCCTCCATCCGTTTGGTCCTTAAGTGAAATTCCAATTGCAAGGTCCATATTCTTAATGTCACTACGACAGTCTAATCAATCGATACAAAAAATTCTGTGTATACGCAGGATTTAAAAATAAGCTTGTTTGAAACGGAATCTGGCGAAGAATGGAAACCTACAATACCCGATGATCTAGGCGAAGACACGTAAGAAATTTATTTACTTATTTATGACCCGCTTTTTAGTTACAGCGGAGTAAAATAAATTAAAATAAAATACACAAATCAAATAAACATGTTTGCGTTCTTTACATGCTTATGAGAAATTATAAAATCTTTAAGAAACAAGACCAAAGGTTTTGATGGGATTCGAAAAATCTAACATTTGATTAGCTCTTGTAGATAAATGTTCGTCTCTGTGATACCATCGAAGACTTTCGTCATGTTGGTTGTGTTTCTATTTCTCGGATTTTCCTCCGCTTAGGTTTGACAATTCGGTATAGCTTACCCACCGAAGCACTCCCAGGCAACCGAAGGATCGTTAATGCTGCGGAGTAAGTGCGGACAAACTGGATTTTCCAAACTTTCATTATAAGGTTATAAAATCTAAACTATTTCGTATGGAACTGATGATGATCCCGAAAACATAATAGTTCTTCTTTGTTGTATCAGCTAGCAAACGGCGTGCTAATCTCTTTGGCCACCCTTTTCCCTTGTCATTAGCAAGAGCGATAAGAAACAAGACCAAAGGTTTCGATGGGATCCCAAAAATTCAATATCTGATCCAGACAACTGGGTCTTGTCTTAGCCAGATCCAGTCTTCGCCAGACTCCTTGAACATTTTTACAATTAAAATTCAGAAACAGATTAAGGCCAAATAGCTAATCACCTGAGAAAACCAAGTTCGGATTTGGATTCAGCATGTGTGTTTACCCCTATAAGTCATATCTGTTTTGACGAAAACTTCCTGCCACTTCTGCCAATTTCCCGGTTCCGGCCGAACTCCAGAACTACTTGTCCGGCGAAAAAAGAAAGCTCAAACACGAAATCAGGGTATCTTCTTTCCCCAGTAATGAACATCTAATCAACTTCAAATAGAAATTTAGCTTATAACAAATTTTCCGATTCCAGCCGGATTCCGGTCGAACTATATGTCCGGGTAAAATACGATTGTCATACAGGGACTCAGCATCTCTTCTTACCCCTAAATCGCTTATCTAATCAACTAGAAATAAAACTTTGACTTCCAACAGTTTTCCGGTTTTGGCCGGATTCCGGACGAACTACATGTCCGGGTAGAAACTTGTTTTCACATAAGTGTTGAGCATGTCTTCTTGTCCTAAATCGAACATCTAATCAACTCCAAATAAAACTTTTAATTTTGACAAACTTTCCGGTTTGGGCCGGATTCCGGTCGAAATACTTGTCCGTCGAGAAAATAGTTTTCACCATCGTCTTCAGCATGTCTTCCTACCTCTAAATCGAACATTTAATCAACTTCAAATAAAACTTTTACTTTCAACAAACTTTCCGGTTTGGGCCGGATTCCGGGCGAAATACTTGTCCGTCGAGAAAATAGTTTTCACCATCGTCTTCAGCATCTCTTCCTACCCCTAAATCGAACATCTAATCAATTTCAAATAAAACTTTTACTTTCAACAAACTTTCCGGTTTGGGCCGGATTCCGGGCGAAATACTTGTCCGTCGAGAAAATAATTTTCACCATCGTCTTCAGCATGTCTTCCTACCCCTAAATCGAACATCTAATCAACTTCAAATAAAACTTTTACTTTCAACAAACTTTCCGGTTTTGGCCGGATTCCGGGCGAACTACTTGTCCGATGACAAAATGGTTTTCACCATCGTGTTCAGCATGTCTTTTTACCCCATAATCGACTATCACATTAGCTGTTTCAAAATATTTTGTTTGTCCCTTAATTTGAATCCCCTCCCCCACCCCTAAATGTAGAGCTACAAAGCCCATCTACGAACTTGACTGGTCCGACGACCCAACGAACCCTCACACCAAGTTTCATCAAAATATTTCATTCCCTTCGAGAGTTATCGTGCTTACAGACGGACGGACAGACGGACGGACGGACGGACGGACGGACGGACGGACAGACGGACAACTTTTGCGATGTCATAGGTATCCCTCCACTTACGTTTTGGGATCCCAAAAACGATGAGTAGCTCTGTTATGAAGCGAGAGCCTTTTGAGAGCATTGCCAGTCGTGAAGTAGAAGTGACCTAAGTTACTCCTCTTGGTGGCAGGTGGGATCTTTGCGAGGGACACTCACGCACTCCTCAAGAAGATATTCAGAAAGTAAAGTTGATAAATACGTTACAATGTGAAAGGTAATCGATAGCTTTAAACTGCCATATTAATTAGGCCCTGGAGAAGCCTTCAAACTCAATTGGCTTAGTATATCGTGATTAATCAGCCGGATGTAATCGAACTGAAAATCGGCTGTTCATCACGTCTGGTTTCTCCAACAAAAAATTCTTGTGGCTTGCGTCACAAAGGTATTCTCAGAAATTCTAGCTAGTTAGCCATCTTCGCTTATCTCATTCTCAATATTCGTTATTATAACGGAACGATAAGCAAACTCACGATGGTACGCGGTACCCCATGAACTGCGATAAACGGATACGACAGCTGAGTTTTATTGTAGCGGTGTACAAACTTGTAGCTACTAGAATCAGTTTTATCGCAGTTTCTTCAACTTGAGCCTGAAGAGGACCCTTGCCAAGAAGGGCCGAAATATCGCCAGAATAAAATCGCAATCAACTTGGGCTGAAGGAATATGATATGATTTTTTTTGCAAAAGCCTATTTTATTGCAACTAACAAAAACAAATACACTCCAAAAGAAGGAACACAAACCACAAATCTTATACTCGTTATAACAAACAAGTCTTCTCGATATTTTGGTGCTATGCGGATGAATCTCGCTAAATTTGTCGTTACCCCCAAACATTTCAATTCAATTCTTTTATTTATATCCGCTAAAGCTGGCGAGTAGAAAATATACAATAAAATATAGGTCTAGCACTGAGCAATAACTAGATCATATACTTTCACAAAATCAGTATTATAAATTAACTTAATTATATAGCCCATCCTCCCCTAATGTTCCCCTTCCAAAAATTTCTCCCTTAGTCCTTTCAGCTCTTCAGCTCGTCGCATTCACACATGAAATGCAACAACTTTCATCAATCACTCCACTCATGGGGCAGAATTAGGGTCCAGAACTTACCCTATTAATTCCTAATACTTCAATGGTCAGCTTTTGAATTCCAATGGTCAGCTTTTGCTTAAATCTACCCTCTGTCAGTTCCGCCGTAACAAGACCAAAGGTTTCCCTGGGATCCCAAAAAATTCAGTATTTGATCCAGACAATTGGGTCTTGTCTTCGCCATATCCAGTCTTCGCCAGACTCCATGAACATTTTTACTATTAAAATTCAGAAACAGATTAAGGCCAAAAAGCTAATCATCTGAGAAAACCAAGTTCAGATATGGATTCAGCATGTTTGTGTTTATCCCTATAAGTCATATCTGTTTTGACAAAAACTTCCTGCCTTACTTCGGCCAATTTCTCGGTTTCAGCCGAATTCCGGAACTACCTGTCCGGCAAAAAGAAAGAAAGCTAAAAAACGAACTCAGCGTATCTTCTTTCCCCTATATCGAACATCTAATCAACTTCAAATTAAAATTTAAGTTATAAAAAATTTTCCGGTTCCAGCCGGATTCCGGGAGAACTATATGTCTGGGCAAAAAATTATTGTCATACACGGATTCAGCATCTCTTCTAATCGGATGTCTAATCAACTACAAATACTTTTAACAATTTTCCGGTTTTGGCCGGATTCCGGGCGAACTACTCGCCAGGCGAGAAAATGGTTTTGCCCATCGTGTTCAACATGTCTTCCTACCCCTAAACCGAACATCTAATCAACTAATAAAACTTTAGTTAACTAACTACTTGTCCGGCGAGAAAATGGTTTTCACCATCGTGTTCAGCATGTCTTCTTACCCCTAAGTCGAACATCCAATCAACTTCAAATAAAGCTTTTACTTTTAACAAACTTTCCGGTTTTTGGCCGGATTCCGGGCGAACTAATCGTCCCGCGAGAAAATGGTTTTCACCGTCGTGTTCAGCATGTCTTCTTATCCAATTATCGACTGTCTCATTAGCTGATTAAAAATATTTTGCTTGTCCCTTAATTTAAACCCCCTCCCCCACCCCTAAATATAGGGCTACAAAGCCCATCTACGAACTCGAGCTTACTCTTGACCCAAAGAATTCCCACACCAAGTTTCATCAAAATATCTCATTCCCTTCGAGAGTTATCGTGCTTACAGACGGACGGACAACTTTTGCGATGTCATAGGTATCCCTCCACTTACGTTTTGGGATCCAAGAAAGCAGATAAGTTCTCAGGCGTCAAACATTCTTGTGCCAAACAACATAACGTTTCAAACGAGAAAGACAAATAAAAATAAAAGAAGACATTCAAAATTTGTGCATGGTTGACTGTTTGCAAGTTGACATCTAAAACCCATGAAGATGACCTTGCTAACTATTCACAGATGATTCAGTAAACTCATGGACGGAATTCAGGAAATCTGGCTTCGCTGAATCAGGTGAGTGTAGTGGTAGGCGATAAGCAAAGGGGTTACAGACCCTGTAGTTAAAGTCTTTGATTCATGTGGGCCGAGAAGGTGGGAGCCACCATCATTTTTCGATGGGTCGGATTTTTACGAACACTCTGTTTCCTTTGTTTTCCTCAATATCCTCACGGTAGCCAACGTTCTCCACAAATTACTTGAACATAATTCACTCCTGAAAGCAACCATTGATAATTAACTATTCATTGCTCTCCTGGCGGTGGTCAAAATAGTTACTATAACCTTCGAGAAGATCGAGTGGCGTGTAAGAGGATTAAAACAACTAAGTATATCACCATGTGGACGTTTAGGTATGTCGGAAGAAGAAATGCAAGAGAAATTGCAAGCGCTAGAACGCTTATAATATAACTCCTAACCACAAGGAAGTAAATCCATGTGCAATTCTGTCATGGTTTATGAACGTTTTGTGAAGAGAAAAATTTACACGTGTCAGGAAATTAGTCAGTACAGTCAGCGTATTTTGAGCCCGTCTTTAAACTGCAAGCGAATAGGGCATATACACGACAGTCTTGTTACTCATCACTTACTCATTTAAATAGGCATGGCGACCCGATAAAAGTGCATACTTCATGGCTCTACTATTCATATTATCGATTTTCATCGAATATACTTTTTCTTTCAAACTTGTGGTACCTCTATATGCTTGTACCTCTGTGCTTGAAATATTTAATAATAATAATATATTGGCAAAAAAAAAAGGCCACAAGGCCTCTACTAAATTCTTTTGAAACATTTAGGTCGTACATTTGGGAAAGAAACATTCCATCAATTTCTTTCACGAATCGGCTTATTGATGGAGAGTTTGCTGTTCGGGCAGTTGATTCCAATGGGGTGGCACGCGGTTTTTGAAACTCGACCGACCAACATCTTTGCAGAACCTCTCTGCGGTGATTTTGAGGCTATGACCGCGTAACTACGTGTAACTACAGCGGTAAACGATTACCCCAAAATAAATCTTTTTCTTCGGTTCACGTTGACCTTACAATCTGATATAGGACATTTCCTGAAGTTCACTTTTTTATTCATCGAAATGCACACTTCAGTTGAAACTCAAAATTCCCGCGTCTGAGTGAACTTCGCCTTGTCGCGCAAGCAGTTCATATTCTGAACGTCACTACTAGAGCCCAAGGTGAAAAGAATCCCTGAAAGAGACAAAATAACCATTGTCTTAAAATATACAATACATATATAAGGTTTGAAGCCAAGCTGACCCATTAATTACGAAAGAAATAAAAAACTGTGATTTTCGGGTTTTTTTCTTGATCAGCTAAGGATATTTATATTTGAGGACGGTTTGCCGGAGGTGCAACCGAACTGTTTTATATTTCTTTTATATAATACATAAAAATAAGCTGTCTTTTCAGTTTATGTTCCAGCCGCGTGATTTTATCTCCAATTCGAAGATACAAATTAGCACTAATGTGTTGAAACAGAGCATGTTATTGAAAACTGATAAAAACCTCTACCACTGCGTCAGGCAAATCCAAGATCGTGTCCATTAACATTGAGTGGATGCTTATAGGATCGACTAAAAATAGGGAAGGAAAGGAAAGACATAGCGCAGAGGAAAAGACTAACAAATAAGAGCTGTAAGCTCATATGGCACTTGCATGGGTTAAAGGACCCCTCTTGTTGATTCTGCCTTTTATAGTATACCTAGCTCCCTTGTGGAATTATAAGTTCCTAAAATCTCAACGTTTCTCCACTGTTTCGTTTTCTGCCTATGAACTTTAGCGCTTTTTCGGCCATGTCGAGTTTTGCCCGTCACACAAAGCAACGTTTCCGTCCTTAATGTCCGCTGACAACTCTTTCAAACATAAGGGCATGAGAATCTTCTGATTTTTACTTATTTTATTTTCTTAGTTTCCAACTTTTTAACCACGGCACGTTAAGTTTTCAAAGTTTTGCTCCCACCCGCCGCGTCGGAGAACAGGAAGGTTGGTTAGTGTCGTCAAGCGCTAACAAGAAAATTGCTAATTTCAGGTGGAGAATAATGGTATTTTTGAAAAACTTTGTTTCTGATCCACTTCCCTCCTCCCCCCTGCAACTCCACCCACAATATCCGGAGCTAATCCGGTTCTGTAAATGATTTATCCAGAGCATCTGTTTGTTATTCCCACAAAGTTCGATCCCGACCACACCAGTCTAAGCAGGTCAAGTATTCCCCCCCCCCCCAATAGTTGTCGGATTCGTTCCGGAAATGAAAAAGACCACAAGAAAAAAAATGTCCTCTGTTCAATTATTAGAGAGAGAGAGAGAGAGAGCGCACTATAACTCTCGAAGGGAATTAAATATTTTGATGAAACTTTGTGTGAGGATTCTTTGGGTGAAGAGTAAGATCAAGTTCGTAGATGGGCTCTGTAGCCCTACATTTGGGGGTGGGGGAGGGGGTTTAAATTAAGGGGCAAATGAAATATTTTTAGACATATACTGTGATAGTTTATTATGGGATAAGAAGTCATGCTGAACACGATGGTGAAAACCATTTTGTCATCGGCCAAGTAGTTCGCCCAGAATCCGGCCGAAACCGGAAAGTTTGTTAAAAGTTAAAGTTTTATTTCAAGTTGTTTATATGTTCGATTTAGGGGTAAAAAGACATGCTGAAATCCATTTTCTCGCCGGACAATTAGTTCGCCCGGAATCCGGCCAAAACTGGAAAGTTTGTTAAAAGCAAAAGTTTTATTTGGAATTGATTAGATGTTCGATTTAGGGGTAAGAAGACATGCTGGACACTTGTGTGAAAACAATTTTCTACCCGGGCAAATACTTCGCCCGGAATCCGGCCAAAATCGGAAAAAGTTAAAGTTATATTTTTAGTTGATTAGATATCCGATTTAGGGGTAAGAAGAGATGCTGAATCCGTTTATGAAAATAATTTTTTACCCGGACATATAGTTCGACCGGACATATAGTTCGATTTGTTATAAGTTAAATTTTTATTTGAAGTTGATTAGATGTTCAATATTGGGGATACGCTGAGTTCGTTTTTGAGCTTTCTTTTTTCGCCGGACAAGTAATTCCGGAATTCGGCTGAAACCGGGAAATTGTCAGAAGTGGCAGGAAGTTTTCGTCAAAACAGATATGACTTATAGGGGTAAACACACATGCTGAATCCAAATCTGAACTTGGTTTTCTCAGATGATTAGCGATTTGGCCTTATCTGTTGCTGAATTTTAATATTAATACTGTTAAAGGAGTCTGCCGAAGACAAGACCCAATTGTCTGGATCAAATATTGACTTTCTGGGATCTCATCGAAACCTTTGGTCTTGTTATAAGTCGTGAACTGAAAGACAAAAATGCCCCTAAGCCGGGATTTGAACCCAGGACCCTCTGCTTTTACGGCAGGCGCTCTTACCATTTGAGCTACCGAGGGGCTTGAGAACATAGTTCGCAAACCACTACAATAGTCTGGTAGAAGCGCCCGAAGGCAAATTCATCTAACCAGTTCACATCCCCATGGTTTATTGGTCACGGTAAAGTGATGTGTAAAGTACCATCTATAAATTCTCGTTTTCCCACGCGTCCCACTCTTCTGTGTAAAATGACCTGGCCTTTCGCCCGCCCACATTATGTTTCTGATTCCCCGACTGGGTGAGATAGCTCAACAGCAAATCATGGGGGGCAACCAACCTTTCCCCACGAAGTAGTCATCTACCAGAACGAGGATTTAAGAATCATAGTCCCTTGTAGCTTCGAGACTGCATTTCTCTTTCAACCCAGTCGGTTTGGATTTTCACAAGATGGTACTAAATGCGCGCTCCTGGGTCAGGCATTCTATGGTCTTTACCGAAGCCTTAAAGCAGTTGTTCCACTTCTACTTTACTTCAAAGCAGTACTTTATTTTGGACCATTCTACTTTACAATTTTCTGTTACACTTAACTATTTTATTTGTACTTCTTTTTCGTCTTTTGGGTCGACTGCCAAGCAGAGAAGTGACATTAAAAATTTGTGCGAAGTTTGAAAAGAAAATCTTGTCTCTTAGTCTGTCTCGTCTTATCTCTGTCTCTGTCTTGTCTTGTCTCTGTGTATCAAAATCGCTGCATTTTATTAGAAAAGAGGTTGATTTTTTTTTCCGGGAGGGCAAGGTTTGAACATAAGTCGGCTTTGTAGGTATTGATAGAACGTGAAATGATTGGCCCACTGACAGCAGTGCATACATTGCAGTTGAGTACAATCAGTTAGATAAGATTTCGTATTCGAAGATATGCGTGCGGAACTCACCTTACTCCACGCGATGCGCAAAAACTCGAGAGCGAAAGTTAGCCTCCGACTGCAAAAATCGGACAATGCGGCCTCTGGCGTTAAAGCACGTCCTTATCGGCGTCCACAATCCGGATTCTCCGAAATGCGTTTAATCGGATAATCCAGAGTATGAAAACTCGTTTTCTCTGACTATCCAGATTCGTTCTTGGATCGTCAATACGGGAATCTTGCAATGGACTGAGATTCAAGATCCAAGATCGTTGTTTTTTGATCTGAGATAGTTTCTTCGTTGTTTCTCTACAGAATAAGTTATCTAGGATCATAATCCGGGCAGAGCAAAATAACACAAGGGAGTAGTGCCACGACCTATTCTTTCATGGTTCGTAAACGGGCCATACGTACAAGGGATTAGCTGGGTACCCGTATTAGCTCATGTACCTACTGACGGATATATAAGAGTAGAATAACTGGACGCAACTTCATTCGTAGACTTGACTGTACAATAATGTCTGAAGTACAGTAGATATCCAATAACAATTAGTAGCGCCGCCCATTACGCTGTCGGCATTTAAGGCGAGACAAACTTGTGGGTTTTGAAATTTCTCGTAAAGCTAAGATGCGGTCTGCACACATCCTAGAAACAGGAGGCTATATCTTTTTTTTTGCTATTTTCAGAACATTAAGTTATTCGAGGCAGCGCTGGTGCAAGATTGACTGAGTTTCACTGTGGTCGTTCTCTATCGCTAGTGGTGCTAGTGTCGCTGCTATTCGAGTGTGTGTCACTTTTTCAAGTCTTGACGCTACTCTCTAGTGTTATTTTGCTCTGAATGCGCTATTGTCGGGGAAAACGCCTTAGGTGTAAACACTTTTTTTTACACACTAGTTTACTAGGAGAGCCATCACTTTTCCCGAACGAGTCGAGTGGGAGCACTGCTGATGTCATCTACCAGAACGAGTTGTACAATCATGAGCCCTTGATGAAACTGTGAATCAAGTATACACCTCCAGGATCAAAGGTCAAATCTGTGTATTTCAAAGCCGTTTCCATACAAGATGACCTTGCCCTCCCATGCGCAAAGTCCCTGAAGGTCGGCAATTCCACTTACTTTCATAAACTTGAGCTGAAAAGTATTGTTTAGGAGTTTCCAGTGAGCCAATCGCTGGTCTGCCGACACGGTTAGAAGATTGGTCTCGTCGAGCACTTTCAGACCTGGAACAAGGCGGAACCAGTAAGTATTCCTTAATCCCAAACTAACTTCTTCGTACACATTCCAGCTTCTTGCCCTGCCAGCCCATAACATTCTTAGCCAGTTTTTTCATCCTGAACCCGATTAGTCTTATGTCAATATGTTAAAATTGTATATGTGTTTAGTGTTTTCGAAGTGTAATTAAAGAATGTAAACATGATTATTTATTGTGTTTTGTTTATTATATTCATTCGTGCCTTTTATTTTGTTTTCTACTGCTCCGGTATAACTAATAAAAAGCGGGTCATAAATAAATAAACAAAACTGCAAATCATATTTGATGGAACTGGATGGACAACAAAACCACAGTCAATCAAAACCTCTCCCGTGTCAACGGCCCAATCGAGCAGCAAAACAGCAGACATGAAATCTCCCGAAAAGTGAAATCTCCCAATATGAAATATCAGCACTAGCTTGGTCCTCCAGTGATTCCTAAATTCCTAGAATTAACTCCCCAAATTGGGACGTTTCTAGTTGCTACAAACTTCGTTTATTTTTTGTTAGCAGATTCGCTTCTTCCAGCCTGACGAACACCATTAAAAAAGTGGCCAGACTATCCCTAGAACAAATCTTAGGTAGATAGATAGATAGATAGAAAGTTTATTATAAAAATCGACTATCGTGGTTATAAACCAAATTTGCGATTATTGTCAACAAACAGAAAAAATTACAATATATGCATCTAATGTCAGTAGGCTTAAAAATTCACGCTTGGTTAAAATATTTCAGGAGCTCGGGAATAAAACTTTTTGCGTATCTAGCGTGTTTTGTAGGTACGGTACAGAGCTTGGGAACCTTAGAACTTACCTCTCGTTCTGGTCAACTTCTAACATTTTGATAGGGGGAGGGAGGATTAGGGAGTGGAGAGGATGAGATACCATGGCTGAACCGAAGTCAGTGCTTAGCTCCTTTCTACGCTCCTGCAGTGTTTTTAGGTTAAAGTGTTTTAAAAGGTATGAGTAGGGGAGCTTCGGTCCACTATGAATAATAAGAAGAGCCCGCTTCTGTATTCTTTCTAGTTTATCTCTTTGTTCCTGCGGTAATGAAAAATGCCAAACGGGTGCTGCGTATTCCAGGGTGGGTCTGATCAAAGAAGTGTAAACTCGTAGTAGGTGACACTGGGGTATTTTCATTTTTTAAAGAAGCTATAAACTTCTAACATTGTTGATGGAAGATCGTTAGTTAGTGGATTTTTTCTTGCAGTTATTTCATTTAGTTTTGCTCTCCTTCCCGTTTGTCCCAGGCCGCGCACGGAGTTACGGGAAAAGGCGGGGGACCCAGGGTCCAATTTTTTTTAACGATCCGCCTTTTCCCGTAACTCCGTGCGCGGCCTGGGGCTCCGCCCCAGGCGCACCACTTGGTTTAGGGAACTGCAGCAGCAGCAGCCGCAGCAGTCAGATTATTTCTTAAAGGCGGAGCCCCAGGCCGCGCACGGAGTTACGGGAAAAGGCGGGGGACCCAGGGTCCAATTTTTTTTAACGATCCGCCTTTTCCCGTAACTCCGTGCGCGGCCTGGGGCTCCGCCCCAGGCGCACCACTTGGTTTAGGGAACTGCAGCAGCAGCAGCCGCAGCAGTCAGATTATTTCTTAAAGGCGGCGCGTCCTGGGGCTCCGCCCCAGGAGCACCACTTGGTTTAGGGAGCTGCAGCAGCAGCAGCCGCAGCAGTCAGATTATTCCTTATCGTTTTAAAAGGTATGAGTAGGGGAGCTTCGGTCCACTATGAATAATAAGAAGAGCCCGCTTCTGTATTCTTTCTAGTTTATCTCTTTGTTCCTGCGGTAATGAAAAATGCCAAACGGGTGCTGCGTATTCCAGGGTGGGTCTGATCAAAGAAGTGTAAACTCGTAGTAGGTGACACTGGGGTATTTTCATTTTTTAAAGAAGCTATAAACTTCTAACATTGTTGATGGAAGATCGTTAGTTAGTGGATTTTTTCTTGCAGTTATTTCATTTAGTTTTGCTCTCCTTCCCGTTTGTTGCATCTTTCTTGTTATTTTTCTCCTTCCCTTTTTTGCTCTGTTTTCGTATGTTTCCTTTAAAAGATAGTGTGTTGTCGCCAGATCAGCAGACAGTTCCCACCTCCCCTCCCGTTGTCCATGCGTCAGTACGAGAGGAACACTTGCAATCAGTTTTCTCCGTATCCTGCCCACTCTTCAGCCCAATTTTTACACAATTTCATTCCAACATTTATTTCAGGTCATATCTTGTAAGCATAAGCTATTATTAGTTAATTTGTTGTTGTTTTTGCGTATTTCGTAAATATTGTATTCCTCTTCCAGCTTCAAGCTATTTGGAAGGAAATAAATTTCTTTTAACCCAAGCTGACTTTGAAACATTTATTCAAACAATGTTTACAACGGATACGTCAGCTACGATTCTACGTCAGCGATATTTCGGCCCTTCTTGGCAAGGGTCCTCGGCAGGCTGTCAATCCTCTGGTTCAACTTCGGGGAAGAAAACAAACCTGTAGTAAATAACTGAAGCTTCTACCGACTATAAATATCTTATTAAAATAAATTATCTTCAAATACCACTATAATAAAAAACACTAGTCCTGAGATTTAATTTTGACACGGACCCTGTTTTTGCTGCACGATTGGGGCGATGACAGGAATGGTTTTTTTCTGCATTTTGGTCAACTTCAGCTTTTTTCCAATCCAATCCGCCACTACTTTGAAGACACTTATATAGGAAGAACATCACAGGCCATCAGGGTAAGCAGAAATGCTCTCTTTCCTTTCCCTGTCTGGAACGTCTTTGAGCGCGTCGCAGAAGACCTTCCTAGGACTAACAACAATTTGAAGGATGTCATTCAGCATTCAACAAACATGTTGGAGCAGCTCATCCAAACATTTGTAAATTCATTTCGTTTCTGCTGCCGGAGCAAGGCAAAGCAAAAATGAGTATTGAGGGATTTGTTGCTGGGTGCCCGAACCCACCCAAGAAGTGGAAGTCCGAAGACTAACCTGCGACTGAAAACCATAGTATGCTGATGATATTCTTTTAATAAGCCGGTCTTTGAAATCCCTTCAAATTAATGTTGATTATGTTTGTCAAGTTTTTAAAACCCACGGATTGCTTTTATCTCCGCATAAATGCCAGCTTCTTATTTTGGGTATAAATTTTTCTGATTTAGTGCAGTCTATTTTTATTAAGATTGATGATTTTATTTTGAAACCAGTTTTTTCTCTAAAATACTTAGGTTTGCCTATTAGTTCGTCAATGGTACTAACTCGTTCTTTGATAATAGTTGATCTAGAAAAAAGAACTGCGCGAAGTTTTGGTAGTATTGTTTGCCTAAGAGATTATCTGTCTAAGAAGCGACTGGCAAAGATTTTTAATAGTATAGTTTTACCACATGTTTTACTGGGTTCTCCTTTTTTGCCATATTTTTCTAAAGGTAATTTAACTTCCCTGAAAACAACTTTTTTTAAATTTGGGAAATTTTTATGTCGTTTTTCGAAATTTGAATCCTCTTCTTTGATGATGAAAGATTATAATATGAAAAATCCGGTTGAAATCCTGAAGCAGAAACACGCTAAGTTCATGATTAAGCTTGATAGCCTAAAGCATAACCTGGGTCAAGGTTTGAAATAGACTGTGTCTGTTAGTATGGTATGTTCTTTTATTTTTTTTTTTTTTCAAAATTTGTTGAGCATTTGATTGTGCAAGTGTTGGGGCACGTTTAATGTATTTTTTGGCCGTGTTGTATTCTTATTTTCTTTTATACTCGCCAGCTTTGGAGGTCAGAAATAAATGAAATGAAATGAAAAATGAAATATTAATAATAATAATATAATTGCAATACTAAGGCTTTCACCTCTATAATATTGGTCTAGTCAAACTGATGTACTCGAACATATGCGGGAAATCGCTGATAAATACATGTTTTAATGTATTATATAGCCATACAATTTTAATGTAACAGAGTATTTAAGAATGTATAGCTTAAAAACGAAATCCAAACTTGAAATCAGGCTCTCTGTGACGACATGTCCGTATGACAAATTGTCTTAATGACGAATTGTCCGCACGACGAATTATCCTCGTGACGAATTGTCCTTATGACGAAATGTCCTTGTGACACATTATCCTGTGACGAATTGTCCTATGACGAAGTGTCCTCTGACGAACTGACCGGACACCCAAAAAAGATACCCTTAACTCCGAAAGCTCCTGGCATCGATTGAGAAAGTGGTCCATGTTTTCCTCTATCCCCTGCTTTGCAATATGAATTAAGATTAAGCCCCGCCCATTGTCAGGCCTTCTGGTCGGGCCATAAAGAGTTCATGCTGTCATATTATTTGTTATAATTAAAACTGAGTGAACCTGAACCATATAAGTATTATAATAATAATAACAACCGTATATGAAAAAGCCCGAGGGCCATATGCAAGTAAAAGACACGTAAATATCCCCAAAACTAGTAAGCAAATAGGTTTCCGAATCTTGAGGCTCTAATTACGAATCTTGCTTATCGATTGGTTGGAAGTGCACTTTACAATACCAGGACGTATAGGATATCCCCACCAGAAATCTTCTCCCTACGAGTTTCTGAAAGTTCTCAATACTATCCTGAACCATATCCGTATTATAATAATAATAACCGTATATGAAAAAGCCTGAGGGCCATATGCAAGTAAAACTGTAAATACACAGACACGTAAATATCCTAAAACTAGTAAACAAATAGGTTTCTGAATCTTGAGGCTATAATTACGAATCTTGCTTGTCGATTGGTGCACTTTAGAATGCAGGACGTATAGGATATCCCCACCAAAAATCTCCCTACGAGTTTCTGAAAGTTTTCTTGCCGCATAAAACAACCAACTTCGAACAAACACAGAAATAAAATGAAAGGAGACACTGACAAAATTTGCAAGGATGCTATTCAATGATAATTCATTATACTCATGGAATGCAAATTAAGGATTACGGCGTCGCCGAACCTCATTTAGGTGGTGAGCAAGGGGTTTGGCAGCTTGAGAGTAGCAATGTGAAGGAAGTGAATGTATGTGAGGTTTTCTCAGTACACCTTCATGGAGGTAAAAAGGTTACTGGTATCACGATATACAGGGATGAGTAGGATTTCAGCAGAACTGGCGTATCTGAAATCCCTCTTACAACTGGGCTGCCGTTTTCATCCACTTACTGTGATAAAAGTCAACTTTTGGGATTCAATTTAGTTTCCTAAGCTCTCCTAAGAGCATCAGTGTAGCTGCTTTTGGTTTTTATCTCCCCGCTTAGCCCAAAACTGCACCGCCCACAGAAACTGCACCGCCCACAGAAACTGCACCGCCCACAGAAACTGCAGCTATGCTAAGCTTTTCGTTTCTCTTAACCCTTTCCGGCACGAATTATGAAATCGTCATGAAATTCCGCTTTTTTTTGCGTTTCCTATGTCCCTGGGCATAGGAACCGACAAATATTGAACTAAAAAAAGTTTATTCCAACTATGAAATATAAGGTGGTCTCTGGTGGAGACCACTTTGACACATGTGCAGAAAAAACCTCACTTCTGGTGGAAAAAACTAAAGCAGTTCTTTGCGTAGTTCCTGCACAATGGAACTTTGCAAACTGAACACTGCCGTTTTGTGCGATGGGGCTCAATCCTTGTACTACATTGAGCACATCTGACCTGTCGTACCTATATTGCCACTGCAACCAACTTCCGTAACTGCATTCATTATTCTTAAAGGACCCCTCTTACTTATTCTGCCTTTTATAATATACCTAGCTCCATTATGGAATTATAAGCTTCTAAAATCCCCACCTTCCTCCATTGTTTCGTTTTGTACCAACGAAGTTTTAGCACTTTCTCGGCCGTGCCGAGTTTTGCCGGTTAAACAAAGCAAAGTTTGCCAGAATCTTGGACATCCACTAGCAACTCTTTCACACACAAGAATATGAGAATCTTCTGTTTTTGACTTCTTTCATTTGCTTAGTTTTCCTGCTTTTTAACCACGGCGCATTCAGCTTTCAAATGTTTTGCGCCCAGCCACCGCGTCGGAGAGCGTGAAGGCTGGATAGAATCGCCAAGCGCTAACAACAAAATCGCGAACACTCAGATGGAAAGTAATGGTATTTTCGAGAAACGTTTTTGGGATCCTTTTCACAGTGAAGAAATCTTTTCTAGCAAGCGTTGTACTTTAAGTCCGGAGATCCCAAATTTCACATGTTACATTCTGAACCCGATGACGACACCTTACTAATCTTTGCACCTGCCACAATTCACTAATTTCCATGCGCATAATGCTCCCGACAAGTGTTCGAGTATAAGTACTCCTTCAGCACAGTTTGAGTATCATTCTATTTAGATGCGTAAAACCTGTATTCTGAACTTTGCCAAGTTTTTGCTAGAAGTCAGTGGGTCTGGAAGAAAGCTTAACAGCCAAAGCAGTGTATATTTTTTTTAAAGCGGAGCTTACTTTCACGGTATTCAGATAGTTTTGAATATTAGATGATAAACCAGAGGTAAACGGTAAATAGTACGAGGTGTGCTTTAAGCTTTCAACTGAAAGTTTAGAAGTCAATCGTTGTACCCGGCATCTACTTTTTAGACAGAAACCAGGACCTAGAATCCAGATTCTTCTCAGATTCAAATCTTTTCAGAGTCTGAATCCGCTCTTTTCTGCCCCTCACCCCCGCTATTTCGGAATATAACAGGCCAGGAAACAGTGATCCAGTCGGGGCCCCCTTTTTGGTAATTTAGCAAAAAACAACATTTTACTTTTATTTGAATTTATTTAACGTAACAGACTTAAGAAATAGACAAGGAGACTTGGAAATGAAATAGGCAAGTGCAATTATACTTTTGTACACATTATAATTTTACGATTTACCACTTTGGCCCATGGCCGGGGCCCCTTCTGAGGTTGCGGCCCTAGCAACCGAGGCAGAAGTTGGCCGCCGAAAAGCAGAATACAATAATCTGTGCCCATACCAGAGCTGGTGGGCTCGAACTCTTGACTGGTCTCGAGACACCTTTTTCACAGACTCGGGCTCGCCTCGGTATCGCCACTTACAGAGCAGGACTCGGACTCGTCCGAAACCCGGCCGCGTCCGAGTAAACGTCTTGGCCCGGCAAATTTAACATCACAAACACGTCTTCAACGACCAAGTAAAGAGATTAGTCGAGTGATGGTTATGTTGGAACTTGAAGAAACAAAGGCATTTTTATTAGGACTCGGGTCGCGACTCGATCTTGAGAACATTCTTTGATAATCTCGTTCTCTTCTCGAAGGATTCTGAGGACTCGGTCGAAGGAGGCCGCTGATTGGCTGCTGGCTGGAAACACACCGTCGAAACACTGGATTCGAGAGCAGCTATGGCCAATACAACATGTTCCATCGTCCCCATCTCGTGAATCCTCGTAAGGGTATCTTAATCTCGGTCCGACAGAAACACAAGTAATTACAACAGCATAAAATAATTAACTCAATTCAATTTCAATTAAGTTTATTCATTAAAACTCTTAAAACGGTTGTAAGCCGACCAGTTGATTTTTCGTCAACAATATATACACTAAAATCATAATATCGGAAACTGAATTATTTACATATGGAGCTAAATCACGTAGCACACTATGGCCCATAACTGGCCATTTGTCTGTCAGGTCACGTAGGTTGTCAATCAAATTACAATGATTAATATCACTTAATCTTAGTGTCAAAATTCATAATATTTACAATTAACAACAATTACGCAAAAATAACCAAAATATAAATGACTTTAAAATCTAAGAAAAAAAAAATAGGAATCAACTATAAACCCGTTGTTAAAAAACTTGACAAAAGAACTATTTAGGTACCGGGTGTGGAAACATGCAACCGGTTGTAGCCTTGGTACTGGCGCGTTTGGTACTGACCTGTGACTGTAGCTGCGTGGGCAGAGTCGTTCCTCCACGTCTCCCCTCCGTTAACCCTCCTCATACATAAGGCATTGTCATCTCCACAAGAAGAAATGAAGGTATCACCACCAACGGAAAACCCATCGATACAATTGACACCCGATTGGTGTAGTTTTGATTCGCTTTCAGGCTGCGGGGTAGGGAAGTTTTGGACGTTCCAAACGGCGATCCGTCCGTCTGTGCCTGACGACAGAAGCTCGTCACCCATGAGTTTTACTTGGAGGACACAGTGATTATGCCATTCGGACTGGGACAGAAGGTTGAGGGACTGTGTAGAAAAGGAGTAAGAGAATCGCCTAGAAGATAAAAGTTATATACTAATCTGTGTCAGTTTTGTATTTTGTTCTGGGTAAGCCCGATAGAGAATAGGTAGAAGAGCCAGTTGCGTTTTCCCACCACGGACGTACAGTTACTGCACCACAGTCAACCCTATCCCGATGAAAAATTTATCTCAGAATAGTACTATGAAGTAGTACGAAAAAGTAGCATGCAGTACTAACTGATGCTGGCTTCAAATTTCGATGCCATCACAGAAGACCGAGATTCATGGCATACCTTGGTCCGTCAGCTGCTGTCGCCAGGGAGAGCTGCACAGCTCGCGTCCTGACACACGTACAAGTAAGTACTGATGCTACTACATGCTTGTACTTCAAGGCTACCGTGTTACTGCATACTACTATATGCTACTATTAGCAAGACTGGATGCTACTATGGCAAGACAGGCTGCTACTAGATACTAATACTTAAGATTGGACCTGTCTGAGGCACATTAAATGATAGTATTCTTTGCTATTACATGGAACTTTTTCGTACTGCTACCATACTACTACGCAGGCTACAAATTTTTCATCGGGATGTTACCACATTCTGCTTCGAAATCCAGCTTATCGGCATAATATAAACATCACAGACGTGGCCTACTCGTAGCATCGTTCAGTGCGCTTGTGACATTCGAAGCGAGACAAACTTGCAGGTTTCGAAAATTCTACTAAAGCTACGATGCGGTCTGCATACATAGAGGAAGCAGGGGAGGTTGTACCCTTTTTTATTTTACTGTGTTCGGAATATTGAGTCACCGCAGCCAGCGCTGGTGCACGACTGATTTAGTTTTAAAAGGGGCGTTATCTATCGCTAGTGGTGCTGGTGTCACTACCATTCGAACATGTGTCGCGTTTTTCAAGTCTTGTGGCTACTCGCTAGTACTATTTGGGTCTGTATCACATTATAAAGATAACGACATCGAGGAAAAAAACATGGAACAAACATGTGACCTTACTAGTTGTTACCAGGGAAAAATAACATTAGGAAGTAACGCTAAGACATGAAAAAAGTGACACACACTCGAATAGCAGCGACACTGGCACCACTTGCGACGGAGAACGTTCCTAGTGTAACTCAATAGGTCGTGTACGAGCGCTGGCTCCAATAAATCCAGATTCTGAATACAGCAAACAAAAAGTAAAACCTCCCCTGTTTCCTCGATGTGCACCGACCGCATCTTGGCTTTACTGGAAACTTCTGAAACCGCAAGTTTGTCTCGCTTTGCCGGAAGCAGAAAAGGCGGCGCTACGAGTGTGGCCCGTTTGTGAAGCATGGGAAGCCCAGGTCTTGGCGCTACTCCCTAGTGTTATTTTGCTATGGTTTTATTTTCATTTTCAATTTTGAGCGCGTTTTAGCCTTACCAACCTGGACTGGACGAACAACAAAAAACAGAGACGCAGGGGAGTAGCTAGCCAAAACTCGAGGGGGGTGGCAGGGTAGCCGCCCGTTTCAGCTTTTCGTCTCATATGTGATGATAAAACTCGTGATAACTGTAAGCGTTGAAGACTGAACATTAGAAGCCTAGTTGTAACTCCGAGCTCAGAAGCGGTCTGAAGGGCTTTGGCGTGGGAGGTGAGTATCTTTAAACATACGACTGGCAGACAGAAGGCATAAGAATCATACCAGTTAGAAACAATAGCCAAGAAACACAGCACTATATCCGCAAAACTGTATATCAGACAGAATGAAAATGAGCGCCGCAGGCGAAATTTTTGAAGTAGGCCATGACTTTTTGGGGCAAAACGCTACTTCCCCGCAACAAAGTCTATATAGCTTTTAATGCGGCCAAAGCCCCGAAATTCCAAGCCTAAAATCAAAATGGAATGACGCGACTTTCCAGTAAATAAAGCATACTACGAAAGGCGCCGCAGGCAAATTCTATGGAATCCTGTATGATAAGAACGCCTTTTCGGATCCCAAATGAACGTAAGGGCCACTTAGCAGGATCTGCCCGCCTTTCTTTGTTCACGACGAATCAAGAAAAATGCGAGACTTTTAGCTGGAAGTTGGATAATGTGCTTCAGTTCGAGCCTTTCCAAAAAAGAAGTACTGATCATCTAGAATTTTTTTTTTTTTAAATGGAGTTGACTTGTTCTGAATTTAGAGTTCAAACAGAAAATAAAATCAATTGACGTGTTGCAATAATCAGACCCGTCATTAAATCTTCTCTGGTTGATCACGAAACCGATTTAGTTTTAAACGTCGGACTGGAGAAAAATTCTTATCATTAAATGGTGTTCTACAGAAATACAAAGGATCTTTGCATAAAACTAACAAATTATTGGAATTGTACGCCACAAGCAAAATCAACCTGATTTTTACTTGAATCGAGAGATATTAGTACACAACAACAGATCGTGTTAAAACTTAGGTTAAAACTGTGTGCTGCTGGCTGAAATTCATGATTTGACAACTGTCTTTTGTCGGTCACGGAAGCTTCCATCTAACAATCATACTTCCCATTCTGACAAAATATGATTAAAAAACTCTGAACGACTAGAAATACCCTGCCTCTCAAAACATGCGACTGAGAATGCAATTCCTTATGTTTCAAACGTTCGACAACCCAGAACAGCCGACGCCTTAGTAACTAGCCTTACTAACTTTTCCGGGCGTACTGCCAGCCCCCCCTTTAGCTTTTCTGGGTGAGCGACCAGTTGTGCTGAATTTTCATGGTCTGGCGCTCACGAGCGTCCGTTTTAGCTAAATTTTGTTGTCGGGCGCTCTGCGATGAAAGCATCGAAAGCTGCGAGCGCCCGACCATGAAAATTCAGCACAACTGATCGCTCACCCAGAAAAGCTAAATGTTTTTTTTAGCTAAATTTTTGCTGTCGGGCGCTCTGTGAGCTGTTTTTCACTTTTTTCTTTCTTCGAGAGGGCTGGTACCACCCCCCATAGTGACGACAAAGCTTTTTTCCGAATCAATGGACTGACACGAATATTTGCATAATGCAGATAACCAGTTGCATTTTCGCTTTTTATGGCACTTGACCTTCCGCCAAGTACCATGTAGCGATTGTAATTTCTGTCCGTCAGTCGGTCAGCCCCGGTTTTGCTAGTTCGGGCACTTTCAGATAAACTAGACGATGAAACTTGGCAGGCGTACCAGGGACCGGATCAGATTAAAGTAGAAATAGTCGCTTCCCCGATCCGACCATCCGGAGGGGAGTGGAGGGAGGGGGAATCCAGAAAAATTAGATATTTTTAGCTTAAGAACGGGTGATCGGAACTTAATGAAACTTGATAGACGGAAGGACCTAGTGTCTCAGTCGTTCCATTTCAAATCCAGATCGGATCCGGTGACACTGGGGGGAGTTGGAGGGGGAAACCGGAAATCTTGGAAAACGCTTAGATTGGAGAGATCCGGATGAAACTTGTGGAAAGAACAAGCACAAGTCCTAGATACGCGACTGACATAACCGGAATGGATCCACTCACTTTAGGGGAGTTGGTAGGGGGGGGGGGGGGGAGGGTCCGAATTTCTAGTGACCCCGCGAGTTCGGTGTTTCCTGATGTGCTAGGACGATGAAAATTGGCAGACATGTCAAGGACCCGACCAGCTTAAATAGAAAATAGTCATTTCCCTGATCCTACCATCTAGGGGGGAGTGGAGGGAGGAGGAAGCCACAAATTGAAGTATTTTTAACTTAAGAACATGAGATCGGATCTTGATGAAAGTTCTTATTTAGAATAACCTCGTGTCTCAGCCGTCCCAGTTTAGATCCGGACCGGATCCGAGGACAATGGGGGGAGTTGGAGGAGGGAACCGGAAATCTTGAGAAACGCTTATAGTAGAAGGATCGGGATGAAACTTGGTGGGAAGAACAAGCACAAGTCCTAGATATGTCATTGACATAACCTCACCAGATCAAGGCACTGTGGTGGAGTTTGGGGGGCGGGGGGTCCGGATTTTTAGCGACCCCGCGAGTTCGACATACTTCCTGATGTGCTAGGACGATGAAACTTGGCAGGTATGTCAGGGATCCGAACAGATTGACTTGAGAATAGTCGTTTCCCCGATCCGACCATCGTGGGGGGAGTGGATGGATGGGGAGCCCAGAATCTAGTGGCATGTACAACTTTTGAACGGGTGATCGGATTTGAATGAAACTAGTCAGGCCGAAAGAGCTACTTCTGCAGATGTTCAGTGTCAAGTCCGGGTCGGGTCTGTCGGGTACGGGGGGGGGGGGACTCAAGAAACGCTAAAGTAGAGGGATTGGGACGAAAGTTAATGGAGTGAACAAGCATTAGGCGTAGATGCGAAATTGACGGAGACAGATGGTTTCAGGGCTCGGTGGGGGAGTTGGAGAGGGTTTCTTGGAATTCCGGTAGTCGCGAGTTAGAATAGTTCCAGATGTACTAAGACAACGAAATTTTGCAGGTATATTAATTACCCAACTTAATTGACTATAAGAACCTGACACAACATATCCCCGGAAACTTCCGTTCCTAGATTCGAGCATTTTTGGGGGAGCGAGGGAAGGGAATACGGAAATTGACTTCTGCAAATAGCGAACAAGTGGTCTGATTCAAGTGAAACTTGATAAGAATCGATGACCTAGACATGTAAAACATGCGTTTGAACTATATGCGACCACGGCTAGGGGAATTGGGGGGGGGGGAGGAACTTCTGACACAAACCAAACGGATGGACCGAATGAGATGTTCGACAGTGAGGAGTTTATGCGGCCTAGATTTGTTAGTTCACGTCCGGGCTGGATTTGGCCAAGGTAGGGGGGGGGGGGGGGGGGTACCGGAATTTTGCAGATAGGCTTTGCTCCGATTTCAGTAAAACTTGATGTACAGGAAGAGGGGATTAGAGATACGACGTTTATGTTTCCAAGTCGGTCTTCGGTCACAGTCGGTGGAGTTGGATTGCCGGAAACTTTGAGGCTCGCATAGGGGTCAAACGAGTGCATCAGTTTAAATGAAATTTGGAATGTAGAGAGAGCATATACATTAGATGACATACTTTAGGGTCCGAAGGATCCAACACCAGTGGTGGTGGGGGGGGGGGGGGGGGGGTACCGGAATTTTTCAAAAACGCTGAGATTGGAATGAAAATTGATAGATGGTATAAAAGAAGATACTTTAGATAATCCATTTTTGAATCCGAACCACATTCGGCAACGGTAGGGGGAGATGGAGGGAGTACCGGAAATCGTGTGGCAGGTCTAGGGATCAAACGAGTGGATTTATTGGGCTGAAGCTTGGAAGTTTGTACAGTCATGCGCATGTGCTACAGATAATCCGAGACGATGCCGGAACTGCTCAGAATTGAGTGAAACTAAATATACTAGTTTTATTTCCGAACCCCATATTTGGATGGCGGGTTTATTTTGTGACGTTCACATCTATTTTTTTGTACCGCCTACTCTTAACAAGTGCCATTTGAGCTCGTAGCTCTTGTTTACTTGCGGCACCACTCGAATCCTTCCTAGTCGAACGAGTTAGCGCACAGAACTCACAAGCGAAGGGTCGCTGGTTCGAGTCTATGTGGTGCTGACCGTTTGGTTTAGGGCGAGGGTTAGTGGCGTTTCCCCGTAAGACAAGCCAAACGCCTGCCTAGCTTCAAATGGGTGCCGGAGATACCTACGGAAAAGAAGGGGAGGCGTCGGATTATTTGCCTTCAACCCCGCATAATATTCCCGGCAGAGTGAGAGTCTAATGTGATAGGCACCTGCCCCACGCGAACCTTAACCGAGCTGCATTCGAAAGCCTCCTTTTGCTTGCCTCTCAAAAAATGAACCCACCCCTTTATCCCTCTTTTCTTACCTGACTGCACCATCGGAACATGCCGCGAAAACCTGGAAACCTTCAAGAGATGGCAAAGCGATCGCTAAGCTGTTGTAGCGAGTCTCTGGGTCGAATCCTTTGGCATGCAAACCCCTCAACAGGTGAGAAGTCTGTAGCATCAGATTTGTTTCAGGTCCTGCAAACATTGACGATGAGGTTTAAAGTAGCGTCCCTGATGAAACTGCGTGACAGCCTGTAGAAGTATGCTTCTTTGAAAGTCGCTTTGCCCCTGGAACTTTGAACGGTCACGGATGAAAGCAGTAAAACCCATACCAGGCAACTTTGCTGCAAAATACTTGCCGAAAACGTTTATTTCAGTTTACCATATATCAGTCCCTAATCCTGTATAATTTCTTACTTTACGGGCTTCACCCTACTCCACTCTATGGCGTCATTTTTTCATTAAACCTTTTAACGTCACTTGCTCTTTAAACAAAAAAAAAAAAAATCAATCTTCGTAAAACATTCTTGTACAAATCTATTTAATTTTAATTTAATCTCTAATTAATTTTATCTCCTTTTTTTAATACCAGTTTTCTTCGACTATTATATATACTTTCAATCAACAATCACATTTGTTTAGATAATTTTTACACAGTTTTTCTATCTCCTCAACTATGCAATCCTACACATACAAATCCCAATCTTAACTAGATTATTACAAGTCAAAAGCAACCTAAAAAGCATAGAAAAATTATGAAATAAAATCCTTTCATTAATACCTTTAAGTGATACCCTCGACACGCAAAGCTCCGCCCTGCCACCACCGGACACCAGGAACGCTTCTTCTTCCGCAAAACGGTGAACGGCGACCGCCCGCACGCTACTCCTATGTATATTATATTTCTTGCTCCACGAAACACTACAGTCTTCTAAGCAGGTAAGGCGAATGGTTGTGTCTTCGCTACCAGTCACTAGGATGCAGCATTTGGGTTGGGGCAATGGTTCCACTAGAGCAGTGTTGATGACACGGGTATGGAAGCCAGGCTATAGGAGAGACAAACTTATTTTCAACACGCTAGTAGCCTACATATAAAAGGGAAGGATGAAAGGACACTTTACCATATTTCTTGTACGTGACTCTAGAGTTCAAAAGTTGGCGCTCTTAAAAGAAAACTCAAAATTAAAACCATATAATTTTGTATCGTCTAATTGGATTGGACAGTTTTTTTGTTTTTTTTTCAATTATTTCTCAATCATTTTTTGTTCATTTTTCAACCTAGTTAATCAAAGCGCAGCATACTGAAATTGAACACTGGGTTTCTCGGTGACGCAGCAGAAAGCCTAAAAAAAACAAACGGCCATGTCAGCAGACCGCGGATGACGATGACGAGAACGAAAACCAGTTTCAAGGGTAGCAGCGAGGATGTCGAAAGCATAGAAAACTAGCATGAAAGGATGCAGGACGCGTACAGGTTACAGGTGCCGATTCCGTGATGGGGGGAGGGCAGGAGGCATGGGGGGAGGCATCCGATGAACCCTGTTCTTTCTCCCATTTTTTTTTCCAGGCATCGAATCACGGCTAGCAATGGCTTCGAAAAATACATATATAAGACATGATATAATTCCATAAAGCTCGAAGGGCAATGGAACCAAAAAACAAACCCATAATCTCATCATCCATTAGTGACTCATGGCCACATTAAAATCTTCCCAAATTTAATATGTCCCTAAAACTTTTACTTCCCAAAATTTGTGTGAACCACTTCCCCCCAAGATTTCCCCAAATATTTCCTCCCTTCGGTATTTTTATCTCTGACATTCGCCCACTAGATGGAAAATACTTTCATTCATTCTACCACACATCGGATGAAAGTTCCGTCGTTCCGTCGCAAGCCAATGTTAAGGTCGTCAGTAATTGGGTAGTTGATCACTGGGATGCTCGGATGAGGGATTTAGTCAGTAAAAATAGCGTACCTCCACAAAGTTGGCGCAACGGCCATATACAGTAAAAATAAAAAACTAATACAGAAAACTAGAAACTAAGAAACACTACTTCTTAACAGTACTTTATGCACAAAATTACCAAAAGAAACAATCACACTTGGTGACGTAGTTCGTGGATACCAAGAAGCTTCTCACCATCCCAACAAAACAACAAACCGCTCAAATGCGAAAGAGCCTGGCACCCGACGAGAAAATGGCGCAGACCATCTCCATTTAAAGTGCGAACACACGATCAGGATTTCCCGGCCGGATTTCCTGCACATTCATCATCAAGTTGAACAAATTTCAACTTTTCCACGTGGAAGTGATGATGGTGCAAAAAATCCAGGCAGGAATTCCGGGAGCTCCCGATATTGATCGTGTGTTCGCATTGTTACATGGCAAAAAGGACAAAGTCTTGCTCCCTCCGGACGCTTCCTAGATTCCACGCATTACCACCATGAAGCGGTACAAAGTTTGCTCCCGCACCTGAATCTATCACTGTTCAATAAGTAAAGTAGCTTTTTAGTAAACATCAGGTCAAGACTAACAAGGATCAGGGAAATAACAAACAATACCTTAAGCAAATGAATAAGAACCGCTGCAACAATCGGGTAGAAAATCAAGGCAAACAAAAAATTCAAGCACATCCTAAAACAAGAGCTACGAGCTCATATGGCACTTGTACGAGTAGGCTGTACAAGAACGACACCTCACTAATCTTTGCATTTGCCATATTTCACTATTTTCCTTGTTCGTTATGCTCCGAAAGAGTTTTCGCGTCTCATGCTACAGATGCGTAAAACCGGTTATCTGGATCTGGATATTTAGTTTCACTCATTTCTGAGCAGATCCGGCATCGTCTCGATTGTCTGTAGCAAATGCACATGACTGTTCAAACTTTAATCCCAATAAATCCATTTGTTTGATCCCTAGACGTGCTACACTCTATCTCCACCTACCGTGGGCCGAGTCTGGTTCGGAATAAAAAATCGACCACCTAAAGCGTCTTCTTTTATACCATCTATCAAGTTTCACTCGAATCTAAGCATTTTTGGAAAGTTCCGGTACCCCCCCCCCTCCCACCAACGTTGTTGGAGCCGGTTGGGGCCCAATCTCTGAATTCCCTGTTCCTGTCCATCAAGTTTTACTGAAATTGGAGCATAGCCTATCTCCAAGTTTGTACCCCCCTACCTTGGCCGAATCCGGCCCGGACGCCAAATAACAAATCTAGGCCGCATAAACTCGGCACTGTCGAATTTGCATCTCATTCGGTCCATCCGTTTGGTTTTTGTACATGTCAAAAGTCCCCCCACCCCCAATTCCCCTAATCGTGGTCGCATATGGTTCGAACGCATGTTTTACATGTCGAGGCCATCGATTCGTATCACCCATGAAGTTTCACTCGAATCAGACCACTCGTTTGCAATTTATAGAAGTCAATTTCCATATTTCTCTTCTCTTGCTCCCCAAAAAATGCTCGGATCTAGGAACGTAAGTTTCCAGGGGTATGTTGTGTCAGGTTCTTAAGTCAAGATAATTCGGGTCGCTTATATGTCTGCAAAGTTTCGTTGTCGTTTTACATCTGGAACTATTCTAACTCACGACTACCGGAATTCCAGGAAACCCCCTCCCCACAGAGCCCCGAAACCATCTGGCTCCGTCAATTTCATCTAGGCCTAATGCTTGTTCCATCCATTAAGTTTCGTCCCAATCCCTCTGCTTTTAGAGTTTCTCGAGTTTTCCACCCCACCCCCCCCCATCCCCACAGGTATTGGACCCGACCCGGACGTGACACTGAACGTCCGAGGTGATAGCTCACCAGACAAGTTTCATTCAAATGCGATCACCCGTTCAAAAGTTATGCACGCCACTAGATTCCGGACACCCCATCCACCCACTCCCCCCACGATCGTCGGGTCGGGGAAACGGCTGTTCTCAAGTCAATCTGTTTGGATCCCTGACATACCTGCCAAGTTTCATCGCCCTAGGACATCAGGAAGTATGCCGAACTCGCGGGATCGCTAGAAACGAGAACGAGGTCATCCTAAATATCAACTTTCATCAAGATCCGATCACCCGTTCGCAAGCTAAAAATACCTCAAATTTTGGCTTCACCCTCCCTCCACTCCCCCCCCCCCCCCAGATGGTCGAATCGGGGAATTGACGACTTCCTATTTAATCTGGTCGGGTCCCAGACATGCCTGTCAATTTCCATCATCCTAGCACATCAGGAAGCGCGGAACTCGCGGGATCACTACAAATTCGGACTTCTCCCCCCCCAAACTCCCCCAAAGTGAGCGTATCCGTTCCGGTTATATCAGTCACGTATCTAGGACTTTTGCTTGTACTTTCCACCAAGTTTCATCCGGATCCCTCCACACTCCCAGAAATTTGCCGCACTTATTGAGGAAAATAAGTGCGATTCACTTATCTGTGCACGTTTGCCACAGGTTTTGCACTAGGAAAAATGTGCAAATCTCAGCCAAGATATGTGTTCACTTATTGAGAAGAAAAATGTGCGATCCACTTATCTGTGCAGGTTTGCCGCAGGTTTTGCACGAGGAAAAATGTGCGAATCTCAGACTAGAAATATGTGTTCACTGAGCGCAGTTTTAATATACGAGCTTCAATACATGCACAAGTTTCCCATGTATTTGTAAAGGTTATTATGTGTTAACGAATATGTGCGTAAAAATGGAAGAGAAACAAGTATAGAGTCATAATATGTGTTCCAGATTATCCGACAAAGATAGGTATCTGAGCTCGTTCGAAGAACAATTTATCAGTACTGCTAAAAAATAAGTGTGCTTCACAATGCGTTCTAAAGAGCATAGAAAGAATTGCGACAGCTTTTTGTGCTCAATTATCTGTGCACGTTTTAGTGATTTGATACCAATTATCGAATGTGATGCCAAATTTACGCGCTCAAATAATTGCACTGAAATATATGCTGCCATAACTTATAAAGGCCATTTGCTAAATGTCTGCGCACAAATATCTGCACACTGAAGAATTGCAAGAACTATTCGTCGACGAATATCTGTGCTCGTTTACGGGCTTCGGTATGAAATTTTGGAAAATGATTCCAAATTCCTGCGCTCAAATACCTGCACTTTACAGGTGTGCTTCTAGAATGTGTAGCGGCCATTCGTCAACAAATATCTGTGCTTGTTTTTGGGATTTGGTACTAATTATCCGGATGTGATGCGATATTTCTGCGCTCAGGTAACTGTACTGAAAGATGTGCTGTCAGAACTTAAAACAGCCATTCGTAAACAAATGTCTGAGCTCGTTTACGGGTTTTCGTGTGAAGTATTGGAATATGGTGTTACATGTCTGAGCACAAATACCCAGGGGTGGATCCAGCGCGCGACTCTAGGGATACCGGAATAATTTAGCTTTGGTTTCATGTTCAAGGTCCGCTTTGAATCATATATAATTTAGAAGCATAGATTGAGGAAACTACAAAGGAGGGAAATGCCGCAACTTTTTTAGTCAATGCTGACCTTAGGCGTATTCTCGCCGTTCCCCGAGGACTCCAAATGAGGAGTCATCATCACCATCATCAAAAAGGACTCCCTTTCAGATTTGGAGGGGAATCAATTTTTGCTGGTTTTGGTACAATATAAAATTAATTAAAAACAATCAGAATAAACAAATTGAACAGAATCTATTTTGGAAGCATTCCCCCTATTCTCGCTGTTTCTGTACACCGAGTCCGCGTGGAGTGACTCCCTCTATACTCGATGACCAAGATATGACTAAGTCCAAAACACGCCTGTGATTCTCAGGAAGAAATAGTAAACGTGTCCGTAACGACTTAAACTCAACGAATCAAATCATGACTCAGCGCAGCTTCCTTTCTTCCGCAGGTACGCCAGAGATTCTGCATCGGCAGGGATCGATATAATTAAGAGTATTCTCACCGTTCCCTTCGATTCCCCGAGGAGTCCTCCGGGAACGGCTAAAATACGCCTCTGGTGTTTTATTTGTTCAACATTTGTGTGTAGGCCTATTCGTACATTCTGTAACCAAAAATGATACGAATTATCAAAGAAAAACAAATTTTCTCGTTTGTCCCAAAAGAATTTCCGTTTTAGAACATGGGTTTTAGGATTTGTCTGTTAATATTCTTGATGACTATTGCTCCTTGCCGATACAAAATCTCCGGCCTCTCCGGGTACCTGGCGGAAGAAAGGCAGCTGCTCCCAAAGATCGCAGTGATTGTTTGACATGGGATTTGAGTCGTTACAGACACGCTTACTCCTTCTTCCTGAGGATCATTGTCGTGTTTTGGACTTCGTCAAGCAGACTTGCAGAGTATAGAACGAGGTTATCAAGGATTTTCGAGATTCGATGTGAGGTTTTCAAGAAAGTCGGGTCGCAACACTCATGATAAATTCAAATGCGCTAGTCAAAAGGTTAGTGTTGCCACACCGGCGGATTTTACGCCAAACTGGCAGATTTTTTCGACCGACTTGCTGATTTTTTTATGCTGGCGTGGGAGATTTCTTGGGATTTATGGTTAAAAAGAAACTTTGGCGCATTTTTCAAAGACAGCAGCGTCAATCCTGGATCACGATCTGGCAACACTGGTCAAGGCCAGCGTTGCCACGGGTGGGGATTTATCCCGGAATTCCGGTTTTTATTTTTGTGTTGGGGATTCGATGGGGATTCGGGGATTTCCGGGATTTTGCTCCAGGATTCCGGGATTTTCCTGATGATTTCGGGATTTTTGCCCGGTTGATAATGTGGAGATAAAAAGTAATAAAATTCTAGTATAATCTTTCGGAATTTAAAAAAAAATCAAGTCGAGGAACACACCTAAATTTTTATCTTGACATTTTGTCGAGACTCAGCATAGTAAAAGCAATACCTCCAAGACGGACGGAATATTTACTTTTTGCGATCCCAAAAAGTTCGTGGTGGGATACCTTTGACTTCGTATGGTTTGCCCGTCTGTTAGCACGATAACTCTCGAAGGGGTTAAGCTTTTGTTCAACTTTGGTATAGGGATTCTTTGGGTCAAAGTACAGGTAAAGTTCCTAGATGGGCACCGTAGCCCCGTATTTAGGGATGGAGGTTCAAACTAAGGGGCGGATATTTTTTTTAAATGCTAATGAAATAGTCGATGTAAGGGTAAGGGAGAAGACATGCTGAGTTCGTTTTTGAACTTTAATTTGCTGCCGGACAGTTTTTTCACCTGAAATCCGACCAACAAGAAATTCGGCACTTTTTTCTGAGATCAGTTAAAGATCCAATATCGGGGTAAAAATACCTGTAAATCCGTATCTGAAGTTCATTTCGACAGGAAATCCACCGGAATCTGGCAAAGGATGAAAACTTGGAGTGAAAAGAAAAAGAATTCTCAAGTTTATCAGATTTTGTTTGGGGGCAAGAATGCTTGCTGATACGTATCTGTTCTTATTTTTCTGTGTGGATCATTAGTTTTGTCGTAGCTAGGAGAAGGGGCATAAAAACACATAGATAGTTATGGGTAAAACTGACTGGAAGGTTCTCGCCTTGGATGGACAGTCTGGCTAGAATCGTCTGGGGAAGCTGACATGTGAACCTACAATTTATCAAACGCCCTTTTAACTAACGTATCTCGAAAGGTGTCGGTCAGGAATCCATTACACCTTTACGGGTTCTCGAAACTTTCAGACCGGAATGTCTTTATCTGGACTTCTAAACAGTATTCCCCTTGGGTCCCATCGAGAGCTATGCTCTTGTTATCTACGATCGCATGCTCCATGTTTCGGTGGATGCCCTAATGTCTGCTACATCGAACGAAAGTACCCTTTGATATAAATAAAACAGCAAAAAGACAACGTCGAATATTGTCCACTGGGCAGGTGAAACGGTGTTATTGACATGTGCGGGCGAAGCAGCCAAGTAAAACGCGCCTCAAATGTATGAAAGGCAAGATAGACCGACTTTCATGCAAGAAATGCTCTCAGAAACGATATAACAGAAATGGGGATTTTTATCCACATTCCGGGATTTTTTCCCTCCAAATTTGGGGATTTTATTTTTGACTTGGTGGCAACCCTGGTCAAGGCTGAAGGAAGAGTTCAAGAATTAAATATTCTGTGGAGTGTTTACATCATCTGTCATGGATCTTCTTGTGATAGATATGAAGATATTGCTGCTGCATGCAGGATGAATGACGTTCTTATATGTAAGTATAAAATGTACTGGTTAGGTCTATTTACTTGTTTATGACAGAAGGGGTATCCAACCTCGAATTCGTATCAACTCAAACTTGGCTTGAAACCTTACAAGGAAATTTGTGTGCAGTCCTAAACATGTCCTGCAATGGTCTTGCATTACTTAGAACTCAGGGTTTCCTTCTTGACAGTTAGGACTTTTATAGGACTGGACTGAAATTTCCTCCCAACCTTTTTAGGCCAAGTTTGAGGTTGTGTAAATTCGAGGTTGGATACCTCTCCTGTTGTATGCTTATTTAATAATTAGTAACTTTCTACAATCTGAATATTTCACTAATTTGTTTGTTTTAAGTCAAATGGAAAGAGGTATAACAAAGATGATATCAGCTAGCAGCCGACTGTTTCAGTTTACATTTGGCATAGACATTTTTTTTCCTTTTTCTAGATTTTTGCTGACGTTAATAATCCTATGCTTCTTTTTCCATTGGTGATCTCTTTAATTGTTTACATTGAATGACATCTACTTGCAACTACTTCGCAAAACTGCAGGTAACAAGTCTACCAGAAACAATAGCCACATTTTTTGCAGTCATCTATTAATCGGCCTAAAAGATTTTCGTTTAAATAACCTAATTTTTTATAAGCTATTTTTTATTCCATTTGCTGGTCGGTTAACCAACCTGTGGACTGAGGTGGGAGCTCCATCCAGCCGACCTACGCTCTTGGCATGGCGCGAAATTCAAAATTCTCATTGGAGAGATAGGTATGGGAAGATGCTATTTGTTCTTATAAGCCATTTTTAGAGCTCAGTTGAAAAGACCGGCAAGACGAAAAAACTGTCAATTGTGGCAAATAGGTAGATTAACAGACCCATGGAGAAACGGCAAATAATGCAGCCAATTGTTTTCATACATTAAAGCCAAATATGTAGGTTCTGACTCGAGCTGCAACCTACTCAACTACAACCTACTCAAACTCAACTGTAAAGTAGCAGCAGTAGAGGTATGCTTATTTTTTAGCATCTCTAGAAACCTTTCCAGACCTCTGTTTTGTTTGTTGTCCTTATAGAACAGTCAAAAGAATAAAATAACAAATTGATACCAGTTAAGAGCTATATATTTGAGCAATTTTTCTGCACCAATTTAATGTTGAATTAACATAAACTTCTCAAAGTTAAACTTCCTTCTTTTCCATTTGATGGGTTGGAAAAGCTAGCAGCAAGGTAATGAAATTGGGATAATCAACTTGTTTGAGCGTTTGCTTATCTATCAGGGACGGCAAATATGCCAACCAGTTTTCTGCATTGCATCAGCAACAGTAGTATTTTCTTATTTTATATGGGTAGGTGTAGCTGATAAAACGTTTGTAACCTCAAAAGAAGAAACTGCAAAGCCAATGGAAATTGTTCTATAATTGTTGACATACAGGAAATCACTATATGAATTACACATTTCCAGCAAATATTTTGCAGTTTAAGTTGCCTGGCATGGGATTTAATTTTTCAGTGGTAATAACATTAAATAAGCATAGGTTTTATGTGCTAACGAGTTCTGAATTGGTGGTGTTCGAGCTTGTCTTTGTATTGTCAGCTGAGCTCAAATGGTCAATATTTTATTTGGTCACAGTACCGTACTCAGCGTTTAGCATAGGGTTTCTGGCATTAGGCATAATGTATTCGAGATCCAAACATACCCAGGAGTTATCATAGGTTGTCCAAAAATCAAGGGTTTGTGGTAGACTAAGTCAGGGGCGTCACGACTGGGGGGGGGGGGGGGGGGGGGGACGCCCCCAGTCAACTGAGCGAAAAAGTCAGTTTTTCTGAAAACCAGTTGATTTTTTTTTAAAAATGTTGTTTTTTTGTTGAAAACAGTCAGTAAAAATTACCAGCCGGTCGGTAAATGCCTCGTCCCCCACACCAAACATTTTGGCTAGTAACGCCTTTGGACTAAGTGACACTGAGTAAAATCTGCAAAACTTGACACAAGAAACAGAAGGAAATTAAGAGAAAACATCCCAAAATAAGGCTGAGCGTAGGCTACTATATAGGGTAAACTAGAAATAGAACAAAAGGTTTTAGAACGAGTCTTGCAGAGAAGTCGCCTGCCTGGTATGTGTCTTAGTGTTTCTTTGATGAATAAATAAGCATGCCTCTACTTATTTCTGGATGTGATTCAAAACCTGCAGACTCATATTCTGGATAACTACTTAAGCGTGGTCACACAGTCGACAGACAAGTTGGTTACTGCAAGTAGGCTTTAGCCTACTATATCAGTATTAATACGAAGTATAGGTTAAAAGATTAAGTTTAGGCTGGAATGAATTGGAGTGTATTTAAGCCTTTAGACCAAAGGCTCCAATCTGCTGAACTGAATTCAGAGTCTTTGAAGCCTCTAGAGAAGAGGAGGGTCAGAAAAAAGGATCAATCCTAGAGATTTCAGTATATCTGTAATAGTTTTTGTTCAGCAAAATGATGGTTATTTTAGGTACGGTAAACAGTTCTAGAATATAGGGTCTTGTTATGCAGATTTGGGTTTCACCATTCTAACACGAGTGAGAAAAGCCAAAAGTCGCACATATGAAATAGTGAATACATTTTTAGTCGAGTGTTCCTCGAACAGTCCACTATTGCGAGCGCCGAAACAGATTTCGGTTTTCACTGTTTTCTTAGAGCTCATAACTGGTGAACCAGTGCAGTTAGGCTATCAAAAACAAACTTGATAAACTTGTTGGTGTTGGGGTCCAGTTGTGCCTTTTGATGGTCCCACCCCCCACACCTACCCGGTTCAGGGGCAAATGGGCCCAGATTGCCCAGTGAATAATGTTCATAACTTGACCAGAGCTGGACATACGATGATGCAGTTCCTCGTATTTGTAGATCCTGTGGCTGGGAATTACTTTCAAAGTTTCACCTCCCCCACCCATCCCGTTCATGTGCTACTTTGCCCAGATTGACCAAGAGTAAAGTTCATGACCAGTGACAGGAACCAACAGGTATCAAGTTTACACTTGGTAGGCTTTTGAGCATCGGGGTCTAATTTTGCTTTTTGGGGACCCCCAAACCCCACCCCCACTTGGTTCATAGGCAGTTGCGCCCATTGTTTAACTTTTAATGTTTTTAACTTGACAATAACTGGAGATAGGGCGATGAAATTTCTTGTGCTTTTAGATCTTAGGGTTGGGAATATACATGTGGAGTTCAACCACCCTCAACGCTCATGGGAAAGTTGTCCCAAATTGCGCATGAGATACTTGTGGAAATATAGGCCTAGACACACATTTTGATGAGTCACGACCCCCCCCCCCCCCCACCCTCCCGTTAATGGGCAGCTGGGCCTAGATTTCCCATGAGTCAAGTTCGTCTATGGAAGGCCTCAAGTTCAACTCTTGTGTACTTGGCGAATATATGTAGCCTATAGATGTGGATTTTAGTCTAACAGTAACAAATAACACTGCGCGACGTGCTTCAATCCTTCATGAAAAGTTGGAAACTGAACGGCTTTGTCATATGATTTAGGAATTGCCGTCCTTCGTGCAGTTGTAACGAAGGGGGTATTAGGCTGCTACGGTTTGGTAAATTGCACTTATTATAACCATGCTAATGGAAAAGAGGCTTAAAGGCTCAGACTGGCTAGAAATACAATCAGTATTGAAATTGAAAGAAAGATTTTCAGGATCTCGAATTCTGCATACCGTTTGTTTCGATTAAAAGGTTTTAAAGTGGGATGGTTTCCAATTTGGCTGTTAAAATACTTGTTTGATTATTGGGGATATGAAATGTCTTGGTTCTAACGCTGTTTGTAAACATTTTACTTTCACACTCCACGTTTGAGCACTTGCTCAGTAGTCACCGATTGGGAACAAGGAATCTTTGGTCGATCACTGAAATATGGGTGTTTTATTTAGGTAACCCAGCTCAATGCGAAGGCAGCTTTGGTGTAAGGGATCCAGCGTTTTGCAGATACTTCCATGCAGCACGTGATGAGAACACAATTTCAGGCTTTATGACCGACTGAGATTCAAGACCAAAGGCTTTATCACCATTGTTGGGTATCTATCGTTTTACCTTGTAAATAAATCTATACAAGATGCAACGTTTTCTGCTGACTGCCTTTTTATTGTTGTTTGTTTGATCTTTAATCATTAAATCAACCTTAATTATCACATGTGTACAAGGATTCATTCGTGCTTGGTTGAATACGAAGAAAGTAGTTTCTCAGAAAAATAATGGTTTTCTTAGAAATTAGAAAGAGTTGAAACCAAGGAATGCGGAAATGTATGCCACGGAAGTAAATTGTTTGTTGTGACTTTCAAAAGTCGTACGATGAGAAAACGTCGGGGAACAAATTAGTTATGTTTATATTATTTTTATCAGAGCGAAATCCTAGATATATATCCTTCCAGTCAAAGCAAGGTATCAACATATCAGTTATGTTTCTGGACAGTTGTGGAACAAATGAAGTCTGGAATCCAGAACAGACGAGCCGTCTGGAATCCAGAACAGACTAGCCGTCTGGAATCCAGAATACACAGGTAGTCTGGAATCCCGGAACTGGAAATCTGGAATCCAGACAAAGCTGGAATTCAGCACGGAGTCCTAATCTGGAAATTTGGAAACTGGAATCCGGACAAAGCCTGGAATCCAGTCCAGAATTCTAGTCTGGAAATTTGGAACCTGGAATCCGGACGAAGCCTGGAATCCAGCCCAGAATTCTAGTCTGGAAATTTGGAACCTGGAATCCGGACAAAGCCTGGAATCCAGCCCAGAAGTCTAGTCTGGAAATTTGGAACCTGGAATCCGGACGAAGCCTGGAATTCAGTCCGGAATTCTAGTCTGGAAATTTGGAACCTGGAATCCAGACAAAGCTTGGAATTCAGCCCGGAATTCTAGTCTGGAAATTTGGAACCTGGAATCCGGATGAAGTCTGGAATTCTAGAATCAGCCTGGAATCCAGGTTCCAAATTTCCAGACGCCTGGATTCCAGGCCGATTTTTTCCCTACGGGGGGGGGGGATTTCTTTTTAAAAAGTGGGTCTCAACGCAACCTCCCCGATCATTTTGTAAGCACAAATGCTCTCTTCTGTATTATACCCCAAATTCCACATTTTCAGGACAAATTCACCCGCACTTGCTCTAAAACTGCATTAAATCTAGACTTTTTAGTTCGTCTATTATGCGCGCGCGCCGATTCCATGTGCAGTGCATTATTTATAGTTCTGTATAAACAGTGCGGTGTTTAACAGTTTTCAGAAGTATGTCTTTGTTATACCCGTATTCCATGCGCAGTTTATTATTTCGTCCATTGAGTGATATCAATCATCAGTATTATATATTATCGCCCTTCCTGAGGGTGATATCGGAAAATTTTGGCCCGCGGGTAGCATGATAGGCTGATATCGCCCGAGCGCAGCGAGGGTCATATCTGCGCCTATCATACTGCCCAAGGGCCAAATTTTCCGATATCGCCTGAAGAAAAGCAAGGGCGATAATGATTATAACACCAGTACACTGTGGGCAGTCCCATGATAAAAATGAAAAAAATGAAAAGATTTTAAAATAGATTTTTTTTTTATTTTAATACCTGTGTCCCCCTGCTATGTACACTTGTTTTAATTTTGTGGTACACTTGTTTTAATGTTAAAAGAAAAAAGTTCCAACCGTGCGATATCGTTTTTACCGTGCGATATCAGTTTTTACTGTGCGATATCAGTTTTGAACTTTTTTCTTGTAACATTAGGGAATAGGTACCATAAAATTTTGGCACTGGGTAGGATAGGACTGATATCATGGGACTTCATGGTGTGCTGGTGTTATATATAATTAGTACACATCACTTTGATCTTTTTAAGGTTTATATAAAAGCTTTAATTTAAAATAAATATCACAGATCTGATTTATAACCAAGCGTAATAATTAGAATAAGTCGTCACAACAACACAGACCATATATTAAGGGTTTGAAGTTCTTAATCCTTATAAGTGCAAATAATATGCACTTATGCAGTTTTCATCCGTGGTTAAAATCACGCACGTGCAATTACACCAACAAAGCAGAGACGAAGTACCATGCCTATAAAAGAAACTTGCAAGTTACAAAGCGTTTTGATACATTAACATACCAAACAACCAGCAGATGCGAGGCAGAAACAGCAACGGAAAAGAAAAATAGAAAATCAGAATCAAGTGCATAAATCAGCTCGTATATCTATACAGGAAAGCAAAGTCGAACACACATATTGAGTATGAGCACACGTATCTAAATAAAATGATGTACACATAAAATAAGTGTTCTTAGTAGATCATACACGAGCCGATATCGCACACATAAATATGTATATGTGTACATAAATATTGCGCTCCCAGATACGTAGAATAAGTGTGCACCTAAGCACACATATTAAGTGTGCACATATATCCGTGCAGGAAAACGAGAGCCTACAAGGAAGAAAGTGCAATGCAATGCTATCAATACGTGTTCATAGCTAGATGCTCACGAGAATCTGTGCAACAGAATATGCGTATATATACGAGCACCTGCAGTTATCCGTTCAGTAAAATGTGGCCGGCAATAAGTGCTTACCGAAATGCGCGTGTGTCTTTCAGACATGTGCACGAATAATAGTACATGTAAATCCGCATATATTTCAAATATGCAACGATTACAAAAGCAAGATCCGAGCAATAATATATGTGCACAGGAATCTGATCGGTGCTGGAAAGCGTGCACAGGTAAGCGCATATAATTTTTCTGAGATATACTGAGTACACATAAAATTTGTGCGAGAACACATAAATATGTGTGCTTGGTAAGCACACATATTTATGTGTGCGATATCGGCTCGTGTATGATCTACTAAGCACACATATTTTATGTGTGCATTATTTTTGAATATGTGTGCTCCCATTTCTGGGAGTGCACTCTAAGTGTTTTCCAAGATTTCCGGTTTCCCCCTCCAACTCCCCCCAATGTCACCGTATCCGGTCTGAATTTAAAATGGAGGGTCTGAGACACGAAGTCCTTCCACATATCAAGTTTCATTAAGATCCGATCACCCGTTCCTAAGCTAAAAATATCTCATTTTTCCTATTTTTTCCGGATTCCCCCTCCCTCCACTCCCCTCCAGATGGTCGGATCGGGGAATCGACCATTTCTAATTTAATCTGCTCCAGTTCCTGATATGCCTGCCAAGTTTCATCGTCCTAGCTTATCTGGAAGTGCCCGAACTAGCAAAACCGGGACCGACTGACGGACAGAAATTACAATCGCTATATGGCACTTGAGTAAGCTCAAGTGCCATAAAAATACGGCACACATGGATACAGGTAGCAGTCGCAAATACCTTTATAACTTGTCGGTGGTAGGCAGAGCGGTTGACCTTGCACCGGTACACCGTCCTCTCTTTGATAAACGCAAAAGTGTCACCTTCGTCTGCCAGATGATAGTCCCATGACCTCTGTGCTCCTCCACACCGCATGGATACCAGAACTCGGTCCTCGCTTCGCGACCTCACTTGAAACTCATTCTACAAAGAAAACGAAGGACTTAAGCCTGAAGCACCGTTTGCTATTCATGTTCCAGTGTTTTAAAATAGCTGAATACTTTAAAAGCAGGCTCTGCCGTAAATGAATTACTCACAGTTTTGGCTTTTTTAAGCCTTTGTAAAGCTCCGCTGACTTCTAACAAAAACAGGAAAAAAAATACATAGCCGGTTTTTCTGACGAGCGAGCTTCTCGTAAACAACCATCGGGGAGCATGATACGCACAGACTAAGAATAAAAAATTCAGGAGGGTTTCGCACATTAAAAAGAAAAGAAAAAAGTGCAAAATAATTTTGGCCATTCGTGGGATCGCGAAATTCGGCAGAAAGAGTACGATGAGATTAGCAAGGAGGTTAGAGAATCTGCGATTAGTAACCAGAGGGAAGAGAATTTATGTGCAGTTAAATAACAGATTACGATACTTCAATTAATAAATAATGATTTAATCCGTAATACCTTTAAATGTCTAAAAATAGCTTTGGATGTGCCCACTTTGGGGGGGGGGGGGGAGGTTATATATATCAGAAAATAGAGGGCATAGTTGGTTTCAAGCAGAATCCCCGTGTATTAAGCTCATCTTTGAACATCACAAAAGTTCCGAAGGATCTGAATGGGGCAAAACAAAACCAGCAGCGCTGGATGCTTCGTTATCCGTTGTAGACATTTGGTTGACGTAGGTGTATTTTAAACCCAAGGCACTCTTAAAACAACCATTATACACGAAACCTGGCTAGCATCCAAGAACCAGCCAGGTATCGAAAGGGCAACGGCTGGATAGCCAGAGGAATCAAGTGCCAAACCCCTTGAAATGCTCCACTCTTGTGCAAAACATGGGAAAGATTTAAACTTGGTTTCACACAGTATCACCAACCACCAGGCTTACCCCGACGCGTCTGCCTTTTTTCAGTCTTACTACAGGACGGCTGTCCTTCGACAAAACCTAGTATCTGCACCTGAGTAGCTTCCGAGAAAAACGCGAAAACGTTGTTTTTTAAATCTGCTTCTTTTTTCGTATACATTCAGCAAACAAATGTGATGATGCTGGTGATTTTGTTGCTGGTGGAGCGTAGGTTTGTCAGATACTAGGTTTTGGAGAAATTTATAGTATGTACATGCTAGGTAAAGCCCGAAAATAAAGCTGAGACCACCTGTAGATACCAGGTGACATCTAAAAAACTAAACCTCGTAGAAAAATTCTGATTTCACCATTGAATTCCTAGTGGTCCGATTAGGCCGGATCCACTAATAACTAAAATTATAGATACTAGGTTTTGTAGGAGGACAGCCGAGGAAAGCCACCTTTGAAAGTTTGCCCGTCTGTCTGTCTATTCACACAATAGCTCGTGAAGGGGTTGAGATATTTTGTTCGAACTTGGTGCGAAAATTCTTTGGGTCACAGCAAGGTGTTCACAGTTCAAATCGTAGACAGATTCGGTGGCCCTATACCTGGGGCGAGAGAGGGGTTTCGAATCAAGGCGTTAATATTTCGGTCAAGCTTATGAAACAATCGATTGGGTAAGGAAACATGCTGGATCCAAATCTGGGATTTTCTTTGCCGGACAAGCAGCTCTTCCGAAGCCGGCGAAAACCGGAAATTTGTGAGAAGTAAAAGTTGTCCGAAGTTGGTTTAATGTCGAAACAGGCTAGGACACTGGATTGGTACATTCAATTTATTTAGCTATCTGGTGGCGAAAGCCTTTTCTGTTGCATTATATCATTACTATTATTGTAAGTGTTTCTCCAATTTCTGCCTATCTTAATGGAGTGCTATTAAAAAGCCAATTTCGCAGGTCATTACGTATAGCACAGGTACCGACCTAATGATAGTCTCACCTTGTCCGACAGCTTGATAGCTTGAGCGATATTACTTCGAGGGCTATTAGGGTTAAAATAAACCGACTTGCAGAATGAATTCTGGATGAGGTTCTTTTCAACTCGGTCGACAAGGAATGGTTATTTCGGTTGGAGCGACGGGTTATCCATTAAAAGCGCTCTTCCGCGGTGGATTTTTGTGCAAGACGTTTCTGCGTGTTTGTCGCGGGAACTCAACTGTTTGCCACACTCGGCCCACAAACTGAACCTCGCGGAGACACTGTTTTGTATGTTTTTTTTTTCGGTAAATTTAAATGTCTGAATATAACAAGACCAAAGGTTTCGATGGGATCCCAAAAATTCAATATCTGATCCAGACAACTGGGTCTTGCCTTAGCCAGATCCAGTCATCGCCAGACTCCTTGAACATTTTTACAATTAAAATTCAGAAACAGATTAAGGCCAAATAGCTAGTCATCTGAGAAAACCAAGTTCAGATATGGATTCAGTATGTGTGTTTACCCCTATAAGTCATATCTGTTTTGACGAAAACTTCCTGCCACTTCTGCCAATTTCCCGTTTCCGGCCGAACTCTAGAACTACTTGTCCGGCGAAAAAAGAAAGCTCAAAGACGAAATCAGGGTATCTTCTTTCCCCAGTAATGAACATCTAATCAACTTCAAATAGAAATTTAGCTTATAACAAATTTTCCGATTCCAGCCGGATTCCGGTCGAACTATATGTCCGGGTAAAATACGATTGTCACACAGGGACTCAGCATCTCTTCTCACCCCTAAATCGCTTATCTAATCAACTAGAAATAAAACTTTGACTTCCAACAGTTTTCCGATTTTGGCCGGATTCCGGACGAACTACATGTCCGGGTAGAAACTTGTTTTCACATAAGTGTTCAGCATGCCTTCTTGCCCTAAATCGAACATCTAATCAACTCCAAATAAAACTTTTAATTTTGACAAACTTTCCGGTTTGGGCCGGATTCCGGTCGAAATACTTGTCCGTCGAGAAAATAGTTTTCACCATCGTCTTCAGCATGTCTCCCTACCTCTAAATCGAACATTTAATCAACTTCAAATAAAACTTTTACTTTCAACAAACTTTCCGGTTTGGGCCGGATTCAGGGCGAAATACTTGTCCATCGAGAAAATAGTTTTCACCATCGTCTTCAGCATGTCTTCCTACCCCTAAATCGAACATCTAATCAATTTCAAATAAAACTCTTACTTTCAACAAACTTTCCAGTTTCTGCCGGATTCCGGGCGAAATACTTGTCCGTCGAGAAAATAATTTTCACCATCATCTTCAGCATGTCTTACTACCCCTAAGTCGAACATCTAATCAACTTCAAATAAAACTTTTACTTTCAACAAACTTTCCGGTTTTGGCCGGATTCCGGGCGAACTACTTGTCCGATGACAAAATGGTTTTCACCATCGTGTTCAGCATGTCTTCTTACCCCATAATCGACTCTCACATTAGCTGTTTCAAAATATTTTGTTTGTCCCTTAATTTGAATCCCCTCCCCCACCCCTAAATGTAGAGCTACAAAGCCCATCTACGAACTTGACTGGTCCGACGACCCAACGAACCCTCACACCAAGTTTCATCAAAATACCTCATTCCCTTCGAGAGTTATCGTGCTTACAGACGGACGGACAGACGGACGGACGGACGGACGGACAGACGGAAAACTTTTGCGATGTCATAGGTATCCCTCCACTTACGTTTTGGGATCCCAAAAATAGAATCAGATAAAATATCTAAAAGTAGAACTTGAAACTTACGTCTCTACTATCCTGTACAAAAAGGATCCGGAGTTTTATGTCTCTACTTGATAAAGTAGCTAATTTCATTTTTTGGAAATGAACTTGCCGCTAAATTTGAATTTCCCGCCAAACTCAAGCCACAAAACCGAAAACCCCCTCGACAGTTGTTTGTCAGATTCAAGCCACACAAACCTTGTTGGTCACGGAAACACACTGCAAGCCGACACACACTACAGCGGCAACACTTTTTGGAGACACACGCACTTTGTGGGATTGCGGAAAAACGCCTTCAGACGGTGAGAAATTTGCCTAAGCTCTCAAAAGCAATTTCAGCTCCGCTAAATTTGACCCCACATTTCAAGTTCAGTACTGCAGAGGGAGCCGGAGTCCTCCTCACCACGGGGTGAAGCAGAGGTACGCTCGTCTGTAAAACCCATAGCTTCTTGATCTTCAGTACTTCAAACTTCCTCCCCCCATTTCCGGTCAAGCTTCGCATGAGGAAGTACTGCTTGAATCCACAACTTGTTTGAGAAGGTTTTCAATCGTGTTCATTCCTTGACCTGGAACGTGATCTCTGGCAAGTTGGGGTACTTTTGATGTGAAAATTTACTCCGAAAATGAAAACTCGGCCACTGCAAAGTCTGCCCTATTAGCTCTTTTAGAGACAAGCACGACGCACTCCTTTTTTTTTAATCTCTGTATTTATCTAGGATACAGGAACAAGAGCAGGTGGCAAGTCATTAGTTGCGTTTTTGCAGATACCATGGTATCTGTTACCACGGTAACTGGATCTGCAATTAGTCGTTTTTGCAGTTGCCGTGGTATGTGATATACGGTTGCTCTGCTGAAACGACAATTGCCGAAATTGCACTTTTCGAGGTCATCCCAAACGAAAAACTGATATTCAATCACTTACTGATGTAAGTACCAAACTTCTTTCCCACCAAATTTGACAAAACTGATGAAAGTGAGATGACTTTTTCAGATACCACGATCAGTTACCACGGTCGGACCGTGGTATCTGAAAATCAGATACCACGATAACGCGTTGCTAGACATTCGTGCGAGTTTTTTTCCCACCAAATTTGACAAAACTGATGAAAGTGAGATGACTTTTTCAGATACCACGATCAGTTACCACGGTCGGACCGTGGTATCTGAAAATCAGATACCACGATAACGCGTTGCTAGACATTCGTGCGAGTTCCCGCTGACTTTGCGTAGCCTAAGGTTATTTATTCGCCATGGGGACGAAACGGGTGGCTTCTTATTTATTTCTTATTGTTTTGGGGATCCCAAAACGTAAGTGGAGGGACACCTATGACATCGCAAAAGTTGTCTGTCCGTCCGTCCGACTATAAGCACGATAACTCTCGAAGGGAATGAGATATTTTGATGGAACTTAGTGTGAGGATTATTTGGGTCAAGAGTTAGGTCGAGTTTGTAGATGGGCTTTGTAGCCCTATATTTAGGGGTTGGGGAGGGGGTTCAAATTAAGGGGCAAGCAAAATATTTGTAAATAGCTAATGGGACAGTCGATTATGGGGTAAGAAGACATGCTGAACACGATGGTGGAAACCATTTTCTCGCTGGACAAGTAGTTCGCCCGGAATCCGGCCAAAACCGGAAAGCTTGTTAGAAGTAAAAGTTCTATTTGATGTTGACTGGATGTTCGATTTAGGGGTAAGAAGACATGCTGAACACGATGGTGAAAACCATTTTTTCGCCGGACAAGTAGTTAGCCGGGAATCCGGCCAAAACCGGAAAATTGTTAAAAGTCTTTGTAGTTGATTAGATATCCGATTTAGGGGTAAGAAGAGATGCTGAATCCGTGTATGACAGTCATTTTGTATCCGGACATATAGTTCGCCCGGAATCCGGGTGGAACCGGAAAATTTGTTTTAAGTTAAATTTTAATTTGAAGTTGATTCCGATGTTCGATATAGGGGAAAGAAGAGACGCTGAGCGAGACGCTGAGTTCGATTTTAGCTTCTTTTTGCCGGACAGGTAGTTCCGGAATTCGGCCGAAACCGGGAAAATCGCAGAAGTAAGGCAGGAAGTTTTCGTCAAAACAGATATGACTTATAGGGGTAAACACAAACATGCTGAATCCATATCTGAACTTGGTTTTCTCAGATGATTAGCTTTTTGGCCTTAATCTGTTTCTGAATATAACACCCAATTTAAGAAGTTCTCTGAAAGGTCACCCAAGGGTGATCTAGAGTCCGGAATTTATTTTGAAAATTAACAACTCTCGTAGGAACAGCAAGGAAGGGAAGGGAACGCCAGAAAAGCAGGAAGGCATACTAAAACCAGGAAGGGCATACTAATAGTAAAAATATTCAAGGAGTCTAGCGAAGACTGGATCTGGCGTAGACCAGACCCAATTGTCTGGATCAAATAGTGAATTTTTGGGATCCCATCAAAACCTTTGGTCTTGTTTTTACGTATTTCTTATTATTTAGAAGCAAGTCTGCTTTTGTTTTCTTTCCGTGTACTCCTTTGATTCCATTGGTTGTTCACTGGTTCAGCAATAAAATAAATATAAGATATTACGCAAACATGAAATATTATACAAGGGATCGTGACGATTTAACCTAGGACTCCAGTGTCGGAGCATCATGCACAGTAAAAAGTTTCTCCGAATAAGGATGCAGTATTTGCTACTGGGATTAATCTTCTCTCTATGGGGATAAAACTAATCCGAATTAGGGATAATCTTATCTCAATAAAGACAAGATTAATCCAAGTAGCAAATACTGCAAGATTTTTTTTTACAGTGTAGACAAACCACGACCCGAAACCCATAAAAAACCGAAAACCCAACTATATGACCCAAACATATGTTATCGTCGACCCGATCCGGCGGTCTAACCAGCTATACCAACGAAATGCAGCCACGAGCGGCAAGGGGTTGTCCTCTGATAACTTCTGAATTATAAGTGTGATTTTCTCTCTGTGTTTTGCTTTTTGTATTTCTTTGTTGTGTGATATTTTTTCTGTTTCTACTTCACTCCATGTACTCCATATTACCGTTTACTTCATCATTTTCTCTTTCCTGTATGATGGGTGAAAAATAAACATTACATTACATAGGACGGGGTCTCACGGTGAAATCCAAATACAACAAAAGACAATCGATGGGGAAGACAAGACAAAAAGCCAAAGGTCCTGGGTTCATATCCCGTTCAGGAAAAATTTGTCTCTCAGTTCACTTCTTACAAAGCAAAAAAAAAAACGCTTTTCGAGACGGTCAGTGGAAAGCCAGCAGATAAAATTTCGAAACGAGTCAGAAGTTAATGATTTCTTTTCGACGATAAATATAGAAAAAGGGCACTTTATTTTTCAATTTCGGCACAAATAAAACTGTATAACAATATGGTCGAATTTTGCAAGTACCGTCTAACGAGTTGCAAAACGCTGAGAAAATACAAGGATTTATTCACATTGATATGGAGAGAAAGAGAACCAAGTGAGATTGAGCCCTAGGCTAAATGGGACATATAACCATTCCCCCTTTGGATGATTATTTCTGGGACTGATAATAAGGTCAGTCCTTCCGGTATTTCAGAATTTCGCACTATCAGCAAGGTCCACAAGACCTGGCCTCCCTACCGGCCTCATATATATGAGGCCACATTAAACTTGACGTTCCTAAATTAACTGAACGCAGAAATACTCTTTCAAATAAGTTTGGAGCTAAGATAATCTGTTGTCCCCAGATTGCCCATCTATTCCCCCCTCCCCTACCGTCTTCCGTGCGTCGGTTCGAGAGGAATACTGGCAATCAATTTTTTCCATATCCTGCTAATTCTTCTGCCCAATTTTTACGTAGTTTCATCCCATCATTTATTTCTGGTAAAATCTTGTAAATGTATTAGTTAATTTGTTTCCTGTCTGTGTGTATTTTGTAAATTTGTATTCCTGTTCTAGCTTTTAGCTATTTGGAATAAACTTGATTGATTGATTGATTGATATATCGTTTGGTGACAAACTTCGACTAATTTTCATTCCATCTTGGATGTATCCGGGCGCTAACTAACGGGTAGCAGGGGACTTCACGACAGGAAAGTGAATCCTTCTGTTTTGTTTGTTTCGTCCCATATGCTCTTTTTCTTGTTTGGCCTTCCGGCAAAAAAAATGTTGTTATTATTATCATCGGTCTCTCTCTGTTTAGATCTTGTTGTCATTGAGCACCCTCGCACCGTTTGTGTGTTTGTGTTCCAGTATTGTATAAACAATACTTGAGTACTTTAAAACCATTATACTCTGCTTTTAATAGATTACCCACGGCTTCGGCTGTTTAAGCCTTTGTCCAACTCCATGGACTTGTACCAAAACAGGGACAAATTTACATCGCCAGTTTTTTAAATTACGGAGCTTCTCGTAAGTAGTTGTCGAATGAATCTAAAATGTACCGTGGGAAGGGTTCTCCGGTTTTAAGAACTGATGGAGCGATCCGGAAGTAGGTTGCATTGACATTATAGGTACGGCAGGTCCTTTAAACAGTTCATTTCCCGACGTCACAGGTTTGCTTAATATTATTTAGAGAAATGAAAAGAAAAAAAAAAATGCACGGTCCCTTGTATATATTCAATCCTCACCTACATTTAAGGTCCTGCCAGGCCTACCTCAGTGGACAAGAAACTCGTCAATTTGTGAGAATCAGCGTTGTCGATCACACACAGCTACTCATATCGGTTCTCTCTTTGTAGAAAATCGATTCGCAAGGTCAACCCCTATCCGGCGCGACGCTATTGTTATTCTCTGATTGGCATAGTTCTGTGACAGCGGTCTTGTTTTCCTTTAATTTTTTCTTTTCTATTTTCTGTTTTTCTCTGTCAAGCGTTGTGTGCAAATTAAGTGTATCAGTCCATTCGTTTTCAGAGAGCAGATAACCCCCGGAAGGCTTATACGGTATGCAAATCTCGAGGTCAACTTCACAGGACCAGGATATACAACTGGAAACGAGGTCAAATCGACCCAAATTCGAAGTCGCTTTTCCCGAATAAGGGTAGTTCAAAACAATCTACCACAAAGCCCTGATTTTGGGAAAGCCTATGCCAAACGCTGGGTATATCTAGCGTTTGGTATACCCTATGCCTAACGCTGGATACACTATGCCAAATGCTGGATACTGGGACCAAATAAAATATTGATGATTTGAGTGAAGCTTAGAAATAAACTAATCAGAATTCATCTGTAATGAGGTGGGTCAAGGTTAGGGTACCAATGGCTTTCCATGGTTTGGCATAGGGTATCGCGCGTTGGGCATAGGCTAGGGCAAATACTAGATATATCAAGCGTTTGGCATATGGTATCAAAAAATCAGAAGTTTGTGGTTGACTGTTTCAAGACAGATATGGTGTCAAATTCGAGGCCAGATTCGGCCTTAAATAATTGTTTTAACCTAATCTTACGGTCTGGATATATTTTGTTCCAGCATTTGTTGAGTTGTACAATAACCGATAAGTTAGTCCTTTTCAGTGTTTTCTTTTTTACCTTCGTGACACAGTGTTATGTTATTCATAATTTCTTAAGACGAAAAGGTCGAATTCGGCAGTAACGCTTTGACAGCTGCTTTTGAAAATAAAATTCTATTCTATTCTATTCTATGAGCATTCCACTTACCCCATAAAATGAAAGTTCCATTTCTTCCGGCAGAAATCTCGCCACCCATCCAACCTTCGAGTTGTGGACGTGCGTCGTTATGAGAATCCTCTTTTCTTCACTAAAGCGATACGTTCGGACACTTCCATCGCGTCCAGATGAAAAGACGATCCCAGGCAAGGGGCTAGTCACGTCACTGACCCCATGTTTACCATGAATGTTACGAAGGTATTGGAGAGGTTCCTGGAACAATCGATCATACACGGAGGGGATAATCAGGACCCAATGAGCCCCCAGAACCCTCTTTTGTCCTGTTTTTTCTATCTCGCAAAGGCAGCTATCTCTTCCAATTTGGCTAATATGGGAGGAGTTGGTGTTTTGTTGGTTTTACCCGTGTTAGTGCTAAAAGTGATATTGTTCTATCTGTTATGTATTACACCCCTGGTCGGCCGGTAGTTGATTTAAAATAACAGAATAAATGAAACAACAAATAGCAGGAATAGCTAAATAAGTCATACTCTTAACTATACCGCGTGCGAGCCCTGCGGTAGGAATTATTAATGTAGGATTAATCAAGTTAAAACCTAAGAGGCAGAGTCGCTGAAATACTTTCATAGAATCCTAATTACAGCCAGGGGCGTCCCGAGCCTTTCTTCATTGGAGGGGGTGGGGGGGGGGGGGCGAACCCAGCAAAAATTGACCGAATCGCTACCTGATATTGACCGAATTTATAGTATGTACAAAATCAAGTCTAAAGAGAAAATACGCCGTCTCTAGCCTTTTACCTTTGGGGGACGTCCAATTTTGCCAACAGGACTTGGAAATGTGCCAACAAAAAACGCATTTGCTGCCAAGCGACAACGTCGTGAACGGCTGTACCCAGGGAAAATTAAAGCGCTGCAGGCAAAATTTTTTGAATCCGCCTTTTTTTCTGGCAAATTCTAGCTTTTAACGTGGTTCAAGCACCTCAAAATTCGAAGCCTCAAACGCCAACTAAATGACGTACCCTTCTTCTAAATAGTGAAGACCGCTAAACGTGCCGCAGGCGAAATTTTTTGGAAACACTAATGTTCAAAGTTCCTTTCGAGGCTACCTATTAAACCACAGAGCTGCCTGGCGACAGAAGGGTCCATCCAGGGTTAAATAGGATGTAAAGTACATTTATTCTGAATTTACAGCAAACAAAAATAGGCTAGTTTTCACGTCAGGAGACGTGCTTATTCCTGAAGTTCTGCAATCATTAGAAGTATAAGTTATACCGAAAACTTAACTAATAAAATAAGGAGCAGATCGGGAGCGGTATAACGACCGAATTTGGGAATGAATAAGACTCTTGGGAGAACAACCTAAAAAAAACGAATGTGGTAAGCAAGTCTAGTAATAGATGCGGACCAAACAAAAATCAGGTGAATTACCGAGTTCGGTAACGAATTAGAACCAAATGAATCTGATTAATCACCGAATTATGAAATGGATTGACCGAAGGCCGATTGACCGAATGAACAGATACGGACTTGAGAAAAGTCCGGTGAACAACCGAATTCGCTAACGAATGAGACCAAATAAATACGTTAAATCACAGAATTTACGTATGGACGTACCGAATGCGGTGAAATCGACTCGGACTGAACAAAAGTTGGCTGAATTGTCGAATTCGGTGACGAATCAGAACCAAATGAATCTGATTAATGACCGAATTATGAAGTGGACTGACCGAATGCCGATTGACCGAATGAATAGATGCGGACTTGAGAAAAGTCCGGTGAACAACCGAATTCGCTAACGAATGAGACCAAATAAATACGTTAAATCACCGAATTTATGTAGAGACGTACTTAATGCGGTGAAATCGACACGGACTGAACAAAAGTTCGATTAATTACCAAATTCGATAAAGAATGGGAACCAATAAACACGTTAAGTCGCCTAATTTGGAGTCGTGGGTACAAAAGATTTTTATAAAACAGCCGTTTTGACCGAATTTTCGCCTTCGGCGAAAATTTGACCGAATGCCGAAAACGTAGGGGGGGGGGGGGGGGGCCGCGCCCCCCTGCCCCCCTCGGGAAGCCCCTGATTACAGCTTACAACACAAATAAACAAAATTGGTCAAATGCGTCTCAACCACGGAAGCACGGTCAGCGTCAGGGGGAAGACAGAGTCTCTAAAGAATTTTGTTGCACGGTAAGTCCCAGAGGGAGAAGCGTTAAGACTTGGTAAACCGTCGCGTGATGTTTTCGACGAAATCCTGAAGTTCCTCGATCCAGCGATTGCAATCAAAGTCAGGGAAGAAGATGTTTATTTTATGGTACCAAACGGACAAGTCAGCTTAGATATATTCTAGCGATATTTAGGTCTTTTTTGGCAAGCGTTCACTCGAGGCCGATGAAAAATCTGTCACCTGTGTAATTGTATGAAAATTGGTATGTAATATTAGAGAAAACTATCGTTTAACGTTCCTCCGACTGGGCCAATCTTAAGCAATAGTATGCAGTAGCATCCTGTCTTGCTATAGTAGCATCCAGTCTTGCTGGAGCGTGTTCCACCCTACTTACCATAGTTACTACGCAAGACATAACACATTCTGGCTTCTTGGTGTCAAGGCTGGAAGGCATTTTTCTATTTTCAGTAAAATAGCAGCTTCATGGGGTAATCCGGCCAATCACATTACACAGATTCGTAGGTACCACGCTTACTACGCTCCCGAGCATGGTAAGCAAATAGTTACTATTAGTTACTATTTCGAGACGGTTGGAACCCGTAGTAATTTTACGGGAGGTTGGGACGGAATTAGTAACTTATAGTTACTGTTGTTAGAAGGATGGAACACTCTCCTAATAGTAGCATGTAGTGGTAACATTTACTACTGTATACTGTAGAAACATACAACTCCATATTACTAATTCTTGAATATTTTTCATCGGGAGACTCAAGCTAGAAAAACGAACCTGCGATAAAATTAAACGAAGATTCAAGGAACTATCTTATTTCGTTGAGACACTAAGGGTTTTCTCTTATTTTGTTATTTACATTTTTGTCTATCGACATTCCCATCTTTGAATACTTTTATTTCTCTTTATATACTTAATTATTTTATTTTTTATTATTTATTATTATTGTTATTATTAAAAAAAATTTATTATTATTATTTTATTTATTATTATTATTATTTATTATTATTATTATTAGGCTATTATTATTTATTTTTTTATTTAGCGGATGTGATATGATTGGGCATGATTCGTCATGTTGAAGTTATTTTTGGTTTTACTTTTGTTCATGTGCGCTCGAGCTCTGCTCTCAGCAGCGCAAAGTGTTAAAAGACCCCTCGCACTATTTACTCTTCAACATACAGTATTTTAAAATATTTGAATACTTTAAAACTAGGCTGTGCTTTCAACAAATAACCCACGGTTTTGGCTGTTTTAAGACTTTTCCGAGAACCGGAAAAGTCTGTAGCGAGAACAGGGAAAGCGAGAACAGGGAAACAATTCACATAACTGGTTTATTATGGCACTTGCCCGTCCGTCGGTCTGTCGCTCTGTCGTTCGGTCTGTCCAGGTTTTGCTAGTTCGGGCACTTCCACATAAGCTAGGACGATGAAACTTGGCAGGCATATCAGGGACCCCAAACGATAAAGTTGGAAATAGTCACTTCACCGATCTGAGCATCGTGGGGGGGGAAGGGAGGGAGGGGGAATCCGGAATCTAGAGGTATTTATACTTTTGAACCGGTGAACGGACTTTAATGAAACTTGATATTTAGAGAGACCCCATGCTTTAGACGACCCGCTTAAAATCCGGACCGGATCTGGATACTTTGGGCGGAGCTGGAGGGGGGAGCCGGAAATTTTGGAAAACCCTTAGAGTGGAGGGATCGGGATGAAACTTGGTGGGAAGAACAAGCACAAGTCCTAGATACATCGTTGACTTGTTCGGGATGTATTCGGACACTGTGGGGGGTTGAGGGGGGGGGATCCGGTGATTGCGTTATTTCGTACTTCCGGATGTGCTAGGATAATGAAACTTGGCAGGCATATCAGGTACCTTAAATGATTAAGCTGGAAACAGCCACTTCCTCGATCCGAGCATCGTGGGGGGGGGTGGAGGGAGGGCGAATTCGGGATCTTGAAGTACTTATAACTTTCGAACGGGTGATCGGATAGCAATGAAATTGTATATTTGGAGAACTCGTGCCTCAGACGACCCACTTAAAATCCGGACCGGATCCCGTGACTTGGGGGGGGGGGGGGTGGAGGGAGAAACCGGAAATCAAAGGAAACGCTTAGAGTGGAGGGATTGGGACGAAACTTGGTGGGAAGAATTTGCTGAAGTCCTAGATAAATCGTTGACACAACCGGACCGGATTCGGGCACAGTGGGGGGAGTTGAGGGGGGGGGGGGGTAATTCGGTGATCCCGCGAGTTTGGACTAGGACGATGAAATTTGGTAGGCATATCAGGGATCCGACCAGACTGCCTTTAGATTAGTTGTTTCCCCGATCCGACCATCGTGGGGGGCGCGGAGGGATGGGGAATCCGGAATCTAGTGGCATGCGTAACTTTTGAACGGGTGAAAGGATTTGAATGAAACTTGGCAGGTGGAAAGAGGTATCGTCTCAGATGTTCCACGTTAAGTCCGGATCGGATCCGGTTCTTGTGGGGGGAGCTTGAGGGGGCCGACGGAAATCTCATCAAACGCTTAGAGTCGAGGAATCGGGACAGAATTTGGTAGGAAAAACAAGCATACGCCCTGTAGACACGTCCTTGACAGAACCAGATCTTACCGGGACTCTTTGGGGGGGGGGGTGGAGGAAGTTTCCGGGAATTCCAGTGATTGCGAGTTGTGACACTTCCAGACATGCCAAGGACGATAAAGCTTGGCGGGCAAATTACTGTTCCGACCAAACAGACTTAAGAACCCGACACGATGCCCTAAGAAAACTTCCGTTCCAGGATCCGACCGTTTTTGAGGGAGCTAAGGGAATGGAAATTCGGATATTATTGACTTCCCTAGGTTGCGAACAGGTGGTCTGATTCGAGTGAAACTTTATGGGTGATAAGAACTGATGACCTAGATATGCAAAACATGTTTCTGAACTAGTTGGGGGAGTTGGAGGGGGGGGGGGTCCGGAAACTTTTTGACGTGCACAAAAACCAAACGAATGGGGCGAATGGGATGCAAGATGCAAGTTGGACAGGACCGAGTTTATGCGTCCTAGATTTGTTATTTGGTGTCCGAATCTATTCGGTCACAGAGGGGGGGGGGGGGGGGGGGGGGATTGGAGGGATAGTCTCGGAAATTCTGTGGTTCGCCGAGGGGTTACGAGTGGAGCGATTTTAATGAAACTTGGAAAGTAGAGAGATCAATTGCTCTAGATGACATATTTTAGAGACCAGACCGAATCCGAGCACGGTGCTCTAGCAATTTCCCGAAATATGCTTAGATTCGAGTGAAAATTGATAGGCAGTAGGTGTCAGAACCAGATTCGGCCGTGGCAGGGAGAGCTGGAGGGGGGGGGAAGGGGGTACCGGAGATAGTGTGGCACGTTTAGGAATCAAACGAGTGGATCTAAACTTAAAAGGTAGAAAAGTAATATGCCCTAGATGATCCGACGCAATGCCGGAAATACTAAAGACTCGAGTGAAACTAGATATACTATTTCTAGGTCCGAACCTAGGGGGGTTGAAATTGGTATTTTGTGACATTCTCATCTACTTTCTTGCATCACCGGAGATAGTGTGGTACGTTTAGAAATCAAACGAGTGGATCTGAACTTAAAAGGTAGAAAAGTGTGAAACTAGATATCTTATTTCTAGGTCCGAACCTAGGGGGGTTGAAAGTGGTATTTTGTGACATTCTCATCTACTTTCTTGCATCACCTACTCGTAACAAGTGCCATATGACCTCGTAGCTCTTGTTCTGATGGGAAAAACTTCTCGCAGACAACCGTCAATAGCGTGATACACATCGAAGGTAGCAAAAGACGGCAAGGGACAAAATCAGGGTGGTTTTGTTAGAGGGGTTAGAATGTACCGTACGAAAGGGGTCTTTGGGTTTAGAAATCTACGGTATTACGGAGTGATTATGGAAGTAGGTTGCGTTAGTATTATAGGTAAGACAGGTCCTTTAAAGATACATTTGTTTGTAAATAAAGACAGCATACAGTAGTAACTGCTACCACTGCATGCTACTATGAGCTAGACTTGAGGCTACTGTAGCAAGACAGGATGCTACTGAATACTACTGCTTAAGATTGGCCCAGTCTGAGGCACGCTAAATGATAGTGTTCTGTACCCTTTCATATCAATACATGCAACATTTTCGTGCAGCTATCATACAACTACAGAGGCTACAAATTTTTCATCGGAAGGTGCTAATGCTGGTCTAAAGTCCGTGTCCAAAGTTAAATCTCGGCACTAACATGCCCTTCGGCCATCTGCCCTTCGGCCATCTGCCAGCGAGTCTTCATCGTTTTTGCGCAGGTTTGTTTTTCCAGCTTGGTCCTGAAGAGGAACCTTTCCAAGAAGGGCCGAATTTATTGTTCTTTTCTTTTTTTTTAATTCAGCCGCAGCCATATACATGGAGGAAAAATATATATTATCACTAGGCTACAGATCACACATAACCATACATGTATAAAAAATCAACGAACCACAAGTTCATCACTCCGTTCTTTCCACAAAGGCAGTGCAAGTTGGAAAATTGGAGAGCACAGAAACAAATCTCAGCTGATTTATTCGTTCGCCATCAAATATGATTCACAGCCAGCTTGGGTTGAAGGAATGCTGATTAAGAAGCTATTCTCCCACATGCTTATAGTTCTTGGCAAAACTCATTTGAATTATCTGAGACGTTTAAGGACACGTCGTAACTAAAATGCTGATGCAGCCTGCTTCCATAATCATTCCGTCAGTTACCCCAACGCCCGATCTTCCTACGGTATATTAGTTGCGTTTTTGCTGATACAGGTATCTAATACCACGGTCTTAAGGCGTTTTTGCAGTTACCCTGGTACCCTGGGAACAGATTCCACGGTATCTGCAAAAACGCAACTACTCTAACTCTATAACGAAGCCTCAATAATTTTCACCTGACCTAATATTAAATACCTAATAGAAATACTCTTTCAAACAAATTTGGAGCTAAGATAACGTGTTGTCCCCAGATGACCCATCTATTCCCCCCTCCCCTCCCGTCTTCCGTGCGTCGGTCGGAGAGGAATACTGGCAAGCAGCCACATCTGTAGGTTAAATCCAAAATAAACTACGCAAATAAAAGAAGAGCTACGAGCTCATATGGCACTTGTTACGAGTAGGTGGTCAAGAAAGTAGATGAGAATGTCACAAAATCCCCCCTTCAACCCTCCTAGGATTGGACCTAGAAATAAGGTATCTAATTTTACGCGAGCCTGAGCATTTCCGCATCGCATCATATAATCTAGAGCAAATGTTTCACCGTACCGTACTAGTATGTTTCACCGTACTATTACCGGTACGCCTCGCCCTTAAACTCGATTCTTTTCTTTGGTCTCTATTCTTTCCAAGTTTGATTCACGTCAGTCCATCCGTTTTATCCCTACGGGGGCTACAAAATTTCCGACCCCCCCCCCCTCCAACATCTCCCACTGTGGTCGAACACGACTAAGGCACATAAACTTCGCATCTCTAACATCTTCTCTTCTCGACCTTCAAGCTCGACTCGAATCGGAACATATCTGCAAATTTCCGGTTTCCACCGAATCCTCCTCATATACCGTTGCCGGATCCGGTCTGGATACCAAATAACAAATTAGGTAGCATAAGCTCGGAACTGTCCAACTTGCATCCCAGTCGTACCATTCGTTTGGATTTTGACCATGTCACAAAGTTTGTCCCCCCCCCCCCCCAACTTCCAGCTACCCAAGCCAATGCCGCATGTGGTTCGGAAAAACATGTTTTGCATATCAAGCTCATTAGTTCTTATCACCCATAAAGTGTCACTCGAATCGGACCATCCGTTCGCAAATACGAAAGTCAGTAATTTCCGGACTCCCCTTCCCTTAACTCCCCCCAAAATGGCCGGATCCAGAAATATAAATTTTCCTAGGGCTTGTCAGGTCTTTAAGTCGATGTAGTCGGGTCGCTAATATGCCTGCCCAGTTTCAACGTCCTTAGCACGTCTAGAAGTACCCTGGCTTGCGATCACCTGAATTCCTGGAAACCTCTCCGACTCCCCTAAAGAGCCCAGATATGATTCTGTCAAGAATTAATTTACGGCTTATGCTTGTTCTTCCAACCAAATTCCATCCCGATTACTCGGCACTAAGGGTTTCACGAATATTCCGGTGTCCCCCTTCAACCAAGCCCCAAGCCCCACAAGTATCGGATCCGGTCCGGGCTTGACATAGAACATCTGAGACGACACCTCTTTCCACTTTCCACCAAGTTTCATTCAAATCCGATCGCCCGTTCGACAGTTATGGATGCCACAAAATTCCGGATTCCGCATCCTCCCCCCCCCCCCCCCCGATGATAGGATCACGCAAACGACTATTGCCAAGTCAGTTTGTTCGAGTCCCTGATATATCAGCCCAATTGCATCGTCCTAGTACATCAGGGAGTACCGAACTCACGGATAATCAGAATTCCAGACCCCCCCAACTCCCCCCATAGTGCCTGAATCCGATCCGGTTATGTCAATGATGTATCTAGGACTTGTGCTTGCTCTTCCCACCAAGTTTCTCCCTCCACTCCACTCCACTCCCCGCTCCCTCCACTCCCCCCCACGATGCTCAGATCGGGGAAGTGACTATGCCTAACTTATTTATCTGGGGTCCCTGATATGCCTGCCAAGTTTCATCGTCCTAGCTTATGTGGAATTGCCCGAACTAGGAAAACCCGGACCGACAGATTGAGGGGCGGACAGAAATTGCGATCGCTATATGGCACTTGGCCGAAGGGCAACTGCCATAAAAACCCATAAGAGTTGTGCTTTAAGGCTTACCTTCCGTAAGCCGATATCAGCATACAAGATGACGCTTCCATCCCGATCTCCAACTACGAGAGCCTGGGTACCATTAACCCAGCACGCACTGGTAGCAACCCGTTCTTTTGAAAGTGGCAGTGTCAGGCAGGCTCGACGATTTACTTCACTACCTAAAAGGAGAACTATTATATCATAAGCAGTTTCAAGTTCAAAAGCTCAACGTTCTAACGTTCAAGAAGATGATGGTAGTGACGTTTTCAAAGTGGGCCCTGAAAGATTTTGGCAAGTGCTACAAGATTTGTGTCAGTTGGCTAGATTCCTAAAGGTGACATGGATCACCGTGGCCGGTTTATTGTACGTTGAAATTTCGTTAGTGACAGATTGGAACATAAATTCTTGAAGGGCCCCTCTCGCTTATTCTGCCTTTTATAATATACCTAGGTCCCTTATGGAATTATACGCTTCTAAAATCTCCCCTTTTCTTCATTGTTTAGTTTTGTGCCTACGAATTTTTAGCGCTTTTTCGGCCGTGCTGAGTTTTCCCCGTCACACAACGTAAAGTTTGCCGGCACCTACGACGTCCACTGACTAGTCCTTCAAACATAAGGCTATGAGAATCTTCTGTTTTTGACTATTTTTGTTTGCTTAGTTTTTCGTCTTTTTAACCAAGGCTGGTTTAGTTTTCAAATGTTTTGCGCCCTGCCGCCGCGTCAGAAAGCAGGAAGGCTGGATAGAATCAACAAGCGCTAACAAGAAAATCGCTAAACTCAGGTGGAAAGTAATGATATTTTTGAAAAGTTTTTTTTCTCATTCATTTCATAATGCAAAGATCATTTCTAGTAAGAGATGTGTTTTGAGAGAAGTATGCATCTTTCGGTTTGGTACAGTTGGAGTCCCTATTTCACATTTTTATCCCAACATGGCCTAGAAGGCCTTTGGGAATTATTTCCAATCACTTGTTCATAGGCGCGCAACCCGAGCTTAAAATTTAACGGACAAGGGCTGGGATAGGACAATCTAGTTACCCATCGCTTTATCACTTACATTGGCTTGGATACCCACTGAAAATGCGTTACTTGGTTGTTCTGCTATTCACGAATAAATCGATTTTCAAATAGTGGAATTTCCTTGTGATTTGTGGTACATCTATGCGCTTGTATTTTTTTTGTATGCCTTACGAGAAAGATTTATGAATTTTATTGTTCAGGTACTACGCAATCTTTACCAATCTCACCATTGCCCAATGAAAAGCCGCGTATCTACTGAGATTAAAATTTCCCGCGTCGTAGAATTTCCACTGTGGGGACGGTAGCAGTTATTCTGAACGTCATAGCCAGAGAAGATAGTAGAAAAAAACAAAAAAAAAAAAACTTTGCAGAATCCAAATAATTCAATGTATTCAGTTAAATGACACAAAGTGAGTTGGCTTTTCAGTTAAACTGTAAACGTCAAGAATGATGTCCAAAATTCTTGTTAGAACTGTTCATCTTCTGCAACCACCGACGCTCATAATGAGTCAACTGCAAATCGGTTCTATCTGTTCACGGAAAGACGTGCAATTTTGATTGAATGTTATCAAACGTCTGACACTTTCATGACTGCGAAAGCCATTATTTTGCTCCCTGCTCCTTTGGTTTCCAGTCTCGAAACCGTAGAGGAAACAGGTCTCGCAATTGTGGTTGATGATCAGCTGACTCTAGCTAGTAACTACGAACAGACAGTTCATAAAGTTCAAAATCAGCTGGCCTTGTATGAAGTTCTTCCAAACATCTTTGTTTTTGTCTTGAGGAACTTCTTCATTTAACTCTCTTCGCTGTCAGAAATGCGATAATGGACGAGTGCAAATTTTACGACGGATGGCGGAAATACTGTATTATAATTATGATGTTTTGAGAAAAAAGCACTTAAAGTCTAACCGAACAGGGCTGAGATCTGACAGTCTAATTAAATTTGACTTTTTTTATTAAAACGGCCTGAAAACCAGATAAAAATGCGTTACTTCGTTTTATCCACATATAACTTACTTAACTTATTCTTTCGGATTTGTGTACCTCTATGTGCATGTCCCTGTATGCTTAAAATATTCAGCAACGAAACTACACCAAAATAACAGTCATATATCAAAAATACATATTTTGTCATTACTTCCCTACTGATTTTCACCCGTGAGTTTCCTTGCTTAGCGTCCGTAAAACATGGAAACGCAGGCTTTTGTTGAAATTCAAATTGTGCGCGTCTGAGCAATTTTGGGTTGTCGTGGAATCCGCGCAGATTCCGGACGTTATTAGTTGCCTTTTTGCTGATACCATGGTATCTATTACCACGGTAACTGGATCTGCAATCAGTCCTTTTTGCAGTTATCGTGGTATCTGATACACGGTGCTCTGCAAAAACGACTATTGCCGAAATTGCACTTTTCGAAGCCATCCCAAAAAAAAAACAGATATCCAGTTACATCACTAAGTGCTAAACTTCTTTCTCACCAATCTGACAAAATTTGATGAAAGTGAGATGACTTTTCAGACCACCACCAGTTACCACGGTCGGACCGTAGTATCTGATACCACGATAACTGGCCAGATACCACGATAACTGAAAAAACACCTTTTGACCGTGGTATCAGATACCACTATGACTGCAAAAACGACTTTAGACCATGGTATCAGATACCATGGTATCTGCAAAAACGCAACTATTGCTAGAGCCCCGGGCGAAAAATAATAAAAAACCCATACTTGAGTCAAAATAATTCATTGTATTCTAATACCAGATGTACAAATATGCTGCCTTTTTAGTTAAACTTTAACAGGAGTCACAGTACAAATATTCACGACATACGTCTAAAAATTTCCCACAAGAACGGGAATCCAAATATCAAATTTTACCATTTTTAAATATTACCAGAATTTAGATATTACATAGTATCTGAACTTTTAAATATTATTTAAATTTTACCAAACTTCTGACAGTGTTGCAAAAAGAATTTTGGAAAACTGGTATCGGTTCGCTTGATTTCTTTTTTCGCCAAGGATCTAGATTTCTTCCAAAACATCAGGCGACCATTTACCAAGTCTTAACGCCTCTCCCTGCGAGACTTACCGTGCAAAAAAAATCTTTTAAGACTCAGTCTTCCCACTGAAACTGACCGTGCTTCCAGCGTTGAGACGCACATTTTTGTTTATTTGTGTTATAAGCTGTAATCCGGATTCTATGAAAGTGTTTCAGCGACTCTGACTTTAGCTTTTAACTTGAACTGTCCGCGTTGGCATGGTTTCTGATTACAGGGAAGACCACCATTTCCAAACGCGGTGATGTGCTCGACCGATTTTTTCTTGTTTTTCTTTTTGTGTGTTTTCCAAGCTACACTCCAGATTCTATGTAAATCTGTCAGCGACTAGATTCCAACTTGTTATCGTGGTATCTGATACACGGTGCTCTGCAAAAACGACCATTGCCGAAATTACACTTTTCGAAGTCATCCCAACAGAAAAACAGATATTCAGTTACATCACTAAGTGCTAAACTTCTTTCTCACCAATCTGACAAAATTTGATGAAAGTGAGATGACAAAGACAAAGCAAATCATACCATTATCTGAAGTATTCGCCCATTCATTTGAATTTGAACATCCAAGAGAAATGTATTTGCTTGGGCGAGCGTGATCAGTTACCAGATTTTTAATACAATCATCTTCACTCTCAATAGGCATTCCAAGAAACTATCAGGTGAAAACGGGTTCATTTAAAAACACGTCATCTGATTGATTTGAATATGCGGGGAAGTGGGAAATTAGAAGCACTAAGCATATGTTAACAAAAAAAGAAATATAAAGCACAAGGTTATTACTACTAAGAGATATCGTCAAGGGACCAAAGCCTGCGCATCGTAGCGAGCCGGACATTCACACGACTACACGACCACGGTTAGACCGTACGTTCTCATTACCGTACTGGTCTCGACCAGCCTGCAGAATGTCACGCCTTCGGCTCGTGAGATTGTGTGATAGAAAGAGTCCTGTTTTCCGCAAGTTTTCCTTTTGCTTTGAACACTTTTTCCGCCAGTTCTTTACTTGCGAATCTCACGAGTACACGGGCTATCTTATCAGGACGGCTAGGGTCAGGAACCAATGGAAAACTGCAATGACATCTGTTCGCTAGTCCAATTAAGCCTAACTGATTTTGAAAAACACCAGTAACTTCAGTTTTCGATTCTGCTCATGATCGTCTAGATTTGTTTCTATTTTTACGATCTTTGCTTCCAAGAGATGAACTGGGTGTTTAGCGATTTAAGATGCTTTTGATGGGTGATGGGTGTGACTTTAGACGCAAGGGCTTTCTGAAGCTTCTCATTTATAGCCACTTCCAAACTTCTTTAGTTAGGGTGACTTCCTGCTCCGCCGTGTCAATCCGCTTCAGTAGATCTGAAATCACAGCAGGCGCATCACCAGGGTCAGTACTGGAAGTTTGAGCTTCAAGATATATATTAGGCTGTAATGCCAAGCCGCTTTCACTTCCCTTAACACTTTTTTTCATTACATCTGCTTTGTTAGATTCAAAATCTCGAAGTTGGGATTCTGTGACTCTGCATCTATCATGGCATCCGTAAGAGAAAACGCTGTACTAGAACTTTCCTGATGTAGCTTTGATCGCAAATAGGATACGGACTAGCCAGAACGGATAACCGGCAAAACTGGCCAATGCCAAATCACCTTGATGAAACTGTACCATTTGGCTTTGAGGATTATTAACATGTAGATAATACTAGTTGACTTACTTCCCCGGGGCCTTCTTGTCCCGTAGACGAAAGGACGCTTCTAAAATACCCAATCTGTTTGCAAGTATCGCAGCAAACTTAGCTTCCTCCGGCAAAATGATAATTTTTCAGCAAAAAGTTAATCCACTTGCACTTGGGTCAAGCATTGCGATACTGAGCAGTGAGTTGTGCACTGTCTGACCATCTCGTCTCGGTCAAATTTGCTGCCGGACAGTTTTTGTAGAGTTCTCTCTCACTCTGTTGGACGAGTATACCTCAGTGCGCACCGGAATGAATAGTTTTGTCTGCTCTAGGGCGCGACTGATGACACAGTTGGAATACTGATTTTTGTTTTAATATGCTTCTTATTTCATTTGTGTACATGTTTTAGTTTAAAACATCTACTTTGTCAAATTACTCGCTGCTTAGCAAGAGATGCAAAATTGAAGGAGGTTAGCAGCGATTATTTAAAAATACTGGTGACACATGATAACCTGGACATAAATAAACGTTTTCGGTAAGTATTTTGCAGTAAAACTTATCTGTAATGTTTCCTTTGGCGACCGTTCCACGTGAACCACCTTCAAATGAACATATCTATATTGTAGGCTTCTGTACAAAAATATATCCTTCATTAGAAACGGTGAAAGCAACATTTTTCTTCGGAGTAAATATTGTCCTGGGAGTTCAGACAATTTGTAAAGGAAAGATGTTCTAACTACTTCTAACAGCCCATTATCCTGTTCTGAAAAGACCGCCTTCTAATATCCTTTAGAAATGTCTCCCCTGTAATCTGAAGTCATGGCAACGCAGATCTTTCAAGTTGGAATCTAGTCGCTGACAGATTTACATAGAATCTGGAGTGTAGCTTGGAAAACACATACAAAGAAAAACAAGAAAAAATCGGTCGAGCACATCACCGCGTTTGGAAATGGTAGTCTCCCCTGTAATCTGAAGTCATGGTAACGCAGACACTAATTTCAAAAACGACAAAAACTCAACTATTCATTAGTTGTGATTTTGCAGATACCATGGTATCTATTACCACGGTAACTGAATCTGCAATTGGTCGTTTTTGCAGTTACCGTGGTATCTGATACACGGTTGTTCTGCAAAAACGACTATTGCCGAAATTGCACTTTTCTAAGTCATCCCAAAAGAAAAACTGATATCCAGTAAATCAATAAGTGCTAAACTTCTTTCTCACCAATCTAACAAAATTTGATGAAAGTGAAATGACTTTTCAGATACCACGACCAGTTACCACTGTCGGACCGTAGTATTTGAATATCAGATACCACGATAACTGGCCAGATACCACGATAACTGCAATAACGCCTTTTGACCGTGCTATCAGTTACCACGATAACTGGCAAGATACCACGATAACTGCAAAAACACCTTTTGACCGTGGTATCAGATACCACGATAACTGCAAAAACTACTTTAGACCGTCGTATCAGATACTATGGTACCTGCGAAAACGCAGCTATTATCTGTTGAAGATATGTGCTAAAATGAGTCAAGACTGAAAGGGATAACATTCAACTGGCCGAAAGTGTAAAAGAAGAAAAAAGTCCTCCAGAATCCATTCGACTCTCAAATTCCGGAGCACCCTTACAAGGCTTTGAACTGACACGGACGATCGGGGTTACCGAACCTAAGGAATGGTAGCGAAAAAACTAAACCAAAGTGAAGTCGAAGCCTCCCAAAGGTTGCTGCAACACTTCACGTTGCCCAGGACCCGAGCTCGTCGCAACTTATGAATAACGAACGATCTTAACTCCCGCATCCAGTTAACTTACTCTTACAAGCAAAAGATACTGGAAGTACTGCACTTATTTTGCTTAGAATTTAAATCTCGTTGCTGTAATTAAATAACGATTTTATTCAATATTTAAATGACTGCCTGAAGGGAGCTTCGTTCCAAGTTTTGTTGAGCTGTACAGTAAACATATCACTGTTATTATTTATCTCTTGGTTTTGTCTCTGACCCTTTTAACTACGTTTTGACGTATTTAATATGTGTATTCAAGTGAAATTATGTTTCACATGAAGGTCAAAGTCGGCAAATACGCTCTGATTAAGAATACATTTCTTAATCAGAAATAATTTATTTGGAAGCCCAAACCTATTCAGGTAATAAAAGGAACAACGGTTTCTCAGTTGCTGGCCGCGACTTGGAATTAATTAATAGTTTAAAGAAATATTCATTATCTTTCGAAGATATGTGCTAAAATGAGTCAAGATTAAAAGGGATAAAATTCATCTGGCCGAAAGTGGAAAAGAAGTAAAAAGTCCACAATGAAATCCATTCGACTCTCAAATTCCGGAGCACCCCTGCTCTCTCTCTAGGCTATAGCTATCTCTCTAGTGATCTGCAGATTTTATGTTGACAAGAACAGTGCCATTTTTCATCTCTAATTACCTTAAATCACACTTCCAGTGAGATAAGGAGCGTGTTCCACCCTTCTTACCTTAGTTACTACGCATGACTTCACAGATCCGGGCTTGTTTGCGTCAACGCTGGAACACATTTCTCTTTTATTCAAACAATGTTTACAACGGATACGTCAGCTATGATTCTTCATCAGCGATATTTCGGCCCTTCTTGGCAAGGGTCCTCGTCAGGCTGTCAAAGTCAGCTTGGGCTCAAAGAATATTCACATTTCTCTATTTTCAGAAAGCGTGCCACGGGCTAATCGGACCAATCACGTGAAAGAGATTCGTAGTTACCACGCTTACTACGCTCCTGAGCGTGGTAAGCAAATAGTTACTATTTCGAGAAGGCTGAAAGTGCTGGATCGGTCAGTGTAGTAACTATTAACGAGGCTGGAACGAAAATAGTAGCTAATAGTTACTATTATTAGAAGGGTGGAACACGCTCAAGGTGGGGTGATCCTCCTGTAGAGAAATAATAATAATATAAATGCAATAGTAAGGCTTTCGGCTCTATAAATTTCTCGGGACACTTTACACACTAAATTGAATTTCAGCCAGGTGGTAGTCGACACCTCCTTTGAATTGACTGATATTTTCGGCATTTACAACATTTTCTGGGAGATTATTCCAATATTCTACTATTCCGTTTCCAAAACTCCATTTTCCGATGACTTTTCGGAATTTCTTACCATTTAGTTTCAACTTGTGTCCTCTGAGACCATTGTGATTGAAAGTGAAGACATCATCAGGCCTAATGTTATCATAATAACTATGGCAAATTTTAAAAGTTTCGATCAGTGAAATTGAAGACGTTAGACTGAATCTGAAATGGGTAAGGCGCCAAAAAATCTGGACTGAGTCGAGGAACACTTACAAACGGAAAGGATTTCCATGGCACCGTCACGACCACAAGCTAGGAGGTTCGTCCCATCAATCCAAATGACCGAAAGAAGCCCATCTGCGAGTTGAACCGTCGCTACAGCCTTATCCGCCTTCAGACTATCTGTGAAAGAAAACTTAGTCAACAGTATCAGATATAAATCTTTCCCAAAATTTGTTGGTGTAAAGCTAAGAACCTCAAATTTTGGCCACCTGCTGTTACAGCCTCTTCAGGGAACACACACGCTGGACAAAAAGCAAGAACAAATTATACGCAAAGTTCTTCCCGATAAAAAGAAAGCAATAACAAAAGTTTAACCAGTATTGGAATACGGAGCCGAGACTTGGGCACTATTAGAGTCGCCCAACTTCAATATTAGTTGCGTTTTTCGATTCTCGTACAACTTGACCGTTTTTGCGCCTATGGCTTCTCCATACTCGCTTTTGACAAAAATACTAATTTGGCAGCTCGTCCGCACCCGGTATGGGTGACTATGCATACTGAACACCCGCGCTATGTTGACCAATCAGGGAGGAGAATGGAGAGAGGCCGAGAATCGAGAATTTACCATCGGAGCAACTTCTCAATTCTGCAGAATCTCGAGGCTTTCCCCGTTCTCGATTCTGACAAAACAAGGAAAGGAAAATTCGCTTCATCTGAATAGTCCAAAAACGCGAAATAGGAGAATTGCGAGGAGAATCGCAAGGAGAATTCGGATCAAAAACGCAACTACTCAAAACAGTATTCGGGCCGCAATAGACAATCCTTTCTAAAAATTTAAAGGGTGAAATAGGTCTATTTTCGTTTAAAGTTCCTTAGGTCTATTTTGAGTCCCCGCAATTCCAATTTGGGTGACTTAACGTGTTTATTGGTTCCGCTTTCTTGATCGAATTTGCTAATTCATCCAAATTTTGTTCACTCCGCATGGATTGCTTAGATTATGGCTGCTGGGACAAATGGGAATTGTCATTCAACAAAGGCTTAAGAACGTCAGATTAGATTGGTTTCGGAGGGGCAAGAAATCTAGTATTGGCAGCGGCTTGTTGACAGTTCCATAACATTAACTCAGTATCAATTGGTTAAAGTCAGGTGTCCTTTAAGTTTAATCTGCACCGGAAGGTCGAATCCAACTAATACAAACTGCCTTTCAATCCAGAGCGGGCAGGAAGTTTTCGAGAGAGTTTGTGTGGTTTTTGACGGGAAGCATTCTGGCCCTCCCCCGTGAGGAAGAAAATAAACTGATCGCCGTTGTGACCGTGAAACGCTGGACACGTGAGGCCCTTAGTAGGCACATATCAATTTACAAAACATGGCCAATTGCTTTCTGAGGGATTATGCGATTAGAATCAGAAGTGCTCGGTGAAATTCGGGAGAGAGAGAGAGAGCTGATGAAAGTAAATAATAAAAAGCAAGAGAAAAGGCTTTCGCCTCTAAATAACTCTAAGAAACTTTGAGTAGTCGAACTGATCAGAGTTAAAAATCCCATCAACAATACACTTGAAATTATTGATCGATTCAGCATCAAGCGCATCTTCGGTAAGGCTGTTCCAAGGATCTACAATTCTGTTGCCAAAACCCAACTTAAAACGTCCTTGTGGAATCTTGATTCTGCAAGCTTGAACGCGTGCCCCCAATGATGACGGTTAATGCTGAATCAGTCACTTCAAAATTGTCATAACTTCCATTGACTAATTTGAATGTTTCAATCAGGTCTCCTCTAAAAAATCTGTAGGCAATGGAGGGAAGGCACAACTTGGCTAATCTCACTTGGTAGGGAAGATCGCGCAGATCTGGTAAAGATGAAAAGTGATTTTTGTTTCAGCTTGTCACAACTTAGCAACGTTCAAGCACTGAACCTGGACTTCAGGTATGGAGAAACATTTGTGTAAAGTGATAAAGATTTATGTATATTTTGATTTTTCTTCCTTTGTGATTCTTATTATGTTCATGTGCACATGACCACGGGCATTTTTGTTGAATTTGAATGCAAAGTATATTTATCTATCAGACTGAAAGACTCGAGGTACCTGAGATGCTAATGCAACTTACTTCCGTAATCGCTCAATCTACTATTACACCCGGGGACCTCAATTTTATTTGGTACATTCTAATACCCTTAACTGATTTTCACACGCGTCCGTCGAAGCGATCGTAAGAAAACCAGTTAAGTAACCTTTCCCTATTTCTGCCAGAAATCAACGGTCCTAAACAGCAAAACCCGCTGGTAACTTCTTGAAAGTAAATCCTATTTTTTAGAGTATTCAACTACTTTAAAATACATGAACACAAACAGATCGAGGGTGCTTTGAACCATTCGACTCCACACACATTCAAAATGTATTCATTCGCACGACAGACATACAAAAAATGAGGTCGAAATGAATATGCCGCGAAAAAATCCATTTACACATTAACAGCATAGGTGGAAAACACCAAAAATATTTCAGGAGGGCCTACTAATAATGATTTAATGTCACAACTGGATTATGAACTTAAAATGGTCTTTACACTCACCCAGACGGTAAAACTGGACTTTACCATCCATGCTCCCAAAGCAAAGAAAATCCTCACTAATTTTCACTAGCGTCACGTTGTGAGTTTTCATTCCAACTAATATCTCATCAAAGCCACAAGATGCCTCTAAAAACAATCGTCCCTGATTGGTTACGACAAGGAGGTAGCTAGATGGGAGGAAAAGGATGTTGCTCGGATGCTCGTCTTTTAGGGAGGGAAACTGGACCGCAGTTGGAACAATAGGGAATCGGTCTGCAATATTCCAAGCGTGAATGCCACCATCATCGCCAGTAGAATACTAGAAGAAAAGATAAATTTAGTACCAATAGTCTCCCCATATGGAAGTATTTCTGGATGTGCTGAAACTTGGCAATGCTCTTGATGACTACCCCTACGTGCCGACGAAGAGTCGCCGTGTACCTAGCGTAAGAGCCGGACGCGTTTTTCGGACGCGTTTTTTCCTAACAATCGAACACGTCGTGCCGAAAAACTTAAGGGACTTGATCCTGTCCTTCAACCACCACCGACAAAATCAAGTCAACGCTACGCAAAGTCGTTCGTGCCATATTTCATCCGTCATCCCAACCTGAAAACAGCAAAAAACAAGAGCTACGAGCTCGTATGGCACTTGGTACGAGTAGGCACGTAGGTGAGGCACGAGCTCTTTCCAAATATCAAGTTTCATTAAGATCCGATCACCCGTTCAAAGTTATAAGTACCTCAAGATTCCGGATTCCCCTCCCTCCACTCCCCGCACAGTGCCCGAATCGGCTCGGTTATGTCAATGATGTATCTAGTGTTTGCTAGGTGTCTTCCCACCAAGTATCATCTCGATCCCTCCACTCATACCGTTTTCCAAGATTTCCGGTTGCCCCCTCCAGCTCCACCCAAAAGTCACCGGATCCGGTCCGGATTTGAAGTGGGTCGTCTGAGGCATGAGGTATTTCCAAATATCAAGTTTCGTCGAGATCCGATCACCCGCTCAAAAGTTAAAGATACCTCAAGATTTCGGATTCCCCCTCCCTCCACTCCCCCACAGTGCCCGAATCGGCTCAGTTATGTCAATGATGTATCTAGTGTTTGCTAGGTGTCTTCCCACCAAGTTTCATCTCGATCCCTCCACTGATAGCGTTTTCCAAGATTTCCGGTTGCCCCCTCCAGCTCCCCCCAAAAGTCACCAGATCCGGTCCGGATTTGAAGTGGGTCGTCTGAGGCATGAGGTCTTTCCAAATATCAAGTTTCATCGAGATCCGATCACCCGTTCAAAAGTTATAAATACCTCAAGATTCCGGATTCCCCCTCCCTCCACTCCCCCCACAGTGCCCGAATAGGCTCAGTTATGTCAATGATGTATCTAGTGTTTGCTAGGTGTCTTCCCTCCAAGTTTCATCTCGATCCCTCAACTCATAGCGTTTCCCAAGATTTCCGGTTCCCCCCTCCAGCTCCCCCCAAAAGTCACTGGATCCGGTCCGGATTTGAAGTGCGTCTGAGGCATGAGGTCTTTCCAAATATCGAGTTTCATCGAGATCCGATCACCCGTTCAAAAGTTATAAATACCTCTAGATTCCGGATTCCCCACCCTCCACTCCCCCCACGGTGCTCGGATGGGGGAAGTGACTATTTCCAACCTTATCAATTGGGGTCCCTGATATGCCTGCCAAGTTTTATCGTCCTAGCTTATGTGGAAGTGCCCGAGCTAGCTGGTCCGGATTTGAAACTGAATATCCGAAACACTTGTCCTTGACACATGTCAAGTTTCACGCATGATCGATTACCCTTTCCAAAGTTATGCATGTTAATAGTTTCCGGATTTCCCATCCCTCCACTCCCTCCACTCCCTCCACTATGATCGGATCTGGAAATTGATTATTTCCAAGTTAATGTGGTCGGTTCCCTGATATTCTTGCCAAGTTTCATTGTCCTAGCTTATGTGGAAGCGTTGCAGTAGATTTGTTTAGTTTAACCACATTCGTTTTGACCAGTTGGTCTTACTTTAATAAACCATATATAGTCCCGCATTCGCTCCCGAATACATGAAGTCTTGGCGCAGTGGTAGAACACGCAGCGCTCTTTTTGCTACGTTTCGCTCCGCTTTTGCTTTATACTCTCCAGACTCCCGGATCCGGGGAAAGTCGGATTGGGGAAATGATTATTTGTAAGTTGATCTGGTCGGGTCCCTGATATGCCTGCCAAGTTTCATCGTCCTAGCTGATCTGGAAGTGCCCGAACTAGCAAAACCGGGACCGACTGACGGACAGAAATTACAATCGCTATATGGCACTTGGCCGAAGGGCAAGTGCCATACAAAAGACTATGAAGCATTTTGAACCGATATGAATTAATCGTATATATTCAGTGTTATTTTATGTGTATCATGACGCGTATAAATTGTTGACCTCCCAGGTTATTGTTTTCCTTTGTGTCAAGATATTGGGCAAATAAAAATGATTCTGATTCTGAAGCGTAACCAAAGCTGTCCTCAGCGAACGTCTTTTATCTGTTGACACATGATTTCAGTCATCGTTCGGGCTACGTTTCTTGTTCTTTCCGAGGTTCAATGGCGTGTTTGCCTGCTAGTCTTTGCTTGTCTGCTAGAACGGGGCTTTCCACTCGAAAGCTTAAACATGGTTTGATGAAAAGAAAGCTTGACTGGATAACTTCAGATAGTCCTCTCTGACATAGGCTATAAAACCCCACTTTACTTCACACACTGTAGGCTCTGGCTCAATGACAAGCGAAAACCATCCTTTTTGGCCCAGGCAAGAGTTCTACGGAGCTTTCCAAAATGTAATGTCATATTCATCAATCCGGCCTAAGGTCCACACTTTCCGAAAAAACCGCACAGGTTAGAGCCTTACCACTTTCTAAGAATAAGCGCAAATCGGGGTAGTAGGAAAAAAAAAAAAAAAAAAAACACGACAAAACCAAAGTGTTGCTCTCGCAACACAATAAGAAAGGGTCCGGCCACCTGTTCACTCGGTCGTCTTCGTTTTGCTACCAGGATCGGACATTCGAATTTCGAGAGTGAGTTTTAGGGGGGCGAAGATGGGTACCTTATAATTGTTTTAACGTCGAATTCTTTTAAAGTCGAAGTTTATTAACTTTAATTAACTACACTTGCGAACGAGGAGTCACTTACATATCTAATTTCGGACCGTAGGAACACTAAGACATGTTTTTTCCCTTACCAGGATTCCAGTTTCCTTAGAATAAGTGACACTTCGCAAACTGGCACCTTGATGACTAAGCCAACGATCAACAAGCTCGCCTTTATATGACCACAGGCAAATGTAGGAATCCTATAAATTAAGTCATGAATTACTGGCATAATAGACACGTAGGCACTAGGCCCAAGCGTAACGAAAACCTGAACTAGAAAAACCTGTACTCGAAGAACTACGATCACCCTTGCGTCAGAGCAAACATACGGTCCTCATTTTCAATTATTGATAGAGCGTCTAAGCTTTGGAACAAGCTTAGTAGAAGTTCAAAGGAATTAGGTAATTTTGATTTGTTTAAATCAGAGCTACGTATGGACTTGTTTGGTAGGTATACTTTCGAAATGGATTGAGACAAGCTAATTTCACTTTTTTTTCTTTATTCTTTGTTTTTGTTGAGTTGGGATTAGAAAACATCATGTTTTTTCTGTAGTGTAAATAATTGTGTGGAGTGTTTTGGTACATGGATTCACCCTCCTATTCCTTACTTCAGTTTTATTCTTTTTGTAGCGGTGACGTGTTGTGTAATAGCACATCCTCGCAAGCAGTGCTTTTGCTGTGCTATTTATGAGACCCTCAATTGTTTTGTAACGAATAATGGCGTAATTTGTTAACTTACAAGATGGAGTCTCTTAATTGGAGTCTTGTAATTTAAAGAAACAACAACATCAGCTGTAAGCTCATACCGCACTTGGAAGTTAAGGTGTACATCATGTATATACAGCTAAGGATCGCGCTTTAACGGCAGATCTTCCCAGACCCCCTCTGACTCCCTAGAAGCATATGAACATGAGCCCTTGGGCAACAGTGAAAATGTATCGTTTCTCCAAAAGAATTTTGAGCCGGCGGCCAGGATGAACACTCCAAGGGAACAGCCGAACAGGAATTCATTTTGAAAAAAACCCTTGAGGCACAAATGACCATGGGCCTTTGGAGACCATAAAAATGTATCGTTCGGTAAAATAAAAGGTTTTCAGACGGTTCACGGATGTATCCGATCAGAAACAGAAGGGATGATCTCCGAAATGTTTTGGCACACCTAGGAAAAAGCGGAAGAAAGAATAAGTCGGGAACAAATAGGCCTAAAATGTTTTCCGGTCTTTCCGAAAAGTTGGTCTCAACAAGGGGCGAATGGAAAGGCTTTGTTTCAGTTTCATTGGAATATATTTAAAAACGAAAACAAAATACACAATTAACATTCCTGCCAGGAAAGCACAAAATGACTCCCTATGCGCACCAATGGCTCTAGGGGAAATAATGTCTAACCCTTGGACGCGAAACAATTTTTTTTTTAACTTTTCCGACGTACGATAGAATCGCGTTCGCACGCAAATGTAACAAGAAGCTGAACATGTATACAAAGAAGATTCTGCAGCAGACAAAGAAATGCTCGGGTGATAACCTCCGAACTGCTCTAAAGACCTGGGGGACAACCTTAATGTGGGAAGTTTAATCAAGCTTCTTACGTCTTCTAGTCAAAAGGCTTACTCAGTATGTTTTCAGCCATGCAAGGACCGGATGACAGGATTCTTTCATAAAAATTTGGTGCCACTCAGTGTCTCGAAAAGTTAACGAATCTCTGTTTCTTCTTTCTTCGCCCCCCCCCCCCCCGGAAATCACATGCGTTTTGTCAGACGGGTTGGGATTTTACAACGCATCAGACACTGCATCAAAACGCAATGTCTTGTGTTGCTTGTCGCACGATTTGTGCGTATGCCGCAAAATGCATGCAGAATTTTGCGCGAAATCGAGGCAGTCTGAAGGGTAAGGTGTCGCCTACTCTGTCTTCTCAACATACCATACATTACCATATCATATCATATACCATCCCTGGTATCTTAAAGTCGACAAATAAAAGTGTAATCCGTGGGGTAGTTTCTTTCGTTTTGAATGCAATGAAAAGAAGAAAATAGTTTGTGTTTCATTATTAGTGTTATAAATTGTTGTTGGCGCTTCAGGAATCTGTTGTATGGCCGTATTAGGCTTTTTCCAATAAATTATTATTATTATTATTATAATAAGCAGCATTGGTTTTTTAGCATTAAACTACGCAACTGAGCTACGCAACCTCTGCGTCGCGTTTGCGGCGACGCAACACAAGGCTTACGCAGACAAAATAAAACACAACGCAAGAATAGATCCAAGTTCTTTCTTGCGTTGCATCGGCGCGAACGCATCAAATTTGTCAGTGAAAAACTGAAGTTTTTGAAGAAAACTGGAGAAAAACCCTCTAACGATTCAGAAAACATACTAACGATGAAGAATCGAAAATTCAGTAGAAGAAACCTAGACAGGAAAACGTAAATACGCATCCAGCGGGAAAACTTATCGCTCAGAGGTCAAAGATACGCTACACACCCTGTACGCAAAGGAAGATAAACGCATACGCAACGCACCGCAACGACGCTTCACTGTGAGAGCGGCTTTATGCTCGCGACACCAAGAACAAATAATATAATAGACTAATCCAAATAATCCAACAGTTTTTGATCCGTTAAGCAGTTATGGGGAGAGGTGGCAGACTTTGGCTGTGTGCGGACCAGTTGGTCACTCATACGGACTAGAGGCAAAAATGTTCACCTCTAAAAACATACTTCTCCAGCACTGACTAGTCCATCCTCCAAGAGCAGAGATCTCCACACTCTGGCGGAGTGGCCGTGAAGCACTAGCTGAGGCTGTATGGAAGCATTCGACCAATCATGGATGTCAGAATCAGCAAAATCAACCAACCAGGTGCGAACACTTCGATCGTCCGAAGTTGAGCAAATGAGCTGCTTGGAATGTGAGTAGGTGACTGAGAAAATAACGCCCTGAAAAATAATAGTGGCTTTTCTGAAGATACCACGGTATCTGATACCGCGGTAACTAGATCTGTATTTTTTCATTTTCGCACTTGTATTCGTAGATACCATGGTATCTGACACTAGGTTTACTTTTAAAAAACGACAATCGCACATCATGAGTTTTTAGAAGTCATCCCAAAAGAAAAACTGATATCCACTCACATCACAAGTGCCAAACTTCTTTCATCCAATTTGACAAAAACTTAGGCTCTTGTGTCGGTGAAGGTGAGATGACTTTTTCAGAAACCACAATCAGTTACCACGGACCGTCGTATCAGAATATCAGATACCATGATAACTGCAAAAACGCCTTTTGACTGTTGTATCAGATACCATGGTATCTGCATAAACGTAACTAACGTGTCGATCAGGGAAAGTTTGGATGTCTCTGTCAACGACAAACATCGATGGCCTGGCACTCCAGACTTGTGGTCGCAGAAGAGTCAATAACACAGAACGACCATGCCGACACCAGGCTACAGGGAAACATGTCATTCTTACTCTCCTTTTAAAGTAGAACCTGACAAAACCTAAGGGCGTGTAGCAATCAGGGTTCATGGACCTCTCCAGTACAGGAAGTTCAATATGCGGCTGAGTGAATAAACGCAGGTGGAATTGTTGCAGGCCTTGATCACCACTCTTTATAAGGACACGCACCTGGAGTAACCACTGTCAGTCGTTGGTTCGATTGCTTGCCGTTATGGTGCCAGTGTTTTTGCCAGGTCGTGTTGCTTCTGTATTTCTTACATCTTAAGGTCAGGTCAGATCTATACTTCGGTTTAATCTATGGACTCTTTATTCGGTATTTAGTATCTTTCGATATACTTCATTAATCTTAGATCTTTTTTTAAACACCATATTTTCGTACACGGTGTTCTGTGGTTGATTCGATATAGGGTTGTCTCGGAACGGTTTATTTATCTGTACGCGCCCCAGAAACCCAGCTCGGCTGGTCACGCTATCTACCAGCTAGGGAAAACGGTTCCCTGGCCACTACGGGGCGCTACAGGCGATTCAGGCGGTCTCCGCCGGCTGCGGTTAAAAACTCGCTTCGCTTTCCGAGGCTGTTCTGGCGATCCGAAAGTTTGGACAGCGAATACAGTCCGTACGTGGAAAGTGGATTCGGCGAGCCAGCGAGAAGTTATATAGGCACAACGACTTTTCCTTTGTTCTTATTCTCGGAGGATTCTCGCTACACTTTCGAAAGCAAATCCATGAGAACGCCAGATTTTTCTATTTTCCAGCAGAAGATCATGCCACGGGCGAAATCACGTGACAGAGATCCGTAGTTACTACGCTTACTACGCCTCCGAGCGTGGTAAGCAAATAGTTACTATTAATTACTATTTCGAGAAGGCTGGAACGGTCAGCGTAGTAACTTTTCGTGAGGTTGGAACGGAAATAGTAACTAATAGTTACTATTGGTACGAGGGTGGAACAAGCTCTAAGCATACTACTCTGCTAGCATCTTTGCCAGCTGGACTAGCCTAAGCGAAGGAAAAAGTCAGTACCTGGTGTCCTCTCAGTCGATGCAGCACCTTGCAGTCACCGGTTCCAGTTCTTGACTGCAGGCCCCATATGACAATTTCTTGAAAGACTGTTCCAGAGAATATAACTAGATGTTCAGTCGTTTCCCCTAGTATGTGTCCTGAATACCTGGAAGCATAGTTAAGGAAGGAAAATCCGATTTCGACAATCTACAAGATACATTGTAGCCTACAGGTGATAGTGGGTTCCCTCCTGAGCCAATACTCACGATTTCTTACGTTTCTCCTCCAGTACTCCCTGTAGGCTACACTGTAAAAAAAAAAATCTTGCAGTATTTGCAACTGGGATTAATCTTGTCTCTAAAAAGATAATCTTATCTCTGATTCCGATTAATCTTATCTCAGTAGAGATAAGATTAATCCCAGTAGCAAATACTGCAGTTAACTTTAATCCTTCACTGTAAAAAAAATCTTGCAGTATTTGCTACTGGGATTAATCTTGTCTTTAATGAGATAAGATTATCCCTAATTCGGATTAATTTTATCCCAATAGATATAAGATTAATCCCAGTAGCAAATACTGCATCCTTATTCGGAGAAACTTTTTACAGTGTGGTCAGGTGTTTAGAATTCACTAGGCCTATGTCACGAAGTTCTGTAGCTCTGACGAAATGCAGAAGCAGCTCGATTATCATCAATAAAATGTTAAACTTTCGTTAATCCTTACATACGCCTTCCCTGTTGTTTCTTCTGTTAAAATTACTCCGAACCGATCAGATAGAATGATATAAGTTCGGCAGAAAAGCAAAGTAATAACTATTACTGGCAACCTAGCTACAATAAAAAGTAAGCTGGAATGTGACAAGAAGGGACTACCAATCCTCGGACTGTGGGTTTCTTCCAGTGATCCTTCTGGTCACTCAATATCCTTGCCTTTTTTTCAGGAATAAAAAATACAGCAAGATGTACCACAGAATAAGAGCCAACGCTTGCAATTTCAACCATGCTAGGTATAATCTCAAATCAATGTTACCAGATCGATCATTGGCCAAGTCCCCATTATGCAGATTCTGCCACAAGGAAGACAAAACGCTAGACCACCTGATATGTGGATGTACAAGCAGAACTGTCAGAAGTAACCAAGAACACACTAAGGGTGCTTTCTACAGCGCTCGCCTTACCCATCAACAACCACCCTCAAAACAGTAGCACATTGAAGAAGAAGAGCGCCATATTTCTCTGCGATCATCAAATTTCCGACTACCTTCCAGATCAGCGAAGCAGCTTTAACAAAGAGAAGATAATGTGATCACTACAGCAGAAACCGAAAACCAGTAGAGCGACTAAAGAAGAAGAAGAGGCCGAAGTGAAGCACTTGCTATCCAAAGCGGTCTGCACTACAGTAGAGGCATGCTTATGTGAACGTTTGTTGACATTGGACTTTGCCATTTTCATGCACTTGCTGTGTCTAAAGCTAACTACCAGTTTTCCAAAATAGGTAATTAAGGGCATGTGAAAACACAATGAATAGGTATTTTGTTACATTCTACCATTTAGCCCAACTGCACTGTTCACATTAAAATAACCGTTCACATAAACATACCTCTACTGTACTGAAGAACAAACACTCTGTCCCGACAGACGATTGGAATAATACGCGACTATATCTTACAAAGGTATACTTGGATCTAGAGGTCAATCCAGGCTACCACTTCGTTGGAACCTTGCAAGGCGTGGATAGACGCCTTAGATCGTATTCCACCCTACTTATCGTAGTTACTACGCATGAAGTCACGAATTTGGCTTCTGGGCCTCAAGGCTGGAACGGATTTATTTATTTTCGCTACAATATCACCACGGGGTCACCCAGCCAATCACGTTACGGATATTTGTAGTTACCAAGCTTACTAAGCTCCCGAGCACGGTAATTAAATCGTTACTATTAGATACTATTTCGAGAAGGTTGGAACGGTCAGCGTAGTAACTTTTTTTTAAGTCGGAACGGAAATAGTAGGCTAACTAATAGTTACTATTGTTAGGAGGGTAGAAAACAATCTTAATGTTTGCTCTAGATTAAAGAGCGAAAAAGGATACAGTATGCACTTCTCCTCACAATGGTAAATGTCATCAACCAGAGTTTCTTTGCTTTCATCTTGATTGAGTACCAGAGGGATCTTGACAACTATGTTGTGAGCTAGAAGACAGAACAGATTTCCATCCGGAGTCCAGTGAATGGAATGTATCCAGTCTTGCAAAATGATAGTTCTCTGTTTCCTGAAAGGAAAATGATCAAAATATAGCTGAAGGACTAACTATTGCCTTTCATCTTCTTTTCTTTCAGGTCTTCATTTCCTGGCCAGTCATTCCGATGAAATAGCTATGTCAATCACAAATTAACTGTTTCAAATAACCCACTCCGATGGTTGAACATTCCTCTCTGGTGCCTGGCTAGAACAAATGGTCACGCAGTGAGCTACCTTCCACGAGCTGGTCACTGGCCACTGAAAAGCTGTTTTACACTTCATACTAAAATTCTGCGCTGTGTGGATGGCAGGATATATTCTGAACGTCATACTAGAGCAAATAGTGGAAAATAAAAAAATCCCTTAACACAATACAAATAATGCAGTGTATTAAGTTAAATGATACAAAATTAATTTGGCTTTTCAGTTAAACTTTAAGTAACCCATCAATGAGATATTAGTTGTGTTTTTGTTAGGCTTTTGCCTTTCCCTTTTCAGTTTTGGCTTTTTATTGTTTTCAGGCCTTTTTTAACATTCTAACATTTTTGCAAGTTGCTGTTACTACTGAGGACTTTTCACTTTTCTCGGATGAAAATACTATTTTGATAAATGCCATTTTATTTGTATTTTACTTGCACTTCAAAGTTTTCATCTTTAAAATCCGAGACAGTCTCGAAAAACTGATTTTCACTTGAATCAAATTCCTCTTTTATTGGATTTTGGGATAAACTGGCTAAAGTAGCGAGGCAAAAAACCAAAAGAAGAGTGTAACTTGGTCACGTACCAAGTTTGCCTTTTTGCAAAAAGCCGAGGGAAAAGGCGAAAGTCTGCATTTGTCTTTTTGACAAGAACAGGAAATTGTCAAACAGTGCTTAGGACCATTTTACGAAAACGCAAAAAAGTAAAAAGCCGTCGAAAAGTCGAACAAAAACGCAACTATTATCAAACAAACCTTGTACTTTCCTGGTAGATTCCAAGCTCTTTGCCACCAAAGAAGACAATATTGTCCTCATCTATCTTGTAAATCTCATGAATGGCAGTTCCATTTGGCAAGGTGCCAAGCATTTTCACAACATCTGCCCTGCACTTCAAGACTGATCCTTCACCTAGAAATAGGTTCATAAATATTCAAATCGTTATAGCGCTAAGCAGCCAAGTATACCCCAGTGGCCAATACTCTTGAGTGTCTTCACCCAGCACTGGAGATTCGCACATGAGGGTAAGAAGCCACAAGCAGGGGCGTCCTGAGGGGATGGGGTGGGGCGCAGCTCCCCCCCTACGTTTTGGGAGTTCGGTCAAATTTTCGCCGAAACAGTCATCGCGGCAAAGCCGTGATGACTGTTTTATACAATCTTTTGTACCCACTTTTCCAAATTAGGCGAATTAACGTGTTTATTAGTTCCCATTCTTTAGGCTATCGAATTTGGTAATTAATCCAACTTTCGTTCAGTTTGAATCGATTTCATCGCACTCTGTACGTCCCTTCGTAGATTCGGTGATTTAACGTATTTATTTGGTCACATTCGACAGCGAATTGGGTTGACTGTTTTATACAATCTTTTGTACCCACATTTCCAAATTTGGCGATTTAACGTGTTTATTGGTTCCCATTCTTTATCGAATTTAGTAATTAATCCAACTTTTCTTCAGTTTGAGTCGATTTCACCGCACTCGGCACATCCCTACTTAAAGTCGGTGATTTAACATATTTATTTGGTCACATTCGTTAGTGAATTCGGTTGTTCACCGAAATTTTCTCAAGTCCGTATCCGTCCTATCGCATTCGGTCATTCTGTTTCATAATTCGGTCATTAATCAGATTCATTAGGTTCTGGTTCATGACCGAATTTGACAATTCAACTTTTCTTCAGTCCGAGTAGATTTCACCGCGTTCGATCCGTCCCTTGGTGATTTAACATATTTATCTGGTCACATTTGTTAGCGAATTCGGTTGTTCACCGGATCTTTCTCAAGTCTGTATCTATTCTATCGCATTCGGGCAGTCCATTTCATAATTTAGTCATTAGTCATAATCATTTGGTTCTGATTTGGGACCGAATTCAACAATTCAACCAACTTTTGTTCTGTCCGAGTCGATTTGACCACATTCTGTACATCCCTGCATAAATTATGTGGTTTAACGTATGTATTTGTTCTCATTAGTTGGTGAATTCGGTTGTTCACCGGACTTTTCTCAAGTCTTTATCTGTTCTATCGCATTCAGTCAATCTATTTCATAATTCGGTGATTAATCAGATTCATTTGATTTTAATTTGTTACCGAATTCGGTAATTCACCTGATTTTTTGGGGGTCCGTATCTGTTATCATACTTTCCACATTCGGTTATTTAGGTGGTTCTACCAAGAGTTTTATTCCATTCCAAAATTTGTTCATTATACCGCTCCTGATCTGCTCCTTATTTTTTTAGTTCATTTTTCGGTAGTAAGAATTAATTATTTGGTTCACCCCTGTTACTGTGCTTGGTAATTTAAGTTTCAGTTTTCAGTTTCAGTTTCTTTATTAACAAAATTAAATAATACACTGTGAACTAACTACACCCTAAGAGGGCACTGTCTAGGGAACCGGGAGTCGTACTTTATGTCCTACGGGCTACGGAACCGGTAGTTCTCACGGAAACCAAACCATATGAGCTGCGATTCCGGGATCTGACGTCATTAACTAACGGAAACTTGTACGTGCTGGCTCCCGTTCCTGTAGTAATTGGAAATAGCTCACGGAAACTTCATCGCACCAGCTTCTCGTCCGGTAGCCTCACGGAATTGTGTACCCAGAAGCTAGGGAACCGGTAGTTGATACCGGAAACTGTATAATTGGAGCTTCTGTTCCGGTAGTGTCTACGTGGAATATAAAACTCACGGAATAGTTTGGATGAGAGCTAGGATGCCGGGATTTTCACGGACTTAGAGAAAATAACATTGGACAAAATTCACTACCGGAACCCATATATTGAGAGCTAAGGTACCGGTAGCAACTACTGTTTGCTTGAAAATGACCAGCTCACGGACACAGGTGACTATGGGCTAGGGTTCCGGTAGTGACGAAAATAAAAAAAATAGGACTCATGGACCCATGTCAGTGTAGACTAGGAAACCGGAAGTGAATATTTTTTACTCACGGAACCCAGCTCTTGCGAGCTCATGGACGGGTGTCAATATGGACTTTGAGTCCAGTACAGCTCACTGAATCCAGTTCTACATCTTATTTTTTTTTTGCCCTACCGGAACCCCAGCCAGCAGAAGTTGGGTTCCGTTAGTTAAAAATATTTGCTTCCGGTTTCCTAGTCTGCACTGACATGGGTACGTGAGTTCAATTTTTTTTTTCATCACTACCGGAACCCTAGCCCATAGCCATCTGTGTCCGTGAGCTGGTCATTTTCAAGCAAATAGTAGTTTCTACCGGTACCTTAGCTCTCAATATATGGGTTCCGGTAGTGAATTTTTTCCCATGTTATTTTCTCTAAGTCCGTGAAAATCCCGGCATCCTAGCTCTCATCCAAACTATTCCGTGAGTTTTATATTCCACGTAGACACTACCGGAACAGAAGCTCCAATTATACAGTTTCCGGTATCAACTACCGGCTCCCTAGCTTCTGAGTACACAATTCCGTGAGGCTACCGGACGAGAAGCTGGTGCGATGAAGTTTCCGTGAGCTATTTCCAATTACTACCGGAACGGGAGCCAGCACATACAAGTTTCCGTTAGTTAATGACGTCAGATCCCGGAATCGCAGCTCATATGGTTTGGTTTCCGTGAGAACTACCGGTTCCGTAGCCCGTAGGACATAAAGTACGACTCCCGGTTCCCTAGACAGTGCCCCCTAAGAGAGCACTGCCCGTAACGGGTGACAGTATTCATTCATTTTTCAAGAAAAGAAATACAAGGAAAAGAAAAGAAAAAAGAAAAGAAGAAGAAGGGAAAAGTAGAGAAAACAGACGTATATCAATCAAACAAAATATACAAAACAACTATCGGTAGAAAAAGTTCGGATCTAAATCAATATTTTCCAATAAGAAACTTTTAATCTTATTTTTGAATTCTGGTATACTATTAGCATTTTTCAAAGCATTTGGAAGGTAATTCCATATTTTTGGACCGGTAAATTTGATTGAAAAACCAGATGACGTGAGACGTCTCATTTCTGTAACTAGTTCCGATGCATGTCGAGTATCATGTTGGTGAATTTCATCATTCCGTCGAAAAACCGACATAAACGACTCAGGTGCGGTATTTGTGCTTACTTTGTATAAAGTTTCGGCAATTTTTTGTTCCCGAAGTCGAGCCACATTTAATATTTTAAGTTTTATTAATAACGGCTTCACACTCTGACGAGGCTCAAGCTTGCAAATAGCACGTATAGCTTTATTCTGAAGAATTTGGACTTGCTTCCATTCTGACTTATAATTTGAAGCCCAAATGCTTGTTCCATATAAAAGATAAGAATGGAATAGACTGAAATATAGGATCAGTAAAATTTTATGGGGGAAAATAAATTTCAGTCTATGGAGAACACCAACAGCTCTTGACAGCTTCATACAAAGAAATTTAATGTGGATTGCCCAATCCAGCTTTTCATCAATTATTATGCCTAAATATTTAATGTGGTCTACTCGTTCAATTTCTTCGTGGTCGGCCGTATTTATCTTACTATCGTAGACTCGGTCATTTCCATGTTTAAAAATGATATACTTCGTCTTTTTTGTATTAAGGGAAAGCAACCGTTCTTCAAGGAATTCAGTTGTTGCCCGAAGGCAAACTTCAGCGTTTGTAATTAGTTGCTCACGGTTTTTATGCGTGAGAAATAATACAGTATCATCCGCAAAACTTATTATATATGCAAAGGGGATATCAGCCGAAAGTTCATTCACATAAATTAAAAAAAGTAATGGTCCAAGGACCGATCCCTGGGGCACCCCACAAGTTATATCGAATGAATCTGATATGATGCCATTAGCAAGTATTTTACAACGTCTGTTTGTTAAATATGACCGAATCCATTCAAGAACCGTCAACTTTATCCCATATCCTTCTAACGTTCCAAGAAGGATGTCAAAATCAACACAGTCAAAAGCTTTTGTTAAATCCAGAAAGATCGCGAGGGAATATAAACCATCATCTTGCGCTGCTTTTATATTCATTATAAGATCCGTAATTGCGAGTTCAGTTGATCTGTTTTTCCGAAATCCATATTGTTTATCAGAAAGAATTTTATTAGCTTCAAAATATTCATACAGTCTTTTTGCAGCAAGTTTTTCGTATATTTTCGAAAAATTTGGAAGTAAGCTGATTGGTCGATAATTGTCAATTACTGTTGGGTCTCCTCCTTTAAAAAGTGGGATTAATTTGGATTCCTTTAGTTTAGTAGGGAAAATACCTTCATCAAGGCTTCTGTTTATAAGGACTGCAAGAGGCTCAATGATTGCTGGTTGTATTTTTTTTATTAGTTGCAAAGAAAGTCCATCTAGGCCCGTTGACCTTGTTCCTTTAATTTCACAAATGCATTTTTTTACTTCATCACATGTAACAGATGGGAATTTCTGCATTTCCGCCATTGTCTGTTGTTTCTTTAGTTTTTGAGATGTTACCTTTGTAATTAGTGTTCTTTTTGATTTTGCATTCGCCAGTTTATCTTTTATTTTTTGTCCCATATTTACAAAAAATGAACCGAGAAGACTCGAAATTATTTCCGGCGATTTTACTGAATTTTTTTCACTAATCAGTTCTTTTATATGAAGTTTTTTTTCTGATTTATTTGGATCAATGACCGAATTAATTATCTGCCAAGTTTTCCTGGGGTTCCCGTTCGCATTTTTAAAACTATTTTGAAAATATGTTTCCTTTGCATTTCTTTTTAGCTGGTTTAACTTGTTTCTATATTCTTTAAACCGGTGAAAATTCTCTTCTGTCGGATCATTTATGTAATGTCTATAAAGAGTTTTGCGGTTGTTAACAGAAACGAGAAGTCCCTGTGTCATCCATGGTTTTCTGGGCAAATGCTTACGCTGTGGCTCTTTCATCACAGGACAATGGCAATTATAACTGCTAGTAATTAAATCAATAAACGCTGAATACGCTGAATCTGGATCAACGTGGGCTTGAAAAAATTCATCCCACTGAATACATTTTAAACTTAATACCAGGTCTGCAATATTTTTTTCTGACTCATCTCGACGATTAAGCCTGTATTTGGGTTCTGAATTTATCTTACTTTTACCCATCAATATAAGTGGCATTTATTTAGCTCTTGTTCTTTACTATTTAAAGGTAGCTTCAACTGGTTTCCATTCATTACTTAACTTATGCTTCTAATAATTGCAGAACTTCAGGAATAAGCATGTGAGCTGCCTGGGGGCAGGTAGCCTTGGGATCGCAAAAAGACACTTTGATCATGAGTGTTTCCAAAAAATTTGCCTATGGCACATTTAGCAGTCTTCACTATTTGGAAGAAGGGTACGTCATTTAGTTTGCGTTTGAGGGTTAGAATTTTGGGGTGCTTGAACCCCGTTAAAAGCTAGAATCAGACAGAAAAAAAAGCAGATTAAAAATGTTTGCCTGCACCGTCTAATTTTCATGGGTAGCCTACAACCGTTCACGACGTTGTCTCTTGGCAGCAACTGCATTTTTTGTCGGCTCTGTTGCCAAAAAACAGTTGGAACTTTATATGGAAATTATTACTTTGATCCTTGGCTCCCTTCGTGCCATAATGGTTGTCCTGGATAATAGGCTGACATTTAGTGCAGACCAAATTATTTCAAACCTAGGAAATTTGGTGTTTTTTTTTTATTTGCTCATTCTTTGACTGTGTTTTTTGTGATTTTAAACATTCATAGTGACAGTAGGGATGGTTAGCATTGTGCAGGCATTGTGTTTGAGATAGAAAGACCTGTTTTTGTGGTCAGTTTCAAAGGACACTTGCTTATTCTGCCTTTTATGTTGTCACTAGCTCCCTTGTAGAGTTATAAGCTTCTACAATTTTACAGGTTAGTTGAACCACAAACAATATACAGTCAATTTACGCCAGCTCAAATCATGTTATTGCAGTTTTATTAAAAGTATGAAAACATTTTTTTTTAGAGATTCCTTCTTATAGGCTATGCCTACTCTTCTTAGAATTAGTCTTATCTAAGAGCTTACCAGTATAAATAAAATTGCTTTCGGCCAAAGCGGCTAACACACTGCCGTTAAAGTTCATCGGAAAACTCTTCTTCTTGGAATTAATAAGGAACTTTTCCAAAATTAAGACACGCCAACGGCGTTTAAATTACTTGCCATTTCCGAAGACATTTGGCTAGTAACTTTCAAGAGTTCGGCTTTCGGCTTACCTCAAAGCGATTGTGATTTGACTGCGTTAGCTTAGCTTTTGAAATTTGATGGAAAGTGGAGATTCTGTGCTGGAGAACTTAAAATCCATTATTAAGTAGGCTAATTTGCAAGGAACAAGCTTTGTTTCATTTTCATTAGATTATATCGATCGTAACATTCCGAAAAGTCCCAGTTCGCCCTTGCCCCCATGATTGGATGTGATTTGGCCTTATAAACAGAAATTTGTTCTGCTCCTGTGAATCTGGTCATAAGTTTCTGTATTTCCCGTCTCTTCAGTGCCACACAAATGACTGGATGTTTTCCGGGAAAACAGGGTTTCACTGAGCATTCATAAGCATGGAAAGTGAGACAGATGGGTCACGATTATGATTGCTATATGACATTTCAGCCCAGTCATACACAAAGCCTCAATTATTGGGCATGGTGCCCCAATGTCTGGACATGCCTGTTTCTCACTACTGGGAGGGATGCCCTCCCCCCACAATGCAGTCGGTAAAAAAAAAGTCGTGCTGCAATTTTTCATTAAAATAGTCCACTTTTTTCATGAAAACAGTTGTTTTTTCTTAATATTGGTAGATTTTTCGTCAAAATAGTTGTTTTTTCTGAAAAACATAGGGTTTTTCTGAAAATCAGTCGCTTTTCTGAAAATCAGTCGATTTTTTCAAAAATGTCATTTTTTTTTGAAAACAGTTGTTTTTCTGCTGAAAAGTCGGGAAAAATTACCAGCCAGTCGGTAAGTGCCTCATGCCCCCCAAAAATTTTGGCTAGTAACGCCTCTGGCCTGGATGTATGGGCATGGTGCCCATATGTTAGGGCATCATGCCCTGGAGCATGGGCATGGTATGCCTGTGAAATTTGATTAAACTGACACTGGCTACATACCTAAATAGGGTCTTCTTCCTGTCCTAGATCAAAAGATACCTGACTTCACTTTCTATCCAACCTCATTTTCCATTTTCAAAATGTTAGAGCACTTCCAAGGTACAGAGAGTTTTGTGGAGGCCACTTCTTTCCCAGTGGGTTTACTCTGTCCTTTTCCAGGTAATTGCCACTAGGTTACTTGATCTTTTTCCATGTTGTCAAAAAGTCAAAAGTCAGAGTAAAAAAAGTAAAAAAAAATCACTCAAAATAAAATACAATAAAAGGTAAACAATCTAAAGGAAAAGTTAGCTCCAGTGAACAGATTGGGAAGCTTGCCTCATCCATGCTACCTAGCAGCAATTTTCTGAAAAAGTGTAGGATAAACCCACAAGAAGAGAAGTGGCCTCCAAAAAACTCTATGTATCTTGGAAGTGCTCGAACATTCTGTAAATTGGAAAATGAGTCTGGATAGAAAGTAAAATCAAGTATCTTTTGATCTATGTAACCAGTCTAAGTTAAACCAAATTTGACAGGGGTACCATGCCCAAAAATTCATGATTTGTGTATGACTGTTTCAGCCGAAGACTGCAAATACCATAACGTGATGACAATTTGTGGTAGAAGAATAGCAAAAATTTATCGGAAAATAAAAAAATAACTCCCAAAATGCTGAAATTAGAGCAAACACTGATAAGTCAGTGGTGCTCCGCCAGTCACATTCCGGCGGTATGCAGTCAAAATTCGCCACCACCGCCACAGAATTTAGGGGACTATATCCAAGTAGGGATACACACATGAGCCAACATTCGAAAAGCAAATCTAGTCGTCAAGAAGCATAATTTTTCTGACCTAAGAGCCAGTTAGGACTGCAAAGAAATTCCCTACTACCACTTTGAGGTGTTTTCACTGTCATGGAATTTGAGGTCTACCCTTCCTTTATCTACAGCTATAGTACGAAATAACAGTTGGGCACCTGGCTCTCGGAAGCAGCAGATTATCCTAACCAGGCAACAATAGATCCCTGATTCGCTGCAGAAAAAGAGATGCTGCCAAACCTGAAATTATGTAACTTTGAGATTGACAACAACAGTGTGTAGGCCTAAAGGAACTAGGGTTAACCGCCATATCTGTTTTCTCTTAAATGCCGGATTTTCTGATAAGTTTTTCCAGTCATAGGGTGTAGGGTACTATATCGGCTGTGTGGAATGGCTTATGCCAAATAGGTTAGGCTAGGTTCTGCCAGATACTGGGACCTCGTATCCAGCTCCTGTTTCCTAAAAAAATTGTGTGGAATGGTTTATGCCAAATAGGTTAGGCTAGGTTCTGCCAGATATTGGGAGCTCGTATCCAGCTCCTATCTCATAAAAAGAAAAAGATTTGTAACTAGCCTACTTATTTTCAGAATGTCACTGAAATGATACATATTTTATTAGGTTAGGGTTGGTATTTATACAGTGGATACCTCCCAAGGTTTTACATCGCCTATACAAAACTCAGGCATTTCTGGAGACTCCATTGTATCATTGTTTTTATGCTTTTGTCACTACTAACACACAAACTAAACGGTTCTGGGTGTTGGTATGTATGCAGTGGACAGTTGTGTAGCTTTTGGAGTTTGTTTTTAAGCCACTTACTTGTTTTAATGCTTGGCACAATCAATCCTGGAAAACTAAAATCTACAAAAAAACAGGAGATTCTCCCTGGTTTTAGCACTCTTGTCTGGTATTTCAGTATTTTATAGCCTACTTGTCCGAGTACTCGTACGTATAACTTAGCCTTCTGCCTCAAAAGGTGACAACAGGGTTGAGTCCAAGTCGGAAAAAAGTTTAAGATTCTATTCAAAACACACCTGGGACTGACCTCCTCAAACAGGACCAGTAAAAGTTTTCATAACTTGCATGTTGAGGCACCAGTTCATTCTAGTGTAAGAATCCAACTTTTTACACCTGAATCACTAGAAAATTAGTTAGCAGCCGTTTAGAATCTCTATCATTTAGTCTTAGGCTAGCCTATACAGTTTTGTTATCTGTAGGCCTATCCTTGCCACCCTTTGCTGCCAGGCCAAGGCATCTGAAAAGAAAATGCATTGTATCTCAGCCTAGAGCCTAAGCTGATACTCAGCTTTGCCCCTCTCTCCCGGCATGCAGCGACAAACTAAGAAGGCTTATTTGTTTCCTTTCAATCAGCTACATTTTACTCAACTTTTCAGCAAGTGGGTTTGAAAACTTTGTTGGGCTGGTGTTTTAACTTGAAGAGATGAAAAACCCTCTGTTGGTGGCATCATGTTTACGAAGATTTTCTGCTAATGCCAGTTCTATCAAGGTGAGCATATTCGTTAAAGTTTTTTTTTTTTTTTTTTTCTAGACTGTCCTTCATTTCTGTTCCTGTTTCGCATGTAACTAAGCTGACAGAACATTAAAGCCGCTTTCACATTGACACATTGAGCCGTTCACACTGAGCTATGCGATGTTCATTGTCCAAATGCCGTTTCGTTCATATGCTGTTAATTTCAGCTCTGTTTGGGACATCAAATGTTGACCGTTTCCAGTTTCTTACCAACATGTTTTCTTTCTGAAAATTTCATAAATAGGGTTTGTTTCTACAGACAGGACTGACAAATAAAACAATGTTAGTGAATGATAACTTACCTTAATTGTCAGGAGCAAAGTAAGGATATATCCTATACAGTTCGCGGTCATGAGGATGAAAGTATAATTCATTTGATGTGTGATTGTGTGGAATTGAATAAACGGGGAAAGGTGGTTTTTGGTGAGAGAGTATATAATGAAGGATGGATGGTAAATTGGTAAGGATGATGAAGGATGAATGTTTCATTACTGTGAAAAAAATTGGACGTTACTTGAGGCTTGCGATGGAGCATAGAAAGAGATTCTTAGAATAGGAGGAGTGTGTTAGTTCAATAAGTTGAATTTATTTGTAAAATTTTTGTTGCCATAGCCCTCAGGCTTTTTTGGTATTATTTATTCTATTCTGAAGTCCAGTATGACGTCTATATTTATATGTTTTAACTCAAGTTTACAAAGTCAAGTATCTAGTATATGTTTTAGATGATGATCTGTACGATGATTCAGCCATGTCAAGTCAATATAGTGGCCTTTGCCTGCGTGCAAACCAATTTGATCAGTAATTTTAAATGTTGTAGTCACCCAGTGAAGATTCTCTTATTTAAAACATATTGCACGCAGTTGTACTGTCTTCCACTGTTTGATAATTACCCGGAATCGACATTGAGTAAGCTGAAAGTTTGTCTCAATAGCGCGTTTCGACAGTTGTTTTTGTATAATCGACGTTACTCTGCTAGCCAGATGTTTTTAGATAATGAGATAGAGTCGTTTAATATTATGAGGCGGAAAGCGCTGGTTAATTTTGTAACGCGCCTTGATCGGACTTGAAACCCACTCCTAAAGGCTGTTCACCAGAACGAGGATTGTCGTTCCGGGCAGTTTTATCGTCTGTACCGCAGACTATGCTACTGCCTTGAACTGCCAGATGGTTAATGTCTATATAGGCTATATGGTCCAGTTCTTTTATTTATGTGACGTAGCCTATAATGACATGAATTAAAATATATTGATTGATTGATTGATTATAGTTTGTTTTTTTTCGTCTTTAGTCAAAGTTAGAAGCGTTAACCTTTCAGTTGCATCATGCACATGCCACATAGTAGGTAACATTCTTTCAGGCTCGCTTCTGCACACATCGTTTCAAACAAAAGCGACCTGATGACAAATTTTCAAGACTTAGTTATATGGAGTTGTAATTTTTGATCGTATATAGTAGTACCTGTTACCCCTGCCTGATACTATTAGCAAGACTGGATGCTATTGTAGCAAGACAGGATGCTACTGGATACTTCTGCTTAAGATTGGCCCACTGTGAGGCACATTAAATGATAGTATTCTGTGCTATAACATATCAATACATGCAACTTTTTCGTACAACTATCATACAACTACACAGGCTACAAGTTTTTCATCGGGGACAACGGGGTGCCGACTGTTTGCCACACCAACATCCCACCACACCAGACTGACGTCTTGCAACACTGATAGCCTTCCACAGTGACAAGCTGACACACAAACAATTCGCCACAGTTTGACGTCTCGCCACATACACAGCATAAAGTACTTTATTCAGTTAATATTTGTTCAGACACAATTGTTTAATGAAGAAGATAATCATGGGCGTAGCTTCTCAAAGAATCATGTGCGCTGCCACGGCCATACCGACCAACACTTTCTCAATCCCCTGATAAGTTCTCACATACTGTTTCTTTGGTAAATTGAGGTGGAGAAAAATCCGTCTTGATTTGTTCCATGTCGGCCTTCACAAAGTCTTCCTCAGCCAGGGAAATATTTCAAGCAGTACCAAGACTGGTATGACTCAGTTCCAGTTTCTCTGGATAAGATTCGAAATTCAACATAGATATTCCCCTTGGAGCACAGTATATAAATGAAATTTTTGTTGTGCACTGTATAGGAGGAAAATAATGCATTACAAAGAAGAAAATATAAATCACACTAAGCTTTCATTCATGAAATAAATGCACAAGATATAAAACATAGGAAATGAAAATAAAAAGTGTTTTTCTTTTGCCATAAAGACTGGAATGTCCCATTTTAATTATTGTTCGGAACTACTGACCGGTATGGGTTTATTTCTAACTGCTAAGAAGTATTATACCTACAGAATTCAAACTGAAAGGATCAAGAGTGGATCTCAATTCCGTTTGGTTAATTATCATCATTTTTTTAAATGTTTTTTTTTTAATAAAATATTATTTTTATGACGAGATATCCTTCTGGCAAATCGGCTGTGTGGCCAAGAGATACTGTGGCCATTCGCCCTGTTACTGGGGAACACTGGGGAAAGTTGTCGGTGAGGTGAGTTCTTGGCGTGGTTGTCGGTTCCAAGATGTCTGTGTGGCGAGTTATCAGGGAATGAAATAAAGAATAGAAAATAAATTTTCCACTTTGTGCCATCGGCTGTAGGATAATATTATATTTTTAGCTTGCATTGGCCTAGTACATTCGCAGGTGTGCAGGAAACGGTTCATGTCCTTGGTAAGGTTCATGGCTATTAGCAAAACGTTCTGTTACTGATGGACTTTTCTGCTTTCAGAAAGGTCTGGTCTTGGGGGTCTTCGAAGATGGTAGCTCTTCTATCGGCGTGGAACTGACCCCTGCTGCTGAGCGTTTCAACAGTCAAGTGAACAACAGACTTGTAGACCTGATTGGAATGTAAGTAGCCTGTCCCACTGTAGTTTTATCACTACAAACAAGTTCCGTAAAAAAAAAACACGAAAACACTAGGCTATAGACAGATAGATTAGTGTATTTCAAAAGCCCACGGGCCATATACACAAACAAACAAAAACAAAAATATAACTTAAACTATCAGACTCCTTCTTAACTCTAAAGATTTATCTATGTACACGCCCACTCGAGTAATAACGGTAGGGTTACTATTGCTCAAAATTTCAGGAAGTTATAAAATCACACCCTCTAGATAAATTTTCCTTAAATCAGAAAGTTTCGGGCATCTACGGAGAAAATGGTCCAAACTTTCTTCCTCCTTCTCACAAAGTGGGCAAGCATACCTCTCATCAGGAACCACACTACCTCTGTCAAAAACCTCCTGGCTGCTCTGAATTGGAAGGCAGTTTGCCCTTAATTGGATCCAACGACATAAAACTTTCCCGGGTAGATTGAACTTAAAATACACTTCCTCTCCAAAACAAACTATTACCACTTGATTATGACTCAATGTTATAGAACTATTAACAATACTCTGCCAACACTGGATTTCCTGACCTTCTAAAACCACTCTAATCTGACGTTCTAGATCTTTTGGCAAATCAACATAACCAAGACCTTCATTCCATATATATGGCATTCCTCTCGCTCCAGTAACAGCTTTACCTGGAATGGCCAAGAATGTTTCAAACCATTATTCAGCATCTCATCATAAGCTAACCTCGTTTCGGGTCGAAATATGGCAGGGCGATTTTGCGGTCTGGAAAGCTCCACTGGTTAATGCGCAGGATGTTTTTGCAACTTCGGCTAAGCCTTAAAGCTTCACGTTCCAGAGCTGTTTTGGAACGTAGTGATATTGTTCTGGAAAGTAAATACATGATCTGAGTTGAACGGAATCTCCGAAAATTGTAAAGCCGGAACGACTTAGAATCGCCCTTATTATGCTGATCTCCAAAAACAAACTTTATCTTAGACCTTAGTTCCTCCTGGGTCATCTGTAGCGCATTGGGTGTCCGAGAAGACTGTCGATCCATTCACAACGAAGCTATTTTGCTGGTGTGTGTCTTGCCATTTTATGTGAGGTGGCTGGGAAGTACAATTTGTGTCCGAGGCTAATGAAGAAGATTCAGTTCCTGGGAGTATTGTACGGCGAGAGGTAGCAAGCATGTAACTCAAGCTTCCTCCTTTCACAACCGGGCTTGGGGCTCAGAAGCATTCTCCAAATAGGTGCTGATTCCTCTTTTCCTCGGGGCGCGCTGTAATAAGGCGAAAAAAGTAAATGGAGCTCGACTCTATTCTCCCTTATGCAGAGCCAATCAGATTGCATGGTTGTGTCCGCCAGTGGGCCGAGGAAAGGAGCAGTGCCGTCAGTGTTGCCACGGGAAGCACTAAAGTTCTTCGATTCCACATGCTTAAACGCGATATCGTCATGCCTGTTTCGCCTTTCCCAATTACAAGAAGTGCTACTATTTACTTTCACCACCGACTGCTCATTCAAGGAACCCGTTGAAAGCGTAGTGCGAAAGGGACATTGCTCACTGCTGACCTTAGTGTCAATGCGTAGGCTTGGCTTTACAGTTCCTGAACTTCGCCTCGCATACCTTACCCACGTGCGCCTCCTTTTGGAATACTGCTGCCCGGTATGGGGACCCCAAGTGCAAAACACGGTCTATCTACCAGAATAGCTCGAATCCGTACAGAAACGCGCAACGAAAATTATAATGGGTCCTGGGTATCAGTCTTACGAGCAAGCACTGTCTGTGTTGAGTATCCGGAACCTCTACAACCGAAGAACAGAACTGATCCTTAAATTTGGAAAAAAAAACTGTTGGCAACTGAGAACGATCGATCATTGCTCCCCCCTGATGCTCCAAAAAATAGCAGGACAAGACAGCAAAACGAACTAGTGCCTGTCAGAGGACGAACCTCAAGGTTCATGAACTCGTCTGTGCCCTTTTTTACAGAGACTTTTAACAAAGCGAATTACTAGTGTAATTTGTTTATTTTATTAATGTACGACCAGCGTAATTTAGCATCTTCTAACGAAGAAAGCTACGAAGTTGGTTTATCAATAAACGATTTGATGATGATTTGATAAAGTTCTACTTTTTTGGAAGCTAAAGAAACAACTTTTCTTCAAAAGAACACGTTTGGTTCTGTTACGACTGCTTACTGCTAGTTGAGGACCATTGCTGTCCATCCGTAAATTTAATAGCTTTTTACCATATATTGGACGTCAAATTGTATTGGCGTACTTCAACCTAGTACTAAGAACACTTTTTCTGATCTTTAGAAAGTCGAAAAACTGTATCAGCGTGCAACACCGAACGCTGCATTCATAAGAACCTCTCGGGTTCCTATTGAATAGGCGTGTGTATTTAAAGTTTAACTGAAAAGGCAGAAATGGGACAGTCTTGTTACCCCTGACTTATTGACTTAAAGAGGCTTGAAGATACGATGAAAATGCGTCACTTGTTTGCTCCGCTGTTCACGAATATTCAGTTTTCAAATAGTGGAATTTCCCTGTCAGATTTGTAGTACTACCTGTGTCGTATGCTTGACGAAAAAAATGTATGATTTCTTTTTGTTCAGGCACTAAGCAATCTTCACCTAGCTTATTACCGCACACTGGAAAGCCGCGTTTATGTTAAGATTCAAATATTCCGCGTCATAGTAGAATTTGCGCTGTGGGGACATCCGTAGATATTCTGAACCTCACTACTAGAGCAGATAGTGGAAAATAAAAAAAATATCTTAACCGAATCCAAATAACTCAGTACATTCAACCAAATGATACAAGCATAAGTTTGCTTTTCAGTTAAACTTTAAGACGTAAACATCGCGTATAGCGCTATTCAGCTTTCTATTTGGACAATCCTTGAAGAGAACGTTCAAAAGAAATATGCGAATCTTGTACCTATTCACAGTGACCAGTATATTAACATTTTGAACTTTTAAAAGTGTCCAAGCTCGTTCGTTGTGACTTTGGCTTCGGTAGTAATCCCCCCCCCCCACCATGTAGATGTTTCGGTGGCCATATTAAGGCCTGAAAGAGTGGTGCCCGTCCAGTACCTAAATTGCAGCCAGTTAAACATGTAACAAGTTGTTACCTGAAAATGTTTGTTTCCGATTTTGTTGACCTGCTCAGCTCGCATCAATTGTGAATGTAGTCTCAGTAATTTGTGTTATATTTTAACAAGATACCGATGTTTTTAAACTAGCGTTGACTTCTGTTTGGTCTGATAGTTCAAATCAGTGTTAACATGCTTATGCATGGACGACAACCGTAGAATCTTGTACCTATTGACAGTGACCAGTATCTTAACATTTCGAAATTTGTTAAAGTGATTGACTGTTTTATCGGTTTTAAAAATAAGATGAGACTGAAAATTGCGAGTTCTCTGTTATTTTTCTGGGAATTTTCAACTATACCTATTGATACCGGTTGCTTGAACATAAGGTTATCACAGTTCATCACGTTTCTTCCGTCGCGCTTTCACCATCCCATATAGACGGTTAGCCAGCTCTACAGATCTGGTTCTTGTAAATTTTTTTCAGTAGGCTATGTCGAAACTGTTTTTGTGACCTTTCTGCGTAGTCTGGTGCCTTTGTCTTGAAATGTTTGCAACATAACCTATCTCGCCATGATTCGATAAATACCCTCCCTATCGTCGGACCCATCTCGTTTCGATACGACAGAATGTTCTTTTCCCGGGTGTGAAATCAGTCTTGAATTATCTGTTTTTGTTTTCAAGAAATCAGTGTTTCTTTGATTATTGTTCGTGAGGACCAACGTTTAAACAGTACCATTCTTTGGGTATGTCTCATACATTTTACAACTACTAAGGGTAAATACTATATAAGTCTGCCAAGGTACGCTTAGAACAGTATGGAGTTTTAACAGATTAAACAAAATCTCATCGCTCCATTTTTGCCTGAATTCATACCTATTCATACTAATTAATCAATCAACAACTTTAAGACCAAATAGCTATTAGCTAGAAGAGGTACACATGCGAAATATTTACAAAATACAGTAAAATTACAAAAAATTACCTGATAGACTTTACGAGAAATGACCGGACATAAATGTTGGACCGAGTTTGTCAAATTCATCGCTATTTCCAGCGAAATTTTAGTCTGCAGTTAGTGCATACTTTATCCATATATTGGAAAAGACTGTGTAATTGCCAAGTTCCTTCCGCCAAAATGGGCGGATAGCTTCAGAATACAAACTTTCTATACAGAAGCATAACTACTCTTCATTTTATGAGTCGGACGGACCCGAGACCCCTCCCTCACACCAGAAAAAAGTTAATTTGTCGAGACATTTTCAGGATGTTATATACATTGACAAAATTAGCTGTTAAGTAAGTAAGTAAGTAATTTATTTGTAACCCGCCATTTTAAAAAGCGGAGTAAATGAAAGAAAATAAATAAAACACTTAAACACACAGAAAAAGACACTTAATTTTCAATCTTCGGCCAGGAAGCAGTGGATAACGTCGTGCGCTGATTGGGCCCTGTTATCCATGATTTTTTAAATCGATGAGGAAACATCCAAAAGGATTTTGAACTTTGTGTGATGTGAAAGGGGGAATCTGTCTTGACAAAATGGCTGATGTGCGTTGCCTTTTTAGGTGAAAGAACAGTCGATCGAAACGAGATGGCGTCTTCGTCTAAACGAGGAAAATACCAGCCTACCCATCCACTCCCGGCTAGAGCATATTCGGAGCAGAACAGTGATTTCCTTTGTCCCATCTGCTTTGACATTATTGAGGAAGCGTACATTACCATATGTGGACATACGTATTGTCACAAGTGCATTGTCAAAAGTTTGGAGGTTAGCAACCGGTGCCCAAAATGTAATTTCCTAGTGGATGGGCGAAGCCAGGTTTTCCCTAACTTCCTACTAAACGAGCTAATAGTAAAGCATAAACAAGTGAACGATCCGAAAGTGAAGTTGCTGAAAGAGCTGAGTTTCTCTGACCTAGCAACTTCTCTGAGGGAAAACGATGTGAATTTGAATCTCCCGGATGTGAAATTGATGCTGAAGCTACTAACGGAGCGACAGAAGAAGTTGGAGGATGAATCAAAATTGAGCCAGTTTGAACTAACTCAAGAATTTTTCCGGATTTTGCGAGACAAGCGGCAGTTTGAAATCTCCCGCCTTCAGCGAGAGCTTTCCGTAATCGATCGCGATGCTGCTGCAGTTGAAGAAAACATACACACGTTGCGGAATGGCGACCCGATGAAAACGGACGAAGGGAATTCCACTTCCCTTGTTCCTAATATTCCCCTGCAGCCGGAGCCAACTCTGCGCTTATTCAGCAGACCAGGGGAGAAAGACACGAGTGGTAATAATGAGAGTAAGAGGAAGAGATTGCACGATCAGATTGAAGACCTAGAGAAGTGTTACATGGAGTATAAAGAAGCGGATATATACACGGATTCAGGGGAGAGTGTTGGAAATTTCAGCGATGTTATTACTAAATTCACGCGTTACTCCCAAGTTCGGCCTCTTGCCACCTTGAATTACTCTAACGATTTGTTTAACAACTCGAGCATCGTGTCTAGTATCGAGTTCGACAAAGATGGGGACTACTTTGCTGTCGCGGGAGTTACTAAACGGGTGAAACTCTACGAGTACCACACAGTGGTTAATGATGTTGTGGATATACACTACCCCGTAGTGGAAATGACTGGCAGCTCGAAAGTCAGTTCTCTAGCCTGGAATCGTTTTCACAAGAACTACTTAGGTAGCAGCGACTATGAAGGAGCGGTGACCTTATGGGACGTCGCGTCGGGAAAGAAGCTGCGAAGCTATCAAGAGCATGAGAAACGATGTTGGAGCGTTGACTTTAATCACGTCGATACGAACATAATGGCATCTGGGAGCGATGATACGAGGGTTAAGCTCTGGTCTATCAATATGGAACGAAGTGTTGCTACTGTGGAAACCAAAGCGAATGTGTGCTGCGTACAGTTCAATCCTCAAAGTCGTTATCACCTTGCCTGTGGGTCTGCGGATCATTGCGTACATTATTACGACCTTCGGAAGACTAAGGCACCCCTGTGCATACTTAAAGGACACAGAAAGGCTGTCTCCTATGTGAAATTTTTATCAGGGAGTGAGCTAGTTTCGGCGTCGACCGACAGCCAGCTTAAAGTTTGGAGCACGACGGAAACACATTCCTTGCGCTCTCTTGAGGGACACATGAACGAAAAGAACTTTGTCGGGTTGGCTACTGATGGTGACTATGTCTGCTGTGGGTCGGAGAATAATTCTCTCTATATATATTATAAAAAAATGTCTAAGCCACTGTTGAAGTTTCATTTCGATGTGGTCAAGAGTATTTTAGAGAGGTCTAGGAGAGAGGAGGAGGCCAACGAATTTATTTCAGCGGTTTGTTGGAAGCCGGGTTCGAATTCAATGGTGGCTGCGAATAGTCAGGGTATGGTGAAGGTCATGGAGATGGTTTAGGTCTTATACTGCTGACGTCTGCAGGGTAACTGAAGAGAGCAAGGTTACGTTAAATTTCGGCCTCAGTTATAGCACCAGAGATGGGCGAATCCGAATCCGGATTCAGATTCAGATCCAGGATTCGTCCTTTTGGCCGGATTCGAATCTTCTACTTGTCAGGCTGGAGTTGGATTCGGACTCGGATTCCGAATCCTCAATATTACGAATCCGCTCAAATTTCAAATCTTTCCAGTTTCCGTTTCCCATTTTTACACAGTGGGCTTAGGCAATCCAAATTTTTGATCTCCACCACCAACCACCCTCAGTAATCTGTCACGTTATCTGTTACCTTACAGTATTTTTTGTCACCTCTGGTTTTAAAACTAAACTATAAGATAAGATAAGATAACGTTTATTTGATGTTTATTATCTTCACAGATAGATGCACAGTTATAAGTAAATAAATATACAACTTTTATTACAAAGTCATATTAATTGGCGATTTGATTGCATTTGTCTATGTCTATGATTTGATTTTTGTTGTGGAATTCGAATCCTTAGCATCATATGGAGGATTTGGATTTGTACCTAGCCCTGGATTCGGATTCGAATCCTTACCTGATTCGATTCGCCTATATCTATACAGCACTTAAAATCAACAGATCGACGTTCTTGCAGACCCTTCTCAACCGACATTTAAAGGACCCGTCGTACCTATAATGACAATCCATTCGACTTCCGTAATTGCTCAGTGATTCTTAAGCTCGGAGACCCATATTTAATACGTTACATTCTAAGATCGCTAACCACTCCTCACTAATATTTGCACAGGCCACGATTTACTATTTTCCATTCGCATTGTGCTCCAGACGAGTGTTAGCGTATCATGCTATTGATACGTAAAACCGGTTATTTGAATTTGCTAGAAGTTAGTGGGCCTGGGAAAAGGCCTTAAAGAGCCAAACCCGTTGATAAAATGTTAAAATCAGAGCTGGTTTTATGAAAATCGGAATATAAACAGTAAATAGTGCGTGGTCTGCAAAAACGGAAGTATGTTTAGGGTATTCTCCAATCAGTGCTGTCGTAGCATCCAAGCTCCCGTGAGCATGAAATTACCGTGATTGCTCTCTCATTGCCAGGAAAGTGGCAGAATATGCCACTCAAGTGCACCACAAAGTGCCCACTTCAGCCTTGGAGGCGGAGTCAAGTGGTGACAAGCAACAGGTAGCCCGCCTTGGAGGAGGAGTGGCCAGGAACAGGGGGGTCTTGCGCAGTTTCGAGAATTACTGGCTAAGCTTCTCGTGTTCATGGGAGCTTGGACCCAGCATTGTCGAATATTTGAAAGAAACGTCACTTAGCTTGCGAAAATAGATAAGATATTTTAAAATGTCGTCGAGATTTCAGAAGGATTGTAAAAGACTATAAGCGTGTTCCACCCTTCTACAAATAGTAACTATTAGTTACTATTTCCGTTCCAACCTCACCAAAAGTTACTACGCTGACCGTTCCAACCTTCTCGAAATAGTAACTAATAGTATCTAAATGCTTACCACATTCGGGAGCGTAGTAAGCGTAGTAACTACGGATCTCTGTAACGTGATTGGTCGGATTCGCCCATGGCATGATATTCTGCTGGAAAATAGAAAAGTCGTTCCAGCCTTGACGGCAAAAAGCCAGAATTCGTGACGTCATGCGTAGTAACTACGGTAAGTAGGATGGAACATGCTCTATCTGCATGTGGTTCAGGTTGTTAGGTGTTCTTTAAGACCTCGTTTGCAATGGGATGGTAATTGGGTTCTTGATAAATATTTTGATGGGCATGGGTCCGACCCAATCAAGAAGTATGTATACTATCCAATCAGGCTGTTTTTCACATTTGTGTGTAGGCCCTAAATCTTTGTGATATTTGCTTATGTAGATGTGCTTTGGGGCGTGGAGCCGTCAATAAAAAATTATGATATAGCCTAGTTTCGACTTCCCTGTTATGCCCGCCCTTAGCCCAACAAAATATCAAAATATTTTTTTTTTTTTTTTTGTCAATCAATTCATCATGAGTATGGGTTTCAGTTAACACCTACTTCTAAACTAGTTCAGTTCTTTACTGTCATCCAGTTATCCAACCTGCAGGACTTTCCACTATAAGCCATTTTCTTCTTCGGTAAGCCGACCTAAAGGGGTATTAATAGAGGAAGTCAATCCACGCGCACTCCGTTGATAGAAAACAAGGGGAACACGGGGAATGCTTCCAAAATGATTTTGTTTGAATTAAAATATTTTCAGGGGGCAGAATTAGTCTGGTACCACTTTGTTCTTTGTTTTACTTATATTGATAATTTTTACTTAAATTTACATTGATTTACTTACAAAACAAAAAAATTCTAACCACAGTGAGAAAGATACCTTTTTCGCAAAATCAGTTTTAAACCATAACCAAACTGAATATTGATCTCAGAAATGTGTATTAACCGTCTCTAACATCTGTTTTTTATTTAAACAAGAACGCCAAAAATTTAAAAAAAATAGGTTACCCTCCGAATCTGAAAGGGAGTCCTTTTCTTATGACGGTTATGTCTGTGGGCTGAGTCCTGGACTGAGTCCCCGGGGACCTACTTTCGACCTACTTTCGTTCTAGTGCAGGAGGTTCCAATCTTTCATGTAATGCTGGAGAATGCGAAATAAGCCTCTTTTTTTGTCGCTGGGGGGCCGGGTTGGGATGCGGAAAAACGGCTTTCAATGGTAAATAGGTCGGTTAAATGGATGACGGAGAATTGGCAAAAAACCTCAGCTACAGTTAGAAGTTTCATTCAGTTTACACAAGACATTGCAGTTAAAAGTGTCGAAATATGTGTGACAAATCACGCTGTATAACTATACTTCGCTTCCTTTTCCGACCGGTTCGATATTCGGCGAACCCCGAAGCTCCACTGGCTTATCTTCCGAGTGTTCGTGTGACTGCAGCTAAACCCCGCTTCGCTTTCAAACGCTGCTCTTGCGCTCAGCTAGTGTTGGAAAGTGAAGAAGCGAGAAGTTGTAGTGGAGAGGCGCCTTTCTTTGTTCTTGCGCTCGGCGGATTCTCGCTTTGCGTTTTGAAAGCGAATCCGTGAGAACGCGAGAACGCCCTTCCTAAAGTTCTTTCCGGATTAGCCTAGTCCTTTTTTATGGTGCCATATAGCGATCGCAGTTTCTGTCCGTCCGTCGGTCTGTCTGTCCCGGTTTTGCTAGTTCGGGCACTTCTGGATGAAATAGGACGATGAAACTTGACAGGCTTATCAGGCACCAGACCAGATTAAATTAGAAATAGTCACTTCCCCGATCCGGTCATCTGGGGGGGGGGGGGGGAGGGAGAGCGGATCCGGAAAAATTAGGAAAAATGAGGTATTTTTTGGGATCCCAAAACGTAAGTGCAGGGATACCTATGACATCGCAAAAGTTGTCCGTCCGTCCGCCTGTCAGCACGTTAACTCTGGAAGGGAATGAGATATTTTGATGAAATTTAGTGTGAGGACAAGAGTCAAAAGGTCGACTTCGTAGATGGGCCCGATAGCTGCATATTTAGGGGAGGGGGAGGGGTTTCAGTTTAAGAGGCGAAAAAAATATTTTTTAAAAGCTAATGAGATAGTTGATTACGGGTTAAGGAGACATGCTGAACACGAATTTGAAAACCATTTCTCGCCGGACAAGTAGTTCATCCGGAATCCGGCTAAAACCGGAAAGTTTGTTAAAAGTAAAAGTTTTATCTGAAGTTGATTAGATAACCGATTTAGGGGTAAGGAGACATGCTGAATCTGAATATGAAAATGGTTTTCTTGTCGGACAAGTAGATCGGCCGGAATCTGGTCGAAACCGGAAAGTTTGTTAAAAGTAAGAGTTTTATGTGAATTTCATTAGGTGTTCGATTTACGGGTAAGAAGGCATGCTGAATTTGTGTATGACAATCATTTTGTACCTGGACACATTTCACCACGAATCCTGCTGAGATCAGAAATTTTTTTAAAAGTTGAAGTTTTATGTGAAGTTGATTATGGAGATATGGGTGGAATGGATACGCTGAATCTGTTTTTGAACTTCAGTTTTTTGCAAGACAAGTAGTTCGCCCGGAATCCGGCTGAAACCGGAAATTTGGCAGACATAAGGCAGGAACTTTCGTCAAAGTAGACATGACGCAGGCTATAGGGGTAAACTCGCATGCTGAATCCATATTTGAATTTCGTCTTCTCCGATGATTACCATTGGACCGCTGCAAGACCCGATTGTCTGTAAATATTAAATTTTTGGGATCCCATCGAAACCTTTTGTCTTGTTAACTTACGAAAGGGTGATGGGATCTTAATGAAACTTGATATATGGAAGGACCTCGTGTCTCAGACGTCCCATTTTAAATCGGACCGGATACGGTGACATTGTGACGAGTTTGAGGGGGGAACTGGAAGTTTTTGGAAACGCTTAGAGTAGAGGGATCGGGATGAAACTTGGTGGGAAGAATAAGCATAAGTTCTAGATACGTCATTGACATAATAGGACGGTATCCGGGCACTGTGGGGGAGTTGGGGGATCCGGATTTCTAAGAATCGCGCGTGTTCGTTGGTAGGCATGTCATGGACCCAAATAGATTGACTTGAAAATAGTCGTTTCCTCGATCCGACCATCGCACTGGCAGTTTTTGAACCGGCGATTGGATTGGAATGAAACTTGGCAACCGGAATGAGCTATCGTCTCGGATGTTCCATGTCTGGTCCGGGGAGAAATGGAGGGATTTAAGGGGGAATCCGGAATCTTGAGGTATTTATAACTTTCCAACGGGTGATCGGATCTTAATGAAACTTGATATTTGGAAAGACACCGAGTCTCAGACGACCCAGTTCGAATCCGAATCGGATCCGGTGACTTTGGCGGGAGCCAGAGGGGGGAACCAAAAATCTTGGGAAACGCTTAGAGTGGAGAGATCGGGATGAAAATTTGTGGGAAGAATAAGTGCAAGTCCTAGTTGCATCGTTGACATATCCTGATTAGATTCGGACACTGTGGGGGAGTTAGGGGGGGGGGGGTTAGTTCTGGCGATCCCACAAGCTCGGAAATCCTGATGTTCTAGGACGATAAAACTTGGAAGACGTATCAGGGACCCGAACAGACTGACTTGAGAGTAGTTGGATCCCCAATCCGACCATCATGGAGGTTGCAAACAGTTTTGACATACACAAAAAACAAACGGATGGGCAAAGTAGGATGCAAGCTGGACAGTGCCGAGTTTATGCGACTTCGATTTTTATTGGCGGCCGGACAGGATACGGCCAAGGTGGGGGGGGGGAGGGGGGGAGGAGGTGGAGCGGGAATAGGATATTTGCAGATAGACTCTGCTACAATTCCAGTCAAACTTGATGGACGGGAAGAGGATATGTCAGAGATGCGACGTTTATGTTTCCGAGTCGTACTCAGCCACGGTCGGAGGGGTTGAAAAGGGAGTCCCGGAAATCTCGCGGCTGGCATAAGAGTCAAACAAGTGGACCGATCTGAATGAAACCTGGAAGGCACAGATATCATATGCCCCTAGATGGCATATTTTAAGGTTTGAACCGGATCCGACCACGGTGGGTGCGGGGGGGGAGATTTACCGAAATTTCCCTGAGACATACCCAGATTCGAGTGAAAGATAGGTGGTAAGAGCAAATGATTCGGCTGTGGTATATGGGGATTTGAAACGGGGGTACCGAAAATCTTGGACACGTCTAGGGACATAGGGAGTGGATTTCTTGGGTTGAAACTTGGATGGTTGGCGATGGCTTGGAGGTGGTGTCGGAAATATCAGACTTGAATGAAACTCGATATCCTACTTCTAGGTACTAACCGCATTTTTGGATGGCGGGGTGTTTTGTGAAGTTCCTTCTACTTTCTTGTACCACTACTCGTAACAAGTGCCATATGAACTCGTAGCTCTTGTTAGCCGCTAGGTGCGCTAGTGAAAGTTAACAACGACGCGTTACTTCTTGGTATGCGTCTAACCAGGTTTGTTTGGCTATGTTGCTTCTTAGGCCTGGCCGTGTTTAAAACTGTTTAACACCGAGCATTACCTGTCTTATGTTTGCTCAACTTCATCAAGTTTTCCAGTTCTGGCTTCTGAGTATAGTGCTGACTGACTTTTCCGGGGGGCTACTGCGTGCCTCGGTATGAACCAAAAGCGTAATCGCTCATTTCCCCTTCAGATAACTCATAAACAGATCTATCGTGCGGTTGCCAGGCTATTGTTTCTCTAGCCTATCTGGCGGCAGTTTGTCATTGGATTTTTAAGCCGATACTTCGATTAGAACCCCCTTGTCTCGATCTTGTCCTCTTCTTATTGCCTTGTCACGATTTAAAGCCGTTTTAGTTGGTATTGTCAGGTGATTTAACTCAACCCACAAGCATCACTAGTAAAACGCATGCAGTCGAGAAATCTACCCGAGACAGGACCGAAACTTGCTCCGAGATGTCACGGCGTCCTGTCTGACAGAGCAGGTCACTGACAACTATCAGCTGACAGGACACATAAATGGTAGTAAGCGGACGAGCCCGCATTTGGCTGACAGGACCGAGACAATGATGAGTCAACGGGGCTTAGTTGGAGCGTAGTGCCCTTATCCCCTTGAGAGCTTGAGCCGACCGCTTTGCATCTGCCCCAATCGGCTCCCATTGAAAGCTTGTTTAGCAGAGCAAAATAACAGGGAGCGACTAATTCCAGGAAGGGAAGCGACCGCGGGAAAAGCAGGAAGGCATCCTAAAACCAGGAAGGCTGCTGCCAGAAGTCGCAGCACCGTTCCCTTCCTCTATTTAGTATTATTTGAGGGGCCGGCAAGTTTTCAAATTCGAAGTTCACCATCCCTTCCTCGTTTTAGCATCCTGTCATGGGTAGGTATTAAGTTCAGTGAGGGGTCGTCAACTATAAAAATTGTAGTTCACCTTTTCATTTCTCGTTCCGAAGGTAGGTGACTAACCAGGAAGGGCACACTTCCCTTCCTCAGGATAGTGAAACATGGAAGGGATGGTGAACTTTGAATTGGAAAGTTGCCCACCCCTCAAATAATACTAAATGCAGGAAGGGAACGATGCTGCGAATCCTGGCGACAGCCTTCCTCGTTTTAGTATGCCCTTCCTGGTTTTAGTATGCCTTCCTGCTTTTCTCGCGTTCCCTTCCCTTCCTGGTTTTAGTCGATCCCAAAATATCACTAGTCTTATTTTGCTTTGTTGTTTAGAAGTTAAATCCGGTCGGGATTCCAGATAATTGCGATAGGCTACTGAATGTTGTCAGTGGTTTGGACTTTGAGCTATAATTTCAGAAGCGGCCCACCTTTAAAGAAAGGCAAGTCTAGAATCTTCCACGGCGTTGGCGAAGAGTTCAGCTCGATCGCTGTCGTAGGGCTTGGACCGAAGACCTTGGGCTATAACGAACTTGAAGAGGTGGACGAAAAACGGGAGGCAGTCCGGGTTGCTGCAGCGAGTAAGTCATATAGAGAGATTGCACCCTACCCGACGAAAATGGATACTGCTATACCATCCCGATGACAAATTTGTAGCCTGCGTAGTAGTATGGTAGTAGTACGAAAAATTTGCATGTAATACTATATGTAATAGCAAAGATTACTATCATTTAATGTGCCTCAGACTGGTCCATTCTTAAGTAGTAGTATCCAGTAGCATCCTGTCTTGCCATAGTAGCATATCTAGTAGTATGCAGTAACACGGTAGTCTTGAAGTAGAAGCATGTAGTAGCAATTAGCATCAGTTAGTAGGCTACTGCATGCTGCTTTTTCGTATTACTGTATAGTACTATTTTGAGATAAATTTTTCATCGGGATCATCCCGGGAGCATAACATACAAAAAATAACATTAGGGTGTGTAGGACCTTCGACTTTGAGACAAAAATATCGGCCTTTGGTAACCATTCCGAGCCAGTGAATTGCTGGAAACAGTGATCTGGCTTATTCTTGTTGGTATAATTAAATTTTTGCGAAAGAGTTTTCTTTACAATGAGAATTTGAAGTTTTCAGAGTTTGTAAGCAAAGACGGAGTCTCTCGTTCTATTCATCGGTTACGAAGCGAGTGTACCGCAAGTTTGAAGGTTTCAAGCTCCCATTGTTGATGAAACTTTTCCACAAGCTTTAATAACATTATTAAAACAAGAGCTGTAAGCTCATATGGCACTTGCACGGCTTGAGATGTTTTGTTTGATCAAAAGTACTTTTCGACTGTGCGGTTCAGATGCGCACTTTAAGGGAGGTAGAGAAAAGTATTTTATTGTTCAACTTGGCTGTAATGATACGCACTTTAAAGGCGCTAGAAATTGCTCTGTAAGCAAAATCCTTGAGGCAAAAATGGTAGCAGGCTCTTAGGGATTTTTTTTTTCACTTTTCGTTTAAAATGCGCACTTTAAGGGTGCTAGAAATTTTGTTTTGTTAGCAAAACCCTTGTGGCACAATTGAGCATGGGTTGAGATGTATCATTTGATAAAAAGTAATTTTTGACTTTGTGGCGAAGGTGCGCACTTTAACGGAGCTAGAACTTCATTTGTAATCAAAACCCTTGAGGCAAAAATAATAATGGGCTCATAGGGATCATGAAAATGCATATTTTGCTTTAAAGTATTTTTCTTAATTTGCGGTCATGGTTAGCACTTTAAAGGAACAGAAAACTTGACTCAAACTTGACTCGGGGAGCTAGCTGACATATCAAGAATGTACACTGAGTCGTTGATAGTAAGAAAAATTATCGTTACGACAATTGCAGTTTCCGGGTAGTTTCCGAGAATTCGACTTTAGAGCTAGTAGAAAAAAAAGCAAATAGTTTGTGTGCCGGGAGTAGGAATTGAACGCACGACCTTTTGACTACTATCCCGATACTATGGCCGAAACACGGCCAAAGGCGAACTTTTACAGTGCATAAGTGCGTAATTACAGTGCATAAGGAGCAAGGGCCTGCCAGCTAGCTTTTGAAACACTAATGAGGAGGTTCGAGATAACAAAGAAGGGGGGGGGGGGGTCCTGCCGACAATAAGTCCCTGTATCTTTATCTGAGCCCCCCAGGTCGGTTTGATGTCAGAAAGTTGCGTAGTCAAGTTTTCTGTGCCTTTAAGGAATGGTCGGATTTGGAAAGTGGCGATTTCTAAGCCAATCTTATCGAATTTCTAATATTCCAGCCAAGTTTCATTGTCCTAGCACACCTGGAAGTACCTTTACTCGCAATCACCGGAATTACAGACCCCCCTCAAACTCCCCCCACAGTCGCCAGAGCCTATCCGGTTCTGTAAATGATTTATCCGGAGCATCTATTTGTTATTCCCACAAAAATTAGAACAGGGGCGATGCCCGTCGTTTTGTCACATCAGGGGGCATCATTTTATCAGAGACAATAAAGTACCGTACTCCATTCGTGGAAGACCGTCCTTTTCCCTTTTTAGTAATACTAAACCAACCCAGCTTGTCCAAAACAGTGCACAAGGCAACTTGTTTTGTTTGGAGCGTGTTCCACCCTTCTAACAATAGTAACTATTAGTTACTATTTTCGTCCCAACCTCGTAAAAAGCTACTACGCTGACCGTTCCGATCTTCTCGAAATAGTAACTATTTGCTTACTATGCATGGGAGCGTAACAAGCATAGTAACTACGCATCTCTGTAACGTGATTGGTCGGATTCGTCCGTGGCATGTTATTCTGCTGGAAATATAATCACACCAGGACAGGGCTCTCGTCTAAACTTATAAGGAAGAAGAAGAAAATTAGAGCAAGGGCGATGCCCGTCGGCTCGTCACGTAAAGGGGCATCATTCCGTCAGAGACAATAAAGTACCGTACTCCATTCGTGGAAGACCGTCCTTTTCCACTTTTAATAATTGAACCAACCCAGCTTGTTCAAAATAATACTAAACATATAAACAAGGGCAACTTGTTTTGTTTGATGGAGCTTAATGTAATCGGGCGGGAATTTCGATGAAGCTTGAAAGTGGTGAAAGAAGAACGCCGAGAAGGCGAGTAGAAGGCAGTTTAGACCATGAACAGCACATCACGGGCCCTTGATGTTACTATGGAAACATGTGCACAGATTTTTGGTAGCAAAGAAGTTGACATTTTCTAGTTGGAAGCAGAGCACTTCGAGATGTCGGGTCACAGCTTGTAGAATTCGATCCGTGTGGTGATGAAGAGGCCATTGCTGAGGGTGCTTCACTTGGACTGTGGGTGTATGAAGACCTTAAAGATCCGAAGCTACAGAAGCCTTTCGTTGAGCTCTGTCTTTTCGGTCAAGCAGAAGGGTATGTAACGATTTGACCTCTTTGTAGCGATTTGACCTCTAGTTGCGGAAATATGGACGAAGGGACTTCTAGAATGAGTGTGATGTTTAAAGTGGCCAGATCTCTCTTAGCGTATCCCTGCATCAGCCTTTTCACCTTGACAGGGATGGATATCAATCAACTTTATTTGAGCAAAAATGTCATAAAGACCACTTGGCTACCGGCGACAAAGTAGAGCTCCAAGTAAGTCTCACATTAATGCGAATAGAAAGCAAGGACCTGTGCACGATACAGACGCCATCTACTTTTTTGCACCATAGGCTGCACCTTGTTCGTCCAAGATGTCAGATAATCCAGGCCGGCTGAAATGAACATCGGGGGGGGGGGGGGGTGCACTTGTAGTTATTACCATTTGTATTTTACAAGTAGAGGTCTGTGTTACCTCTGATTATTGAAATCTTTGCTATTACAGTGACGAACATCTGTGGGAACGAGGACTTAAGCTCGGATCAGGCCAGAATCTTGCCAGATGGCTTATGGAAACGCCAGCCAATCTAATGACGCCTACAATTTTTGCCAAGGTATGTATTACTCTCCCATCCCCATTATGATAGTAACTTATTTTAATCAAGAAGTGAGTTTTCTCCGTAATGTATGAACTTCAGTGAACAAAAGCTTACCAATAGGCAACAAAAAGCAAAAAAAATATGCACACCAAAATAGGTAAAAATTCTGCAGTGTAAGTTCAAACCAAATCTACCGCAAAACTAGGATTCAGTTTTTGTTTATTAACACTAGATTAATGAACAAAATCTAACATTATCAACACAGCAATCTATGCGCAAAATTATTACAGGGTTTGAGCTGGATTTCGTGGGCACTGGACGTTTCTGGATTTATCATGATAAGACAGCGACAGTGCTGCGCCCTAGTTTACCACATCCTGCCGAGAATCGACTGACTGTTCAGTGGTGAAAATTAGGAGACGTGCCCCAATACGATTTATTGGCTGGGTTTTGAGAGTTTGAAAATAAGAAAAGAGTAGCTCCATGTTTCTTTTTTGGTTATTCACCTGGTTTTAACTAAAACCAGGAGCGTGTTCCACCCTTCTAACAATAGTTACTATTAGTTACTATTTCCGTTCCATCCTCAGGAAAAGTTACTGCGCTGACCGTTCCAACCTTCTCGAAATGGTAACTAATAGTTACTAATTGCTTACCATGCTCGGGAGCGTGGTAAGCGTAGTAACTACGCGTCTCTGGAACGTGATTGGTCGGATTCGCTCGTGGCATGATATTCTGCTGGAAAATAGATAAATCGTTCCAGCCTTGGCGGCAGAAAGCCAGAATTCGTGACTTCGTACGTAGTAACTACGGTAAGTAGGGTGGAACTCGCTCCAGGTGTATCAGTAGGATATCAAGAACGGTAATACTCTCTCTCCTTAAAGTATTGGGTCTTTTTAAATCGTCAGCGTTTTCGTGGATGCTACGTCGCAATTATGCAATTTGCAATTTCTGGAGCTCAGGCTTTGTTTTGAAGAAATTAGGTTCCGTCGTCAATTGAGAAATGAAAAGTAGGAAATTTGAAATTAAAAAACGCGAAATATTGTCAGTCGAGAAAGCTAGTCAGAATTCGGAAGACCATATATGAGCCATAACGCAAAACAATAGTTTATAAGACCATTTGAGCTAAGCCTTTTCTTTGCTACTGTCGTTTACACTTTTAAATTTCTGTTAGTATTTTATTAGTTTGTATCTCAACATACGGTAGCAGAGCGAATCTGCATTATAGACAAAACCTCTATGTTTTGTTTTTGTATCTGTCTCGTAATTCTGGTAGACTAAAAGCGTATTTTCTTTGATTCTCGGAGACAGGTCAAAGACGGTAACATGCTGAAATTTTGTTCTCTCGTCAAGGTAAATTTGTTTGAAAAAGAAAATATGACAATGGTCAGACAGATATTTCAAATTTCATCAATATATTTTTTAGGAAGTAAAAACAACTAAACCTGTGAATTGTGCCGTTGCACGAAACTGCGTCCGAAACGCGCGTACAGCGGCGCGCGTGCAGGCAATGTCCCAAATTAAAACAATTTATTCAGTTAAGACCTTTTTTGCAGCACGCCTTAGAAACTCTGGGGAAAGCCGGCATCGGCGTTGAAGTCCACGATCGTGCATGGGCGGAGAGGAACCAGATGGGGGCGTTTCTAAGTGTGGGTCGAGGGTCGGAAGAGCCCTCTCTATTCCTAGAGTTGTCCTACTTGCAGGGAGATAAGAATGAGAAGCCCATAGCACTTGTCGGTAAGTACGCAACGTACCATCTGATAAGGCCTAGCCGTTTCCCGAGGACTCAACCGAGGAATCAAGGGGAATGATGAGAATAGAGGGAGTCACTCCACGCGGACTTTGCGAACGGAAAACAGCGAGAACACGAGGAGTGCTTGCAAAATGGTTTTTGTTCGAAAAAAAAAACCTATGCAGTTAACGAAATTAGTCTCGATTCACTTTATTTTTGGTTTTGTTGATTATTTTAATTAATTTACATAGAACCAACACCAGCAAAAATTGAATCCCCTCCGAATATGAAAGGGAGTCCTTTTTGATGCTGGTGACAATAATCGGAGCATTCCCAGTCCTTGTGGACTCGCGAGAATAAGGGAGTGAGTCCCTGGGACAAACAAAAACGCGGGGACTCCTCAAAAGGAATCCGGTGGGAACGGCGAGAATACACCTATAGCTATTCCCACGTGGGTTTCGCGCTCCAGTTCAGTAGTCCTAGAGAAGTAAAGTACGATTGAAAAGGATTCGCCTAACTGACGCCTGAAATTCTTCACCAAAGCCCGATTCCGATTCTGATGTTACAGCTTGCCATAGTTATCTTTATTTGGATTTTTTTTTGCAAACTCTGGGCTGAACATAACCAGTTCAATCCTCGTTTTGATGATTAGTTTTACGAGTCGACTCGTTTACAATCGCACTTTCGTCCGTTAGGAGCGCCGAATACGAAAAGGGCGAATTGGTCGGATCCGAATCTCTTCTTTTCAGTCCAAATTCTGTCAACCACGATTTTTTTTTTTTACTAAAAATCTATAATAGGTAGCCTAGGTTCAGTAGGACCATTCTAGCAGCCGAATTCAACTTTCTTGTCTCTAACAGGTCGTACCTCAAACTGCACGTCAGGAGAGAGTTTTGCAGTTTCAAAGTATTAATATTTTCTTCGGGGGGGGGGGGGGGATTGAGAAAACCGGTTGATGAAGAAGTGAATTTGTTTGTGAATAGTGCAGTTTGTCAAATACAAACTAACATTTTTTGTAGCATAGATTAAATGCCCTTGCTTTTTATGGCACTTGCCTTCCGGCCAAGTGCCATATACCGATCACATTTCCGTCGGTCGGTCGGTCGGTTAGTCCGGTATTTGCGAGTTAGGGTACTTCCAGATATGCTAGGACGATGAAACTTGGCAGGCGTATCAGGGACCCGACCAACCTAACTTGGAAATAGTCACTTGCCTGATCCGACCATCGTGGGGGGAGGGGGAGGGGGCAGAATCGGGAATATAGGGACATTCATAACTTTCGAACGGGTGATCGGATCATAATGAAACTTAATATCTGGAAAGATCTCGTTTCTGAGATCTCTCATTACTAGTCCGGACCGGATCCGATGAATCTGGGGGTGAGTAGGACGGGGGAACCGGAAATCTTGTGAAACTCTCAGAGTGGAGTGATCGGGATGAAACTTGGTGGTAAGAACAAGCACAAGCTCTAGATACATCGCTGACAGAACTGGACCGGATTCCGACACTGTGGGGGGGGGGGCGGGGGGAGTTGGAGGAGGGCTCCGGAATTCCGGCGATCCGTAGTTAATGTACTTTCAGGTGGGCAAGGACGATAAATCTTGTCAGGCATATCAGGGACACGATCAAACTAACTTGGAAATATCACTTGCCTGATCCGAACATCGTGGTGGGAGGGGTCGGAATCCGGAAAACAGGGACATACATAACTTTCGAACGGGTGATTGGATCTTAATGAAACTTGTTATCTGGAAAGATCGTGTCTTAGATCTCTCATTTCAAGTCCGGGCCGGATCCGACGAATCTGGGGGGAGTCGGAGGGGAGAACCGGAAATCGTGTGAAACTGTCAGAGTGGAGCGATCGCGATGAAACTTGGTGCGAAGAACAAGCACACTCTCTAGATACATCACCAAAAGGACTGGACCGGATTCGGACACTGTGGGGGGAGGTGGAGGGGGGTTCCGGAATTCCGGCGATCGGTAGTTAATATACTTCCAGGTGGGCTAGGTCGATAAAACTTGGCAGGCATCTCAGGGACCCGACAAGATTAACTTAGAAGCAGTCACTTGCCAGATCTGACTATCGTGGGGGGGGGGAGGGGAGGGGGTAGACGGCAGTATCATGCATAACTTTCGAATGGGTTATTAGATCTGAACGAAACTTGATCTTGAAAGACCTCATGTCTCAGCATGTCCCTTTTCAAGTCTGGACCGGATCCGATGAACTGGGGGGGGGGGGGAGAACTCGACATCTTGTGACACGCATAGAGTGGAGCGATCAGGATGAAACTTTTGACCATCTTTTCCATCTGACCCAGCCTTGCAAGTGCCATATGAGCTTCCAGCTCTTGTTGTTCGGGAGATTGCTTTCACTTCGAAAGGTAGAACAGAATTTTATCTTAACTTTGTGAGTTTTACCTAAAGATGGAAGGAGTAAAGGACGGAAAGGAATAATCAATAAATGCAAAAATATTGTAGCGTTCATTATTTCATGAACCCCACCCCCTACAGCCTCTGGGAATCCTTTAGGAGTTTCCTTCTGTTGTCCCAAGTAAGAGTACTTGGGCCAAATGTTTTTTATTCCTAATGTGTCTTTTGTTCAGGCAAAGGTGTGACCTTCGATAGTGGTGGAATCTCGATCAAACCAGCAGCTGGCATGGACCGAATGCGTGGAGATATGGGAGGAGCAGCCTGTACCTTTGCGGCCTTAAAAACCGTCTCTTCGCTCAACCTTCCAGTGAACGTTAAAGGTAAAGTGTTTTTTTTTTGTTTTTGCGTTTTTATGGCACTTGCCGCTTCGCTCAAGTGCCATATACCGATAACTTTTTGGTCGGTCTGTCTGTCGGTTCACTGGTCTCGAGTTAGGGTACTTCCAGAATTTCTAGGACGATGAAACTTGGCAGGCGTATTAGGGACCATACCAAACTAACTTGGAAATAGTCACTTCCCTGATTCGACCACCGTAGGGGGAATCCGGAATCTGGAGGTATGTATAAATCCGGACCTTGTGATCGGATCTTTGTGAAACTTTGTATTTGGAAAAAACCTCGTGTCTCGGGTGTCCCGTTTCAAGTTTGGACCGGATCCGGTGAATGTGGGGGGGGAAGTGGGTTGAAGGGGGGAACTGTAAAGATTTTGACACTCTCAGAGTGTAGCGATTGGGATGAAACTTGATGGAAAGAACGAACCGGATTCGGGCACTGTGGGGGGGGGGGTTAGATCTAACAGTTGTTTCCAATCGTAAACTGACGATTGGAAACAATCGGTTTCAATCGTAAAAATACAATTGTTACCAACTATTTACAACTGCAAACGATTGGAAACAATTGGAAACTACTGTTTCCAATCATAAAAAAACAACAGTTGTTTACGATCGTTCCAAGACTTGAATTATTTCCATACGAGTGAGGAGGGTTCGTAATTCCGGTGACCGCGACTTAAGGTACTTCCAGATGTGCTAGACGATGAAACTTGGCTTGAACATTAGAGGCTTGACAAGATTGGCTTAGAAATAGTCAGTTGCCTGGTCCGAGCATCGTGGGGGGTGTGGAAGGAGGGGGAATCTTGAATCTTGAGGTATGGTATGACTTTCGAACGGTTGGTCGGACCTTAAAGGACACCTGAACAATGAAACCATACTTGAACACACCATGGAGAATGCATTTAAAAACATGGCCACGGAGAGCATTCTTCTCCTGAGCGTGACGTTATCAAAATAGAGATGTTAGTTTCTTGAGGTTTGCACATGCAGACTCCAAGACAAAAAGCGCAATTCATTCAAATCTTGTACAGCGCTGTGGTGGATCGTATTGGAATTTCTTCTAGATATATGTTTGGGCTTAACTGGTTAAAAAATATTCCAGAAGAAGGGTTGATTGGAGACATTAGTTCATTTCTAAAATTGTTCGGTACTGAAATAAGGACGGATACAAAATGGAGCAAAAATCGTAGCTTGGAAACACTATTTCGTATTTGAATCGGGTTTTCTGCAGGCAATGTTAACGGAAGTCATACAGATATGGATGATACTTGGTACTCTTCATTCAGGTGTCCTTTAATGAAACTTGGTATTTGGAAAGACCTCGTGTCAAAAAGGTTCCATTTCAAGTCCGGACCGGATACGATGAATTTTGTGGGGGGGGGGGAGGAGAACAGGAAATCTTGGACATGCTTATAGTGGAGCGATCGGGATGAAACTTGGTGGGAAGTACAGATGTAAAATTTCATTACCTCCATTTTATCTTGCGAAATTGCCAAGATTCGCTGAAAAATTGGAGAAATTGAGAAAAATAAAAATAAAGCCGAAATACAAAAAGCTGAGCTCGAGTATCGTATCTGTACAAATTTTGACCTGTGTCAGAACACAACCGAGGAACTCAGTCAAGAGTATGCTCTCACCCCGTATAACTTGATCAGAACTATCTCTCTGCAAGTGAGCAGATCAACTCTGTGACAGTGGTTTGCTCACTAACACTCAGATCACTTCCTCTGTACAAAGGGTTCAGAACATTCTGGACATTGGCGGCTAGATGAATTGGTTTTACGCAGAATTCCTTTCTGCTAATCAGAATCCATTTGGTCGCCACTTCTTCAGTTTTCAGTCAACGAGGGATCAATTTTACATAGAATCTCCGTTGAAGACATCATCGAATGTTCAAACGAAGGAGTTTCGAGTCCCGGTGTCCCCTCCCTTCCCTCCCCTTTAAGAATAATTAATAGACCTAGTAAGAAGCCCTTATTCGAGACTGGTCCCAGTGTTTCGCGTGTGAGAAGTTCATGACTTTTTCACTTGTTTATTGATTGTTATGGTCTGTTTTCATAAGAAATAAAAATAACTGACGTAAAACAAGCTCACACGAATGACATGCATATCCTTGACAGACCTGCATCACCTGGTAACATCCACTGACAGCGCAGAATAATTATACCGCACCAGCAACATGAGGTTTCTGGGATCCCAAAACGTAGATGGAGGGATACCTATGACATGGCAAAAGTTGTCCGTCTGTCTGTCCGCATGATAAATCTCGAGGGGATTGAGATATTTTGATGAGACTTAATGGGAGGATCCTTTGGTTCAAAGTACAGGTCAAGTTCGAAGATGGGCTCTGTAGCCCTATATTTGAGGGTTGGGAAGGGGTTTGAAATTAAGGGGCAAAAAAGCTATTGAGATAGTTGATTCAGGTGTAAGGAGACATGCTGAATCCGAATATGATTGCCACGGTAACTGGATTTGCAATTAGTCGTTTTTGTAGTTACCGTGGTATCTGATATAAGGTTGCAAAAACGACAATTGCCGACTTTGAGCTTTCAGAAATCATCCAAAAAGAAATACTGATATCCACTTACATCTAGAGTGACATAACTTCTTTCCCACCAATCCGACAGAAAACTAGACTCCTTGAGATGAATTTTCAGATACCATGATCACTTATCACCGTCCGACCGTGGATATCAGATACCACGATAACTGGTCAGATCCCACGATAACTGCAAACACGCCTTTTGACAGTGGTAACAGATACCATGGTAACTGCGAAAACGACTAAGACCGCGGTATCAGATACTATGGTGTCTGCAAAAACGCAACTAATTTGTAGTGAAGCGTGGCTTTGTCCCAATGTCTGTCCCTGTCGTAGTAAACGTTCATCATTTTTGAACTGTTTGAGAGGGGGGGGGGGGGGGTCCCCACACGGATTACAGTAGGCAAGAGCTGTGCTCTTCTCGACTTTTGTGGTCGTTCTATCTCTTACCCGATGAAAAATTTGTAGCCTGTGTAGTTGTATGATAGTTGTACGAAAAAGTTGCATGTTTTGATATGTAATAGTAAAGAATACCATCATTTAGTGTGCCTCAGACTGGGCAAACCTTAAGCAGTAGTATCCATCAGCATCCTGTCTTGCTGTAGTAGCATCCAGTCTTGCTAATAGTAGCATACAGTATAATGAAATAACACGGTAGCCTTGACATAGAAACATGCAGTAGGATCAGTTCGTACTCTATGCTACTTTTTCGAACAGCTTCATACTGCTATTTTGAGATCAATTTTTCATCGGGTATGACTGCATGGACCCCTTCATAAGAAACAAGCTTCAGGCTCTCCGGAAAATTTATTGTCTCTGTTGGAAGTTTTTTCACGAAACCAAATATTGTTCGGAAATTCGTTGTCCAAACGTTTTTGAGAAGTAAGTTACTTCTACTGAACAGGAAGCTGTCTGAAACAGCCTTTTTTGCGGTTTATGACCCCCCCCCCCCTCCCCCCCCCCCTTACTGCCGCCCGATGAAAAATTATTTGACTGTGTAGTTTGGTAGTTGTACGAAAAAGTTGCATGTATTTATTTGTAGTAGTGTGGATACTTCGATTTAACGTGCCTCAACTGGGTTAATCTCAAGTAGTAGTATCCGATAGCATATAATCTTGCCGTAGTAGCATCCAGTCTTCTAGTAGTATAATAGCATGCAGTGGAGATAGTTCCTACTGCATGCTACTTTTTCCATACGACTAATTGTCGAAAAGTTTTCATCAGGCGTGTTTGTGTTTAGTAACATACATCTGAACACTTTTATTTTATAGGTTTCATTCCACTTTGCGAGAATATGCCCAGCGGAAAAGCTACAAAGCCTGGAGACGTTGTGACGGCAATGAACGGGAAAACCATTCAGATTGACAACACAGATGCTGAGGGTCGCTTGATTCTAGCAGACGCCTTGTGCTATGCGCAGAAATTCGACCCCTCGGTCGTCCTCGATATCGCGACTCTCACAGGTAAAGACCCGTCCCGATTAATTTTTTTTCTAAAAATAGTGCTATGGAGTAGTACGAAAAAGTTGCATGCAGTACTAACCATGCTACTACATGCTTCTACTTCAAGGCTACCGTGTTATTGCATACTACTATATGCTACTATTAGCAAGACTTCGCAAGACAGGATGCTACTGGATACTGCTACATAAGATTGGACCAGTCTGAGGCACATTAAATGATAGTATTCTTTGATATTACATAGTATTACATGCAACGTTTTTGTTCTACTACCATACTACTACGCAGGCTACAAATTTTTCATCGGGCTCCCCTCGTATGAACTGCTTCCGAGGAAAAATTATCTCAATATAGTACTATAAAGGTAGCGTTCCAGCAACTTAGTATTAGTTAGGATCGTTACTATTCTTGTTATTATTGCCGTTTCAGAGCCCGCCGAATAAGTAAATTGGCTCCTCCCACTTATTATTTTCGTTCCACGACTGTTATTATCGTTACAATTTACTTATGATGGTCGCGAGTGTCATAAGTGGTAATAACTATCGGTTCTGCAGGAACGCCCGTAAGAGTGATGACGTATATTCGCGTTGTTATTATTTTCGTTCCAGAGAGCGTGATAACTACGACAATACGGCGCTCGCCCCTCCTCTTATCGTCGTAACTTCGAATAACTTCACTGGAATGCTATACCAAAGCTGTACGAAAAAGCAGCATGCAGTACGAACTGATGCTACTACATGCTTCTATGTCAGGCTACCGTGTTACTGCATTCTACTACATGCTAGTATCAGACGAGAGCCTGCAAAATAATTCTTGGGCGAAACTACAAAAACTACCAAGAAAGCTTGAGCGAACTCAAGCTCCCAACCCTGGATGAACGGAGGCATGAAACCTTGATGAAGTTTAGAGCTGACTTTGGTGTCGTGAAACTTTTCAAAAACGTCTGGGACAACGAATTTCCCAACAATATTTGGTGTCGTGAAAAATTTCCAACTGAGGTAATACATTTTCTTAAGAGCCTGAAGATTGTTTCTTAAGAAGGGGTTCCATGCAGTGTATACCCGATGAAAAGTTCATCTCAGAATAGTAGTATGAAGTTGTACGAAAAAGTATCATGCAGTACGCACTGGTTGCTACTACATGCTTCTATGTCAAGGCTACCGTGTTACTGCATTCTACTGCATGCTACTATTAGCAAGACTGGATGTTACCGGATACTACTGCTTAAGATTGGCCCAGTCACGTTAAATGATAGTATTCTTTACTATTACATATCATTACATGCAACCTTTTCTGTACAACTATCATACAACTACGCAGGCTAAAAAAATTTCATCGGGTTAGACGAAATTGCCTCCGGTGAGATTACTATGGCCCGCTTCGATCTGGCGATTGTAATAGAGAGATTGCATCCTACACGACGGAAAGAATCCGAGAGGGGAGTTATATGCGTTGCAAGGTGTACGTGGTTCTGTGCCTCGATCCTGCCCCCGTGCCTCTGGTCCTGCCTCCTGGTGTACACCAAAACGTCCAAATGAATCCCCCCTCGGCGCAAGCAAATAATGACATCGTGATGTATAGAGTTCCGACTTTGCGACTAAATTATTGCGACTAACTAGTATGAGCCTTTAATTGATTTGGAACGTTTTAGCTGGCTCTTTCTCGGTTGTATAATCGCAGTTTTGTGAAAAGTTTGTGCAGAAATGAGAGCTTTAATGCATCAAATTTTGCTACAAAAAATACCTTGCTTCGTATTGGTTGGTTTTGGAATGACGTGTCATAACCTACCAATAGGATGTGAGACTCCGTTTTTGTGTTCAAACTTGTAAGCCTTCATACTCGCATTCCCAAGGCAACTTTTTTACAAAAGTTTCATTATACAAACAAGAATGAGTATCCTTATTTTTAGAGAAATGTCTGCTTCACTCCCTGACATAGGGAAAGGTTTCCAGAGGAAAGGGAGGGCTTGTTACAGCGGTGTTCTTGTCCTTAAAGTATCTTGGCATCCGGAAGAACACAAATAAACTGATCATTATACTAAAAGAAGATGAAAAATGCGATTTTTTTTTATTTTTCATAAAATTTTGTGAGTTCGAATTGCAAATGTTATTCTAGCCTGTGAGGTCGAATCTATAAAATGGACATTTTCAAATAAGTTTAAATTATTTACGGAGTGCCAGTGTTACTAAGTGTTTTCCTGTAGCCTAATGACACATAACGTCGAGTGTCTGTGCCGGTTTTTGGAAAAATAAATATTGTAAAATGGATGACAAAAATAAGCTTACATTGCAACTTAGAGCAAGTAGGGATTTAACTTTTAGAATTTGCTCTATGAAAAAGTGTATTTGATTTAGCATGCTACTGTCTGACTATGTGCTGTGTGTATTGGCGCTTAAGCTAATAAAATGTATTCTTTTTTGTAGGTGCCATAGATGTCGCCCTTGGTTCGAGCGCCACTGGTGTCTTCACTAATAGCAACAAAATGTGGCAGAAGTTGTCTGCCGCAGGAGCTAGAACTGGTGACCGAGTGTGGCGCATGCCACTCTGGGACCATTTTGGGCGCCAGATTAAGCCAGCACACCTGGCAGACTTGAACAATGTTGGAAAGTCAAGGTCAGGTGGTGCCTGTACTGCTGCTGCATTTCTTAAGGTAAGACAGACAAGTCAACGTCAAATGGAACAGCGTTTGTGCCAGTCCTTTGTCAAGTGATTAAATAGCTATATGTACATTTGGGGGACAAAACAAAGGCATTAACAGAAGGAAAGACAGGAAACTCCGCTGACATTGTGTCGCAGAACATCTAGCGGCCTGCTAACCTTCCTTCCTTCCTTCAAATGACTGGCACTTGGGTTCCACTCTGGATCCCTTTCGACCAGCCTTTGGTCTTTGTCAGACTTGAACGGTGAGAGTAAACAAACCAAGAGGATTTGCAAACTACAACACGTGATGCGTGTAGTTTGACGACGATTTGGCAGAACGATCGGGTCAGGTGTTAGCGGTGCGGTGCGGTAGTAGGCATTTATTATCGCTACTCGTGGGGTTATTGGATTGTCCTGTCTTTCTACTATTAAGGTCTTTGGGCCAAAATACCTTCGTTGCGTTTTTGCAGATACCATGGTATCTGTTACCACGGTCTAAAGTCGTTTTTGAAGTTATCGTGTATACCACGGTCAAAAGGCGTCTTGCACTTACCGTCGTCTCTGGCCAGTTATCGTGGTATCTGATATTCAGATACCACGGTCCAACCGTGGTAACTGATCCTGGTATCTGAAAAGTCATCTCACTTTCACCAAATTTGGTCATATAGGTGAGAAAGAAGTTTAGCACTTAGTGATGTAAATGGATATCAGTTTTTCTTTTGGGATGACTTCGAAAAGTGCAATTTCGGCAACAGTCGTTGTTGCAGAGCAACCGTGTATCAGAAACCACGATAACTGCAAAAACGACTAATTGCAGATCCAGTTACCGTGGTAACAAATACCATGGTATCTTCAAAAACGCAACGTTTATAAGCCAAAAGCGCAACTCCGAGCACGTTGAGACGGAAGTGATTAAGACATGACTCAAGTGAATATGAAGAACTTTGCTCAGATATACTACGAAGAGTTATTGCGGGATGGACTATCGCTTTCATCTTCGTCGTCTGATTCAGTGTTCACAGGTCGTTGTAACCCACAGGACCAACGCTTGTTTAGTTCACCTTATTCAAACGAACAATGACAGTATTAACTTTTCTACCCCAACGATGTAAATCATTTTTCATTCACATTCTGATTTTAAAATCCCAGACAACACAGAGCAGAAAAAGGAAGTGGAGAAGAAAAGGATAGAGAAGCTAGGAGAGAAAAAACCTACAAAACTAGTAAACTAACAAGAAAAGAGACAAGCGAACGAGGGAACCAGCTTGTAGCCTGTCTGCGAGAATTTTTTTTTTTCATCAGAAAAAAACTGTTATATAAATTTGTTTACATGCCTTCGGGAAAGGCTTAAAACAGCCTAGTTTTAAAGTATTCAAATTTATTAAAATACTGAAAGTTGAAGAGTAAATAGTGCTAGGGGTCCTTTAAGCAGACACCTTGTAGCCTGTTAGAAAACATGCGACTGATTTTTGCAGGAGTTCGTTACGGCCTCGCACTGGATGCACCTAGACATCGCTGGAGTCATGCAGAACAAAGATGAAGTGAAGTACCTTGAAGGTGGTTTAACTGGTAGGCCGACTAGGACCATTGTTGAATTTATCAACCAGCTGCGGACGGAATGAGCTGTATTTTTGTGTAGTAATTAAACGATTTGACGTTAAACCATGAGCACAAGTCTCCTCGGAGGCGTGGCTTCGAATCCCACCGCTGCCACCAACTGTTGTAGCGTTCTCCGAGCAGTGTATCTTCTTCCAAGTTTATTTAGATACTACTTACAAAATGGAATAAATCAACCGACTCCTAATCAGCACGCTCCCTCGAGCGATACTATCAGCTAAGGGGTTTGAGACTCCAACAAGCATTTAAAACAAAAAGAGAGATGGTTGGTCAGTATGATATCTGGTCTTGACTGTTTCACAACTCCTATAGAGTATTCAAGATGAACTTGTCTACCTCCCTATGGCTTTCCGGAGAGCTCGGCCTGCTTCTCATCGTTAATATGTCATACTATCAAGAACAAATAATCTAACAGAACCTTCGTCTCCCTATCTCTGTAATAACTATGCGGAGTCGAATATTTCCCCATACCCTGTCCGCTAAGAGCGAGCGGAGGGGAGTAGCTTCGTGCCACATCACATTTCATTACCTCTACAAATAGCTAAATCGCTGTGCGGTGAGGAAAAGTAGAGGTCAAAGCTGACTGGTTCTATGGACGCCCTCCAGACGGGTCAGCGCGCGGAGTACGCTCCTGCACTATTTTGTCTGCGATAAGCAACGGCTAAGACGGAAGAGGAGGAAACGGGTATCCACATCAGCTCAAAGCTAGGGTAAACCTCTAGGTCCGCTCAGTTCTGTCGGGGTATTCATGTAGTCGCTGCATGTGACTAAAGACAGAAGCTCTGTCTGATTATTTGTTCTTGATACTATGTTTTTACGCGAGTTCATTCTGTCTCGACCATATTTGCTGATAAGGGTTCTTCCTGATTGATTCTGATTTTGGGATTATGCAGTTAAAAGCTCTTCGCGTGATGATGTAGCTGAGTCGTAGAGTGAAAAGCCTACTAGTAAAGGAAGATGTACTGGTGGGGCCAGTAAGGTTGTGATGGCCTTCGGTTAATTTTAAAGAAGAACTGAAATTAGATATTACCAATATTTTCACTTCCAGTAAGAAGCACCATCACCAAAACGGGTTCCGGCTAAAAGCCCACCGGCGACCCCCACCCTCCCAGGCATAACCCTCCCGCCAAAAACTCAGCCCCCCTCCCCATGGCGAAACCACAGAAAAAACATGTTGAAAAAAACCCGGGTACCTCCCCCCCCCCCCCCCCCTACTCACTGTTAGTGAGACCAAGGGTGTCACGACTAGGGGAGGACGCCCTCCCCCCCCCTCAGTGCTGTCGGCTAGTCGGTAAAAAATAAGCGTGTCGGCGCGAAGCGCCGCGATTTTTCGTCAAAACAGTTTTTCATGAAAACAGTCGTCTTTCTCGGTCGGTAAAAATTACAACCCAATCCGTATATGCCTAGTCACCCCCCACCCCCCCACCCAAACAAAAAAAATTGGGCTGAGTGAGACAAACACATTTTTTGGAAAGTATGGAAGCGATCGGCCAACGAGCCCCCATCACGCGTTTACATTTAATTTAACTTTTAGTTTCCTATATATTTGCATTCTGGTGTGTGTGTGACCGGGGGAGGTTCGCCAGGGGGTTTTTGGTGCCGGGGGGGGGGGGGGGGGGGTCGCCAGGTTTTTTTTGTCATCTTCTTACTTTGCTGGTTAAATAGAAGTACGCGGACATAAATAACAAAAAAATGAATATTGAACTTCGTTTACCAAAATAGTTTCTCCCGTCCTGCAGCCGAGAAAAGGTAGGCGACCTTTAGATAAGCTGAAACGCGTCGTTTCAAATATTCTATCGTTTTGCTAAATATATATTACGCCTACCGCTTGTTCGAGCAACTCGAAAATTTCCATCGTTATCAAATTAATGACCACTAACAGCAATGGAGAAACAAATAGAAACATACAGCCAGAAATTGATATCGATTTGAAAATCTTCTTGGTTTAGTTTGAGGGTAAAAAAAAAAAAAAAAAACGAAAATCAGAGTTTTCTATTTTTTAGTAAAAATTATATTTTGTGTTTTGTAAGCTAATTCTCTATCGTGTTTTGCTTTCTTTTTCTCCTTTTTATGGCACTTGCAGCTTCGGTCAAGTGCCATATACCGATAACTTTTCAGTCGGTCAGTCTGTCGGTCCACTGTTTCGAGTTAGGGTACTTCCAGAAGTGCTTGGACGATAAAACTTGGCAGGCGTATCAGGGACCCGACCAAACTAATCTGGAAATCACTTCCACGATCTGACCAATGTGGGGGGGAACCCATTTGAAATCCGAACCGGATCTGATTAATGTGGGGGTGCAGGGGAGAAACGGAAATCTTGTTTCACGCTTAGAGTAGAGCGATCAGGATGAAACTCGGTTGGAAGAACAAGCACAAGCTCTAGGTACATCACTGACTGAACTGGATCGGATTTGGGTACTGTGAGGGGAGTTGAAGGTGGGTTCCGGAATTCCGGTGATCTGGCGTAAAGGTACCTCCAGATGGGCTACGACGGTATGAAACTTGGCAGGCACTATCAGAGACCCGACCAGATTAACTGGAAAATAGTCAGTTCTCCGATCCGATCATCGTGGGGGGGGGGGGCGGAGGGAGGGGGAATCCTGAATCTTGAGGTACGGGTGATCGTGTCTGAATGAAATATGGTATTTGGAAAGACTTCGTCCGGAGCGGATCCGATGAATGGAGAACCGGAAATCTTGGGACACGCTTAGACTGAAGCGACCGGGAAGAAACTTGGTGGGAAGAACAAGAACAAGGTACCTCAGTGACAGAACCGGATCTTCCAGATGTGCTAGGGCGGTGTAACTTGGCTGGAGCATTACAGATTCGACAAGATTGGCTTAGAAATTATCTTTTCCCAGATCCGACCATCCCTTAAAGTACTCATTTAACCGAAATACTTTTAAGGAAAATATACATTTGTATGATCCCCATCAGCCATGCAACGATTATTCTCCATCACAAAAAAAAATACTTATAAGCAAAATATACATTCTTATGATCCCCATCAGCCAACAATCATTTTTCATCAAGGGTTTAACTCAGAAATGAACTTCGAGCTCCGTAGTGAAAAAAAAAGCTTTTGATACGATACATTTCATGATCTCCAAGGATCCATGATCAATTGTGCCACAAGGGTTTTGCTTATAAACCCTTAAAGTGCGCATCTTAACCGAAAAGTGAAAAATATACTTTTGATCAAATGGTGTATATTCATGAGATGAGCCCCAAGGGCCCGTGATCCTTTTGCCCCAAGGGTTTTGCCTGCACGTGAAGCACCCAAAATAACTGAGCAAAAGATACATTTTCATAATCCTGATGAGCCCATCATCATTTTGCCTCAGGGGTTTTGCTGACAGTTGAATTTCTATCGCCCTGAAAGTATCATCACAGCCAAAGTGCACAAATAAATACTTTGTATTAAACGATAAGTTCTCATGATTTCCAAGGGCCCATGATCACTCTTGTTTCAAGGGCTTTGCTTACAAATGATCAGAACAAAGGGACGAATTGACAAATTCCTACTTTCATCCGCTGACCCAGCCTTGCAAGTGCCATATGTTGTTTCCTTATTATCCATCATCATCATTGTTCTTCTATGTTGTATTATGTTTTCCTTGCGCTTTTCACCGACCTATTGCTATTTTACTATAGCAGCAAAAAAGCTTGAACGTTGCCCAGCAGATTTACCCGAGGGGTCAGCCACTTCCCGGAACCTGCTGTACACCCTTTCCCAGCACCCATCGAAACTGTCGGTGCCAGCCACAAATTAGGCGGTTCCTGCTTCTAAACGCGCTGATTAATGTTCTAAGACGTAGCAACCGGTGTCGGACGGTGTAAGACGAAGCCGGCACCCGGCACTTGCTGTACACTAAAATCGAGAGTGGGTATCTTTCCGCCTATATTAACCAGAAAGACGAAAGTATTTGGGAAGTGTTAGGGAGAAATCTGGTCCTTACTTTTGTCCAATGTGCTGTGAGGGAGATGAAGATCTAATTCATTTTATGTGTGGTTGTGATGAAATTGAGGATCTAAGTAAGTAAGTAAGTCATTTATTTATGACCCGCCATTTTGAAAAGGCTGAGTAAATGACGAAAATAAAGAAAATAAACAAAACACATATTATATATACACACAGGAAAAGACACTGTCACACAGGAAAAGACACTGTCGAAACTGGTGTTCGCCAAGGGGGAGTCTTATCTCCCTACATTTTCAGATCGGCCATATCTTCTTGTCTCAATTCTTTACACCCTGCTTACTTTTATAAAGACCATGCCTTCAGCTAAATAGCTTACGCGGACGACTTGCTCTTAGTAAGCGGTACCCGATCCACACTCACCAAAAATGTCTGTAAGCCGTCGTCGGAACAAAATCAAAATCGACCTTGAAGTTAACCTCTCAAAATGTGAGTACATGCATTTCAACCCTTCGTCGAATCGTTTGAATGCTAAAGCTTCTATCTCTCTTGGATCGTTCGTCGTCAGATCAACAGAATCTCTACGATGACTTGGCATAACATTCAAATCCTCGTTGTCAAAATTTTGCTCTTCGGTTGTTCAAGAACTTTCTAGATCGATCCGTACCGCCTAGGGGCGCATCGTCCCCAACCGGGGCCGCTATAATCGTAAAGCTTTGGGAAAATTGTACAGCACCTTCTGCGCTCCTTCTATACTATTTCGTTCTGGTGTCACTCATGTTCTGCGAAAGAAGGAGATAAAAAAGATGAGATCATGTTATTTTAAATATGCAAAGCACCTGCTCCATTTGTCGAAATTATGCCATAACCATACTTTGACGGAGAAGTTCAAAATTCAAGATGCGAGTGTTACCCTTTTGGATGTTTCTTCATCGCTATCAAAAATCAATGACAACAGAACCCAACCAGCGCACGACCTTCTACACTGCTTCCTGGCCGACGATTGAAATTAAGTGTCTTTTTGTGTATGCTTATGTGTTTTATTTACTTTCTTCATTTACTCCGCTTTCGGAAAACGGCGGGTTATAAATAAATTACTTACTTACTTACTTGATTTTTAATCTTCGATCAGGAAGCAGTGGACGACATCGTGTGCTGGTTTTGGGCCTTGTGATCTGAGGGAGGAAATTTTTAAGGGAGGAATTCATGGGAGGAAGTGGTTGTTAAGTATTATGCGGAGTAGGGATTTTCTTAGTACAAGGTTCCTCAGAGTGGACTGTCTTCACAGGGAAAAGTGTTTGAGTGCGGTTTTGTGTGAAATAGTAGTGTGACCGTATTTACATGTAATTATTTATGTTTGTTTGTTATGGCCCTTGGGCTTTCAAGGCAAATAAATATCATATCACATTCAAACCGTGGCTAAAAACGAAGGGTCAGCTCCGATGCTTCGGCAGCAATATTTCGGCTGTGAAAAAATGAAGTTCCAAAATGAAAAAAAAAAATTGCCGCACCAGTAACTGGGAACTGCCAACAGGGGCGTCCCGAGGGTGGGGGGTCGGGAGGGTGCAGCACCCCCCCCCCCCCCCACACACACACACACAGAAAGCCTGTGGGAGAAGAATTCCGGTAGTTTTGACTGGTGCGGCGAAGCCGCGCCAGTTAAAATTTGTCAGATTCACCTGAACTTGATGATTTGAGGGAATCTACCGGTCAGGGAACCTACTGGATTTTGCTCAGGGAATCTACGCTAAATCGTTCACAAGGAATCTACCGGAATTTGTCTCAGCGAATCTACCGGAATTTACCCCTCGGAATATACGAACTTCGGCTCAGGAAATCTACCGGAATTTGTGCAAAATCTTTCAGAAGGAATCTGCCTCAGTATCTACCGGATTTACACCTCGGAATCTACGAAGTTCGTAACGGAATATGTGCGAAATCTTTCACAAGGAATCTACTGCAATTTACCCCTCGGAATCTACGAAATTTGGCTGAGTGAATCTACCAGATTTTGCTAAATCTACGCTAAATCTTCCACAAGGAATCTACCGGAATTTGTCTCAGGGAATCTACATGAATTTTACCCCATGGAATCTACCAGAATTCGGCTCAGGGATTCTACCGGAAATTTTGCGATATCTTTCTCATGGAATCTACTGGAACTTGTCTCAGGGAATGTACCGGAATCTACCACTCGGAATCTACGAATTTCGGCTCAGGGAATCTACCGGAATTTGTGCGTTATCTTTCACAAGGAATCTACCGGGACTTGTCTCGGGGAATCTACCCGAGTTTACCCCACAGAACCTACCGGAATTCGGCTGAATCTAAATCCAAAAAGCGTCGACAGCTTTCTCAACTCCTTTCCGGTGATACGGGTGAATCGAGAAGAGTTGAAAAACGAATTAGCTTTGTTTCGACATGATGGAAAAAGTTGCCGGGAGAGCCTCGAAATAAAAAAAAGTTTGAAGACACAGTCGAGGTCTCTCGTCAACGGAAAGACGTCTTACCACTAGTATGGAAAGCGTTCAAGCCGGCCAAGACAATCCCTATTATCTCAGCAAAAGGGGAATTTTTTTTTATCAACAATGGCTGACCAGTGACTTGAAAGTCTGCTACTAATAGCATGTGAAACAGATCTAGTTGATGAGTGTGAAATAGGTTGTGTTGTGGACAAACAGAAAAGGGTGAAAACGCGACGAGTAAATTTGTAGGGTGTGTTGAATGTCAGATTTTTGTTTTGTTTTAAGTGTTAACGATTCTTTTTTTGTTTGCTCTTGTTTACGATATATAATCGAAGTCAGAACACAACAGTATTCTAGAGTTTCTGCAGAGATTATCGCTACGGAGAATTTCCGGCAAAACCTCGAAAAATTCCGGTAAAATCTCGAAAAATTCCGGTAAAATCCTGAAGCTGCACCCCGCTCATCAGGAAGGTGTCAGGATGCCCCTGACTGCCCAAGTCGGGAAATTATAGTTGGTAGAAACTTCATTTGCAAGTTAATTTTTCCCAGTCCAAGGCCGTATCAAGGGGGGTAGGGGGTTGACCCCCCCCCCCCCCCCCCGAACATACAATAATAATCATTTGTGTAGGCTTTGCCTCTGATCAGTGTGTTTTTTGTACTTTTTTGTCCTACCAGCAGGCACCCCCTCCCTCCCCCCGAAATAAATTCCTGGATACGGGCCTGTCCCAGTCCCTGACATTCGTAGCCTGACGAGGACCCTTGCCAAATATTGCAACCAAATCATCGTACCTGACTTCCATTTTTAGCCATTCCTGATGAAAAATTATCTCAGAATAGTAGCATGAAGCTGTACGAAGAAGTAACATGCAGTACCAACTGATACTACTATAGCAAGACTGGATGCTACTGGACTACTGGAGCAAGGGGGGATGCTACTGAATGCTACTGCTTAAGATTAGCCTAGTTCGAGGTAGATAGATAGATAAATCTTTTTATTCGCCAAAAACATATCGTGGCTAACGCCAAATTTGTTTGGTATAGTCAGTTAATATGTAAGCGTACTTCAACAGTCATAAATAACATTAAAAATGAATAACATCTCAATTTACCTCGTTAAACAACTTCACAAAAGACGGAACAAAACTCTTTTCGAACCTCTGGAGGTTACATTTAGTTGGCTGCAATTTTTCAACCGCAGTAGCTACCTTGCGAGGGAGCCTTCTCGCCAGCTTTTTAGAAGGAAAAATATTTTTATGGACTGGGTGGTTCAGGGATTTTACACCAAACTCCATGCAGAGTTTCAGTCTTCGATCGTGTAGAGAAGTGATTTTAAATTCACGCAGCAACTCTTCATAAGACCTCTCGGCCACCTTTGACGCTATGATCAGGGCTCTTTTTTGAATCTTTTCAAGTCTAGCGGTCTGTTCGACCGTAAGGCCAAAATGCCAAACAGGTGCTCCATATTCTAGGTTTGGTCGGATAAAGGAAACATATATTCGGAACAAGTGTGTAGTGGGTGCCCCATGCCTAGACATGAGCTTTAGCATTTGAAGTCCGGCATTCCCTCGCTTTATCATGCTAGTCGTCTGCGCTTCCCATTTTAAATCATTAGTTAGGGTTATCCCTAGGAGTTTAAGTTTTTCCACTTTCAAAGAATCCGAAATTTCAGGTGAAAAAGTAGGGATGAAAGACTTAAAAAATGAAATTGTCATAGTGCACGATTTACTGTCATTTACAGTCATATTAGATTTCAAAGCTTGAATTTTTACTTTAGTCACGATATCTTGAACCTGACTCGAATCCTCTCTGTGACAAACTTCAACAAGTGTAAGATCATCCACATACTTCCAACGATTCTCAAAATCATCCGCTATATCATTAATCAAAAGCCCATCAAATTAAAGTATTCTGGCCCATCAAATTAAAGTATTCTGTGCTACTGCATACCGATACATGCAACTTTTTCGTACAACTACCATACAACTTATATCTAAAAAATATAGTATGAAGTTGTACGAAAAAGTAGCATACAGTACGAACTGATGCTACTACATGCTTCTATGTCAAGAGTACCGTGTTACTGCATTCTACTGCATGCTAGTATTAGCAAGACTTGATACTACTGCTTAAGATTGGTACAGTCTGAGGACCATTAAATGATAATATCCTGTACTATTACATGCAACTTTTTCGTACAACTATCATACAACTACGTAGACTACAAATTTTTCATCGGGTTATTTGAGTATGTGTTTCCCAGTCAGCTTGAGCTCATGGAATATTCTATCCACGGATTTTCCAACATGCTACGACGCAGAAAGTACTTGCAAGACCAGTTAGGCGACCCGGTTTTCTTTTTTTTAAATAGTTGAACCGGTAAATATAAATGTATAACTGTCGCTTGTTGCGCTAGTCAGTTTTCGAACTAGCAGTGGAACAATGAAGCTCGCAATTTTCGCTGTTTTTGTTATTATTGGAACCGTCGTACCAGGTAGGTTTTCTCAGTTCTTATCTCCATGTCTGTTTGTCACGGAAATGTAGACTGTCAGCACTGCGAATTTTTCACCCCCCCCCCCCCTCCCTGCACCTCTTGACCTACGCTTTGCAATAAACTTAGTATAAAGGTATTAAGGAAATAGGCAATTTTAATCAGTTTAATTCTGAACAACGTATGGAATTGCTCGGCAGGTATACCTTCGAAACAGATATAATATTAAAAAATCTCTGGTTGTTCTTTTGTAATATTTCTGTAATTATCGTTTGTTGCTTTTGTTGTTTTGGGGGTCACGATGGGTGCAGTTTTTTACGAGGGGTTGCCTACTCTCAAAATTAGGTGTACACCGGGTGGCGGGTTGGGCCGAAGGGTGGCGGATGGGTGGCAAGCGTGGCGAAAAATAGCTATTTTTGAGCAAGAGGCGGGTGGGTGGCGCGCTTGGCGAATGAGTGGCGCGTGTGGCGGATGAGTGGCGCGCGTGGCGGATGAGTGGCGCGCGTGGCGGATGAGTGGCGCGCGTGGCGGATGAGTGGCGCGCGTGGCGGATGAGTGGCGCATGGGTCGCGCAACTTGATATACACCAAGTGGCGGAGAGTGGGCAGTCCCTCGGTTTCTTGTTAATTGTTTTTTTTTGTGGGGTTTCGGTACATGGTTCATTCTCCATATTCTCTCTTCTTTTTTTCCTGTAAGTTAAGAGCCTCGCAAGCCCCGCTTTGGTTTTGTTATTGAAAAAAGAAGGTTTATTTTCAGTAAAACTGTTCTACTATATACTCGAGACAAAGCGGGCTAGGACGGATAAAGCTTGTGGTACTAACGGTATCGGGGTACCGTTGTCGAATGAGCCAATGAGACCTAAAAACACAAAAATGTTTTTTCAGCTCACCGCATTGCACACTCTGGAAAACAACAGAGCCATGCGTCAATTCATTTGCAAGACCAAGTCTACCAAAACTAAAACGGACGGTGAATTGTTGTTGGCTCCGGTTGAAAAACTAGTCAGGGACTCGGAAACCTCGGTGTCAAAGTTCCTCGCCCAACCCGTCTCTGGATCGATTAACAGTTATTACCCGTTAAACGTGAAAGGAAGTCGGATAGAACAATCCCAGTTACAAAGGAGCTGTCGCTTGAGCCATAATCTTCGAGTGGCTGTGTCTAAATGTTTCGGCGTTTAGTGTTACCCCTATTACACAGTCGTGAAATTGGGCGATACGACGCCAAATAATTGGGTGATATGACCCTAATAGGGTAGTCTGGTAGAAAAAGGGTGATACGACCCCAAATAAAGTAGCTTGATAGAAAACCCGAATCTAAATAAACTCTAAAAATTTACTAAGTGAGATCAGTGTGACGGTTGGTTCCCCAAATCACTACGATATTTTGGCCCACTTCTTACAATGCCCAGGCTCAGAATACCTACGACTCAAAATGCCCACAAGTGAAGTCAAAGACCCCGCAGTCGAAATCTACCAAAATGTCGACGGCCCAAAATACCAACAGTTTAAAATGCACAAAGGAGAGGCAAAAGTCGTCCTGGTTCAAAATACCGACGATCAAACTGTCGACAGGGGAGGCCAAAATTTCTTGCGACAACGAACGACGAGATTACAAAGGACAGGGTTACCACGGATAAGGTATTGAAAGGAATAATTTTATTGTTTTTGATCAGATCAGAATCATTTGCGTAAAAGTACGAATAAATGTCATATAAAATGGTTCCAACACAGAAAGCGAAACTAAGCTATCCAAATCCTGCACCGTGAAGGTAAGAACTGTTCTAGTTAAAAAAAAAAAAAAAAAAAAGTTTTTTCTTTCTTTCAGAATTTGGCACAGTATTATAGTAAAATTGAGTTTATACCAGTCTTCTGTTTAGACAGATCATACCAACTCCTTCCATTTCTAACTCACTAATTCCAGTTTACTACGAACTGACCACCTCGGATAATTCAGTCGTGTGCATTTTGGGGCGTGGGCGTTTTGAGGCGTGGGCATTTTGAACCATCTCCATTTTAGTCTTGAGCATTATGACTTGTGAGTTTTAGCCAGTGTGTCCCCTAACCGAGTACGCACGTTTTTATATGCGTGATGATGACTGTCGGTGGCGCTGTGACGCTCGGAGACGCTGGGACCTCAACACCGTTGCTTCTTCTGTCGCTACCTGCGTGCCGTATTTTATACTCCGCTGTTACGCAAAAAGCGGGTCATAAATAAATAAATAAATAAATAAATAAAAAAATATATACACTTATTTTTTTGGCTGTATAGAACTCAATGGCTTTACCCTATGTTCTATACACAGCTCCTTTTGTGAGATTACTAAACAAACCGGTTAACTTGGCCTATAGTATCTACGGGTTTAAACGGGATCATTTCGATTGGATAGCGACCCTCTATTCTTTAAGATGGCAAATCCGCCTACAAATCAAATTGATTATTTCGTAATTCAGGGAATAATAGTTGTTTATAAAATATTAGCGATTCAATTCATTCTGAGTCAGTTTGAAGCTTTTTTAACAGCTAGCCCTTACAAGTACTTTGAAAGATTTTTTTATTTTCTGCTTGACATATTCATGGCACTTGCCTTCCGACCAAGTGCTATATACCGATCCCTTTTCCGTCGGTCGGTCTGTCTGTCAGTCCGGTGATCGCGAGTTAGGGTACTTCCAGATGCGCTAGGACGATGAAACTTGGTAAGCATGTCAGGGACCCCATCAGGTTAATTGTCACTTGCCCGATCCGACCATCGTGAGGAGGGGGAGGCGGTGGAATTCGGAAAATAGGGGCATGCATAACTTTCGAATGGGTGATCATATCTTACTGAAACTTGATATCTGGAAAGACCTCGTGTCCCATTTCAAGTCCGGACCGGATCCGATGAACGTGGTGGGGGGAGGGGGAATCGGAAATCGTGTGACACGCTCAGAGTGGGGCGACCGGGACGAAACTTGGTGGGAAGAACAAGCACAAGATCTAGGTACCTCAGTGACAGAACTGGACCGGATTCGGACACTGGGAGGAGTGGAAGGGGGGGTTCGGAATTCCGGCGATCCGCAGTTAATTAACTTCCAGTTGGGCTAGAACGACAAACTTGGCAGGCTTGTCAGGGACGCGACAGATTAACTTGGAAACAGTCACTTGCCCGATCCCACCATCGTGGTGGGAAGAAAGAAATTTGATCGGATTTGGGTACCGAGGGGGGGGGCTGTAGGGGGTGTCTGGAATTCCGGTGATCGCGAGTTAAGGTACTTCCAGATGTGCTAGCACGATGAAACTTTGCTGGAGCAGTAGAAATTTGACATCATTGGATTGGGCATCGTTACTTCCCGATCCGACCATCTTAACCGCAAAGTACAAACAATACTTTTAAGCCAAATTTACTTTTTCACGGTCCCCATGAGCACATGATGATTTTTGCCTCAAGGGCATCGTCACTTCCCGATCCGACAATCTTAACCGCAAAGTACAAACAATACTTTTAAGCCAAATTTACTTTTTCACGGTCCCCATGAGCACATGATGATTTTTGCCTCAAGGGCTTTGCTTAGAAATTAATTTTAGCACCCTTAAAGTGCGCATCTCAACCGAAAAGTGGAAAAAGACTTTTGACCATACGATGTATATATTCATGATCATGATGGGTCCGTCGTCAGTTTTGCCTCAAAGATTTTGCTTGCAGATGAACTTCTAGCGCCCTTAAACTGGGCATCATCTTTAGCTGACACATTATCACAACAAACCCATGAATTGGCGGATTGACCCAGCCTCGCGAGTGCCATATCAGCTTTTAGCTCGGGTTTGTTGTGTAGCACAAATTTCATAAAAAAAAATAAAATAACAGTAAACGGTAAGTAAATTAAACAAGCAGTGTATATAATAAAAATCAGGACGTGCAATGCTTGTGAATATTCGGACGTGCATTACTTTCTAATAAAACTGTTCTATACCTGAAAACCTGTTTCATCTTGAAGACGGACCACTTAGACGGTGGTTTGTATGGAGCAAAACCTGAGCGTTGGATTCGGATTAGGTTACTGAGTTCCAAGAATCAATGATCTAACCCATTTGTGCAACTGCAGACTACTGTATCTTTTTTTTAGTCTTCGCATTCCCCGCTGATGGGGATTCCGTGAATTTCGAAGAAGCAAAAGCAGAGTTTGTAGCCAATCCCGAATCAGCACCCGAAGATGGAGAAAACAGATTTCTCGGCTGGGGACGTAAGTGTTTGTCCGCATCTTTCCCACAATTATCCACCACCCCACCCATTCCAAACACGTGATCGAACATTACGGTTATACCCTCAATTTCGACAATCTCGCTTACAACTGTAAAGGCGTTTTTCCGCTACCCTACAAAGAGATTGTGGCTCGGAAAGACTTTCGCGGTCGTTTGCGCGGCCCACAAGTGTATTTCCGCGTCCATCAAGGACTTTCTGGAATTGTAGAGGTAATTTTAGATTATGGCCCGGATTGGCGGGAAATTGAAAATTAGCGGCAGTAAAATTTAAATATAAAATAGTAATAATCTGTTTTTGACCCACAAATCGGACAAAACGAAAATAATGGGGTATATTTCCACAATTATTTATCCCATAATTCGGGAACAATATAACACAAATGACGAAGAAAAAAACTACTCAAGAGTCATACAGACGAATAGGCTCGTGAGAGGGCGACATACGGGTCCGCCGTTTCAGACAGTTTTCTGTGAAGAGCAGACATTTTCTCCGTAATATCCGTAATACATTACTAATAATTTTAGAATTTATTTGCCAAGGAGGGACAAAATGAATAACAAAGTCCAAGAATTGTATAGCTTTAATGTCCTTTTTCTTTAAAGCAGGATAAACTCCAGATAGAAAAAGAATATTGTGGTAACAGAAAGAAGAGTATACAGCTTGCTAAGAGCTTTCCGATTATATTTCCCCCTATTAGCAACAATTTTCCAGTAGCCCAATTGAATTGTAAATCCACAATCGGAAATCGTCCGGGATCGGAAAGAACGAACATGTATGGTGTCAGGAATACCCAACCACCGAATAGAATCAACACTAATTTGAAATTACCACCCAAAACACGAGGGGCTTTAACTTGTACATCGAGCGCATCTATTTACACAACAAACACTCAGAAGTGTGTGGCAAACCACAACACTGACCGTTGATTTTGTTTTGCCAATCAAGAACAGAAATCATGGGACATCGCACTAGAAAATTGATCGCTTTTTAGGCCGCGGAATTGATTTCCTGGTGTGTTTGTGAATTTCTAGCTTGTAGGAATCAGACTTAAATTACAAGTAAAGACCCAAGCCGTTTTCCGGGACTGAAGAAAAAGAGGCACGGCACCTCATCGCGCAGAAGGCACAAGTAAAACAAAGAGCGTGTTCCACCCTACTTACCGTAGTTACTACGCATGACGTCACGAATTCTGGCTTTTTGCCGTCAAGGCTGGAACGACTTAACTATTTTCCAGCAGGATATCGTGCCACGGGCGATTCCGACCAATCACGTTACAGAGATGCGTAGTTATTAACCTTACCACACTCCCGAGCATGATAAGCAAATAGTAACTATTAGTTACTATTTCGAGAAGGTTGGAACGGTCAGCGTAGTAACTTTTCGTGAGGATGGAACGGAAATAGTAACTAATAGTAACTATTGTTGGAAGGGTGGAACACGCTCAAAGAAATTAGCTAGAAGTAGGCAAGTAAGTGAGAGTTCGTAAGTGCAGAGGCTAAAAGAAGGCAGGTTAGAATTGTTCCTGCCCCCTCACTCCTAAGCCTGAAAGGGCCCTTTTAGTTTTCGTGTCTCTTTTTAGTATTCCATGCCTCCTACACTAGCCGTGCCTCTTTTTAGTCGATCCCCCATTATTAAATATTCGTCACAGCAAAAAAGTGTGCAACAGAATTTTAATAGATAAGATAAGACTAACTGCACAAAAAAGAGGCCACGGCATCAAAGTAAACACAACAGCTAGAAGCTCATATGGCACTTGCGAGTTGTGTCAGAGGACGAAAGTGGCACTCTGTCATATCAACACTTAAATCTGCACTAGCACAACATCTTTTCGAAAACCCTTCCCGTTCAGTACATTTTGAAAAAGTCCCAAATTTTTGCTACGTGCAGCGAACCCGATCAAACTATTCGAGAAGCCATAATTGAGATAAAGAAACACCGAGCAGACGAAGGCTGCGATACAGGCGAGTAATCAATACCTGAAAAGTGGAGTTATTAATGGAAGAACAAATTTAAACCCGAGGATCTTATTAAGAACAAAACCAAAGTTGATCAAAATGCGGAAAAAAATACTTTCCTGCCATCGCCCCAATCGAGCAGCAAAAACAACAGCCGTGTCAAAAATGAAATCCCAGCACTGTTTTTTCTGGGATGATGTCTCTACGTAGACACGACGCTACGAAGACACGACAGTACATCGAAACGAAAAAAGCGTCAGTACATGGACACGTCACTACAGAGACACGACGGAACGAAGACCGACACTACATGGACACGACGGTACAAGTACCGACACTACATGGACACGACGGTACAAGTACCGACACTACACAGACACGACGGTACAGGTACCGACACTACGTAGACACTTTTTGATTTTCGACGTAGTGACGGATTTTGTCCTCATAGTGACGTGTCCACGTAGTGTCGTTCGACGTACCGTCGTGTCTACGTAGTGTCGTTCGATCTAGCGTCGTGTCTACGTAGCGTCGTTCGACATACCGTCGTGTCTATGTAGTGACGCCTTTTCGTTTTCGACGTTGTGACGTGTCTTCGTAGTGTCGGGCCTTTGTTTTTCTTCGTTCTGACGTGTCCATGTAGCGTCGTGTCCCTGTAGTGTCGGACATTTGTGTTTCTTCCATGTCGAAATTCCAGCTTAGGATATTGTCCAGGATTTTTTTTTTTTTACATGTTGAAGTTCAAAATAACAATAAAGTTTCTGCCTGCTACCCCTTGCCTACGCCAACACTTGGGTTAAAGTGAAGTATAGACACTAGATGACACCCCAACCTTGTCTCTGTTTAAATTTGGCTTCGGCTTGTGCGTCTGCGGGATCTCGATTTCGGGCACTCATAAGAAAGCGAGGACTATGAAATTTTGTACCCGAATAAAGCTCAGGACTGGAAATAGATAGAAACAAGCCCGGTTGTGACCCGGCCCATAGTTTGGAGGAGGGCGGGGGCTTTCCAGAATTCAATCATCAGCACATAGCCCCGAAAGGATGGTCGGGTCCAAACCAAACTTGGTTGGAATTAAGGACTAGGATTCTAGTTGTCTCTCTTTAGAGGTCCGAACCCAATCCGGCCTCTGTGGGGGGAGCGAGTCTGTAAACTCTTGCCATCAGCCTATCTGGTAGGAGCCCTGGCGGAATTCAAAGATGATATACGCGCGTAATTAACGGTCAAAAGAACAAGAGCAAGGTTTCGATGGGATCCCAACAATTTGATATTTGGCCTATCGGGGAAACTAAATTCTTTTAATTTTACCTATTAAGATTTTTATGGCACTTGAGCTTACTGAAGTGCCATATAGCGATTGTAATTTCTGTCCGTCAGTCGGTCTGTCGGTCCCGGTTTTGCTAGTTCGGGCACTTCCAGATAAGCTAGGACGATGAAACTTGGCAGGCATATCAGGAACTGGACCAGATTAAATTAGAAATGGTCGCTTCCCCGATCCGACCATCTGGAGGGGAGTGGAGGGAGGGGGAATCCGGAAAAAATAGGAAAAATGAGATATCTTTAGCTTACGAACGGGTGATCGGATCTTAATGAAACTTGATATATTGAAGGACTTCGTGTCTCAGACCCTGCATTTTAAATCCAGACCGGATCCGGTGACATTGGGGGGAGTTGGAGGGGGAAACCGGAAACCTTGGAAAACACTTAGAGTGGAGGGATTCCGGACGAAACTTGGTGGAAAGTACAAGCAAAAGTCCTAGATACGTGACTGATATAACCGGAATGGATCTGCTCACTTTTGGGGAGTTGGGGGGGGGGGGGAGAAGTCCGAATCTGTAGTGATCCCGCGAGTTCCGTGCTTCCTGACGATGGAAATTGACAGGCATGTCTGGGACCCGACCAGATTAAATAGGAAATCGTCAATTCCCCGATTCGACCATCGGGGGGGGGGGGGGGAGTGGAGGGAGGGTGAAGCCAAAATTTGAGGTATTTTTAGCTTGCGAACGGGTGATCGGATCTTGATGAAAGTTGATATATAGGCTGACCTCGTGTCTCAGACATCTCACTTTAAATCCGGGCCGGATCCGATGACACTGGGGGGAGTTGGAGGAGGGAACCGGAAATTTTGAGAAACACTTAGAGTGAAGGGATCGGGATGAAACTTGGTGGAAAAAACAAGCACAAGTCCTAAACACGTCATTGACATAACCGGACCGGATCAGGGCACTGTGGGGGAGTTGGGGTGGGGGTCCGGATTTCTAGCGATACGAGTTCGGCATACTTCCTGAGGTCCTAGGGCGATGAAACTTGGCAGGTATGTCAGAGATCCGAACAGATTGACTTGACAACAGCCGTTTCCCGGACTAGACCATCGCGGGGGGAGTGGGTGGATGGGGAGTCCGGAATCTAGTGGCGTGCATAACTTTTGAACGGGTGATCAGATTTGAATGAAACTTGTCTGGTGAGCTATCGCCTCGGACATTCAGTGTCACGTCCGGGTCGGGTCCGATACCTGTGGGGATGGGGGGGGGGTGGAAAATTCAAGAAACTCTAAAAGCAGAGGGATTGGGACGAAACTTAATGGATGGAACAAGCATTAGGCCTAGATGAAATTGACGGAGCCAGATGGTTTCGAGGCTCTGTGGGGGGAGTTGGAGGGGGTTTCTTGGAATTCCGGTAGTCGTGAGTTAGAATAGTTCCAGATGTAAAACGACAACGAAACTTTGCAGGCCTATTAGCGACCCGAATTATCTTGACTTAAGAACCTGACACAACCTACCCCCGGAAACTACCGTTCCTAGATCCGAGCATTTTTTGGGGAGCAAGAGAAGAGAAATATGGAAACTGACTTCTATAAATTGCAAACGAGTGGTCTGATTCGAGTGAAACTTCATGGGTGATACGAATCGATGGCCTGGACCTGTAAAACATGTGCTCGAACCATATGCGACCACGATTAGGGGAATTGGGGGTGGGGGGACTTTTGACATGCACATAAACCAAACGGGTGGACCGAATGAGATGCAAATTCGACAGTGCCGAGTTTATGCGGCCTAGATTTGTTATTTGGCGTCCGGGCCGGATTCGGCCAAGGTAGGGGGGGGGGGGGTACTGGAAACTTGCAGATAGGCTATGCTCCAATTTCAGTAAAACTTGATGGACAGGAACAGGGAATTAAGATATTGGGCCCGAACCGGCTCCGACAACGTTGGTGGGAGGGGGGGGGATACTGGAACTTTCCAAAAATGCTCAGATTCGAGTGAAGCTTGATAGATGGTATAAAAGAAGATGCTTTAGGTGGTCGATTTTTTTATTCCGAACCAGATTCGGCCACGGTAGGTGAAGATAGAGTGAGTACCGGACATCGTGTAGCACGTCTAGGGATCAAACAAATGGATTTATTGGGATGAAAGTTTGAACAGTCATGTGCATTTGCTACAGACAATCGAGATGATGCCGGAACTGCTCAGAAAATGATTGAAACTAAATATCCTACTTCTATTTCCGAACCGCATTTTTGGATGGCGGGTGTATTTTTTTACGTTCTCATCTACTTTCTTGTACATCCTACTCGTATAAGTGCCATATGAGCTCGTAGCTCTTGTTACTATTACAGTTTATAAACAGATTAATACCAATGGCTAGTCATCTGAGACAACTAAGTTCAGGTATGGATTCAGCATATGTGTATATACGTCATATCTACTTTGACGAAACTGATCGAAACTTCCTGCCTTACTTCTGCCAAATATCCGGTTTCGACCAGATTCCAGATGAACTACTTGTCGGGGAAAAAAATAAGCTCAAAACGAAATCAGCATATCCCTTTTTCGAAATGGCGGGTTACAAATAAATTACTTACTTACTTTACGCCTCTATCGAACCTCGAATCAACTTCAGATGAACTGTAAATTTTAACAAATTTTCCGATTTTGGCCGGATTCTGGGCGAACCATTTGGCCGGCTAGCAAATAATATTCACATACGGGTTCAGCATGCCTCCTTACCACTACATCGAATCTCTAATCAACTTCAGATAACACTTTTTAAGATTTTCAGGTTTCGGCCGGATTTCGGGCGAACTACTTGTCCGGGTAGAAAACAATAGTCTTATACGGATTCAGCATGTCTCCTTACCTCGAGATCGAAAATTGAATCAGCTTCAAATGAAGCTTTTACTTAAATTTTCCGGTTTTTGCCAGATTCCGAACGAGCATTTTGTTTCGTCCCTTAATTTGAAGTCCCACCCCTAAATACGGAGCTACAGGGCTCATCTACGATCTTGACCTCATGCCAAGTTTGAATAAAATATCTCAATTCCTTTGATAGTTATCATGCTTATAGACGGACAACTTTTACGAAGTCATAGGTATCACGTCTCTTACGTTTTGGGATTAAAAGAAAAAACACTGTTGGTGCGTATTTTCTTTGTGTTGACCGATGAGGATTATAAATCCTTGGGGATGTGACCCTTGGTGACTCTGGGGACAATCAGCAGACCGTGATTTACGGTTTTCAATCTCACTTGACGATATTCAGGATCAGAGGCGTTACTAGCCAAACAAACAAAAAATGGGGGGGGGGGGAGGGGAGGTATTTACCAAATGGCCGGTCATTCTACCGACTATTTTTGCCGAAAAAACACTGTTTTTAAGGAATGTTTTGAAAAAAATAGACTGATTTCAAGGAAAACCGACAGTCTTTAAGGAAAATCGCCTTTTTGCTCCTTCTTGCTCCTAAACCAAGGATCATTAACCAGTTCACAACTAAACCAGTTCACCATTTTTTCTCTATACGTCCCGTCCTCAAGCTTTCTATAGACCGAGGATATGGTCGCATGCGGAATCCTAAAATTAAGGGAAGAAATGTTGCTGGTGAATCGTAATACCGTATCTTCCCCACCCCAAACTACTAACCCACGCTGCCCCACGCATGCTCAAGCTCAGAGACATACAATCCGATTCCCACCGTCAAGCTTTCCATAAAACGGCTTCCGCAAACCCATAGCACCATCTAGTGTCCGGGTGCCGAACATAACTACAAACATGGGCGGACTCAAACCAAGAAACAAAAGTGAATCTAGCTACCGCCTAAATTCGTTAAAACAGAACCGCTGGAGAATTTTAACAGACTGGCGACACTACAGAGACAAAACACGCAGGCGACACTACGTAGACACGACACTACGAAGACACGACACTACATCGAAACGAAAAAAACGTCAGTACATGGACACGTCACTACAGAGACACGACGGTAAAAGTACCGACACTACATAGACACGACGGTACAGGTACCGACACTACGTAGACACTTTTCGATTTTCGACGTAGTGTCGTATTTTGTCCTCGTAGTGACGTGTCCACGTAGTGTCGTTCGATGTACCGTCGTGTCTCCGTAGCGTCGTTCGATGTACCGTCGTGTCCACGTAGTGACGGCTTTTTTTTGTCCACGTAGTGTCGGGAATTTTGTCTATGTAGCGTCGGATTTTGTCCACTTACTGACGTGTCTACGTAGCGTCGTGTCTATGTAGGGGCGCGCACCCGTTTTTTCTTCCTACAGCGGTATCCAAAAGTAATTTTCCCGAATAGGATAATTCTAGTCGGCAAAACTCGGTATTAATTGGTTTTATTGCAGGTCCATATCTTCAGTTCCCTAAAATTGTCCCTGATGTTCGACAGCTTGACGAGGACCCATGCCAAGGGCTCGCCAAAGCATTATAGCTGACGTAAACACTCCTTGAGCCCGACTGGGAACCACATATTCAAACAGTGCATAAAACGGATACGTCAGCTAGGATGCTTCGGCAGCGATGTTTCGGCCCTTCTTGGCAAGGATCCTCGTCAGGCTGTAAGAACGTCAGGGACAGTGTTGGGGAAGAAATGAACCTGCTGACGTATCCGTTTTATCCGTTGTTTGAGAATGTGTTTTCCAGTCATCTGTGTCTCAAGTAATACTCGTCTTAAACACGGAGGACCAAACAGAGAACAAATTTCTTCTTTTATTATATGGACGCTAAACCAAAATTCCACCAATTTTCTGGCCACATAGTCGAAAATCACTTCGAGAGCTGTTTGTCAAATATAAGCCACAGTTCGAGTCACAATACCCTGTTTGTCGCGGAGAAAAATTGCAGGCCACGCACACAATCGTGAAAACACAGCTTTCGAGCCGCAGACGAGACACGCCCTCTTCGTGAAAACGCCGCGAGTCCTCTGTTGACTACTTTAAGCAGTATATCAGATCCTCTTTCGAGCAGGGGGTCCATCGTGCTAACTCCTGTCTAGTGCCGGATCATTAGAAAGCTCACTGACAACGGACAGAGCTTGGTATCCCAAGTCTCGAATCAGAAGGCTTTCCTTCTCGTCTCATCTCAAGGTTGCCTCCGAGGATTCGTATCGCTCTTGCTAGTGGCCTGTGTTGGAGGGTAACCAAAGGGATTACGACATCGCAGGATGATATGCTCCACCACTGCTCTCTCCAGTTCCCAAGTAGGGTTCTTGAAAGTGAAATGTCAACAGCAGCCGATAGAAGATTGATTTGTAAATCCGGCCAGAGTAAGATTCCAAGTGATGGCTTCATAATTTTATGTCTCTAATACCTATTTATTTTTTCTAGTGAACAGACTAGTTTTCGGCGGTGGGTATGGTGGCTACGGATATGGTGGCTACGGTGGATATGGTGGCTACGGCTACAGACCTCACTACGGCTATCGCCACTATAGACCGTATGGTGGATATGGCGGATATTATTACGGGTAGAGTTAAAATAGGCTACCGTTAAAGTGTGCATTTGTAAGTTATTTAACGTTTAGTAAACTTATTTATATCTTTAAGAATACCTGTAGAAACATATGTCGTAGATTGGACCCCGGTTGAAACAAGACCAAAGGTGTCGATGGGATCCCAAAAATCTAATATTTGATACAGACAATCGAGTCTTATCTTCGCCAGATCCAGTCTTGGACAGGCTAATCATCAGAGAAAACCAAGTTCAGATATACCTCTATAAGCCATATCTATTTTGACGATACTGACCGAGACTTCCTGCCGATTTCCGAGCGAACTACTAGTCCAGCAAAACAAAAAAATACAGAAACAAAACCAGCGTATCTCCTTATCCCTATAAAGAACATCTAATCAACTTTGAATAAAAGTTTGACTGAAAAAAAAATCCGGTTACAACCGGATTCCGGAATAATTATATGTCCGGGTAAAAAACCATTGTCATAGACCGACTCAGCCTCTCTTCTTACCCCTTAATCTGTCATCTAATCGAACTTATGCTTTTAACAAATTTTCCGGTTTTGGCCGGATTCCGAGCGAACTAGTTCTCCAGCGAGAAAATGATTTTAACAATCGTGTTCGGCATGTCTTTTTACCCATAAATCAAACATTTAATCAACTTCAAATTAAACTTTTGCTTTTAACCAACTTTCTGGTTTTCGCCGGATTCCGGGCGAACTACATGTCCGGGTAGAAAATTGTTTTCACATAAGTGTTCAGCACGTCTTCTTGCCCTAAACTTAACATCTAATCAACTCGACTTATAATTTTAACAAACTTTCCGGTTTCGGCCGGATTTCGGGCGAACTACTTGTCCGTCGGGAAATGGTTTTCACCATCGTCTTCAGCATGTCTTCCTACCCCTAAATCGAACATTCAATCAACTTCAAATAAAACTTTTACTTTTAACAAACTTTCCGTTTTTGGCCGGATTTCGGACGAACTACTCGTCCGGTGACAAAATGGTTTTCACCATTGTCTTCAGCATGTCTTCCTACCCCTAAATCGAACATCTAATCACCTTCAAATAAAACTTTTACTTTTAATAAACTTTCCGGTTTTGGCCAGATTCCGGACGAACTACTCGTCCGATGACAAAATGGTTGTCACCATCGCCTTCAGCATGTCTTCCTACCCCTAAATCGAACATCTAATCAACTTCAAATGAAAGTTTTACTTTTAACAAACTTTCCGGTTTTGGCCGGATTCCGGACGAACTACTCGTCCGATGACAAAATGGTGTTCACCATCGTGCTCAGCATGTCTTCTTACCCCATAATCGTCTATCACATTAGCTGTTTCAAAATATTTTGTTTGCTCCTTAATTAAAACCCCCTCCCCCACCCCTAAATGTAGGGCTACAAAGCCCATCTACGAACTCGACTGGTACGACGACCCAACGAATCCTCACACCAAGTTTCATCAAAATATCTCATTCCCTTCGAGAGTTATCGTGCTTACAGACGGACGGACAGACGGACGGACAGACGGACAACTTTTGCGATGTCATAGGTATCCCTCCACTTACGTTTTGGGATCCCAAGAACAGATCGGATCGTTCGTTAGTAAGGGCCTTATGGTCCTTCCTTCCTTGACTTGTTCTTCAATACACTCTCTTGTCTTCGGTCCATTTAGCATTTTCACGTCGAGTACGAAACTGTGTCATTGTGTTCCATTATTGCTGATGACTGTCGCTTGAACACGTAATTTTAGGTGACAGTTACAGACATTGAAAAAACACGGATATCCCGAAACCCCTGAAAATCGTAAAACTCTGTCCTGCAGGAGTGCAGTACAGTTTTCTGCCAGTTTGGTCGGGCGAGGGTATTTCTGAGGTGCAGAATAGCTCTCCCTAGTGTGCCTATACATCTAAAGCTCTTAAGTCGGGGTTTCAAGATAACGTAGCGTTTACACGGACAAGAAATCCCGTCGAGTAGAAAGGAATTCTGGTCGACTCGAAAGGATTCCGTTCGTGAAGACGAGTAGAAAAAAAGTCGAGCGGGAAGGAATCTTGACGGCGGCGCAGGTAAAAAGTACAAAAAAAAGGCTAGCTAGCTTTTGAGAGCAATAATCATCAGTACTGATGTCATAAATGCTCTCAAAACATTTTTTTTATTGGATAGTGAATTTATTTATGTCAGATTTTCTGGTTTGAAGACTTAATTGTTTTCCCTCTGCGTGTAAACAAAATCTTGTCACCAAGATCGGATTCTGTTCAAGTTTTCCTGTACTTGTAAACGCTGCATAAGCTATGATCATTGATCCTGGAACCAGAAAAGGCTTTCTAGCTATAAAATCTCGTTCAGAGCGTTGCTTAGAGCCAGGGGCGTCGCAAGTGCATTTTCGGTGGGGGGGTGCAGAGCCAAAATTTTACCGAATCTTTCAAAAATGTTACCGAATCCTAGAACTAGGAGTTGGAGCTTTAAATTATGGGACAGAAACGATTCCGTGTGAAGAGTAACAATAATAGGCAGCATGAACGACGATAAGCCAGCTATTAGGCGGTGTTTTGGCGAAGCGCATATTGACAACATATTGCCGGGTATGATTGCAGTAACAGCTACTAGCTATTATAGTCAATAGATAATCACATCGAGCACCGCAGGCGAAAATTTTCGAAATCCATTATTTTTTTTTTTGAAGGCTAAAATTTAACTGCTTCTCTTACAAATTCTATCATTTACCGCTGATTAAATACCGAGACTCTATGAAAATCCACAAACCGGCTGGAGCGACGTTCCGGCAGCAGCAGCAACAGTAGTCTAGTCAATATACTACCTGTAATCGTGAGTAATCGTGTAAAGTGAGCGCCGCAGGCGAAATTTTTGTTTGCTTTTTCCTGCCAAATTTAATTTCTATCCAAATTCTAGCCTTTTAATGTTTCGAAATATCAATCCTAAAACTGGATTAAAACCCCCGTCAAATGACGCGCCCTTCCACAAAATAGAGAATATTACGAAACGTGCTGCAGGCGGAATCTTCGAAATATTTATGATTAGATATTCTTTTTGAGATCCAAAATAAAAGTAAGGACTATCGATGATATCACAGATCTTTTGTCTGCGACCAGTGCTTCACTCGACCTCTTCTGAGTTTCGAGGTTCGTGGTAACTTCCGAATCTTGGCAACCGAATCCCAGTTATTATACCGAATAAGTTTAGACCGAGAGCATGTTCGGGATTCTGTATAACTACCGTATCCCGGTTATTATACCGGATTGTTGTGGTATCGAAAGAGTACCGAACAACATTCAGTATACTTTCGTCAAAATTGGAACAAAGTCAGGATTCGTGGTTAACTTCCCAATCCTTGAAATTATACTGAATAAATTACCGAATCCCAATCGTGATACCGAATTATTTCGAAAAAATAGCTTATTTGGGATTCTGTGTAACAACGGAATCTCCATAAGTATACCGAATAGTTCCGGCATCGAAAAATTACCAAATAATTTCAGTACTCCCACCAAATTCGTGATAACTACCGGATACTGGCAACTATACCGAATCCGATCATTATACCGAAGATATTCGGTATAACTACCGAATCCCCATAAATATAACGAACAGTTCTGCTATCGAAAAAATACCGAACAATACTACAATACGAACAATAACTACCGAGTACTGGCAATTATACCGAATCCCGATCATTATACCGAAGAGATTTGTGCAGATACCCTATTTAGGATTCTGTATAACTACCGAATCCCCGTAAATATAACGAACAGTTCTTCTATCGAAAAAATACTGAACAATTTTAGTAAAATGTAGGGCCTTCGGCCCAAAATTTTACCGAATCTCAAAAAGGTGGGGGGGGGGGGGGGTGCTGCACCCCCCCTTGCGACGCCCCTGCTTAGAGGTGCACCTAACCTAGCAACGATAGTAATGGCCAATAATAAGACGATGCAAAAAATAGGACATCGGTCTAAATCCTAAACTTCCAACACATCAGACCAATAGTTCCAACCAATCGCCATAGCTATAACCCTTGAATACCATGCAACTTTCATGTTAAATGAGGCACTACCTGGTTTTCTTGTAGGCTATGCCACAAAATAGTTAGGATAGGAATATCGCAAATAATTAGCATCCCAACCCATTAAATACTAAAAAGAATGTTTTTGGCTGTCTCATTAACTATAGTGTCTCTACGACAGGACACCCTCTGACGCAAATAAAAAATTTAGTTTGAATCAAGGATACCGTTGGGCGGTTGTCATGAACTATAGACCCCTGCTCTAACCATGTCTATAACCAGACCATAGCAAGGCGAGGGGTAGGCAATGAAATGGCAGTAGAATTGAGAGAGCCATCTAACGGAGTGGTTACCAGACTGTATAATAATAATAATAATAATACAAAGCAATAGAAAAGTACTAGTAATAGTACTACTAGTGACTAATACTCGGTAGCCTAATTGCAAAAATTGTAGTTTGTTGTAGTTTTTTGCGAAAAAAGTAAATAAACGATACTGACTTTGTTGATTGACTTGCTCCAGATTTGATTGGTCTCAATCTGTCGTCCTATGTTAGCATCGTACTCAGTTTTCGGAAAACGGATGATTACGAGAAATGTTATTTTTGGTGAAAATACATTAGTAAGGTAAGTGAGTAAACATTACTATCCATCAAAGGTAGAAAAAAACGAAAGAAGAAACTAGAAAGAAGACGAAACGTCACAATAACTAGATTGACCCATATTTGACAGTGCGAAACGGATACGTCAGCTGAATTTTATGAGAGCTATTTTTCTTCACGCTCCTTTTCCGGCTTAAATAGCATGAGCCTGGAGAGTGTTCTTGACAAGAAGGGACGAAGTAAAGCTCTATTAAAATTCAGCTGATGCATCCGTTTGGCACTGTCAAATATGACTTGCAGTCAGCTTGGGCTGAAAGAATGTTTACTGACCCATATCACAGAACTAACTAAGACAAATAGAAAATCCAGGGAGCTTAGTAATCTCATATTACCGCTGAATAAATTAAACCCTAGCTGCATATGGGCTAGCTTTACTGAACCAAACCTTTCTGCGCTATTTAAAAAAACACAAAAAAGAGCTAGAAGCCATTGCAAGGCTGGGTCAGAGGATGAAAGTAGGAATTTGCCAATTTGTGGGTTTGTTGTGATTGTTTGTAAGCAAAACCAGACACGATAAGCAATATTTATGATCATTGGCCCATGGAAATTACGGGACTGTATCGCTTGGTAAAAAGTATTATATTTGTGCACATGGCTGTGATGATACGCACTTTAAATGCGCTAGAAGTTCATCTGTAAGCACTTGTAAGCAAAACCCTTGAGGCAAAAATGATCATGGGCCCTTGGGGATCACGAATATATATCGTTTAAGGGCACTAAAAACTCATTTTAAGCAAAACCCTTGTGGCAAAATCATCATGGGTCCTCGGTGATCATGAACTGTATCGTTTGGTCAAAAGTATCTTTTGTTACTGTGTGGTTAAGATACGTACTTTAAGGGAGCTAGAAATTCGTTACAAAGCAAAACCATATTTAGGTAAAAATTATAAGGGGCTCATGGCAATCATGAAAATATAAATTGTGCTTAGAATTATTTTTATAATTTTCGGTTAAGATCAGTACTTTAAAGGATGGCCGGATCTGGGAAGTGACAGTTTATAAGTCAACCTTGTCAAGTTGGTAATGTTTCAGCCAAGTTTCGTCGTCCTAGTACATCTGGAAGTACCTGCACTCTGATTACCGGAATTTCGTCCCCCCTCCAACTCCCCCACAGTGCTCGAATCCGGTCCGGTTCTGTCACTGATGTATCTAGGGCTTGTGCTTATTCTTCTCGCCAAGTTTCATCCTGATCGCGCCACTCTGAGGTATGTCACTCGATTTCCGGTTCTCCCTTCCACCCACCCTCCATGTTCATCGGATCCTGCCCTGACTTGATATGAACCATCTGAGGCATGAGATCTTTCCAAATACCAAGTTTCATACAAGATCCGATGACCGGTTCGGAAGTTATATATACTTCAAGGTTCAGGATTCCCTCTCCCTCCACTCCCCCACGATGGTCGGAACGCGAAACAGATTATGTTCAAGTCAATCTGGCTGGGTCTGGCCAAGTCTCATCTTCCCAGCCCACCTGGAATTACCTTAACTCCGTATCACCTGAATTCCGATACTCCCCTCCAACTCTCCCGACGGTGCCCAAATCCGATGTAGTTCTGTTAATGATATACCTAGGTATTGTGTTTCTTCTTCCCACCAAGTTTCAACCAATCGCTTCACTCTAAGCGTGATCTCCGGTTCCCCCCTCCGACTCCCCCCCACATTCACCGGATCCGGTCTGGCCTTGAAATAGGACACAAGAGACACGATATCTTTTCAAATATCAAGTATCATTAAGATCCGATAACCCGTTCGAAAGTTATTCGGATTCTAAATTCCGGACTCTGGCTCGATCGGGCAAGTGACTATTTTCAAGTTATTTTGGTCGGGTCCCTAATATGCCTGCCAAGTTTCATCGTCCTAGCCTATCTAGAATTACCCTAACTCGCAAACACCGGACTGACTGACTGACAGACAGACCGACGGAAAAGTTATCAGTATATGGCACTTGGCCGGAAGGCAAGTGTCAAAAAACGGCTTCAAATTTCAAAAAAATGTGGCCAACTTGTAAATAAGCTTGAATTTGTTCTTTCTCTATAGTATTGTTACGTAACTTTCGGGTTTTCCTGGGACTATCAGCGGCTTATTGTGTCTATACTATGGCTGCAAAAAATCTAATAAGTTGCCCAACGGTTATACCATCATATCACGACAAAGAAAATACTTGCAAGACCAGTTACGTAATCCGGTTTTCTTATTTTCTTAATTGTCAAACCGGTGAAATATAAAGGTCTTGAGTTTGGAGTTTGGTTAGTCAGTTTTGTAACTAGAACTGAAACAATGAAGCTTGCAGTTTTTGCCGCTTTAGTTCTTGTCGGAACTATCGTACCAGGTAGGATTTCTTCTGTTTTGCTTCCTCCCCAGGGAAATCTAGATCATCAGCACTGACGACTTTTCTGCGCATGATCGTCGATACTCCCCCCCCCCCCCCTCCCTATTGATCTAGCTTGTTATCGGGGGCATACATTGTCGAATCAGTAATTGCGTTTTTGATCTGAATTCTACGTTCTCGTTCTCGCTTCTGAATTCTCGATTCTCGTATAAATTACCATTTTTGCTCCTGTCGCTTCTCCATTCTCGCTTTTGACAAAAACACTAAATTGGTAGCTCGTCTGCAACCCGGTATACCTGTTTATGCATATGGAACACCGGCACGATGTTGACCAATCAGGGAGGAGAACGTAGAGAGGAGAATCGAGAATTCACTATCGAAGCAACTTATCGATTCTGCAGAATCGCGAGGCTTTCCCCGTTCTCGAGTCTGACTACAACGCAAGAAAAAGGAAAATCGCTTCATCTGAACAGTCCGAAAACGCAAAATAGGAGAATTACGAGGAGAATTCATGATAAAAAACGCAACTCAGCGACGCATCAGATCATTTGCCACAACAACTCAGCTTTCTTTTTGCAAAAGTTTATACAGGGATAGAACTGTTTTGAAGAAATTCCGCTAACTCAAATATCTCCGGTTAAAGTTCCAGTTTCCACTGAAAAACGAGCACGGTTTTGTTTTAAGGTTTTAACGAAAAATTGCCACAATAGCAAAAGCTAAATAATAGGCAACTGGAAGCAAATAAATAAACACACAAGAATACGATGACTTGATAACGAAACCCAAAAATGAAACAACGGACCGTATCGGCAATGAAATGAAGAAATGGCAAAAAACGTCAAATTTTATTAATTTTTGAGGAAATTGTAACAAGGGGTGAGAACGAGTGGAGACGACGTGCAGTACTTGATTCTGAAAACGTCTGAAGTAAATTCGGTCGGTTGAGTGAGTTGTTCAGGAAAGAGGTGGCGGAACCGGACTGACTGCAGAATGAGATTTACCCAAGACCACCGCCGCCGGATACTTCTGAATCAAAGTTCCTAACCCATCCCCTCTCCAGGTCTGTTAGTAGCCTAATCCTTAATCGCAGAATCATTTATGGTAGGAATGTTACTTGCGAGAAAACCCGAATATTGAACTTTCTTTGAACAAATTTATGACAGCGTGACCGATTCAGAATTCAATCGCTTCGGTCGATGCACTGTGAATAGCATGTTTTTTTTAGAGATAATTAACCAATCCGTACAGAAAACAAATCCGGTCCATCTTAATCATGGCGCATACTAAACAGTATTTCAAATAAGTTCAAAACAGAGCTATTTTGTTTTGATAAAGGACATCCATCCCTTAAGTTTTAACTTAGAGCCAGCTTATTTTTATATTTTGGATTTTAACGCTTTGATTATTTTGAAACTGTTTTAGGATTTTTTCCTTCCATGTTGGGCTCTAGTAATGACGTGCAGAATATTCACTGCTGGCGCATAACACAAAGTTCAGCTCGACAGGGCGAATTTGAATTTCAGTAAAAGAAAATGTTCAGGAAATATTCTTCGAGATTGTAAGGACAATAAAAGCCCATTGTTTCGTCTGACTCGGAAATATTTATTTTTCGACAATCCTTTCCCGTTGAAGTTGCCAAAAATATTTCAAGCATAGAGCTACAAGTACATATAGTGAGGTGTCTTAATCCTAAGTTCATTCGATGAAGATCGACGATAGCGGAGCAACTAACTAACGCCTTTTCATCAGGTGTTCAAACCTGTTTCAGTAAGTGATGGAGAACTGCAAGACTGCCGTATCCCAGTCCTGTTTAAACTGTCGAGTCTGCCTAAAAAATTGAATTGATAATTATAATTTAAATATTCAGATTAAGTTTAAACACAAAGCATGGTATTCTTCTCGATTTTGTATGTATGTTGATATTTTCCTAGTCATTTCAACCAGTGGATCTTATTGACTTGTGTCTCTTACACGATAGGCTTCTTAATGAGAAATCAAACCTCTGTGGTGGTAGGCTATTCTCCACTAAAATTCATATTCAAAAAATAAATTTCTAAACTATAAGAACGTGCTTACCTAAACATGATGAGAGGCATCAAGTTCAGTACTTATGCTGGAAGAGTTTATTTCGAAAACACTTATTATCATCCTCATCCAATGAAGCTGTAGCTGACATAATCCAGACATGCTGCTGTACGATCTTTGCAAATCAAAGCAAATCTTTTTTAGGTTTTGCATATCCCGCTGATAGTGATTCCGTGAATTTCGAAGAAGCAAAAGTAGCTTATGTAGCCAGTCCGGAAGCAGCGCCTGAAGACGGAGAAAACAGATTTCTTCTTTGGGGATGTAAGTATTGATCTACTTCCCCCCCCCTCCCCACCCCCCAAACACCTTAGGAAAAGAACCAATGTGATCTGTCAGTTTGTTAAAGGTCTCCATGGGCTAACCGAGAAATGAAGCCCTCTGTCGTATCGTAGACTGGTATGAGGGGCGATTGAAGGGTCCTTCATCGGATAAAAGCTGGGATCTCACCGAATCCGGTGCAAAATTTGGAGACGAATATTTGGATGAGTAACCTGATTTTCGGGTATTCGATTCTTCGAATGGACTTTCGAGTCCATTTTGAAATTCGGACTTGCGGAACCAAAGTTTACCTACAAGACCTGACCCTACCTTGACTATATGTATGAGATGATATATATATATATTTACATTATATGTATTTAATTACATAGAATCATGAGATTAGTGTCGGAGCGGGACGTCCATTGTGCTCACTGACCACCTACAACTCTTCATCCCAGATTCTTTCGATAAACCACTGCTAACGAGAGTAGGCTAGAAATGCTGGATCCCTTGACCCTAAATGGCTCTCCCTTTCGTCTCATCTCAAGCTGGTCTCCAAGGATTCCTATCGCTCATGAACAAAGGGTAGACGGTTGCAAAAGGGATTATGGGTTGTATGGGTTGTAGGTTTCAAGGTATTGTGATTCGCTACCACTCTAGTGAGGTCCCAAGTGGGGTTCTTGACAGTAATGACTGAGAGTCACCAGAGTGTACTGACTGCTGATTCCTCACAAAATCCTGCCGATAGAAAAGTGGTGGCTTCGTAATTGTGTCTCATTAGCTTTTCCTTTTGCAGTGAGCAAACTAATTCTCGGCGGCGGATATGGCGGAGGATATGGCGGTGGATATGGCGGCGGATATGGCGGAGGATATGGTGGCGGATATGGCGGAGGATATGGTGGTGGAAACTATAGGCCATATGGTGGAAACAATGGATACTATTACGGTTAGAAAATAGTGACATTCGATGGTGTACATTTGTAAATTATAAATATTTAAGAAATATATCCTTGAGTGATTTACATAGAAATCCATACCGTAGGTGGCTCCTAGTAGCGAAAAATAATCAACACATCCTTTGTACTTTATACAGTACAATGCTCATTGATAAGAACCCATGAGGGTTCAATCAATCAATCAATCAAATCGTTTATTGACAAACCAACTTCGTAGCTTTCTTCGTTAGAAGATACTAAATTACGCTGACCATACAGTAATAAAACAAATATATTGCACTAGGTATAAACGTGAGTAGATGGACATGCAAGGCCGCAACGGCGCAACGCCATCTACCATCCATCTTCAAGTGTCGGGTGGAACGCCGCCACTTTCCATTGAATTTCTGTCTTCCATGACGCTTGAGTCCGTCATGCTTCAGTGCCCCACTTCAGACGAGTGTTTTTTATATCAAAAGGGTAGGCGACAGAAGTTTTTGAGATAATTCTCATGCGCTCCATTCCTCCACTTCTGTGTGGACTGGGTTTGATGCTAAATACGTCGAAAAGGTATTCGAGAATGACAGAATTTATTCCAGAATCCCTTAAATGTCTTCGAGTAATCGGTGTTTGTATTCGAGAATCGGCGAAAAGTTTTCGAGATTTTTTTTAAGTCTTCGAGAAAATACAAGAAGTATTCGAGAAAAGATATAAAGTATTCGAGAATTTCTAAAATCCATTTGACTTTTAAACTGAAATAAGGAACTCGAGAATGACAAAAATAAAAATTCTCGAATACATTTATATCATTCTTGAGTATATTTATGTAGTTTTCGAATAGCTAACTTCAATTGAAATGTCAAATACTTTAGAAAGTTCTCGGATACTTTTTATCTTTTCTCGAATACTTTCTATAGTTTCTCGAAAACTTACAAAAAATCTCGGAAGACCTTTTATCGATTCTCGAATAAATTTTATCATTCTCGAATACTTTTGTGTCATTGTCGAATACCTAATTTCAATTTAAATGTCAAATACCTTTAAAACATTATCGAATACTTTTTATCTTTTCTCGAATATTTTTGTAGTTTCTCGAATCCTGACAAGAAATCTCGAAAGACTTTTTATCGATTCTCGAATACATTTCCGACGTATTTAGCCTCAAATCCATTCCATACTTCTGCTTAACACAAACCTACCCTTTCTTGTCATACAAAGCTACTAGTTTCGAGCAAGAATAGGAATAGTAGATATTAAAATATCTGCAAGGTGATCTCATTACGTTCTGATCATTCAAGTGACAGATCCTCCATCAAATTTGCTAATTATTCTATGAGAGAGAGAATTTTGGGACCGACTAAAAGCAGGAAAGGAAAGGCAAGAGAAAAGCGGGAAAGAATACTAAAACCGGGAAGGGCAAACTAAAACGAGGAAAGAATTACCAGGAATCGAGGATTCGAAAAACTGGCAAGCCTTTCCTCTGTTTATATCCCGTGAGGGGTCTGCAAGTTCCATTTCTTAAAGTTCACCTTTTCCTCCTTTTAGTATTCAAAAAAACTGGCAAGCCATTCCTTTGTTTAGTATCCCGTGAGGGGTCGGCAACTTCCATTTGTTAAAGTTCACCTTTTCCTCCTTTTAGTATTCGAAAAAACTGGCAAGCCTTTACTAGTATCCCGTGAGGGACTAAAAGGAGGAAAAGGTGAACTTTTACAAGCGTAAGTTGCTCACACCTCACGAGATACTAAACAGAGGAAAAGCACGGCACAGCTTGCCAGTTTTTTCTAATACTAAAAGGCGAACTTTTACAAATGTTAGTTGCTGACCCCTCACGGGATACTAAACAGAGGAAAGGCTTGCCAGTTTTTTAGAGTTCCTAATTTCTTTTCTCGTTTTGGTACTCTCTCCGTGACAAGCTACTAAAACCAGGAAAGAAATGGTGGACTTGAAATATCTTAGTTGCCGACCCCTCCCTGGACTCATGATCGCCTACCGACAAGGTACTAAAAGAAGGAAAAGGTGAACTTTTACAAATCTAAGTTTCCGACCCCTCACGAGAAACTAAACTGAGGAAAAGCACGGCACAGCGTGCCAGTTTTTTCGAATACGAAAAGGAGGAAAAGGTGAACTGTTACAAATGTAAGTTTATGACCCCTCACGGGATACTAAACACAGGAAAGGCTTGCCAGTTTTTCTAATCCTCGATTCCTGTTAATTCTTTCCTCGTTTTAGTTTGCCCTTCCTGGTTTAGGATTATTTCATGCTTTTCTCTTGCCTTTCCTTTCCTGCTTTTAGTCGATCCCGAGAATTTTCTCGAAAAGACAAGGTGGACTGATGTGAACCCAGAGCAGGGGCGTCATTCGGGGAGGGAGGCTGCCCCCCCCCCTCCCGACCTTCCTAGGCAACCAGAGCTCGAGTTAAGAACCCAGTTGACAACGCCGCAAAATAGAAGATGCAGGCTCTATGTAATCTTTATTGAAAATATTGTTTCACATCAGCGTTTTTGCGTTCATATGCAGTTCATATTTTGATGTCACCTATGTAAGATTTACGTTAAAGAATGAGATGGGGCTCCGGAACGATGCAGTTGCCCTCCCCCCCCTTAGGTTTCCCCGAAGTGACGCCTCTGAACCAAAGCTGCAACTGTCCGGGCTACCCCACAGTAAAAAGACGGAAGCTGCTACACATTTCATAGTCACAACAACCAACTAAAGAAGTGTAGGCAAAAACCACAAAACCACTAATCCAAATTATCCAAAGTCCATGGTCGCATAAGAAAATTAGTCATCGCCAAACTGCACCCAGGTGCTGAGCAAATTTATGGGGAATTCTGAGGGGCAGCCGGAAGGACTTGCATGTAGATACATTTTTTCTTCGGTGTTTGCTGGTATCAGATAGGAACAACAGTTTGCCTGAAGGCAAATTCGTCTAAACAGTTCACATCTCCATGTTACTGGATTAGAGAGATATTTCACAGATGAACGAAATACAAGGGACTTGTACTGGAAAAATATGAACCAGAAGTAAATTTTTAATCTGAATTTGAAAGTCTAGGACTCCACTGTTCGAACACATAAGAAAGACACACATATACACAAACCATTTAATCTGGTGCGGGAAACATTTATTAGGTATTGAACTGTAAGAAATAATTAGTCGAGTGTCACGTATGGTATTTTGATGCTGAAAAGCTACAGATAGCTTTATAACACCAACTAGGCTATATAAAATAGTGTCCGAGTTTTACCAGTCGCGACATCTACGACTGAAAAGGATAAAGTTCAACCGGCTGCAAAGTCAATTTAGTCCTTACTACCGATATTCTGTTGTTATTTTTTCAACGCCGAGAGATAGCCATATGATTACCGATTGTATTATCAGTTCAGAAAAAAATTGTCAATCGTATAGGTCAATGGAATCCAGGTCAATGGAAAGATCTCTGCGATGTTCCTCATAGAATACGTTGTGTCCTATCACCTGTAATCTGCAATTTTGTTATTGACTGTATCATGTCCAAGTCCATGTCGGGTTGTGATGTAGTACAGGTTAGCCCTGGTCTTCAACCTGAGTGATCTAGACTACGCTGACGACATTAGTAACGTTTTTGCAGATACCATGGTATCAGTTACCACGGTAACTGAATCCGCAATTAGTTGTTTTTGCAGTTACCGTGGTATCTGATACTACAGTTGCCCTGCGAAAACTATAATTGCCGAAATTCTGGTTTTCGAAGTCATCCCAAAAGAAAAACTGATATCAAGTCACACCACTGTTCTAAACTTCTTTCCAACCAATTTGATAAAATCCTAGGCTCTATTGTTGGTAACGATGAAAGTTATGGTGGTATCTGAATATCAGATACCACGATAACTGGTATTAAGGTCGTATCTGAATATCAGATACCACGATAACCGCAAAAACGCCTTCTGACCTTGGTATCAAACAGATACCACGGTAACTAAAAAGACTTTAGACCGTGGTATCAGATATCATTGTATCTGCAAAAACGCAACTATTGGCGTACTGTCTGGACCCGCCACAAAAGCCCCAGATATGTTCTCCAAAGTTGCAGCCACTGCTAAGCCAATGGGCCTTAAAATCAATATCGCAAAGACAAAGACCCTCATATCCGACCCGGTTCAGCCTGTCTACCTTCAACAAGAAGTAGTCGAGGGGGTAGACGAGTTCAAGTACCTTGGATCTTTGGTTGACGCCAAGAGATCAACTAAAAAGAGGCACGACATGGCACAGGAGGGTGGAAGGAGGCACGCGTAGAAAAAGGAGATTAGTTATTAGTAGAAGTAGACAAGTAGGTGAGAGTTCGTAACCCCACAGAGCCTAAAATAAGGGATGTTAGAACATCATTCATGTCCCTAACTCTGAAGCCTGAAAGGGCCCTTTTGGTTTTCTGGCCTCTTTTAGTACTCATGCCTCCTACACGATCGCGTACCGTGCCGTGCCTCTTTTAGTCGATCCCCAAGAGAGACAGCTCGATAGAAATTCTTACACGAATCGCTTATCCAGCAAGGGATCGACTAAAAAGATGCACGGCATAGGAGTCACGAGTAATAAAAAGAGGTTAGCAAGTAGCAGAAGTAGACAAGTAAGTAAAGCCTAAAAAAAGGCTGTTAGAACATTGTTCCTGTCCCTCACTCTGAAGCCTGAAAGGGCCCTTTTAGTTTTCTTGCCTCATTTTAGTACTCGTGCCTCGTGCTATGCCGTGCCGTGCCTCTATTTAGTCGGTCCCATGTGTTACGACGTCTGTATTTGTATGTGAAGAAGCACTGTCAACCTGATGTTATGGCGAGGGGTGTAGTAGGCCGGACATAGATGGTAAATGTCCTTAGATACAGTCATCGGAGTCAGGACAGCCTAGGGCGTCTAGTGGCCTACTACACGTGCAGACTTCACGGGCTCATTGTGGATTCCCCCGATCGATTCACACTAAGGTTTGCGTACCGAAACACAATAGGCTATAAACCACCCATCATACACTAGGCCTTACAGGCCAGCCCACTCTAAGGAGCTTTAAACAAGACTGATAATAACGACCTATGGTCCGTAAAATAAACAAAAGGCTTTATTCTTTGGTACTTACCATATAAAAACAACCTTTATGTAAAAAGACTTGTTGCCGGTCGAGCCCCGGAAAAGAAGTATGAAGAAGATGATTCATGCTCCGGGATGAAGCATGAACATAGAGTTAATAAAATAGTACAGTCACGACAGTATAAAGGATTAAACAAACGAACGGAAAGAGAGTAACGCTGCGTAACGGCGGCAGAAGTTAGCAGTAAGGGGTGCAGATGGCACCACCGTAACTCATGCAGCAAGGGTTTTCGCCCACCTCAATGTCTAACTATGGTGGAAACGTCAAATCCGGCTGTGAGCAAAGATCTAACGTACTGACTGTACCCCATTTCAAGTATAGAGGTACAAGCACATAGCGGTACGACAAATCCAAAATTAAGTTCATTTGATGAAAATAGCTAGTGCAATTTGTGCAGCAACGAAGTTACGCATTTTCATCGCTTCTTCAGGCTCAGCGAATAAGTGATTGGTAGGTCGTGTCTCAGTCATATTCTGTTAAACTTAAATTATGGTTGTAAATAGAAAAGGTGTGCGTGGATTATTTTGTGGTTATGCCCCTCGGTACACGTGCCAAGTTTTTTTTTCTGAATGCTAATTGACAGAGGAAAAGAGAGTGGCGGCATTGGAATTGTAGCAATTAAACCCTCAGAGCAGTGCTACCTTTTGATTGTGTTCTTTCGGTATGTTGGTCATATAAAGAGGAGACTTGACAAAAACTGGATTTCTTGAGATGTTGCGAAATCAACAGTATAAGTTCTGAAGCAGCACGACTGTCGTCCAGTAGTTGCTTCTGTACCAAGCACGTGCGTTCACCTCTGTATAAGGAAAATACTCGAAGTTTGGTCATGAAACTATTGATTTGTGTTCTACTAGGATTGGTGACAGGTCAGTAGCCTACAGCTTCATTTTCCACTTTTTGTTATTCATTATCGTAGTTATTTTTTAATGAGAAACAGGAGGTTTTCTTTAGCAATGAATCATATTATGTCAAGCCAATAGCGCATGATTTATTATTCATAAATATATATTTTTAAACTTCTGACAATTAAAGTTTAGGTATTTGGTCCGACAAAATGTTTTCTTTACACAATTAGTGAGGTAACAGGTAAAACTGGGCACGGTCAAATTAGGTACTTTACCGTAATTTTACAGACCTCCGTAAAAATTTATATTTTATACATGTTACCAATTTTGCTATTTTACTGGATTTACGTATTTTACCGACATTTTACGTAATTTACCGGTATTTTACTAACATCTCATACTTTTTGCCGCCCAAAGCCACTCAGGGAGGCCTAATTGAGTTAGGTTTGAATATTTTTCAGAAACATTTTATGTAATTTGTCCCTATTTTACTTGGCGTCTTTGCAAAAGTGCCGCTCGAAACCTTAGGTCTGTTATGACAAGTTAAGTGGTATTTGGTAGCGTTCCAGTGACTTCTTACAAGTTAGAGACGGGACAAGCGCCGAATTAGGTTTGAACATTTTCCAGAAACATTTTATGTAATTTATACCTATTTTACTTGGCGTCTTTGCAAAAGTGCCGCTCGAAACCATAGGTCTGTTATGACAAGTTATGTGCTATTATGGTAGCGTTCCAATGACTTATTACAAGTTATGATGATAATAGAAGGGCCGAGCGCCGAGCTGTAATAGTTATAACGCTCTCTGGAACGAAAATAATAACAATGCGGATATACGTAATCACTCTTTTGGGAGCAGAACCGATAGTTATTGTCACATAACTTTTCTCGAACATGTATGTAGTGTATATCTTCCTATGTCCCACGGGTAGTTATATCATGACAGTGAGCTTTGTAGAGGTTGATACGATATCGTATCAGCCTCCAGAGAGGATGATATGAAGCCATATCAACCTCTGCAGAAGTTTATCGAGCACTTTTCCTTAACTACTGAAAATTATAAACTAATAAAAACGAAAATAATAACAATGCGGATATACGTCATCACTCTTTCGGGAGCAGAACCGATAGTTATTGTCACATAACTTTTCTCGAACATGTATGTAGTGTATATCTTCCTATGTCCCACGGGTAGCTATATCATGACAGTGAGCTTTGTAGAGGTTGATACGATATCGTATCAGCCTCCAGAGAGGATGATACGAAGCCATATCAACCTCTGCAGAAGTTTATCGAGCACTTTTCCTCAACTACTGAAAATTATAAACTAATAAAAACGAAAATAATAACAATGCGGATATACGTCATCACTCTTTCGGGAGCAGAACCGATAGTTATTGTCACATAACTTTTCTCGAACATGTATGTAGTGTATATCTTCCTATGTCCCACGGGTAGTTATATCATGACAGTGAGCTTTGTAGAGGTTGATACGATATCGTATCAGCCTCCAGAGAGGATGATACGAAGCCATATCAACCTCTGCAGAAGTTTATCGAGCACTTTTCCTCAACTACTGAAAATTATAAACTAATAAAAACGAAAATAATAACAATGCGGATATACGTCATCACTCTTTCGGGAGCAGAACCGATAGTTATTGTCACATAACTTTTCTCGAACATGTATGTAGTGTATATCTTCCTATGTCCCACGGGTAGTTATATCATGACAGTGAGCTTTGTAGAGGTTGATACGATATCGTATCAGCCTCCAGAGAGGATGATACGAAGCCATATCAACCTCTGCAGAAGTTTATCGAGCACTTTTCCTCAACTACTGAAAATTATAAACTAATAAAAACGAAAATAATAACAATGCGGATATACGCCATCACTCTTTCGGGAGCAGAACCGATAGTTATTGTCACATAACTTTTCTCGAACATGTATGTAGTGTATATCTTCCTATATCCCACGGGTAGTTATATCATGACATGAGCTTTGTAGAGGTTGATACGATATCGTATCAGCCTCCAGAGAGGATGATACGAAGCCATATCAACCTCTGCACAAGTTTATCGAGCACTTTTCCTCAACTACTGAAAAGTAGAAACTAACCTCCAAAAAAGAAAGAAAAGAAATCACTTTCACAAACAAAAGCAACAAAAATCAAAAATAATATTAAATAATAAAATGTTGCTTTTCTAGCCAACTACCCTGGGACATACCTTGTTGCAATCACATTCCTAATGAAAATGGAATTTATCAATTGAAAAAACATTAACATTTCTTCCAGCTTACTTCAGCTTATTCCTTCCACTCTCCAAAAGCCAGCTACTGAGTAATTACCACAGTCTTTTTTCTTGATGTTGTACAAATAGCACCAGTTGGAAATAAATATTTAACTTGTCTCAGTTCTGCGAACTACTCTGAAACCTACCCTATTTCCCGTTTAATACGTTATTTTACCCAATTGTACCTTAAATATTCCTTCAGCCCAAGCTGACTGCGAAATCATATTTGATATATTTGAATCATATTTAATATAAAATACAGCTGGCGTATCCGTTTTGCACTATCCAATTTTACCTTATTTTATAAATTTTACCAATTTTACTTACCTAGTTTTTATTTTATTGTAATTTTACAACACTTAACACAATATGACAGTAGTAGCGCTAGCAGCTTTTGCCCATAGTATACTGTAGCTTTTGTCCCACCTCGTATTAATCACTGAATTCTTGCAGTTGCTGTGTGCATCCCGACCCGAACTCGGAGGCAACTAGTAATCGGTCTCGGAAATGGAGGTAAGAACTGCATCCTACTCTTTTCCAGTTTTGAAATAAACTCTGGTATTCAAACCTAGGACCTTCTTACAGCTTATATCTTTGCTTGATATGCGGATAGACGACAGTAGGCAGCTATTCCTGCCTAGATTTTAAGCACCCCTTTTACTATTAATCGTCAATGCTGTGACCCATTCAGTAACATTTGTTCTTGACAGTGTTGTCATATTAGTGAATGTTAAGCCAATCTGGTGGATATTACGACCGACTGGCAGAAATATTTCTGCAGCTACGGTTTTTTCTTTTTAACCGGATTATTAACATTTGTTGGGTTCTATCTACACAATTTTTAGGAGATTTCTTGGAATTCTGTGTTAAAAAGAAATTCTGGCTTATTGCTTGAGTATTTTTTGAAGACAGTTGCGTATTTCTTGGATTACGATGTGGCAACACTGGTTCTTGCGTTACGACATAGTTAGCATTTAACCTTTGATTCATAATCAAGTTGTAAATACAGTCAAGTGCCTAATATGAGTCAAGTAGTAGCCTACTAGTCAAACGAAAGGGGCAGAAATTCCTGCCTACATTGACCCTGGAACTCCATTGAGTCATAATCAAGTTGTATATAAAGTCAAGCATAATGGGGTTAATTGAAACGTCGTAGCGTTCAAGTCCTTCTACTTCAGTTGTATTTCCATCCATTCTCGTCCCCGCGATTCTAGACTTTATAACTGCATCCTAGCTCCTTTTTGGCATCATACTGATTATCACACTTGCCACCTTTGTTCTCCTTATTTGACGCATCAGGCTGCCGATCGTTGTAAGCGAGAATCTATTGGTCAGCAGACCGGGCTATGCAAATTTGCTATTTTTGAAAGCCAAGGGACATGGAAAGAGGCTAAAACAACCGAAGTCTCTTGCAGTTTCCTGCAAGCATAACTAATTTCTAAAGTTAATCAACTATCTCAGAGTGTCTTACCCGTAGGGAAAAAATCGGCCTGGAATCCAGGCATCTGGAAATTTGGAACCTGGATTCCAGGCTGATTCTGGAATTCCAGACTTCATCCCGGATTCCAGGTTCCAAATTTCCAGACTAGGATTCCGGGCTGAATTCCAGGCTTTGTCTGGATTCCAGGTTCCAAATTTCCAGACTAGAATTCCGGACTGAATTCCAGGCTTCGTCCGGATTCCAGGTTCCAAATTTCCAGACTAGAATTCTGGGCTGGATTCCAGGCTTCGTCTGGATTCCAGGTTCCAAATTTCCAGACTAGAATTCTGGGCTGGATTCCAGGCTTTGTCCGGATTCCAGGTTCCAAATTTCCAGACTAGAATTCTTGACTGGATTCCAGGCTTTGTCCGGATTCCAGGTTCCAAATTTCCAGATTAGGACTCCGTGCTGAATTCCAAGCTTCGTCTGGATTCCAGGTTCCAAATTTCCAGTTCCGGGATTCCAGACTACCTGTATATTCTGGATTCCAGACGGCTAGTCTGTTCTGGATTCCAGACGGCTCGTCTGTTCTGGATTCCAGACTTCATTTGTTCCACATATGTCCAGAAACATAACTGATATGTTGATACCTTGCTTTGACTGGAAGGATATATATCTAGGATTTCGCTCTGATAAAATAATATAAACATAACTAATTTGTTCCCCGACGTTTTCTCATCTTACGACTTTCGAAAGTCACAACAAACAATTTACTTCCGTGGCATAAATTTCCGCATTCTTGGTTTCAACTCTTTCTAATATCTAAGAAAACCATTATTTTTCTGAGAAACTACTTTCTTCGTATTCAACCAAGCACGAATGAATCCTTGAACACATGTGATAATTAATGTTGATTTAATGATTTAGATCAAACAAACAACAATAAAAAGGCAGTCAGCAGAAAACGTTGCATCTTGAATAGATTTATTTACAAGGTAAAACGATAGATACCAAACAATGGTGATAAAGCCTTTGGTCTTGAATCTCAGTCGGTCATAAAGCCTGAAATTGTGTTCTCTTCACGTGCTGCATGGAAGTATCTGCAAAACGCTGGATCCCTTACACCAAAGCTGCCTTCGTATTGGGCTGGGTTACCTAAATAAAACACCCATATTTCAGTGATCGACCAAAGATTCCTTGTTCCCAAGCGGTGACTAGTGAGCAAGTGCTCAAACGTAGAGTGTGAAAGTAAAATGTTTACAAACAGCGTTAGAACCAAGAACAAGTATTTTAACAGCCAAATTTGAAACCAACCCACTTTAAAAGCTTTTAATCGAAACAAACGGTATGCAGAATTCGAGATCCTGAAAATCTTTCTTTCAATTTCAATACTGATTGTATTTCTAGCCAGTCTGAGCCTTTAAGCCTCTTTTCCATTAGCATGGTTATAATAAGTGCAATACCAAACCGTAGCAGCCTAATACCCCGTTACAACTGCATGAAGGACGGCAATTCCTAGATCATATGACAAAGCCGTTCAGTTTCCAACTTTTCATGAAGGATTGAAGCACGTCGCGCAGTGGTATTTGTTACTGTTAGACTAAAATCCACATCTATAGGCTACATATATTTCGCCAAGTACACAAGAGTTGAACTTGAGACCTTCCATAGACGAACTTGACTCATGGGAAATCTAGGCCCAGCTGCCCATTAACGGGAGGGTGTGGGGGGAGGGGGGGTCCCGACCCATCAAAATGTGTGTCTAGGCCTATATTTCCACAAGTATCTCATGCGCAATTTGGGACAACTTTCCCATGAGCGTTGAGGGTGGTTGAACTCCACATGTATATTCCCAACCCTAAGATCTAAAAGCACAAGAAATTTCATCGCCCTATCTCCAGTTATTGTCAAGTTAAAAACATTAAAAGTTAAACAATGGGCGCAACTGCCTATGAACCAAGTGGGGGTGGGGTTTGGGGGTCCCCAAAAAGCAAAATTAGACCCCGATGCTCAAAAGCCTACCAAGTGTAAACTTGATACCTGTTGGTTCCTGTCACTGGTCATGAACTTTACTCTTGGTCAATCTGGGCAAAGTTGCCCATGAACGGGATGGGTGGGGGAGGTGAAACTTTGAAAGTAATTCCCAGCCACAGGATCTACAAATACGAGGAATTGCATCGTCGTATGTCCAGCTCTGGTCAAGTTATGAACATTATTCACTGAGCAATCTGGGCCCATTTGCCCCTGAACCGGGTAGGTGTGGGTGTTCCCCAGTTATGAGCTCTAAAAAAACAGTGAAAACCGAAATCTGTTTTGGCGCTCGCAATAGTGGATTGTTCGAGGAACACTCGACTAAAAATGTATTCACTATTTCATATGTGCGACTTTTGGCTTATGCATTGCTAAAATTGGTACTGTCGCGTATGGTGCTACTGACACATTTACTGGCATGTGGCAAATTATAAGTCAAATATTAATGTAAAAAAAAATTCAAATTTTCTTGAAACTACAATAAATTTTACCCAAAATTCAACACACTGGCAAAATATGAAATTTCAAGGAAATTGGGCAGCCCCCCCCCCCCCCTCTCCTCCCCCAACGTTAAGAGGGTGCTATAGCAGTTGGTTAAGGATCTCTACAATGGGAGAGTTTATCAGAAAGCAGAGACAAATATAATTTCTCATTCGTGTTAGAATGGTGAAACCCAAATCTGCATAACAAGACCCTATATTCTAGAACTGTTTACCGTACCTAAAATAACCATCATTTTGCTGAACAAAAACCATTACAGATTCACTAAAATCTCTAGGATTGATCTTTTTTCTGACCCTCCTCTTCTCTAGAGGCTTCACAGACTCTGAATTCAGTTCAGCAGATTGGAGCATTTGGTCTAAAGGCTTAAATACACTCCAATTCATTCCAGCCTAAACTTAATCTTTTAACCTATACTTCGTATTAATACTGATATAGTAGGCTAAAGCCTACTTGCAGTAACCAACTTGTCTGTCAACTGTGTGACCACGCTTAAGTAGTTATCCAAAATATGAGTCTGCAGGTTGTGAATCACATCCAGAAATAAGTAGAGGCATGCTTATTTATTCATCAAAGAAACACTAAGACACATACCAGGCAGGCGACTTCTCTGCAAGACTCGTTCTAAAACCTTTTGTTCTATTTCTAGTTTACCCTATATAGTAGCCTACGCTCAGCCTTATTTTGGAATGTTTTCTCTTAATTTCCTTCTGTTTCTTGTGTCAAGTTTTGCAGATTTTACTCAGTGTCACTTAGTCCAAAGGCGTTACTAGCCAAAATGTTTGGTGTGGGGGACGAGGCATTTACTGACCGGATGGTAATTTTAATGACTGTTTTCAACAAAAAAACAACAGTTTTGAAAAAAAAATCAACTGGTTTTCAGAAAAACTGACTGTTTGGTCAGTTGACTGGGGGCGTCCCCCCCCCCCCCAGTCGTGACGCCCCTGACTTAGCCTACCACAAACCCCTGATTTTTGGACCACAATATGATAACTCCTGGGTATGTTTGGATCTCGAATACATTATGCTAAACGCTGAGTATGGTACTATGACCAAATAAAATATTGACCAGTTGAGCTCAGCTGACAATACAAAGACAAGCTCGAACACCACCAATTCAGAACTCGTTAGCACATAAAACCTATGCTTATTTAATCTTATTACCACTGAAAAATTAAATACCATGCCAGGCAACTTGAACTGCAAAATATTTGCTGAAAATGTTTAATTCATATAGTGATTTCCTGTATGTCAACAATTATAGAACAATTTCCATTGTCTCTGCAGTTTCTTCTTTTGAGGTTACAAACGTTCTATCAGCCACACCTACCCATAAAAAATAAGAAAATCCTACTGTCGCTGATGCAATGCAGAAAACTGGTTGGCATATTTGCCATCCCTGATAGATAAGCAAGCGCTGAAACAAGTTGATTATCCCAATTTCATTACCTTGCTGCTAGCTTTTCCAACCCATCAAATGGAAAAGAAGGAAGTTCAAATTTGAGAAGCTTATGTTAATCCAACATTAAATTGGTGCAGAAAAATTGCTTAAATATATAGCTCTTAACTGGTATCAATTTTGTTATTTTATTCTTTTGACTGTTCTATAAGGACAACAAACAAAACAGAGGTCTGGAAAGGTTTCTAGAGATGCTAAAAAATAAGGCATACCTCTACTGCTGCTAGTTTACAATTAAGTTTGAGTAGGTTGTAGTTGAGTAGGTTGCAGCTTGAGTCGGAACCTACATATTTGGCTTTAATGTATGAAAACAATTGGCTGTATTTTTGCCTTTTCTCCATAGGTCTGTTAACCTACCTATTTGCCACAATTGACAGTTTTTTCGTCTTGCCGGTCTTTTCAACTGAGCTCTAAAAAACAGCTTATAAGAACAAATGGCATCTTCCCATGGCCAGCACCTATCTCTCCAATGCGAATTTTGAATTTCGCGCCATGCCAAGAGCGTAGGTCTGCTGGATGGAGCTCCCACCTCAGTCCACAGGTTGGTTAACCGACCAGCAAATGGAATAAAAAATAGCTTATAAAAACTTAGGTTGATTAACCGAAGGAAGAAAATGACTAATAGTGGGAAATCTTTTAGGCCGATTAACTGGATGACTGCAAAAAATGTGGCTATTGTTTCTGGTAGACTTGTTACCTGCAGTTTTGCGAAGTAGTTACAAGTAGGTGTCATTCAATGTAAACAATTAAAGAGATCACCAATGGAAAAAGAAGCATAGGATTATTAACGTCAGCAAAAATCTAGAACAAGGAAAAAAAAATGTCTATGCCAAAATGTAAACTGAAACAGTCGGCTGCTAGCTGATACAGAGCTGATATCATCTTTGTTATACTGTTATACCTCTTTCCATTTGACTTGAAACAAACAAATTAGTGAAATATTCAGATTGTAGAAAGTTACTAATTATTAAGTAAGCATACACCAGGAGAGGTATCCAACCTCGAATTTACACAACCTCGAACTTGGCCTAAAAAGGTTGGGAGGAAATTTCAGTCCAGTCCTATAAAAGTCCTAACTGTCAAGAAGGAAACCCTGAGTTCTGAGTAATGCAAGACCAGTGCAGGACATGTTTAGGACTGCACGTAAATTTCCTTGTAAGGTTTTCAAGCCAAGTTTGAGTTGATATGAATTCGAGGTTGGATACCCCTCCTGTCATAAACAAGTACATAGACCTAACCAGTACATTTTATACTTACATATAAGAACGTCATTCATCCTGCATGCAGGAGCAATATCTTCATATATATCACAAGAAGATCCATGACAGATGATGTAAACACTTCACAGAATATTTAATTCTTGAACTCTTCCTTCAGCCTTGACCAGTGTTGCCAGATCGTGATCCAGGATTGACGCAGCTGTCTTTGAAAAATGCGCCAAAGTTTCTTTTTCACCGTAAATCCGAAGAAATCTCCCACGCCAGCAAAAAAAAATCAGCAAGTCGGTCGAAAAAATCTGCCAGTTTAGCTTAAAATCCGCCAATGTGGCAACACTGACCGTTTGACTAGCGCATTTGAATTTATCATGAATGTTGCGACCCGGCTTTCCTGAAAACCTCACATCGAATCTCTAAAATCCTTGATAACCTCGTTCTATACTCTGCAAGTCTGTCAAACAATCACGGCGATCTTTGGGAGCAGCTGCCTTTCTTCCGCCAGGTACCCGGAGAGGCCGGAGATTTTGTATCGGCAAGGAGAGATAGTCATCAAGAGTATTAACAGAAAAATCCTAAAACCCATGTTCTAAAACGGAAATTCTTTTGGGACAAACGAGAAAATTTGTTTTCTTTGATAATTCGTATCATTTTTGGTTACAGAATAAACGAATAGGCCTACACACAAATGTTGAACAAATAAAACACCAGAGGCGTATTCTAGCCGTTCCCGGAGGACTCCTCGGGGAATCGAAGGGAACGGTGAGAATACTCTTGATTATATCTCTCCCTGCCGATGCAGAATCTCCGGCGTACCTGCGGAAGAAAGGAAGAAACGGTGTCAAAGCTGCGCTGAGTCATGATTTGAGTCGTTGAGTTTAAGTCGTTACGGACACGTTTACTATTTCTTCCTGAGAATCACAGGCGTGTTTTGGACTTAGTCATCTAGAGTATAGAAGGAGTCACTCCACGCGGACTCGGTGTACAGAAACAGCGAGAATACGGGGAATGCTTCCAAAATAGATTCTGTTCAATTTGTTTATTCTGATTGTTTTTAATTAATTTTATATTGTACCAAAACCATCAAAAATTGATTCCCCTCCAAATCTGAAAGGGAGTCCTTCTTTATGATGGTGATGATGACTCCTCATTTGGAGTCCTCAGGGAACGGTGAGAGTACGCCTAAGGTCAGCATTGACTAAAAACGTTGCGGCATTTCCCTCCTTTGTAGTTTCCTTAATCTATGCTTCTAAATTATATATGATTCAAAGCGGACCTCGAACATGAAACCAAAGCTAAATTATTCAGGTAATAAACATTTCGAATGTTCATGTGAACTCGGAGCCTTGCAGAAGCAAGTCAAAGATAATTCGGAAATTCAGATTTCGACAAATAATGCCGGATCATTTCTGCATTCTATATTAAACATGATCTTTATAGCTTTTTTGCGAGAAACATCGTATCAAGGTTCCGGAAGTCCAACTTGACTCCAGATTTTTTGAGAAATTTCTGTGCAAACTCGCATTTTCACCCAGTTCAATATCGTCAATTAAATATAGTAAAATTTTCCCGAGACAATGCAAATGCTCTCTTGGAATCCATTGGATTTCTTGTTTGTAGCAGTGCACAATAATTTAACTATCACAGCTGTGCGTCAGTGATATCATAACTAGGCCGTGCCGCTCAAATTCTCATTTTCAACTACCCTACGATTACCTATTACTTTATTTGTCTAAGAAAAAGACAGCTCATCATGGGGTTTATCACACTTTCATCGGAAGACAACAGTGTAATTCTGAACTGTCACCACTTTCTAACAAGATCTCACGTTGGCAAATTTACTGTCACAATATTTTCTTAGTGTTTTACTCATGTTGACCCGATGTAGATATATAAATTATGCAACACTGTCTTACTGTTAAAAAATTAGGTAGTAAACAAGATTCGACTCCCCTTTCTGTAATTAATTTACCGCGATGTTTTCTTATTTTCAAAGTTTTTGTTCAGACCCGAACACTTTCATAAGAGAAGTACTGAAAGCGAGATTTTAATAAAAATGTTGTTCGGCAGACAGTTTCTTCGGATGATTTTCCTCAGACATTTTTGAAAATGTTGATCAGGGTATTTTCTTCACGAAAATGTCGGAATCTTTGAACAGTGTATATTTTTCCGCTACACCTTATAATCCAACTAATCCTATATTTGACGTTGCAAAACGGATAAGTCAGCTACATTTTTGATGTAGAAATGGAGCTGACTTATGAAATGTAGCTGACTTATTCAAAATGTAGCTGATTTATCCGTTTTGCACCGTCAAATAAGATTCACAGTCAGCTTGGGCTGAAGGAGCATCTACCAACTAATACTGAAATCCAGGCTTTCTTGTCGTCAAACCAGACTTTCTGCATGTATTCCCTAGATTTACAGACGAGGAAGAGCAAAAATCCAGGACAGTCTGGAATTTCAAGTAGGTCAAGTTCCTGGAAAATATGACTGCTACCCTGGAATTCCAGAAGAGGTGGCGTGGAAATCCAGGTTTGTCTGGAATTTCAACCAACTGCCCGGAATTCCAGGCTCTTACCAAATGTAAATTCGGGCCTGTCTGGAATTTCAACAAGGTGTCTGGAATTCCAGGAAAGAAACATCCTTACCTGGATTTCCAGAGAAAACTTGTCCGGAAATCCAGTTAAGTTTTTTAATCCCGGGTTACAGCCCGGAAATCCGGGCAAAATGCCTGGATCTCCAGGCAAAATGCCCGGAATCCAGGCTTTGTCTGGATTCCAGGCCGTTTTTTTCCCTACGGGTAGCAGAGACACTATGACGTGCAAGGTGTCCTTTCAGTATCAAATCATTTGGTATCAATTCACTAGTGCAGTTCAGTATGTTAACTGTAAATCAGTTAACATACTGAACTGCATCACTGCAAATCAGAGCGTGACGCATTATGCTAGGGCAGAAATACAATGGTTACGAAGCTTCCCTCCTCCTATTAAGACTTGAGCCACTCCATGTCCACCGGGAAAACTTAATTTTACGTTTTGGCCGATCAATCCTTGCCAGTGAAAAACACAGAGACATTCTGCCCGATCTAGCACCGGTGACAGGACGGAAACGGCATCAAAATCTCCTTGTGCCAGTTAAATGTCGCACAAACCGGTATTCAAATTCCTTTGTACCATATTTCACTGAGAAGATTAACAAAAAAACAAGCGAATTCTAAGTGATTTATTTTCTTTTATGTAATAATTATATATATTCAAGTATTTTACTCAGTTGTTCAAGTATTTAACTGTAATGGTCGACGTATTTAGTGCCATGTCGGCGCTACGAGTTGGATCAATAAACATATCTATCTATCTATGTCTGTAAATAAACTTTACACAAGCGAAGCTGGTCCTGTCGATCATGTGACACCCCCCATCAGTGTTTTAGTATTTTCAATCACAGCTGTTTTTGTCTGGTTCTTGATCATAACGTCATATTTTATGCAGCTCTTTACTTGCATTCAGGTCTGACGGGAGGACTCCTACAGCCTGGTTTCAACCAGGGGCAAGGTTTTAATCAACAAGGATTCAATCAACGCCCGGGAGGGTTCAACCAGGGTTTCAACCAAGGAGGGTTCAACCAGGGTTTCAATCAAGGAGGGTTCAACCAGGGTTTCAACCAAGGAGGGTTCAACCAAGGCTTTAACCAGCAGCGTCCTGGAGGGTTCAACCAGGGATTTAACCAGCAGCGCCCTGGAGGGTTCAATCAGGGATTTAACCAGCAGCGTCCAGGAGGGTTCAATCAAGGTTTCAACCAGCCTGGTTTTGGAGGACAAGGGATTTCTCTTGTCTTAGGATGAGAAGTACACTGTTGTTAGATATTTATCCTTCGATTTGTCTGAATAAAACTTTACATATTATTCTATGTTCAAGTTCAACTTTTTAAAGGTCCGTAAATTTACTTGGTATTTAAAAGAGTAGGCCTTTGATGTGCCGTTTTAAGTCGGACCGAGCTGTAAGACCGTAGGAGAGAGACTAGGGATTGATGTGTTCATCCCAAACTAAACTGCGGGTGAGCTTTTTCAGCTGTCCTTTAGCGGCATTTTGGGCCACACATTGATTGATACTGTACTGATAGCATGTTCCAACCTACTTACCGTAGTTACTACGCATGACGTCACGAGTTCTGTTTTTGCCGTCAAGGCTGAAACGATTTTTCTATTTTCCAGCAGGATCTCACGCCAGGGGCGAATCCGACCAATCACGTTACAGAAATGCGTAGTTACTACGCTTACTACACTCCCGAGCATGGTAAGCAAATAGTAACTATTAGTTACTATTCCGACAAGGTTGGAACGGTCAGCGTAGTAACTTTTCGTCAGGATGGAACGGAAATAGTAACTAATAGTAACTATTGTTAGAAGGGTGGAACACGCTCTGAGCATCTGCTTCAAATAATTGTTAAGAGTCACGACATGGTCGTTCTTCGCTAGACTGCTTTTGAATTTGCTTGTGAATAATATTAAACTAAAAAAAAAAAATTAGTACCCAGAACATAAATTTATTTAAGATAAATACCTTAGAGAGAAAAAGATTGGCAGGTCAGGCATCTCCGACTATCATGAAAACACCTAGTTCAGTTAGAAAAGTTGTGGGGAAATTAGGTAGAAAGTTGAAAAAAAGGGTGGTAGGCTCTTCTGGCAAATGGGAACCCATGGACTGTGAGGAATATACACAAAATGCTCGCGTCCACGGGTTTGGTTAACTAAACCTTGGAAAGCTTTATCAAATATTTCTAAGGTGTATCCTGCCCGTACTCCTACAATATCCCCAGCTGTTATTTGGTCATTTTCAGCACCAAATGGGTGATCCAGTTTGAATGAAACTTTACGGGTATCAGGAAAACACGCCTTCGATCCGATGAGTCATTTGAAAATACGAGGTGTTGCCGATCACTGTGGGCGAGTTGGAGAGGGGGAGGCCGACGGTCCCGACAAATCACACGGCCCACGCAGGAATCAAACTTTGTGGACGAAAATACCAAGTGCCATTTCGGTTCCGAGATAGACTCTAGCTAAGTTGAAGTGGGGGAGTTGGAAGAAGGTCTGGAAAAATGGCGTTGCAATGTAAATTTTTATGTACTAGACTGGTGAAATCTGACACCTGACATTACACGTTACCATTCTTGGTGGCTAAAGAAAGCGCAACTTCTGCCATACGAACAAATTATATGGAGTAAATAGTACAGGTGGCCCAGGAACGTGACCCAAGTAGAAGAACAGGTGGCATGTGTCACCTATTATTATCATGCGTCCGTTTGAGAGGGTCTGCATTTTTTTTACTCAGCACAGCACTCGCCTCGACCTTGTGAACCAAAAAGTAAGCCGCAGCCTTTGAAAAACAAGCCAAAAATATGCCAGACAAAGTTTTGCCCATATCTATAGATATGGGCAAAAAACCCCACCCCACATTCATGGGATCTGGTCGGAACTGATCTCGGAAATTTGAGATACGAGGCTTTTCCAAGTATCAAGTTTCATTCAGATCCGATCACCCCTTCGAAAGTTATAAATGCCTCAAGACTCCGGATTCTCCACCCCCCCCCCCTCCCCACGATGGTCAGATTGGGAAACTGACTAATTTAAGCCAATCATCTCAAGCCTCAAATGGTCAAGCCAATTTTCATCGTCTTAGCCCCCCCCCTCCCCCCCCCTCCCCCCCCCCAGGGTCCGAATCCGGCCCGGTTTCGTCGCTGATGTATCTAGGGCATGTGCTTGTTCTTCCAACCAAGTTTCATCCCAATCGCTCCAGTCTAATCGTGTCACAATATTTCCGGTTCTCCCCTCCGACTTCCCCTCCCCCCTCCACATTCGTCAGATCCGTTCAGGACTCGAAGTGGGAGATCTGAGACACGAGATTGTTAATGTAAAGTTTCACTAAGATCCTATAACCCGTTCGAAAGTTACAGATGCCTCAACATTCTGGATTCTCCATCCCTCCATTCCCCCCTCGGTGGTGGGATTGAGGTAGTGACTATTTCCAAGTTAGTTTGGTTGGGTCCCTTATATGCCTGCCAAGTTTCATCGTCCTAACTTTCTGGAAGTACCCTAACTCGAGAACAGTGAACCGACAGACCGATCGACCAACAGACCGAAAAGTGATCTGTATATGGCAGTTGAGAAAAGCTGCAAGTTACATAAGAACTGAGCTATTCAAGAAACCATGGATTTTAATAATTAAATATAACTTTGGACGCTTTGGAAACTCGTATATAAGGCATCAAGAAAACAATCACAGTAATCTTCGAAATAACTCATCAAGAAAATAATGAAAGTAAGCTTATAAGCATAAAGATTGAGGTCAAATTGGTTTTGGAAAGGGAAACAAATCATAGTAAATCACATCGAGTTAAAATCATGGCACAAATAAAACAACAAGAAAAAAAAATCACGGTAAGTACTTCCACTTCCAAGCGGACTAGTTTCTATTATTCCCCCTATGTTTCATCATCAGCACATCTGACAGACATAGTAAAATAGCTCTCAGGTTGACGAGTAGAAAATCTGGAATCTGCTCCCTGCAGGTAGTATAGAAAATGTAAGTTACCCATTACCCTATAGACCGGACTAATAAGTATGTCTATAGACACACATAGTGTTGATTGTGTTGATTTTGAGACAATGGGGGACTAACAGAATCTAGTCCACTTTGAATACTGAGCCAGAATAAGGCGAATTGATAACTTGAGACTTATCAACAACAAATTAGAGAGCACAACTTAACGCAGCACAACACAAATTCTTTTAGAACGAGCATCAGTATAACTGACAGTATTTGAAACCTTGTAATTCTTTCCTTGAGACTACCAGGATAATATTTCAGGATCTCCCATCATAGCATTCAGATTTTCATGTAATTATACTCTGTACCCACAGCATTCTCTTATTTCTTTCTTTCCACTTGAAAAAACTCTTTTGTAAAGCAATATGGTCAAACTGTTAGTAGATGTAGGTTGCAATGGTAAAAAACAATTCTCTTATCCTTTGAGTCCAGCCTCTCAAATGGAACATAAACATAAACTTCTGGGTCAGAACCAGAACAATGTGCTTGACATAAAGGTTGAAGTTTCTGAATTCCAGCAATAATTTCATCAGAAGCCTTCTTACTGACTGTGTGGAGATATTGAAGCTTAATACTGACGATTAAAAAGATGAGATCATGTTATTTTATATATGCGAAGCATCTGCTCCACTTAACGAAATTATGTCATAACCATACATTGACAGAGAAATTCAAAATTCAAGATGCAAGTGTGACCCTTTGGGATGTTTCCTCATTGCTTTCAAAAATCATGGACAACAGGGCCCAACCAGCGCACAAAGTCGTCCACTGCTTCCTGACCGAAGATTAAAAATTAAGTAGCCTATCTTTTTTCTGCGTGTTTATGTGTTTTGTTAATTTTGTTTATTTTCTTCATTTACTCTGCCTTTTCAAAATGGTGGGTCATAAATAAATTACTTACTTAAGGAAAAGCTTTGGTTCTTCCCGCTCAACTGTAACATCAGGAAAATAGTAACAAACATTTTCTCCGATATCAGTATCCTCAACAACAAAAGTTGGGAATTGAGATGGTATGGGAGGCTGAGGGATAGGTAAGGTTTAGGAAGGGATGCTGTGTCAGAAGATGAAGTAGGATTAAAAACCCCAAGACAAGACCAGAACAAGACAATGGGGGATTCACAGTATCAGAAGGATGAACAAACTGGATGTGGACATCCAAACTTGACTTACAAAACTACTATACATAATCTTTTCTGACAAAAAAAAGGCAAAAAAGCTTATCTCGATCAATCTCCACATGAACGAAACATCTATCGCCTAATGTTTCTCAAGAAACAACTCACTGTAGAATTTATAACCACAGTATTTACACCTCAACCTTTCAGGTGACACAGCATAGCATTCACCAGACTAGGCTAAGTTCTAATGCTGATTTGCTGGGTTTGGTCAGGTAAGTTAGTCAGGTGAAAGTAAAACTGATTGGTATTAAATTACATTGGTATTAAAAAGAGTTCAGAAAGTATTCACAGAATTATCAAAAGAAATTAATTAAGGGAATTAAGAAATCATTTCTTCACTAAGCTTATGCAAATAGGATTGTAGCTTATGAGCATTCAGTTGGTCTGAGACAGGCTAACGAAGAAAAGCTTACGAGCATCAAGTTGGTCTGGGACAGGTCTGAGAAAGGCTAACAACGAAAACAAAAACAGAGATTAAATTATTTACTTACTCTGGCAGAACTCCAGAACATCTTTATCCTTTTCGACAAATGTATATAAGATAATGATGTGACTCCTCCATAGTGATGAGTCACAATCCGCGCACTTTTGAGTTTGAAAGATGGCACGACAAACAAGAAGAAAACGGAAGGGAAGGGAGCTAACAAAATGAGTTTTATAGCGGTAGGTAACTTTTGATTTAGATTCCCGAGTTAACAGATACTTATCGGCGTATGATGACAATTATGAGCCTGTTAATGGTAGAAATATTGCCAACTAGTTCAATAATATTTTTCTAACAGAGTTGTGAAAGTAAGATGTTAATTGCTTTTTTAAAGAAAAAATTAGTCTTTTCTGCTTTCGATTGGCTATGACGCTTTTTGCAAAACCAACCAATAGAAAGCATAATTCGCTTTTGTAATAAGAGTTTGAAGAGTTTAAGCTGTAATATCTTTTCAAAAACCTATGCGAAAAATGTAATCATACGATCAAAAAAAAGTTAGGATACCTTTTCCAGCCAATTGCAGGTTCACAAACGCCTTCACTTAAGGCGTGTTCTCGACGTTCCCTGAGGTCTCCGCTTAAGGAGTAGCCGCGTTTTTGTTTTTCCCGGGGAACACTCCCACTATTCTCCCGAGTCCCCACGGGCGGGAAATGCTCTGATTATCATCACCATCGTCAAAAGGACTCCCTTTCATGTTCGGAGGGGAATCAATGTTTGCCAGTGTTTGTGCAATGTAAAATTAATTAAAAAGAATCAGAATAAACAAATCCCAAAATAAAGTGGATCTAGTAATTTCGTCAACTGCAAATTCTTTTTTTCGAACAAAGTCCATTTTAGAAGCACTTCGTGTTCTCGTTCTTTTCCTAGGCGGAATGCGCGTGGAGTGACTCCCTCTATTATCGCCGTTCCCTTCGATTCCCCGAGGAGTCCTCGGGGAACGGCGAGAACACACTTTTAGGAAGTCCCGTATCTCACAGTGTTAAGTTATTTCGTGTATGCCCTTTTCTGTTTTCGGAAAAGTTTGATCACTTCGACATTTTTTTACGGTTTTTATGTTTCCCTAAATTATATATAAATTATTTCCTGTTGAATGACCTTGGTTGTCGACCAAGCTACGCTCTTTTCTTGGCTTTTACCTCATACATTTTATCTATTTACCCCAGAACCCCATAAAACATGGATATCAAAGTGATGTTGTAAAGGTTAAAAGCAAAGCGATAACAAGAATCGAGACCAGGGGCACCACGAATGGGGGGGGGGGAGGTTGTCCATTCAATTTGTGAAAATAGTCAAACGGATACAGTCAATACAAAAACAAAGTTTTCAATCTTCAAAACAGTCGATTAGTCGTCAAAACATGCATTATTCTTAAAAACTGTCAGTATCTCTGCTAAAACAGTCGGTAAAACGACCAGCCAGTCGGTAATTATCTTCCCACCTTCCCCGAAATATTTTGGCTGGTAATGCCTCTGATTGAGACACATAATTTTCCGATTGTAGTTTCCGATTGTAGGGTTTTCTGAAACTGAATTGACGAATACATAGCCTACGCAAAAAGTTCGAACTCAGGGTTCAAGGTCCATAAACGTTTATTGCAGAAACGTTTTTGCAACCTATACTTTGTTCAACGGATCTTAAAACAGTTCTCAAAACAGTTTCTTTTACAAAAACGTTTCACAGAAAATGTTACAAACTAGCCATCAAGCTGAAACTCTTTTTGTAAAAACGTTGAAGTGGGCAGATTTTTTAATTTTTTTTCAAGACCTTCAATTAAACCGAAAAGGAGTCATTTTGAGCCTTCATGACTATATCGTAGCAGAGGAGAGCCAATAGAATTTTGCGACGCAAGTTCGTGAGAAAAAAAGACCAGGGTAACTTTTTTGTTTAAGGAGTTTTCCAGTTGCAAAATCGAACGAAAATAAATTTCCTTTTCTAGCGTTGTATGTGTAACGTTGCTTTTACTCTTACAAGTACCCCCACAGTCCACTATCTTTCAACCTGATCTGACGATGTGTGCCTTTTCTAAAGCTCAGAAAGTAAAGCTGGGCAAACGGAATCCGTGTCATTTGCAACGTATTTCACAAAAAGAGGGGTATTTTACTTTACAGTGTAACTTTACTTTTAAAGGTGTCCAAGTTTTGACGGCCGTCTTTATAGAAATGCTCATCACTATTCAGATCCGAAAGGCATCATCCACCTTTCAATTCGTTCCCCGGCTTCCAGTGTAGAGATTATTTTGAGGCTGCATATAGTAGAACTGAGAGAAACCGCTACCCCATGTGGAACTCTAGAGACTTTACAGAAATTCCCGCACGCTATCTGCAGAAAATGCTCGTTCCTGTGCAACAGTACGGGGAAAATTAATGACAATCACATTTGTTAGTTTGAGCACTGTCCGTGTGTGCACTTTTTCTGTATCCCATAATTTCACTGAGTCAGACCTCTGATTACTATAATCATACTCTGTGACCCATGGCGTTTTAATGTCAACATTTCCATTCATTCACCGGTTCTTTTTGGCGCAATAGAGTTGTTGTCAGAACAAATTCTTAAAATTGTGGCCCAGCCCTTACGTATTGGTTGGACGGATGCATTACTTAATAACGACCGTGACCCGCAGACAAAAAAAAAAGATCATCAGATCATTGGTTTATTATCACATAGATACACCAAAAGAACTTCAGATCATTGGGGTATTATCACATAGATTTATACAATTATGGAAATCATTTTGTGTAAAGTCAAAGCTTTGGAGCAGAATCCTTTTCTCAATGCTAAATGCGATGCTACAACGCACCTACGAAAGATTCACAAGGAACACAATCGTACTTTTTTCCATTCCAGTGTTATAATCGGCAATCAAGAACCACAATACCCCCTTGGGACGGATCTCCAGTTTCCTGTTTGATGCAGGGGCGTTACGACTGGGGGGGGGGACGCCCCCCCAGTGTTGTCTGCCAGTTGGCAAAAAATAACTGATTCGGCGCGAAGCACCGCGATTTTTCGTCAAAACAGTTGATTTCTTTCATGAAAACAGTCGGTTTTTCTGAAAATCAGTCATTTTTCGTCAAAACAATCCGTTTTTCCGAAAATCAGTCGATTTTTTTCAAAACTATCGTTTTTTTTTCAAAACAGTCGTTTTTCTGTAGTCGGTAAAAATTACCAGTCAGTCGGTAAATGCCTTGTCCCCCCCCCAAAAAAAAAAAACATTTTGGTTAGTAACGACTCTGGTTTGATGAGCCACATTTTAAACGAAGTCCGAATATTCCACCACTTTAGACACGGATGGGAAGTATCGTGGGCCAGACTGGGAATGACGCGTTATAAATTTCGATACTTTTATGTAAAACAAACTAAGAATTAACTGTTGTTGCTATGCTGCGAGAGCCAACTCACTCATCGATTTCAGGACCTTTGGCGCAAGACGGCTGACTAAACTCTGGCTGACAGTCGTTGAGTTAGGACGTACCTAAGGCAGTTCACATTGGTGTAGTAAGCTGAATAAGGATTTTTTTCAAATTCGTTTCTCAACGTTATTAGTGGAGCAACTATGCTAGTTATGTGGCCAGCCCTTCGCAAGGTTCAGTAGGATCATGTAATATCACTCGATACATCCCTGGTTGCGGACAGGGTACAGAACAGGCTCTAGAAGAAATCCCTTATCCGCCTTATACCCATAGCAATGTGGACAATGCTTAACTCCTTTAATTTTGACCTTTCGTGAGCATAGAGGCTACAACTTCGTTCGAGAATCGGATTCATCTCGAAAGGATTGCCAAAAATGTAATTTCTTCCCGAAAAAGCAAATTGCGCCAAAAACAACGCCAGCTCAAAAGAAAAATAGCCAATAGTCTGGGGTCCACTGAACCGAAAGTCTTCTCCTTCTAAAAGTGGAGGGTCTTACTGGGGCAACACCTCTAGAGATCACAGGACCTCCCGTACGTTCTGTTACTCACGAAAGTTACCGGGATACAGCTTTTTGGTATATCGGACATGCTTTTCTAACCTCTTACACTCTAACTATTCTGCGGTTGCGGTTTGCGCTGTTACATCCGCGGTCCAACTTTCGACCAATCAAAAGCAAGCAGATGTAAACAAACATTCAAACATTTCTGAAGCAGCGTTGCCGCCTGTCCCAGAAATCTGCGGTTAATGACAGTTTTCACTTCTTCGACAGAGCAAGCCAAAATTCTACGACCGGTTCCTTGCAAGTAAATATAAAGTAAGCAAAAAATCTTTTGCGGCCAAAAGTCACATGTTCCAGACAAGAAAAAGTGGCAATAGTGTTTACAAACCAAGAATTCCAAGATATTTCACCTGAGAATTGGAGGATATTAAGAAGAATAAACAGGTAGAAATCATTCAAGCAGAGCTGCAATGTGGTTGTTCTTGAGTGTGGGTTAAGGCCTTTTAGGTAGTAGAAAGCTCCACTTGCTTATAGGCCCAGATTAAACAGCAAATAAGTTGGACTGTCGAGAGTTTAAGATTATTCATGGTATGTATTGTTTTTTTTGTGAATGTTACAGAACTGTTAGTCAGTCCATTATAAAAGCCTCATTTTTGGAGGCCGGAGGCTATGCTAAGTTATTGTCACTGTCAGAGGCGTTACTAGCTGAAATGTTTGTCGGGGGGGGGGGGGCAAGGTATTTACTGACTGTTGTTGCAGAAAGAAGAACTGTTTTCAAGAAAAAAAATGAGAGCTTTGAAAAATAATTGACTGATTTAAAAAAATGACTGTTTTGACAAAAAATCAACTGATTTTCAGGAAAAATAACTGTTTTCATGAAAAAAAAACTGTTTTGATGGAAAATTGCAGTGCTTCACGCCAACTCAATTATTTTTTACAGACTGGCCGGATACATTTGGAGGATATTTGATCGTGCAAAACGGATACGTCAGCTGAATTTTATTGGAGCTATATTTCAGCCCTTCTTGGGAAGGGTCCTCTTCAGGCTCAAAACCGCTCAAGTTGGAAAATGAACTTGAGGGAAGGGTTCGTTTTTCCAACTTGAGCGGTTTTGAGCCTGAAGAGGCCCTTGCCAAGAACGGCTGAAGTATAGCTCCAAGAAAATTCAGCTGACGTATCCATTTTGCACCATCAAATATGATTCGCAGTCAGCTTGGGCTGAAGGAATATTTACACTTGGAAGGGTCGCCCCCCCCCCCCCACGGTTGTGACGCCCCTGTTCACTGTACATACTGTACAGATGTCTGACGCTTGTCGGCCATGCCACATGGCTATTTCCATTTTTTTTATGATAACTTAACTAATTTGAGCAGCTAAAAAGGCTGAGAAGCTCAGTAGCAAAGTCGGGTTACAGTAAATCAGTAGCTTAGTGAATAACCTAGATGCTGTGAGTCTCCGACTAGTCAGCAGAAATATTTTCATATCCTGTGGTTTGATCATTAGTAGGGTACAGGGAAAAATACAGAACCCTGAAGCTGCTACGCACAACTATGGTAGTCAGAATAAAGTTTACTTGCAAAAATCTCCATTATTATAAAAGGCTAACCATGTTGAGTCCCTAATATGTGTTTGTATTGTTTATTTTCTTTTTCTTATGAGATATTTTATGGTCTTTGTTTGCCACTAGTTAGCCAAGCTAAAAATCAACAAATTTTATTGTATTATATTTGTTTTAACAACTGTAAATTCCTCTGTAATTGCAAGGTTTGTTAATACTATAATATGTAAGTACCTATGGTGTTGTAACATATTTTATTCTTTACAGGAAATTGAATGGATCAACTGACCAAGAAGCAGGTCCGGATTGCGAATAGCCTGAAGAAAGAGGAGAAATCTGACTTCTTATTTTGTGCCAAACACGGATATACTCGCTTCATAAAATTCCTTCAGAATGACTTTTTTTTTGGCCGTTTGGTGCGCTAGCGTAAAGTAAACAGCAACATGTGACTTCGGGGGACAGAATTTCAGGTTTTCTAGCTACTCTCAGTTTCATTTTTTTTTACTCTTAGACCTGCCTATGTCTAAAATCTACGGAACAAAACGATAAAAGGACTGAGTAGCCTACACCAGAGCAGTAAAGGACTACACAAAAAGGGTAAGCTTAGCCTATATCCCTATATCAGGCTCATCATGTTGTCTCAGCAACAGGCATTAGCTACCAGTAGGCTACCAGTTCAGTTTGTTACATGATAGGATACAGTTTTTAACTGCAACTGCACTGTCACAGGCTTTATAGTTGGAGTTGGTCCTCTTGACGAGACCACCAGGAATCCTGGAGAGATGTAAGGTGCAAAAAGATACATCTCCAATGCTTAGTTTCGGATTAGTCCATTGTTGTCTGAAAAATGCAACTGTACAGTTTACCTCAGTTTTGTTTTTGTGTTTTACTTATGGTGTATCAAAGGGAACGGCAAGAATAATGGGAGTCACTCCATGTGGAGCATGTGGACTCCATGTTTGGAGAATGACAAGAACATGGGGAATGTCTCCAAAGTGGATTTTGTTCAAAAAAAAATATGCAGTTGACAAGATTAGTCTGGCTCCATTTTATTTTTGGTATTTGGTTTTTCTGATTGTTTTTATTTTACTTTACATTTCACCAACACAACACAAATTGACCTCCGTCCAAATCTGAAAGGGAATATAAAATAATTTAAAAATAGACATTCCTTCAGCCGAAGCTGACTGCGAATCATATTTAACGGGGCAAGACTGCGCTCAAGCTGGAAAATAAACTAAATAAGAAAAGAAGTTTATTTTCTGGCTTGAGCCTGAAGAGGACCCTTGCCAAGAAGGGCCGAAATATAGCTCGAATAAAATGTAGCTGACTTATCTGTCTGGCCCGTCAAATATAATTATAAAATAATCGGAGCCTAGAGAGATTGCACCCTACCAGATGAAAATGGAATTATCACAGGAACATAAAAAAGAAAATTTAACATTGGGTGGTATAGGACTTTCAACTTTGAAATTAAATTATCAGCATTTGACCGTCATTCTGAGCCTGGGACTTGCTGGAATGTTAATTTGGCTATTCCTTAATCATATAATTCTATTTTTGCAAAGGAGTTTCCATGGAAGTAACAGCTTGAAGGGTTTAAAGTTTGAACACAGAAACAGAGTCTCGAATCCTATTGGTCAGTTATGATGTTTCATTCAAAAATCAACCAGAAAATGATTGTCATATACTGATTCAGCATGCCTTCTTACCCCTGAATAGAACATGTAATCAAGTAAGCTACAAATAAAAATTTTACTTTAAACAAAATTTCGGGTTTTGACCAGATTCCTGGCAAACTACTTGTCTGGCGAAAAATAATTTTCATATGCATGTTCAGCACGTCTTCTTACCCATAAATTGAACCTCTAATCAACTTAAGACAATCAACTATGAACTTCAGGGAAAGAACAAACTTGATGGCAGTTAGTATTCTAGTCCACCACAGACCCCTTTTTTTTTCCTCTGTAACTCGCTCCCTCTTGACAACGCATGTAGAAGCTGACAGCCCCCTCCCGCCCTCGAATGATGCCTCTGACAAATAAGTTTGATTTATACTTTAAAGCTATCTACATTTGAAGGTAAAGTTCTGATACAGTCTACCTTATTCTTCTTTTTTTTATTCTGAAATAATATTTGGATATCTGTGAAATCTTAGGGTTCTACAACAAATAGTTTTAGATGTTGCTTTCGTACCATCCATGCTTAACTAGAAAAAATTACAAATCATCATGCTTGATATTTTCTTCTAATTAATAGCCTACCTAGTAATACGTTGGATTATCAATTCCTGAATATGGTGCTTACTTTCAGTTATAGCAACCCCAGAGGTGCTCCAAGTACATGGGTGCGTAAATAAGCTTTATTAATCACCTTTTAATGCATCTAATTTGTAGACTGATCAATGGGAGCATGTCATTCATAGGCTTTTCTGGGTCCTAATATGTAATTGACACTTTTTTTCTTTCAGATGGAGACTTCCGAGTTAACGTTGGAGCAAGCCAGGATGTGGACTGTGGCATCCCTCAGAGATTTTTGTTGTAAAAGAGGAATCCCTTCGTCAGGAAAGACCAAAGAAGAATTGTGCGCATTGGTGTATGCTGCCCAGAAACTTGGAATTCAGGTTTCAGAAAAATACTCCACCGAAAATCCACAAGACATTCTTAGAGAACTTTTGACACTTCCAGATGGCACCATAGCGCCAAACCCAGAGACCCTGAGCAATTGGAATACAGAAGAGGCAACTCTAAAAGAAACGTTTCCTCCAGTTATGATTCAGGACATTCAAACTTATTTCTTGTCAGAACGTGGAAGTGAAAGACTTCAAAAGAACAAACGCTTACTTCAGGACTATAAGGAGAGAAAAGGTTATAGCTATTTCACCAGTGGCTATGTTAGCTCCCTGAAATTTCATATTCCTTCGGGGCCAGTGATTTATTGTTTCATAAAGGCTGATGTGATGCCATCAATGTCATCAGATGCCCCACATAGCTGCTGGATCCTGTGCAACAAAATCACAGGGGAGATTTTTTCTGCATACTGCTCATGCTTTGCTGGGTAAGTTGCATTTTTATTAGCAGGTTATCCAACTCGAATGAATCTTGATGGATGGTAGGAGCACTAACGACAGTCAGGAGGGATGGGATTTTTACATAAATATGTTGACGGGACAGTTGGGGGGGGGGGGAGGAGAGTGGCTGGGTAGCCTCTGATGCACTATTTATAATTCTTAACTGTATCTTGCCACTATGGAGGAGTTGGAGGGAATTCCGCGAACTGCTGACTTTGATGCATATGAGCCAATCAAGGGACAACTGTCTTACGAAATCATAGCTCTTGTTTGTTTTCTGGATTCAATGTGAATGAAGAAAATGGAGTAGAACGCCTATATTTGACCTTTATTTGACCTATATTTGACCTCTATAACCTTTCCTTGGGGTTACTATACCATCTTGCCAGATAGCTCTTTTCTTGCAGTTGATTTGAATGGGAGTAATGGGAGGTAATGTAGTCATGTGAACATTCAGATATTGTGAGCTTGATAGTATGGACAGTAGGGGAGAGCGGGGTACCATGAACCACTTTTGTGTGTTTTTTTCCAGGCTAACCAAAGGAGCTTTCACGATCTTTTTCACTTCAGAATGTAGCTTATTTATCTGCTAATGTCTGAATATTTTTGGTTGACATATAAGTTCGAGTACAGCACAGCGACTATTCTACAAAACTTGGCCAGCTGGTTCATTCTACCCCCCTTCCGGGATACCATGAACAGAGTTTGTGCGGCTCTGGAAATCAGGGAAAATTCAGGGAATTTGTTTTTGGTCAGGGAAATCAGGGAAAAGTCACGGAAAATCGTCTTGACATTTGGAGAGGCCTCGTGTTTCATATGTCCTATTTCAAGTGCGGACCGAGTACGATGAATGTGGAGGGGGGGGGGGGGAGTAGAAGGGGGGCGGACCGGAAATCATGTGACACGCTTACAGTGGAGTGATCATGATGAAACTTGGTGGAAGGAACAAGCACAAGCCCTAGGTACATCATTGACAGAACCGGACCGGATTCGTGAACTGTGGGGAGTTGGAGGGGGTTTCCGGAATTCCGGAAATCCGATTTTAAATCGGATTTTAACGAAACATGATATTTGGGAAGACATCATGTCTCGGATGTCCCGTTTTAAGTCAGGACCGGATCCGATGAATGTGGGGGGTGGGGGGGGGGGTCTTGTGACACGCTTAGAGTGGAGCGATTGGGATGAAACTTGGTGGGAAGAACAAGGACAAGAACTATATAGATCAGTGACAAAATCGGAGCGGGTTCGGGCACTGTGAGGGGAGTTGGTGGGTGGGGGGTGCGGAATTTCCGTGATCGCGAACTAACGTAATTCCGGATGTTCTGGGGTGATGAAACTTGGCATGAACATTAGAAACTTGACAAGATTGGATCAGAAATTGTCACTCACTTCTCAGATCCAATCATCCCTTAAAGTACTAATCCTTTGCACAAAGTACAGAAAATACTTTTAAGCAAAGTTTACATTCAACTCAAAGGTGTTAAACTAATTTTTAGCACCCTTAAAGTGCGTTTCTTAACCGAAAAGTCAAAAACAATACTTAACCAAACGATATATATTTATGATCCCCAAGGGCCCGTGATCATTTTTGCCTCACGGGTTTTGCTTACAACTGAGATTCAGATAATTAATAGTAGTAAGTAAAGCAGTAAGTATTCAGTGAGGAAACAAAACGATTGGCGCTTTACGGTCCATAACGGGGTACGGTGAACCACTGGTTCATTGTTCCCCATGGCAAGTGGTTCATTCATCCCCTATGGCATAAGAATTGCTAAACAAAAAAATGGCTAACTAAAAAAGTAATAAACGGAACGTAAAACGAAATCCACAGTCTTAATTGTTGGGATTGTAATTATTCCATTACAAACCCAACAATTATCCTGATCTGACAGGTTCTTCACCTTAAAAGTAAACAAATAGTCGGAAACAAAATTTTTACTATATCACCCCAAAAATACTCTTATTACCGTCACAAGTGATGGTCCAGTAATGGTTTTCACTCTGTTTCAGGTTGTCAAGAACCTGCAACCATGTTGCTGCAACGCTTTTCAAAGTGGACTATTACTGGAGAAGCAGTGATGTGGCACTCATGAGCTCCACTTCGAAGGCGTGCGAATGGAATACGAAAGGGCGGAGGAGAACTGTATCACCGAAGAGGATCAGAGACATCCCGATTTTCAAGCCAAAGCTGGACTCCGCAGGTAAGCTAAATCGGTGTAATTGCTCCACGGCAAACATTGGCTAAAACTGGGCTAATATTCTACCATGTTTAACATCTAATCTGGTTTGTAGATATAATAGTGCATTGATACTAAATTTCCTTTGAAAAACGCGACAAAGAAGCTTTACAGATTATTTGTTTACGTATCGGTAGCCTATAGGCTATAGGTGAGATCATTGGGATTACTCATTTAAGCTTGTTCCGAGTTCTTCTGGATTTCTGGACTGGTAATAGCGAAGACCTGCAAAAATCCCATAATATCAGCGGAAGTTTTGCTACTGTTTCTACGTTTATCTGGCTTGCTTACCAAACGTATTTCTTATTTTCCAGACACAACTTATGGAATCATGAACCAGACGAGGATCATGCATGAACCCATCCGGTCAAATGAAAAATTGGATTTTTCTGATTTCCTGGCAAAATGGGAGAAAATCAACCCATTGGCAGCTGCCTGCGCCGAGGTTACAGATACGAGAAAAGCAGCGTTCAAAGAAATTCCACAACCTGAGCTGCCAAGTGGTTTCGCAAAGCGACTATCTGCTTGTAAAGATTTAGCTGAAGCCAATGAGTTTTTAAACTCGTTCCAGTTCACAGAGAAAGATATAAAAGAAATCGAATCTGGTACCAAGCAGCAGTCTGCTAGTGAAGCTTGGTCAAGCTACCGGCGATGTGTGGTTACCGCTTCGATAGCGAAGACTGTTTTCGGTAAAGCCGAAAAAGCAAAAGCAGGGAAAATCGTGGTTCACGATGTAATAGTGAACCAGATATGCAACACTTCGAATGTAGCACATCTTCCTGCAATCAAATATGGGATACGGAACGAGCCAATTGGCGCAGCATGCTGTCTAAAAAAGCTAAAGGAAAACCACAGGAACGTAAAAATGGAGGACTGTGGCCTGTTCTATTCAGGAAACATCCCATTTCTGGCTGCTACACCCGACAGACTGGTCTCTTGTCAGTGTTGTGGGAAATTCTTGCTGGAGATCAAGTGTCCTTTTCTTTGCAAAAATCGACCCCCCTCTGAAGTTATCTTGTCCTATTTAGAGCGAGATGAGAATCGGAAGATTCGCCTCAAAAGAAATAGCACATACTACTATCAGTGCCAAATGCAGATGGGGGTCACAGGTATTGACAAAGTTTTATTTCATGTCCACTCGCCCGTAGCCCATTGTTTCCAGGAAACGATTAACTTTGATGTGGGCTTCTGGACAAACCTACGAGATTTGTTGAACTGGTACTACCGCGAGCACTTGCTTGGAAAGATTTACCCTTTTCTGAAAGCACAGACGGATATTCGTGTTGATTAAAGTTGATGGTTGTTCACGGTACGCTAGAGAGACAATTACTGCTAGCGTGGCTCGGTCGAAATTCGTGTACATTGCTGTCAAGATGACCGTTCATTGTGATTAAATATTAGGTGATATAAGCTAGATTTTTGACAAATAGAAACCAGATCAGATATTTAAACGAAAATTTTGTTCCTAATGCCTACTCTCGATTACAAATCTTCCAGAAACAAATTTAAAGGACATTTCGCGCTACCTAAGCCTCCTTTTTGTTGCAATAGCGCTGCCGCATCGCTGCTGCAGCACTTCTTTGCTTTTGCACAATATGCGTTTATGGGTTCACTTTCTTCTTGGTTGAAGCTGCAGCGCTGCAACACATTGCAGGGAAGCACGGACTTGGTCGGGAGCAAGTCCATGATTCTCGAGAAGCGCTGCCGTCTTCCTCGGAAGCACTGCAGTGCAAAAACGGATGTAGAAAGAATCAGTCCGGAATCGGCCGAGAAGTGGACCTGCAGCATGCAACAAAAACTAGGTTCTACTGTTTCTGCTCAGCTGTCTGAGATACTTAACCATTTTCATTAATTACTTTAAAATGTAAAATTAATGAATTACTGTAATAAGTACGACGTGTCCTTAATGTTACGTGGTGTTACGTTGTTGCACATTTCGCAGGACCTTTATTCGAACGCCATTTGTTCTCGCTTGATTTGTGCAGTTGCAGACAGGCTGAAAGAGTACTCACGTAAAAGGCCTAAAGGTATAAGAAATCAATCAATACTGAAGAGCTCATGAGTACACTCAAATGGGTGTGTCGGTTTATCGCGTTATAATTCAGCTTAAAAGTTAACAATATTCAAACTAATGCACAAAGTAAAAGTTCTAAAAAAACATTCAATACACTGACAAGCGGTTAAACCAACATAGCAGGAGTGTGAAACAAGTTCATTCGACTAGTATATTTCGCAAGTTGCACAGCCCTGCAATCACCTTCATTATCTTGTCCAACATCGGCAACACTGAAACAGGAACCTGGCGAAGAATCTTGAAATATCTTAGCCTTCCTATGGCTCTCTCAACGTGGATGCGTATTTGTGCAATTTCTTTCGTCCTCTCGGTTTCAGTTCTTGTCATTCGGGTTCGTCCTCTGGCAGACGGTGGCACATACACCTCAGCAAACCTGAGTAGGAAGTCATCAGCAACATTGAAGCCGCGATCTGCGAGATACACGTCTCCTGGTTCTACTACATCCAAGAATCCAGAGTCCCGCACCACAAACTTGTCACTGGCCCTTCCCCCGTATCCATCCGAAAGAAAGGAAATTTTTCCGCGCGGCGTTATTGCCACCAAGTATTTCACAGTAGTGTGGTGCTTGTAGTCCGACCATAAGCGGGCCGCTGCTAGCATGTTCCTTGGTGTCTCGCATCTGATTTCAGTACAGTCTATTATGCCTCGAGTTTTTTTCAAGTTTTTGAACCTGGCTGGTAGGTTTGCTCGGATACAGGCCTTTTCTGGGACTGCAATAGTCTTCCCTAGTTCAGTTGCAAAAACGGTAATCCAACAATTGAAAGTCAAGCTTGCTGTATTCACTGAGACACCAAACATATCGCCCAACTTTTGCAAATCGTCACCATGACGAAGACGAATTAACGTTAGTAGAATCTCGTCTTCTATGCACAGCTTCTTTTTTCTACCCGCCGAGGACTTCTTTGGGCCTGACTGCACCTTCTCTCCCTTCCACTGCACAAAGCTCTCGAAGTCTTCCCGGAAATAGTCACAGAGCAAAACAAAGCCAGCCTTTTTTTCAACGCCAGTATAATAATTAGTCTTCCGATCAGAAACTAGTAACGACTCCCACACAGCTGTGCTTCTCGTTGTCTGGCACCCAGCGTCACTGGTTGTGATATTGTCTTGTTGCGGCAATATGTCGACTTCACTGGTCTTGCTTGCAAGTGAATAGATGCGCTGCCTAGGAGCCACAGCCTCAACACTCTGATTTACTATAGCCTGCAACTGGCAATTTCCTTTGGATTTGGGCACAGAAAGCGTGAGGTTTGGTGACACTTTATTTCCTGATGAAAAAAGTCTCCGACTGATCTCTTTTGAGGCGTTTCCAAAGCGTCTATACCTCCTTCCTACAGCAATCGAAACTCTGAACACTCCAGATGGTGAAGCAACTTGATGTCCTACTTGTGAAGAGGTTTGATTTGGCGATTCGGGATTAGTTTCAACTATCCATTCAGAAGCTGCCACAGCCGGGGGCGGAGAATGGGTAAGCTGGGAAGCAGACGAAATAGTGGCTGACTTTTGCTTCGTGCTTACTGGTTTCACTCGCTGGCAAGAATAAGGGTCCAAATTCTCTATTGGTTTCCTTTCTTCTTCTTCGATCAGGTCTACCCTATCCACAATAAAGTTACCTGGTGAAAGTGCATCACTAACTTTTCTACCTCTTTTTTGTCTAGAAGGTGTATGATGAGGCAAACGAAGAACTGGGTCTTGGTTCAGCACTGTCGGTTCACCATCAGGAAAGTGTTCCTGGCACACACGTGTGTATTTGGTCACTTTGAAATTTTCGCCTCTGTGAATGGCTTTTCTCCACAACTCCTGGCTAAATCGGTTGGTAGGGAAAGCAAACCCTCTGAAAGGCCCGTCGCTGGTGTTACAGCAACCAGGAACTGCGCAGATCCATCTGCCCATCTGAAAAGTAAAGCTAATGTGTGTTTGCACTTTGTATGTCCATAGATACACCACTCCTTGAGCTCATTTCGAGCATAGAGAACCCAACTGACCTTTTAAATGTTCCTAAACTGCGGAAACCACCACATTAAAATATAAGCCATAACCCTGTTTGGAGAAAAAAAATCGGGTGCATTTTGTAGTTACAACAAATCGTTTTTATATTCTCATGTGAATAACAACTTTGTAATTATGAATATGGTTTGAAGCAGGAGATTTGGGTGTGGTTAGACAGTGTGGCTAAGTACCTAGATTTACCTGTCCAGATATTTTTGCTGTTACAGGACTTACAGAAGGGACTTTAGCTTGTACTCAGCATAAATTTTACCTTTTCCCAAACAGGATGCAGGAATGCAAAATATCCCCATTGATATTTTGTACTCATTTTCAGATATATCTGATGAGCAGTCTTTAGAAGTTGCTACGGACCGGGCTTAGCGGTCAAGCAATTTCCTGTTATTATGAACCACCTGTTCCTTAAGTTTATAAAGACTGACTTCAATGTTTCTTTAAATTCAAACAATTTCCGCATGTGGTGTTATGTTCCATGTCTATGACTTGCTTGAGCATAGTTCTACTGTAACAGTGAAGTTTCACCAAGGGATCCAAAATCATGGGTTTGTCATAGACTGGTACAGCAGCAGTACAAGAGATGTGCTTTTTTTTTTTTTTTTTTACTTAATATTACATTTGATTAGGCTTTAGCTTGCCATAATATTTGTTGATTGTATAGAACATACCACGCTCTTTGTTACCAGGCTGTTAATGAAGTCAACTACCAGTTAGCCAAAGTAGCTTATAAAGGTTCTCAAACACCTGAATACAGGAGGGGTATCCAACTTCAAATTTGCATAGCTTTGAACTTGGCCTTAAAAGGTTAAGAGGAAGAATCATTGCAGTCCTCAGAAGGTCCTAAGGGTCAAGAAAAACAGCCTGAATGACCTACAGTAAACTTATGACTGTAAAGAAGTTTGCCTGAAGTATTTTCTGGCCAAGTTTGAGGTTGTATAAGCTCGAGGATTACCCCTTCTGTAGGTTCTTTGGATCTCCATTCTACAGTAGAGGTATGCTTATGTGAACGTCTGCTGGCATTGGACTTTACCGTTTTCATACAATTGCAGTGTCTAAACTAACTACAAGTTAGCCAAAGCAGGCTAGGTAATTAAGGGCATCTGAAAACTGTCTGAATAGGTATTTTGAATCTTCAATCTACCATTTAGGCAAAAACCGCACTGTCTCTTTACATAAACATACCTCTCCTATACCATTTCGCCCAGAACTGCATTGTTCTTTTCAGTAACTCTTCAGTAAATATGCCTACAGAAGGTGTATCCAACCTTAGACAAGATTTGAAATTTCAAAGGAAGTCTTTCCTTCACAATAATCTATCTAGCATAAAAAGGAACCAACAAATATTGCAATTTTGCAGCAACAATCGAGGTAGTGTAAAAACAAGGGCAGGTACCCCTCGTGTACCTTTACTGTACGATGAGCTCACTGACCCTACTCTGCAACATAATAGCCTAAGTGGCCAAGAGCTCGAGTCATAAAACTGTTACAATTGCTGACACAACAGTGTTTTTTGACACCTCAAATTTTGGTTTGTGCATTCAGCTGCACAACATGCATATTTGAATAAATGGTAAATACTGAATTTGTAGTAAAACTTTTCAAAAATTTCTTGACTGCTAAATCACAGTATTGTAGCGTAAAAAAATACAATCGGAAATGAGCTTTATTTAAGGCTTCAAGCAAAAAAAATGAAGTGCATGTTTTGGGGGGGGTAATCGGTTACTTTAGCATAGTAAATAAATTTTATGGCGTAAAAAGTGCCATTCATAAGAAAAGGTGTCACTTCACAGAAAAAGTGCAATGGTGTCACCCAGAGGCAAAAAGGATAAAAAACCTCCAAAACTGTCACTCTTGGTACACTGGAATCAGTCTAGTGCACTAGCCCTTTTTCAGTCATGGTGCTGAAACGTCTAGCACCATGCCTGAGTGCTATACGTTTGAGCACTGTACCTTGAAATCCATGCATGGTGCACGGATTTCAGCATACAGTGCACACATAAAAATGCACTATTTCTATTGTTACCCACTAAATTCCCATAGAAATTGTGCTGTTTCATGTGTGCACTGTATGCTGAAATCCATGCACCATCAGTCTAGTACACTAGCCCCATTTCAGGCACGGTGCTCAAACGTCTAGCACCATGCCTGGGTGCTAGACGTTCAAGCACTGTACCTTGGATTTCATGTATGGTGTATGGATTTCAGTATACAGTGCATACAGAAAAAACACAGTTTGTCATCACAACTGAGCACTGGCTCGGCCAGGGCTGAAATTGCTACTATGAATTAGAAAAATCAAAGACAACCCTTTACATATTTTTCACAACAAAAACAAAAGGGCTCTAATGATGATGGAGATGAAAAACCTAACAGCACCCTATTTATTTTCCATGTATTTTCCCTATCTATTCCCCAAGAGCCAATATTCTGGTTGGCTGCTAGGTAGAAAAAGCTGAGGCACAGGACACTTTGCACGCAAAACCCTTGACTATGTAGAAAAGGAAATGAGGTTTTTCGCATCTGTCATCAGCCGAGCCCTTTTGTTTTTGTTGTGAAAATATATTTTGATTTCTCTAATTCATGGTAGTAATTTCAGCCCTGTCCGAGCTGGTGCTCAGTTGTCATGACAGAAACTGTGTTTTTGATGTATGCACTGTACATGTACTGAAATCCATGCACCATACATGAAATCCAAGGTACAGTGCTTGAACGTCTAGCACCCAGGCATGGTGCTAGACGTTTGAGCACCGTGCCTGAAAAGGGGCTAGTGCAGTCTACCGTAAATCCTTGATTTTTGGATACCCTATGACAAACGCTGGGTATATCTAGTATTTAGCATAGCCTATGCCTAACGCTGGATACCCTATGCCAAACGCTGGATACCTGTTGGTAACCTAACCCTGACCTACCTCAATAGAAAGGAGTCCTGATTGGTTGATTTTTTAGCTTCACTCAAATCATCAATATTTTACTGGGTTACAGTATCCAGCACCTGGCATAGTGCATAGTGTATCCAGCGTTAGGCATAGGGTATGCCAAACGCTAGACATATCCAGCATTTAGCATAGGGTATCAAAAAATCAGGGGTTTGTGGTTGACTGGGCTAGTGTACTAGACCGATGCACCATGCATGAATTTAAGGGTACAGTGGTCTAGCACTCAGGCATGGTGATAGACGTTTCATGACTGAAAAAGGGCTAGCGTACTAGACTGACTGGAATAACATCTCTTTGTATACTAAAACCCAAAAATTCGCCTTTAGTCTTACCACTGCTATGTGTCTTCAGCTATGTTAAATCTACTCTTATTCCTCAAAATTAATCCAGTAGTTGCTTCTCTAGGCTAAAAATTTCTGTCTTGATGACTTTCGGGAGGGTCGACGAGCGAGTCAGTATGATACGAGAACGAAATCGCTGATTCCCATATACGATTACAGCCCCAGACTTAACCCTCGGTCTAACGTGTGATTGTTATTGTTTTGCTAGCGCACCTGGTGGCAATTCCTGGTCCAATTTTATGAAGCGAGTATTCTTCCTTTATCAGAGGCTTGAGTCCTGGACAAGCTCAGTGATACATTGAAGACAGTAAGAGACAGGCACTACAGGCCTCTGATGACTACAATGGCAGGTGCTGCTATTGCCAGCACCTAAATCTTTGGTGGCATGCACTGAGAAGGCCAAATATCATGAAAAGTTTACCAAGGGGTTTCTCAATCTTTAATCAGTGGAAGAAGAGATTGTAGATGGTTACGGTTTGCCAAAAATGGATGCTGTTTGCCAACAGCCCATAAAAGAGAAAACTGATTGACTTTTCTATGTGTATTTGTGCCAAACAACTGACATCGCTCCTTGGTCACAGGCTAAAGTGTTGGACAAGCTAAGTGATTTGCTGCAAAAAAGCTCATGACTGCAATGTCAAAACCTGATTTTTGTGATTGTGTGTTGCATGAAACTCGTAGGAAAAAGTTTTTTTTCACTTCTAAGTCCTCAGTCTTGTTAGCTGATGGGACTTCTGACACTGTGCAACTTGGACATCAACATCAACTCCTAGTCCCATGGTCCTACAGTTAAGGTCTCAAAGTGTTGACTTTTCATATACTGACACTTTCCTCTTTTACCTGAAAAAAGAATGTAAAGAGAGGCCAGAGTCTCAACTTCGCAGAGTTTCTGAAGCGTCAAGGAGCGTTAACATAGTAATTGAACATGCTTGTGCACTAACTGAGCGAGATATTCTTCTTGCTTCTGGATGCAGGGCTCGTGATCTTGTTGCAGAGAAGGCCAGGTATCTCGATAAATGCTTGAGGAACTTGTGATGGAAATTTAACCAAAGTGTAAATGATGGTAGTGTGTACAAAACATCACAAATCAGAGAAAACTTTTCTGTCCTTTTAAAGCAGAGTGACAGCCACACTGTGAAACGGCTGAAGAATCGCCTAAAAACGATCTCCGTATACATCTTTTGCCACGCAAAAGGAGCCCATGTGGCTGTCACCCACCGACAGATCATTTTTTTTTTGCACTGGCTGCGTGCATTTTTGCAATTTTCCGTATAGACGCAAGCTCACGACCGCATACCTGTCTCTTTGAACCCACTGGACTATGGATGGGCCGATGAGATACGTGGGGGAGCAAAAGCAGTGGCAACTGATGGGCCATATTTTTCCAGACAGTGTGGTCGGTGTTTTTTGTGCCTGCAAGAAATCTTGCAGCAAAAATGCTCATGTGCTGTAACCAAGAGATCTCGTGATTTACTATGCGCATCCGGGGGAAATGTGTCAATGTCATTGTAATAGACGAGGAAGAAGAGGATTTCGAAGCCTAACTCATTTGTGATTAAATATGAAAGTTGACAGGACCAACTTTTGCAAATATGGTTTTAATAAATGTACTCTTTCACCGTAAATAAACATACCTAAATAAACTTTTCCATTGTTTCTGAAGGATAGTTATTAGTCAGAGTTGGAATCACCGTAGCTGGTTAGCTGATAATAGTTTTCAATCCGCTTTAGAAAAATGAAATGGAACGCCAAGACATCCGAATTTGAGTGTTGGTGCGTAACATCTTTAGCACATGTCTGATCCCAGTATCCCGCCCAGATTCGAAATCAGCGTGGTCGATTTACCTAGTATCCATCGTCGGATCAGCTGCCCCCGACGGGAAAGCTACTTTTCACATTTTGATACTTGGGCCCCAGACTACAAGTTTTAAGCCACAAGCCAGTTCCAAACATTTTCACGCCAGTCACCAACAAATAAGCCAATTTGGCAACACTGACCTCGACAAATCTTTGAAACTGACTCAAACCATGAGTGTCAGTCCTAGCCACTTCTAGACAGGGGAAGAGTCAAATTTTCCTTTCTTCTTCTTCGCTTCTTTTGATGTTGGAGACGGACGGCGTACTCCTATCGTAATGCATGAATATAGCATCTGAGGATAATCAAGGGCTTTGCTGGCGGTCTGGAAAGCTCCGCGAGCTTCTGCGGCAGCTGTTCTTGCGACTTCGGCTAAAAGTCGCTCCGCTTTCCAAAGCTGTTCTCGCGCTCCGCTAGTTTGGAAAGCAATCCATTTGCGAGTGGAAAGTGATTTCGGCAAGTCAGCGAGAAGTTGTAAAGGTGCAACTGAGGATCAACGACTTTCTGCTTGTTCTTGCGCTCGGCGGATTCTCGCCTTGCTTTTCGGAAAGCGAATCCAAGAGATCGCCAGAATCGGCCTTAATTTGTCTTATTCCGGTTCAGCGCTCCATGTGGACTACTTTCTGAAAGTCCTCCGTGACACTTGTGCAGAGCTAGTAAAATTTGACCCAGCAACAAATAATAGCTTTCACTTTCTACCCCAAAGAAAGTGCAAAACTTCATCCTCGTGTAGCAGATTGAGATTTCTGCCCCTCACTTCTGGACCAATTTTTCAATATCTATGGACAAGAGGACAAGCGATATTTAGAGACACGGGGGATTCAGAGCAAAATAAAACTAGGACATGTGGTTTCCGTGCATCGGAAACGGGCCTTACTCGTAATGCTGCCCAGAAGGCTCGCGGCATTTAAAGCAAGACAAACTTGCAGCATAGAAATTATATCATAGCTAAGATGCAAGCTGCAAAAACTGAAGAAACAGCAGAGGTTGTGTCTTGTTGTGGCACTTGCCGATGACAGACAAACCGACAGACCGAAAAGTGATCGGTAAATCGTTACCAATCACTTTTCGGTCTGTCGGTTTGTCTTTCAGGCCACTCATCTCGTACTTCCAGAAGTGCTAAACTTGGAAACAGTCACTTCCCCGATTCGGCCATAATGGGGGAGTGGAGGGAGGGGGAATCTGGAGTATTAACGTATTTTTAACTTTTGAACGGGGAATCGGATCTTAATTATACTTGATATTTAGAAAGACCTCCTGTCTCAGATGTCACACTTGAAGTCAGGAATGGATTCGGTGGCTTTGGGGGGAGTTGGAGGAGGGGAACCGGAAATCGTGTGACATTTTCAGAGTGCATGGATCGGGATGAAACTTGGTGAGAAGAACAAGCACAAGCCCGAGACACTAGTTGACAATACTGGATCGGACCCAAGCACTGTGGGGGGAGTTGGAGGGAGGGTTCCGGAATTCCAGTGATCCCTAATTAAGATGCTTATAAATGTGCTAGGACGATGAGATTTGGAAGGCATATTAGGAACACGTCCAAACTAACTTCGAAACAGTCACTTCCCCGATCCGACCACCGTGGGGGAGTGGAGGGAGGTGGAATCCGGAATATTGACGTATTTCTAACTTTTGAAGGGGGAATCATATCTTAATGAAACTTGATATTTGGACAAATATCGTGTCTCAGATGTCACAATTGAAGTCTGGAATGGATCCGGTGACTTTGGGGGGAGTTGCGAGGGGAACCGAAAATCGTGTGACATGTTGAGAGTGGTAGGATCGCGATGAAATATGGTGGGAAGAACAAACACAAGCCTTAGACACATTGCCGACAAGATAGGACTGGATCCGAGCACTGTGGGGGGAGCTGGAGGGAGGGCTCCGGAATTCCGATGATCCCGACTTAAGATGCTTACACAAGTGCTAGGACGATGAAGCTTGACAGGCGTATCAAGGACCCGACCAAAATAGCTTGGAAGTAGTCACTTCCCCGTTCCGACCACCATGGAGGGGTGAAGGGAGTGAATCCAAACTATTGACGTATTTATAGCTTTTGGATCTGAATGATCGGGTCTGAATGAAACTTGATATTTGGAAAGACCTCGTGTCTCACAGTCCCATTTAAAGTGCGGATAGGATCCGATCAATTTGGGGGAGTGCTTAGAATATATCAATTGTTATAAGACTGGGAAGAACAAGAGTAATCCCTAGACACATCAGTGACAGAACCGGACCGGATACTCTGGGGGAGTTGGAAGGGGGTCCAGAATTCCGGTGATCGCAGTTTAAGGTAGGCTACTTCCAGATCTGCTATGATGATGAAACTTGGCTTGAACATTAGAGACTTGACAAGATTGGCTTGCAAATTGTCACTTCCCAGATCCGACCATTCCTTAAAGTACTCATCTTAACCGCAAAGAACAAAAAAAACTTTTTTAGCAAAACCAAAACCAAACGCTACATTCTCGTGATTTTCAAGAGTCCATCGTCATTCTTCTTTAACAAGTCTTGCAAGTGCCATATGAGCTTCAGCTCTTGTTTTCGCTGTTTTGGAATATAAAGTTATTGGAGCCAGCGCTGGTGCGTGACTGATTGAATTTCAGCAGGGACGTTACATATCGCTAGTGATGCTAGTGTGTGCTATTCGAGTTTGTGACTCTTTTTTTTCAAGACTTGACGCTATCCCCTTGTTTTTTTTGCTCTAGGAGGGATTTACAGCGACTAGTTTGTTTGGAAGCGTTGAGCTGGAATATGACAAATTGAAGAGCTGAGTGCTACAACGTGAAAATTAACTCCTTTTTTTTACAAATTGGGTTAAAAGCAGTTTCTGATTACTTTTACGCTCTTTCTCCCTGTGACATCGAAAGTCAGATCTCTCCGTACTGAGATATTCTTAGCATAATACAAATGAAGATATGAGCAAAAGTAACTTTCCAAGGTTTGAACACGATTATCTGGATACTGTGAAAAAAGTGAGATATCACCCAGAGATGGGCGAATCCGAATCCGGATTCGATTCCAGGATTCGTCCTTTTGGCTGGATTTGAATCTTCTGCTTGTCAGGTTCGATTCCGATTCGGACTCGGATTCCAATCCCTCAATCTTTCCAATCCGCTCAAATTGCTAGACTTCATCCTTCCATTTTCCGTTTTCCCAATTTTTACACAGCGTGCTTATTCAATACAACTTTTTGGTCCCCACACCAACCATCCTCAGTAATCTAGCACGTCATCTGATAATATCAGTGCTTTTTGTCTCCTCTGATTTTAAACCTTAAATGATCCGATTTTTGTTAAGGTCGGATTCGAATCCGGATTCGAATCCTCAGCATGAAATGGTGGATTTGGATTCGAATCGCATTCGTACCTAACCCTAGATTTGGATTCGGATTCGAATCCTTATCCAAGTAATATATATATCCAATATATCCCATATCCAAGTATACCCCATATCCCGGGTATACTTGGCTTTTCAGTTTTAGACTGGTTTGATAATATGTTTCGCAACTGAAATCCAACTTCAGCTATTACATTTGCCTGAGCCAGAGGCACCGCAGCTAATTAGACGACTATAAGATATAGTTCAACGTACGAGAAATTCTAGTTTGGAAGTTCGCAAAACACGTACTTGTCATTTATCAAAGTGTCGACTCCTTCCGTATATTTAGAAGTCATTGGACACTGTGGGTTCCAGCTCAGTGGCGGTTCTATCTAAGCTTTTTTATTTTATTATATAAGCAAATGTTTTGATGGATCAGGCAGTTGACAAATAAAAAGTCATGAAGCTAGTGCTATTTACACTGTTGGGAATTTTCGCTTGTAAGTAACTATTTCCACGTTTCTTTCACTACGAAACGCGACGCAGTACCAACCAGTGCATATCCTGAACGTCACTCCTACATCCGAAGATGAAAAGAAAATCAGTATCTAGTAAAAATGTCAAAATAATTCAATGTGTTCAAATCCAAGATATAATCCCAAAGCCAAGAGATATCTTGTTTTTTATTTGTGCTGTAATTCGTTGTGATCTTCTTTTGTTCTTTTTTCTTTCTTTTCCTTATACACCGTCTCATGCTACTGTAGATGGGTAATGAATGTACATCCATACAAATAAAAAGGGCTTTTCGGTTAAACTTTAAGATAAATGTTTTATATGTATTTGTACGCAAATAATAATAACAAACATCAAGCAAAGCGAGGCCCTGGCACGGTTCTTAACGATTTTTGAAAGCGGAAGGTCACGAGTTTACATTATCTCGACATGATCTATGACTTTGGTGCAGTCTGCACCATTATATGGCACAAAAAATGCCGTCATACCCGGCTGTCTCCTAGTCTGGCGATCACGACGGGCTAGGAGCTAGGACGAAACCTGGTAGGCCATTTAAGAGACCTGACACGGAATTGTCATTATTGTCATGACGATGAACCCATCATCGTCATTATTAATTAGCATACCTTTTGCAGAAATTCCAAGCCCGAGTAAGTTTAATCAGTATCTGGTACGAAAACGAAAAACGAAAACGAAAACCGCGCCCACCAATACAGGAAAGTGATTAACGTGAACGTAAATAAACGTGACAAACAAAAACTTTGACTCTTCTTGGCAACTAGGGTCCTCTTCAGGCGGTATTTAAAAGACACGAACCTGCCACCAAGCTGTGACTGACTGGTACCGATATTCTCGATCGAAGAAGACCCCAGAGATTGGAAGCGCAGCTTCATCACATAGGGCATGAGCATAGTTTCGTCCACTCCTTTGCGAAGCTCTCCAGCACACAATCTTTACATGACGTAGTTTCAAATTTTAACTTCGCAATTTACCTTTTCGTTTCAGTTATTATGTGTAAATGCGAAACTTGGGAGGATGTAATAGTGACCCGACAAGAACCTTCGTTTCCAGCTAATTCGACTAGTCGAGGGGTTACCCACTCCGATTTCAGCGTACAACAAGGGCCCAGTGCCGCAGTGCTCGACAGGAGCCAGCTCCGGTTGCCACGTGTTAGAACATTAAAATCATCCTGTTCCACCCAGTACCGATAAAACGCGGTACTGGGAAAAGGGTGAATATCAGTTACCAATGAGTGGGTGGCCCCTTGAAACTAGTGACTCATGATCTCTGCATCAGAGCTTATGGTCACACTGGGCTCATTTCCTGACTTTTTGGGTTGCTTTCAGTTTTCAAATCCTGAGATTCAGTAGATCAGTTAGAGCAAAACATCGTGTATAATTATGTTAGAGGAATCCTAATTGACCCTAATTGCAGTCTGCTCATTATCCCCAAGCTGCCACAAAGCCTATCAAATTTCACGTCCCCTAGGGATTTTCAGTTATTTGTCAAATAGGCGGCTTTTTGAGCCCAGTGTGACCAAGCCGTCAGTCAAGCTCCGGTAAGCTTAATAGGTATCCGAAGACCGTGAAACAAAAGCCACGACTTCAAAACCGCAACTGTCAAAACCGTGAAAGTCATGCCAGTCAAAACCGCACCTGACCGAACATGAACTTTTACGACTGCTTTGAAACTCGGTATTTCCCCTCTTCTTGCGGAAATGGCACAACTCCACGAGACAGGACAGGAGCTTCCGTGTACCAACAATACTCTATATGACTAAGTCCAAGACACGCCAGTGATCCTCAGGAAGAAGAAATAAGCGTGTCCGTACGACTCAAGCTCAACGACTAAAAATCCTGTGTCAATCAATCACCGCCATCTTTGGGAGCAGCTGTGACACCACTTCTCCCTTTCTTCCGCTAGCTACCCGGAGCGCCCGGAGATTCTGCATCGGCAAGGAGATAGTCATCAAGAGTATTCAGCCCATAGTTAATTAGAATGATAGGATATGATATATATTTGCTTAAAGCCCGAGGGCCATAGCATACAAAAGAAAGTACAGTACAAATGAAAAACAAACATCAACTTCTAATAAATCTTATCTACAAAAACTCTTCTCTATGATTCCAGCCTATCCGCAAAAACCTTCCAAGCTGCCTAACCCCAAACAAACTTTTCTCCTTAAACTTTTCCACCAGCCAACCTTCCACGAAAATCTGCTCCCCAAATATTTGAACTCTCAAACCCTTCAGTTCCACACATTCGCAAAAAAAATGAAACAAATTCTCGTCCACACAACCACACATAGGGCAGAAGTAAAGACCACTAGACTTTACACTTCCCATATTATTATATTTTCTCCGAAGCCCCAGGGGGAGGCTATCACTACGAGCGCTAACAGTCAATTTTAATTCCTCCGAAGATAACCCTCCTTTAAAAAATATTTCTAGACCCCAACACTCTTTGGCCTTAGCGTAATGATACATCGACGGTTTGGAATCCTTCTCATGGTGCCATTTTTGGATTTTTCTTGGTCTTGTATGACCCGTTGAACCACCTTACTTACCTCGCCTTGGGTGGCCCTGGCCTTCACACCACTTGTCAGATATCCCGCATTGGTCAAGGATACTTTTTATCTGGAGTGTAAGGTAAAATGTAAATGTGAATGTAAGGTAAAAACACGTGTTTTTCAGGTGTGCTGAGCTTACCTTCGGACACAGATGGTCACCATAGAGAGCGACGACAGATCCTAATCGGAGGAGGTGGCCTCGGGGGTAAGCTATATTTTAAAGCAGTTAATTTGGAAGCTTTCTTGTGTAATTCACCTAGTTTCAAGACGCTAGTTCCAACTAGAACTGGGCGCGTCCATCGGAACCATCTAGTGGGCTAATTCCGCAAGTACATCGCTGTACACTGTCAAAGTAGTTCCCAGATGAGAAAAGAAAAAGGAAGAAAATTTAGCTGATAGATGAACAAAAAGTAAGAAAGCACAAGATTTGGAAGTCTTCTTTTCTGTCAATAAATTTTTTGTGGTTGCTTAACAAGGGTTGAAATTGGTTTCTGTGTTTTTTTTATTAATATTGGCTCGTGCTAGGATTTTGCAGTAAAAAGACAGTTGTGTTCACGTTATTCACTCATACGAACTGGTAATGATTTCTCCCTCATTTCCGCCTCATCAGTCAAATCTTTGCAACGACCCCTCATTCTGTCTTTTATAATATACCTAACTCTCTCAGTGAATTATAAGCTTCTAAAATCTCCACATTTCTCCATTGTTTCCTTTCGTCCCTATGAATTTTTACCGCTTTTTGGCGCAGTGCTTTAAGGAATTCACGCACGACCCTAGTTTTTCCTGATCTTTTCAAAAAAAAATTTTAACACGAGTTGTTGCATATTAACGTGGCACGTACAAATAAACTTCTTGCCTTGTCATACAGAGCGATTTCGTCAAGCAGATTCAATCCGACCTGCAGTTCATACACATCGCCCCGGCCTTTTACAGTTAAAACGCAGTGGCTTAAATGGGGCCCTAAAACCCGCTGTTTCTACTCATAACCAACTTGAATCACTGTGTATCGAATCGTGATACCAGTAACGTTTACCTTTCAAGAAAGTGGCATGAACACTGAAAAAATCGCAACTAGAGTCATTCCTCACATGATGGTAACTGAAGAGTCGCGATCCCCCTTGCTGAAAGACTGTGTGAGTCTGTCTCGCGACACCGGAGCATTCTCTCCCTGAGTAGAGTGAACCTCAGTGAGTAATTATCATTAGCATAGTGAGATGTCAACTCATAGACAGTTCATCCTTATGACTATTTTGAATGTCTTCTTTCAATTTTATTCTGTTTCTTGCTCGAAAAGTGTTGTTACGTAGGACAGGAAGGTTCCATGCATGTAATCTTGCCTCAGTTGATCCACAACAGAAGGTGGAGTTTTATCGGAATTAAAAGCTGATGATTGGATTAAGATAAGAAATTCCTGGTTTAGACATGATCTTTAACCACCCGATCTCCCTCCGGCAGAGCTGCTACGAGTCCAGCAAATCCGAGGCAGAGACAAGTCCGAGTCCTTGAAAAATGCGTCTCAAGACCGTCTCGAGACGAGTCCAGAGTCCGAGTCTACAGCTCTGGCGTACGAACAGCTCCGTGAAAGACGAGTCCGAGACCTTGAAAGATGCGTCTTGAGACGAGTCCGAGTCCACAGCTCTGGCGTACAGACAGCTCCGTGAAAGACGAGTCGGAGACCTTGAAAAAAGCGTCTCGAGCCGAGTCCAGAGTCCGAGTCCACCAGCTCTGCCCTCCAGACATATTTATTTGCTACTGCTTTGTCATCTATTTACTTACTACATTTATTCTAGGATTCAATGGCGGTGGATTCGGTGGCGGTGGATTCGGTGGACGTCCCGGATTTGGTGGCGGTGGATTCGGTGGGCGTCCTGGATTCGGCGGCGGCGGTGGATTCAGACCCGGTTTCGGAGGACGTCCCGGATTTGGAGGTGGATTCAACCGACCGAGGCCGATTGTGATCCCAATCGTACTTGGATAAAAACCACTGCCTTCTAGTCCGTCGCATTCTTTTTTTAACACTTATTTTCGAAATACAAGTAGATATTAAATAATATGAAAGTTTCTCATTAGGCTATATGTCAACACAGCAAAAAAAAAAAAGCAACAGGGCAACATCCGCAACTGTTAAAACCGCGAAAACCATAATCAATATACCAAGGACACGGTGAACCAAACCGTACGCTGTAACCGCAAACCTCATGAGTTTGGGTTATTCGGTTTTCGCTTTTTTCTTGGGGTTCATAACTCGTGAACGACGACAGGTATCAAGTTAAAACTAGGTATACTTGTGAATTCTGGGGTCTAGTTGTGCCTTCTTGGGGACTACTTTGTAACTTACGAGCCATGATTGGTCTCAAGGACAATTTCGAATACTTCTTTTCGCTGGGGTCTAGATTTGTCTTTGGTCGGACCCACGCCCGAACACTTAAACGCTCCGGGACAACTGGGCCCTGAATTGCCCAGTTACTTTAGTTCTTAACTTGACCACTTTTAAGTGAGAACGATGATTTTTTATATTTATTTTTATCAACAGATCATAGGTGCTGGGGCGAAGTAATTATTAAAATACCCACACTCAGGCCCGTATCTAGGAATTTATTTTGGGGGGGGGGGGGGGGTTATTGCCTGCTGGTCGGACAAGAAAAACATAGATCAGAGGGAAAAGCCTATCAACCCCCCCCCCCCTGGATACGGCCTTGCCCACACTTCCCGTTCGTGGGTAACTGGGTCGAGATTGTCTGGCTGCTGTGAAATCCCTTGCCACCCGTGAATTAGCGCCCTGGTCAATCTAGGGCGCAATAAAAGACCATGATTAGTTAGTCAGAGTTAACCAAGTAACGATTCAGGAGTCGTTCACCGACTGGACAAACGGCAGTTTGCTTGGATAATTTTATTTTTGAGCTGAAACGTTAATAAAGTGACAGTTTGTTTTGGATTTATTTATGTCGAGAGAAAAGATCACGACACCAGTGAGATAAACTTTTGACCTGACAACGGGTTAACTACAAATTCGACGTTCTAGCTTGTCGGCATTGGGGTCTAGATCACCCTCACCCTTCGAGTCCAAGGGCAACTGGTTCTTAGGCCCTTTCATACATATGAATATGGATAAATGAAAAATATAGTGGTCGAAAAAACTGTGGCAACAAAAAGAAAAAAGCACATTGGTGAAAAAATTCACCAAAGTTACGAATTTCCCTCATATCCGTACTTCCCATATCCACCAAATATTCCCCATTATAATTCCTTGCCTACAAATATTGTCCCTTAAATCTTTCACTTCATTACATACCTCGCGTTCATCTGACCACAAATTGGGCACAAGTAAGGACCATTCCTTAAAAGTTTTACTTTCGCACTCAACGCTTGAGCGCTTGCGTACTTGTTGGTCTCTCAGAAGACTCTTTACTTAAGTAGACAGAAGAGCCGAATTCCTCAGGGCAGTGATTGTGAAGAGGGGGCAGGAAAAAGAATCCGGGTAATGTAGTTACTGTTTTCCGTTCAGCTTACTCACCCCTGCAGTTTCTGCGTAAAACCCAGCTCTGCTGCGGGTCTGGGAGGGATCTACTAAAAAGAGGCACGGCACGGTACGAAATAGTGTAGGAGGCACGAGTACTAAAATAAGCACGAAAACTATAAGGGCCCTTTCAGGCTTCAGAGTGACACTGTTCTACTACTATTTGCTAATCCGTTTTTATTATTCGTGCCTCCTGTGCCATGCCATGCCGTGCCGCGCCTCTTTTTAGTCGGCCCCGGTTCGGGATGATCCCTAAGGTGACTCAGCAGATTTTTTTTGCAGAATTGACAGTGAAGTGATCAAAGGAAAGTCGTGCTCTCGCCGCTTCCCTGGGCAGTCGAGGGGACCACGAGAACAGATGGAGGGAGTCACTTTCTGGGGACTCCTCACGGAAAAGAATTTGATATGGATTTTGTTCGAAAATTCGCATATGTACGTCTTTGCAAAACTAATTAAGGTCACACAAATAGTGTAGGGGTTATGGGCATTTTTATTTCAGTATAGTTTATATTGATATTACTAAATTTTACAACTGCACAACTTACAATGAAATCGTAATCGAAATAGTTATTTTCAATAAGTTTGTTCCTCAAAGCCAAAAATTAAATTGAATTTTGAACTCAGAAGCTCTTTAACCGTCCTTAAAGGACCTGTCTTACCTATAATACTAACGCAACCTACTTCCATATTCACTCCATATATTTCTAAACCTGGATACCCCAATTACGTACGGTACATTCTAACCCCTCTAACAAAACCACGCTGATTTTTTCCTTTGCCATGCTTTGCTACCTTCGATGTGTATCACGCTGTCGACGGTTCTCTGTGAGAAGTTTTTCCTTCAGAAAAAACAGTTATGTAAATCGTTTCCCTGTTTTCGCTAGAAGTCAACGGGTCTCGGAAAAGGCTTAAAACAGCTAAAACCGTGGGTTATTTGTTGAAAGTACGGCCTAGTTTTAAAGTATTCAAATATTTTAAAATACTGTAAGTTGAAGAGTAAATAGTGCGAGGGGTCCTTTAACATTTGTTTTCAGAAACCAACGAGACCAGCAAATCCAAAAATGAACCCTCCACCGTATCTCTTCGATACTTTTTCCCGACCCTTTTTAATGATGGTGATGATAATCGAAGAACTCTCGTCTGTGGGGAATGCTGGAAGCAAGTCCCTCGGACAAACCTTGGACTCCTTGAAGGTAACAGCAAGAGTATAGGCCGTCTGCGGGTGACTCACTTTTCCAAAGTGCCGGCGAAACATCCCGATGAAAAGTTTGTAGCCTGCGTAGTAGTATAGTAGTAGTACGAAAACGTTGCATGTAATACTATGTAATAGCAAAGAATACTATCATTTAATGTGCATCAGACTGGTCCAATCTTATGTAGTAGTATCCAGTAGCATCCCGTCTTGCCATAGTAACATCCAGTCTTGCCAATAGTACCATATAGTAATATGCAGCAACACGGTAGCCTTGAAGTAGAAGCATGTAGTGGCATCGTTAGTACTGCATGCGACTTTTTCGTACTACTTCATAGTACTATTTTGAGATAAATTTTTCATCGGGATACAAACGGATCGTGTTCAGTTAAAAAATTTCACTGCATGTTGTAACCGAGTGGCTTGTAACACTGGACGTGACGTTTAAAACGACTTAATTTGAATTTCAAAAAACATTGTAACAAATAAGATAATTAACAGTTATACCTTATAGTCAATTTAACAATGCTACACAAATACACTGAGACTAACACTGAACAATCAGAATTAGCAAAAATATCACAGCCTTAATTTTAACAACAACATCAACAACAATGATAGTAATTTAGGACAGAAAAAGAAAAAAGAAGTTGAGATATGACCACACTAAGGCTCGGTGTCCCTCTCTTTTTATTGTTGTTTTGGGTAATTTCTTCTCTCTAACCCAATTCCCTACATCTTCTGGTAACTGGTGTTGTTACCATAATCGTTACCTGATCTTATTATTGATGATGCAAACTCAGCACAGCGGCTTCCAGACACACTTCATTTAGAAACGCTATGAGACAAACGGGGAGAATGGGTTGCAAAATTTGAGCTGCAAGCACTGTAAGGAGGGAATTGATATGGTATAAAGCAATGGAGAGATACCAAACGACAGGGCTGGTTATTATTCACACTACTGTATCTCTTCTTAAAAAAAAAAAATCCCAAGGGATTCGACCCTTTACGAGAAAGAGTCCGTCAATTCCATCCTCTCATGAATTGTAAGTGGATCAGACTTGTAGGACAACTTAGATGTAGAAGTTCAAAATTCAAGAGTATTACCCTTTTGGATGTTTCTTCGTCGCTATCCAAAATCATTGACAACATGGCCCAACCAGCGCACGACATCTTCCACTGCTTCCTGACCGAAGACTGAAAATTAGTGTCTTTTTCTGTGTGTTTAAGTGTTTTATTTATTTTCTTTATTTACACCGCTTTTCCAAAATGGCGGGTTACAAACAAATTACTTACTTACTTAGCAGATACAGCTTTTTTCTTGAAAACAGAGCTGATTGTGAGGGAGGACTGACATAAAAAAAACCGAAACAAATTCTTCAATCAAAATAATAACAAAAATGTAGCTGTATATAGGCTATTTTTAAGTTTTAGTAGTCTACCAGCTAAATCTTTTCTTCTCTCTGATTTGATTCTTAAAGGACACGTCGTACTTATGATAGTAATTGATTCTACTTCAGTAGTATTTCCATCCATTCTCGTTTTCGTACAGAAGTTTCCTATCTTCCCTGTTAGCCAATACACAGATATCGCGCTTGCCAAGTTTATTCTCTTCACGTGACGTATCATGCGCCGATTGTTTCCAAGGAGCTTATTCGTCCGGAGATCAGTTCTGGAAATTTGGCCAAGATACACTGTCAGAAGTTTCATAACAGATAGCGTATAACACTTTCAAGAATAACACCTTTTCACTTAGAAGTAAAGTGTAATGACCAATTAAGTTTACACTATTTCGTGCCTAGATCTCCAGCAAGACCTTCAATTGGTAAAAATACTTACGGGAACGGAAAAACCATAACAGATAACATCCCAAAGTGTTATCTGTTGAAACCGCGCATCCTTCTCTGTCGTTATGTAACTTCTGACAGTGTAGTATTTTTACCTGTTGAAGGTGTTGTTGGAGATCTAGGCACGAAATAGTATAAACTTAATTGGCCATAACACTTTATTTCTAAGCGAAAAGGTGTTGTTCTTGAAATTGTTATGCGCAATCTGTTATGAAACTTCTGACAGTGTAATCATCCAAGGTAAGGGAAACTCAAAGAGGCCAAAAATATCCGAAGCCGTCTGTAATCTTCTGTAAGTTGCGTTTTTTTCTGGATGTAGTTTCGGCGTCGTTTCTCTTAAAAGCCGTTTCATTTGTCAGTTCCATTTGCTGTAGTTTCGAGCCTGAAACTACGGAGCTCAAACTACAAACTACCTCGCAGACGTAGTTTGACTTTTCGAAAACAAGAACTCAATAAAACGCTAGTAAGACAAAACAAGAGCCAAACTACAAACTTTCACGAAACAGAAGTGAATCCAAAAAAATACAACTTTAGTTGTAACGTCGTCAACTATCTCGTAACATCTAAGCAGAAACACTAGGTAGTGCGAGGTGTCGGTCTAGCTTGAGCCTGCTCATGTCGGTGCTTCCGAATCGTATCACTAGATGATCCCAGGGTCGTACCGAGTCTTCGTCTGAACTGGCGACCAGTTTGAACCAATGGAAACCAAGAAACACAAATCACCCAATCTGGAAATGTGCGGGAAAAAGATTTTTACAAAACGGGCATAGATTTTGATTCTAAGTATTCAAATCGGAATACTTCCGATTTGTTAGAATGCTTGACTCCTTTAACAAAATTATTGGCGGAAGCTTAATTTTTTTTGCGAAGAACATAGCCTGGCGATGAAATGTAGACCCTACACTAACTACTTCACGTCGTTCGTCGCTGGCACAGTTCATTATAAAATACCCTTCTGCACACTCATCTGCAAAGTAAACCGAAAATCAAAGTAAATCAAGCGGAAATGAATCCGCCCTTAGCATGGCCCTAACATAGCCTATATTAGCTTCAAGATGGCATCCGATGCTCTTGATCTTACATTCCGAGACTCAGAGGCATTTATCATCAAAATTACCACAATAAGATTATCAAAATCATGGTTTTCAAGTCTACTGTGTTAACTTCTATTTCTGCAACACTCTTTAAATTACATTCAAATTACCACGTAAGGATTATCAAAGTCACAGTTTTAAAACTATTTCTTATTACGTTAAAATTGCCATTTAACCACCATGGTCTGGCATTATTTTCATCAAGGTAACCTCAATCTAAGCAAGAACAAATAAGCCAATGGAACCACCGGCTTTGGTTCCATGGACCGACTACAGAAACCCTAACAAAACTGAGCAGAACTATATGTACTTGCTGAGCTTTGAATTGATGACCATCTACTTCCCTCTTCGCCATTGTGCATATCAGAGGAAAAACTGTAGCAGACATGCATGACCCGATCTGCAATGCATCACATGTGACGTCACAATGGTATACAACCAATCGACTGTTACTCTTTAAAGTTCTTCTCCGTGGCTCTACTGCGATATAGCTGTTTGTAGAGGTAACGAATTGTGCATGGTAGTATTACAGAGATGGGGAGACGGAGGTTCTTTTGCTTATTTGTTCTTGATTTAAGCCTTCGGTTCAAACAGTGACGCCATTTGAGGGAAGGGGGTATGTCCCCGCTAGATTACCACATCTTCCTCTTTGTTGCTACTTTTGGCCGCTGAATGGGTTTTGAAAGGCAATTCAACCTATAGTTGAAAACGGGTCGCCGTCACTACCCCCACCCGTCGATTCACCCACCCGTCAATACGCCCAATATAAAAATCCGTCGATTCACCCAACCGTCGATTCGCCCACCGTCGATTCGCCCAACCGCTGATTCGCCCACCCGCTGATTCACCCACCCGTCAGTTCGCCCACCCGTCGATTCGCCCAACGTCGATTCACCCAACGTCCTATTGCTTGAGCGTCGATTCACCCAATTCTATGATCCGTCGATTCTCCCACCCGTCATAAGACCCAAAAAAACCGTCACAACTCCCACTTTTTCCGAAAGTTCGCCTACCCGTCACAAGTCCCAAAAATCCGTCGATTCGCCCAACAAATCCGTCACAACCCCCACTTTTTCCGAAAGTTCGCCTACCCGTCACAAGACCCAAAATATCCGTCGATCTGCCCAATTTTCAAAACCGACATTTGATCCAGCGCGGCTCTTTTCATTGAAGACAGTAGAAGTCACAGGGGAGTAATTAAGATACGATACCTTCCGATGTAAATAAGGGTGAAAACTAGTCAATTCAGCTTAAGCAAGAATGATGAGAAGCATGATATAAGACCTCGGTGCGGATACGAAAGAGGAAATGGAGGATGAATGAGCTACCATATTTTTAGGTACAATATGTACCGAAAGCGGTAGGCCACATATTGCGATTATTTGGTCGGTTAAAGGAAATTACAATGACACACGCTCATTCAATTCTCAATAGAGTGAAATTTGATTGGTGCTCCCCGATACCTTTGGTCGGCAGACATGATCCAATGTTGGCTTAACCTTTGGTCGGCAGCAATACTAAAGGTTCCGACGGGAACCCAGAGGAGAATATTATGAAATTATTACCGCTGGAATACTGAAGCTCAAGGGATATACTGATCCATTTTATGCTTCCTTATACATGACCCTTGTCGGATGAAACGGAAAACGATTGTACTAATTAGTCGGTAACTTTACAAGCTTCCACAGAACAGATGGCGGACGACAATTATAATTCAACCTTTTTACTCAAGTTTTTACCGGATTTCTTTTGTTACTCCAGTTGTTCCGGGCTGTGCCTGATTTTAGCTGAATCGGTCCAGCAGGAAAAATGGGTCTGACACTCATAATGATCACAATCACAATGTCCACGATTCAAAATGCCTACGACCCATAATGCCCACGATTGTACAGTTTGAGATGTTCAGGCAGTAGTAAATTGGAGCTAGTGATGAATGTGAAACGAAAGGAGCGGACCGAGTATCAGGATGGGAATAATCGTCCATTGAAACTGTTCAACTGATCAATTATAATGTAATTTGAAAATAACAAGACCCAAAGTTTTGATGGGATCCTAAAAATCTAATATTTTATCCAGAGAATTGGGTCTTGTCTTCGCCAGATCTAGTCTTCGCCAGGCGAATCATCAGAGAAAACCAAGTTCAGATATACCTCTATAAGCCATATCTATTTTGACGACGCTGACCGAAACTTCGTGCTTTACTTCTGCTAAATTTACGGTTTCGGCAATTGTCCAGCAAAAAGAGAAAATTCAGAAACGAATTCAGCGTATATCCTTATCTCTTGGACATCTAATCAACTTCAAATAAAACTTTAACTTAGTAAAAAATTATTGTCATATACAGAATCAGCGTCTCTTCTTAGCCCTAAGTCTGTCAGCTAATCAACTTAAGTGTTCAACATGTCTTCTTACCCCAAAATCGAACATTTAATCAACTTCAAATGAACGACATTTCGGCCCTTCTTGGCAAGGGTCCTCGTCAAAGCTGTCAATCTTCTGGGTAAACGTCGGGGAAGGAAACCAAAAAGTTGACTCACAAGGTTGACAGCCTGACGAGGACCCTTGCCAGGAACGGCCGAAATATCTTTTTTGACGGTGCTAAACGGATAAGTCACCTACATTTTATTCGAGCTATATCGCCGAAATATCGCTGATGAAGAACCGTAGCTGACGTATATCCGCTGAAAACATTGTTTGAATATATGTTTCAAAGTCAGCTTGGGCTCAAAGAATAATTTTCTTCAGAAAAAACTTTTACTTTTGCCCAAGTTTCCTGTTTTTGCCGGATTCCGGGCGAAATACTTGTCCGGCGAGAAAATGGTTTTCACCCTCCTGTTCAGCATGTCTTTTAACCCCATAACTGACTATCACATTAGCTGTTTAAAAATATTTTGTTGCCCCTTAATTTGAACCCCCTCCTCCACTCCCAAATATAGGACCACAAAGCCCATTTACGAACTTGAGCTTACCCTTGACCCAAATAATCCTTACACAACTTTCATGAAAATAATTCCCTTCGAGAGTTATCGTACTCGCAGACAGACAGACAGACGGGCAAGGTCACTAACGTTTTGGGATTCCAAAAACGAAACACCAACAGCGATCTCAAAACTGTTATTTTTAACAATTCTTACCTTCAGGATGCAAGGTTTAGTTTGCCTAGTTGCACTGTCTGTGCTGAAAACAATTTTAAAAGGCAATTCTTCGTACTTTCGCGCGATCATTCTAGTTTAATAAACTATAAAATAATCCTTTCACAATTTTCCGTAGTAATCCTGTCTCTTGTAATATCGCTGTCCGTTGTCCCGGGCCATTCTGACCTCCTCTACCGACAGTTAGTCGTCGGACTTTCAACCAGGACGATTAGCCCTCCCTGAGAGCATTTTAAAATGTTGAAATTTTGGACTGTTAACATTTTTAACTATTTTAATTTCAGGGTCTGCACCCTGAAATATGGCATTTTTAGTCGTTGGCAAAAAAATCGTGGTGATTTTGGGAACCACCCGAAAAATGTGTATGATATCCCTATTTTTGTTTGTTTGGGATTTTCGTGCCCGTATCTCGGCAATCGATTCTGATTTATTTATTTTTTTCGTGTGCGCTTGAGCTCTGCTCTCAGCAGTGGAAAGTGATAACGATAGATTTTTTGCAAATAAAGATAACCTTGACAAAAAAAACTTTACAGGACATTACTTACCGTTTTTCAACGGCACGAAACTAGGTGTGTTAATTATTGAGCCTGATACTTGGCCTTAAAACAAAGCTTTAATCAAATTTGACGGTGCAAACCGGATAAAGTAAGAGAACAAGAGCTATAAGCTCATATGGCACTTGCACCAGGTAAGGGCTCTGTCAGATTGATCGGATCCCTTATATGCCTGCCAAGTTTCGTCTTGAAAAACGCAATCACAGGAATTCAGGCCCCCCTCCACCCACCCCAACCTCCAAGTTTCCGGATCCAGTTTGATTGTGCAATCGATTTATCTAGAATAAATGCTTGTTCTTCCCATCAAGTTTAACTCCGATCCCTCCATTCTAACCGTTTCTTCAGATTTCGGTTCACCCCCTCCCAACTCCCCATAGCTGTTGAAACCGCTGTCATAAGTTGAGATGAATCATTTGTTAAAAATTACTTTTCGACTTCGCAGTTAACATGCGCACTTTAAGGGAGCCAGAACTTCATTTGTAAGCAAAAGCCTTGAGGCAAAAATGAAATGGGCTCATGGTGATCATGAAAATGTATATTTTGCTTAAAAGTATTTTTCTTACTGTGAGGTCGAGATCGATACTTTAAGGAATAGTCGGATTTGGAAATCTCGGATCTTGTCAAATATCTAATATTCCAGCCAAGTTGTATCTTCCTAGCACAGCTGGAAGTACCTTAACTCGTGATCACTGGAATTCCGCCCCCTCCCCCTCAAACTCCCCCCGCAGTCGCCGGAGCCAATCCAGTTCTGAAAAAGATTTATCGAGAGCATCTGTTTGTTGTTCCCACAAAGTTCCATCCCATCTCTCCAGTATCAGCCAGTCACGTATTTTCCGGTCTCCCTCCCCCCCAACTGTCGGGTCCGGTCCGGACATGAAAAAGATCACCAGAGATATGTCAAATCCGACGTTCCCGTTCAGTCAAATCCGACCATCCGTTCCAAAGTTACGCATAACTCAATATTACCCCCCCCCCCCCCCCAGATGGTCGCATCGAGACATTGTTTCCAAGTTAGTTTGGACGGGTCCCTGGAATGCCTACCAAGTTTCGTCGAGAAAATCCCCATAACTGACATCACCGGAATTCAGGGAATCTCCCCTCCAACCCCCCCCCAACGGTCCGGATCCAGTCCAATTGTGTTGGTCTTCCCAGCAAGTTTCACTCCGATCCCTCCATTCCAACCATTTCTCGAGATTTCCGCCCCCCCCCCCAACTTCCCTGTAGCTACCGAATCCGGTCCAGACTTCAGATGGGGCATCAGAGATATGTCCTTTGTTCAGTTTTCAAGTTTCATTCCAATCCGATCACCCGTTCAAAAGTTACGCACTACTCAATTTTCCAGATTGCCCCGCCCTCAACTCCCCCCAGATGGTCGGATCAGGAACTGATTATTTCCAAGTTAGTTTGGTCGGGTCCCTGATATGCCTGCCAATTTTTATCGCCCTAGCACATCTGGAAGTACCCTAACTCGAAAAGGTGTGACAAACTGCCCTAAATTTTCAAGATTCCTCCGCCCTTTACTCCCCCGCTGATGGTCGGATCGGGAAACTGATAATTTCCAGGTTTGTTTGGTCGGTTCCCTGATACGCCTGCCAAGTTTCATCGTCCTGGCACATCTGGAAGTTCCCTAACTCGAAAAAGTGATTGATAAATAGAATATAAATAGATTGATAAATAGATAAATAGATCGAGAAGAAACTAATAAGCTCGTTTGTAGGGGAAGTTTGGGAAAGACATCCGTAAGAAGTGCTTACACTCTACTGAGACTTGATTGATCTTGTGGCATCATAATTTTCTTTGTCAAACCACATAATCGCAATATGTAGCCCACCTCTTTCTTTAAACTTGTTTTACTCTTGCATTCATCCTCTTTTTTCCTCCTTCATTGTCAGCACCGAGGTCTGACATCATGCTTCTGATCAATCTGGTTCAAGGTTTATTGACTAGTTTTCACCCGTATTTACATGGGACGGTATCGTAACCTTTTTAATTACTCCCCTGCGACTCAGTCGCTTTCTGATACCGCGTTCAGTGATAAAGGCCGCGCTAGATCAGAGGTTGATTTTGAAAATTGGGCGAATCGACGGATATTTTGGGTCTTGTGAAGGGTAGGCGAACTTTCGGAAAAAGTGGGGGTTGTGACGGATTTTTTGGGCGAATCGACGGATTTTTTCGGTCTTGTGACGGGTAGGCGAACCGTCGGAAAAAGTGGGGGTTGTGACGGACTTTTTGGGTCTTATGACGGGTGGGCGAATCGACGGGTGGGGGAGACGACGGATTTTAGAAGTGGGTGAATCGACGCTTCACGAAACCGAGGTTGGGCGAATTGACGGTAGGCGAATTGACGGGTGGGTGAATCGACGGGTGGGTGAATCAACGGTTGGGCGAATCGACGGTTGGGCGAATCAGCGGGTGGGCGAATCGACGGATATTTTTGGTCTTGTGACGGTTAGGCGAACTGTCGGAAAAAGTGGGGGATGTGACGTATATTTTGGGCATAATGACGGTTGGGCGAATCGACGGGTGGGCGAATAGACGGGTCCCCTTGAAAACTATGCAAGAAATTACCCCCAAAAGAGTAATAAAATTTTCAGTATGTGCAATAAATCTGGAACCGGGTCCCAAAAATCGATCTTGCCCCCCCCCCCCCCCCCACGAACACTGAAATGGCGCAAATCATTTCAAAGCAGGACACGGTGCGACCAGCGGATCATCTAGAAGTATGATTACAATCACAGTTCTCAAGTCTCTTGTGTTAACTTCTATTTCATTGACGTTCTTCATAATAACAGATTTTTCTTTGATGGTATGTAACAAAAAAATCGACACAAAGTACGAGAGGTGCACATAATTGAAGCAAGTTTGTTGGTATAATTAAAGTTAAAAAAGCAATAACTATTGCATGACAGAGTAGTGAGAGCTGAAAAAAAAAGTGATCTACTATAGACCGGTTTACCCAAGGCAGGACGTTTTGCAACCCGATGCCATAATTGATATAGGTCGAGGAGACATGCTGAGTGCAGATCTGAAACTAATTTTCTAGTTCACTTGGAACGCGGCCAAAGCCGGAGATTCCTTCTTGTGATTTAGTCTGTAGCTTCAAAATCTCGCCTCACTGATTTTTGATTGACGAAAGCCTGATATTACCAGCAGAGGCATCACCAGCCAAAATGTATCTTGATTGGCAAGGTATTTTTTACTGACCAACGGGTAATTTTTACTGATTTTGTTTTAAATAACTGCTTTTATGTATAAAAGATTAGAGGTTCGCTTCGGGGTAAGAACACGCGATAAAGCTATTTCTGAGCTTTTACTTTTTGTCAGACAAGTGATGCCACAAAAATAGGCCAAAACTTGGAAATTTGGTAGACCCGAGAAGTCTAGGCTACTGTTGAAATTGTTTACTGCAAAGTCTCAAAGTAAGATTGAGGAGGTTGTCTCCAGCGGTTTTGGAAGCTTTGCGAAGTTTTACAGCTGATAGGCTTTGATTAAAGAGACATAAAAATAAATTAGTTTAAACATAAACATAAATAATTTTGACATAAAACTTAAACTGAACCCATATCGATTAGCTCTTTGGCCGTAATTTGTCAATAAAACACCCCTACGAAGTAATTTCTATTTATTTTCAAGCTGCTGATTGGTGATCAATAGTAAAATATTTAAAGGCGGGAGAAGACCCGATATCTACGAGACCAAGTTGCTTGGATAAAGATGTCCAGTAAATATTAAACTTTGGGATCTCATCGGAACCTTTGGTCTTGTTCCCTAGGATCACTTGCGTGTTTTGGACTTTGTCTGTTGGACGTGGTAGGGGCAAGGGAAAGTGATTGGGATTCCTGATTGGGGGACATCTAGGAAATTTTGAATGATAGCAAAATTAGGGATGCGAAAGAGTTGACAGGGAAGCTGGTAATCTCGAAGGAGAAGCCTGGTTTTTACAGAATCGTGGCTCCGTCGGCGATGATTCAAACTTGAGATCCACATTCAAATTCCGACGCTATCTATGAGGCAGCTATCAATGATGGGATCGACTAAAAAGAGGCACGGCAGGACATAGAGCGTGTTCCACCCTTCTAACAATAGTTACTATTAATTACTATTTCCGTTCCATCCTCACGAAAAGTTACTACGCTGACCGTTCCAACCTTCTCGAAATAGTAACTAATAGTTACTATTTGCATACCATGCTCGTTGTAAGCGAACTACGCATCTCTGGAACGTGATTGGTCGGATTCGCCCGTGGCATGATATTCTGCTGGAAAATAGAAAAATCGTTCCAGCCTTGACGGCAGAAAGCCAGAATTCGTGACGCCATGCGTAGTAACTACGGTAAGTAGGGTGGAACACGCTTTATATATAGGAAGCACGAGTACTAAAAAGAGGCACGAAACCTAAAAGGGCCTTTTCAGTCTTCAGAATGAGGGGCAGGAACAAAGCTCTAACGTGCCTTCTTGTCGGCTCTGGAGTCAGAAACTCTTATTGTCTACTTCTACTACTTGCTACTGTCTACTTCTACTCTTTTTATTACTCGTGCCTCCTGCGCCACGCTGTGCCATGCCCTGCCTCTTTGTAGTCGATCCAATCAAGGACTAAGCAACTCTTTTATCCCGGACGCTGCTACACTTTCACATGCCGGGCCTTGATACCAGGGAGAACTTTTCGGGGACAAAAAATGTGCCTAAGTAAAGATCGGAAATTTTGACCCTTAGATGATTTAAGAATCTCTAATACTGGTGCTTCAAATAATAGGAACATAAATTTTTGAAAAAAGGGATTGGGGAGGTTCCCGGAGGTAGTTGTCATCGAGGTCATCAAAGCATCAAGCCATTGGGTGCGACGTCGTTCCCTTTCGGCCTATCATCGAGATTTTTTTTTTTTCTGATTGAATTTAGATGTAGTGTATTTTTTATTCTTTTGTTCCGCTGTGGCCTAATGAGTTTTTTTCTGGAATCACATCGTATGATATCATGTCAATTCTCGCTGATGCAGTACTACTTTTCATGTGAAGGACAGACGAATTATTTATCCCATATACCTAATATTAGGGATGAACTAAGCATTATTTCCCTAATAGCTTGATGCACCGCGTAGCAGCTCAGCTGGTCTCATAAGTCCCGCAAGAGCTAAAGTACCACTATTTTGGTAGCTAACAGTAGGATGGATTAGTGTTTCAGATAGTTCTTCTACCACCAAGAACCTACCACTGAGACCACTGGCTCCTTGCTGCCTCCAAGGGGTCATTTATTTCTGTATATCGCACTGAAGCATCGGGAGAGGGCTTGACGGGTGGGTCCGCTGGTACGGGCGTTGGCATGCCGATTCCCGGGGTAGCTACCCTATCGGCCTCAAGCAAGCTGTGCCGAATGCCGTAAAAGAAGTACATTGCAAGACCTGAAACAAATCCAAGTTTAAATAATATAGTAAGTAAGTAATTTATTTGTAACCCGCCATTTATTTTTGTAACCCGCCATTGTAAAGAAAATAAATAAAACACATAAAAGACACAAAAAGCCAGGAGCAGTGGATGACGTCGTGCGCTGGTCGGGCCCTGTTGTATTCGTTTATATAAAAATAGCAAACGATCTAAAAATACACTACACCTACTCTTGTCATTTGGAACATATTCTTGGCACGTTGTCAAAGCTCTTATTCTACCTCTTGTCTTATATTTCTTCCCATTGGGATTGGCTGGGTGTAGTCGAAAAAAGAAAGTTAACCAAGTGTTACAAACTCGAAAAGTTCCTACTTCGCCTCCCTTTGTGGGAATCAAATAGGCAAATGAGCTGTCGGTTCAGTATTATCGAACACAGATAAAAGTGTCCTGAGGTACAGTCACGGGTTTGTCGCCGAGCCTTCGAATACCATTACGAATCAGTGTTCGCGCATATTACCTACACTTATTGAGTTAAAGTCGTGTTTTTTCTCATTTTGTTTTTTGTCTTTTTGTTATATAATCGTTTTTTTCTATCTCGTTAGGACTGGGCAGCAATAAATTATTTTATTGCAAATAAATTATTACCAGCCCAGAAATCAATACCCCCTCTCTAAAAACTGGTGAATAATAGGTACAAACAAACAATACAGGCTTTGTTTGAAGGAAGGAAGGAATTTATTTCTTCAACATTTCTACAACATATTGAACATATTCTTAAACCAATAGCCCGTCTCAATATGTGACAACAGGTCACCTGTGCAAGACGGACATCAAATTATCAAGATCTATTGATCAATTATCCTATTATCTCTTTGTGAAACTGACGGATCACATTAGTACAACGCAAAGATGTCACTCGGAGTAATGCCACGAAAGTATAATATTCCGAATCATCTGGTCGCGATCGAATGGTTTAGCATCGGAGGAACGCCCGCGACAAGCGCACGGACAAAGTATTCGATCGCACCAGTCCTTCGGCCAAAATGGATAATTTTATCCCGACCATAACTTTTCACACTTTTACTAATTAAATAATTACTAATAACTCTTCTTCGTGATTTATCTACTTATTTATTTATGTGTATAATTTTTTTTTCAACTTCTTTCCCTCGACGTTGCTTAGCCTACCATTCTTGGACCAGCAACTACCTTGCCGATCGCTCCCTACGGGTTCAAAATAGTATAATATTCCGAATCCTCCGGTCACGATCGAACGGTTTAGTATCCGAGGGATGCCCACGAACTCCTTTCCTTCGTTTCGCCCTTCCAACTATTGCGCTCGGAGTAATGTCAGAAAAGCCGCATTTCTTCTTCGTGTCGGCTGGCGCCCTGGTTCGAATAATTGGTGGATATGGCTTATAGAACTTTGGTCACAAACGGCTGAGACGCCTGCGAATCATATGTCATGGCAGTAAACAGAGTCAGCTGAGATTTATATTTAGGGTCATCTACTGGATTTCAACCCCGCAGAAGCTGACTGGAAACGACCCCACCTCAGACCGAAATAACGGTCCCAATAGTTGCGTTTTTTATCCCAACTCCCTTCGCGATTCTCCTCTCAACTCCCCTATTTCAAGTTTCATGACTATTGACATGAACTCAATTATTCTTTTTCGCGTTTTTGTTAGAATCGAGAACGGGGAAAGCTTCGCCGATTCTAGAGAATAGTCTTGATGACTAACTTTTCGTCCCGATGACGAATCGCCGTGTACCTAGCGGAAGAGCCGCAAGCCTCACCACAACTGTCCACTAAGAACACCGTTGATTGGTTGATACAGGATTAGAGCCATCGTTCTGTTGACGTTTCTCGTTCTTCCCGAGGTTCACTGACGTGTTATCGACTTAGCCATATAGCGTATCGAGAAGCTGCTTCGTTAGTCAATTCTCCGTTCTCCTTACCCGTTCTCCTTCCTAATTGGTCAACAAAGGGCGGATGTTCAACCCGTATAAGCAGGTTCTAACGGGTGGCTAAATTAAGGCGTATTCTCGCCGTTTCCCGAGGACTCCAGTTGAGGAGTCCCTGCGTTTTTGTTTGTCCCGGGGACACTCCCCGTATTCCCCACTTACGGGGAGTGCTACGATTATCATCACCATCATCGAAAAGGACTCCCTTTCAGATTCGGAGGGGAATCATTTTTTGCTGGTGTTGGTGCAAAGTAAAATTAATTAAAAACAATCAGAATAAACAAAACCAAAAATAAAGTGGGTCCAGACTAATTTCGTCAACTACATATTTTTTTTAGAACAGAATCCAATTTCGAAGCATTCCCCGTGTTCTCGCTGTTTCTGTACGCGGAGTCCACGTGGAGTGACTTCCTCTATTCTCGCCGTTCCCTTCGATTCCCTGAAAAGTCTCGTGTTCTCGCTGTTTCTGTAAGCGGAGTCCACATGGAGTGACTCCCTCTATTCTCGCCGTTCCCTTCGATTCACCGAGGAGTCCCGTGTTCTCGCTGTTTCTGTACGCAGAGCCCACATGGAGTGACTTCCTCTATTCTCGCCGTTCTCTTCGATTCCCCGAGGAGTCCTCGGGGAACGGCGACAACACGCCTTAAGTGTTTTTGTCAAAAGCGAAAATGGAGAAGCGAGACGAACAAAAACGGCAATCTTTACGAGAATCGAAAGCGAGGACTGAGAATTCAGATCTAAACCACAACTAACCCAACCAGCGCACGACCTTCTACACTGCTTCCTGGCCGACGATTGAAATTAAGTGTCTTTTTGTGTATGTTTATGTGTTTTATTTACTTTCTTCATTTACTCCGCTTTCTGAAAACGGCGGGTTATAAAAAAATTACTTACTTACTTACTTACTTACTAACGTCTCTCCAAATACCTGAGCGTGGCAAACGTTGGCCTCAAGGAAGCACCAGCTCTAGCCCCTCATCTTACCCCTCCCTTCGCTGCACCAACATCGCTCAATACGCTGAGTGACGCTCGCAGAGCAAAATAACTCCAGAGAGTAATGCCCTAACTTTGAAAAAGTGACACACAGTCAAATCGCAGCGACACTAGCGCAGCTAACGGACACGAACATCCCTACTGAAATTCGACCAATCGTCAACGAGCGCTGGCTCTGATCCAGAGCAAAATACGAACAGTTCGCTGAAGCTTCTCCCGCAAAGCGAGCTGGGTGGCGCTGCGACGGAGGCCCATTTTTTATGCATGTGAAGGATAGTGTTGTGTCGGTCTCTATGTCAAGTGCTTAACTAACTGTATGTGCATACCGAAGTGCACATGATGGTACTTCGTAGAATCTAATTGCACAAATGAAGACTCAGAACTAAATAACATCCTGTTAAACTGAAGTCCACGTCAGTTGGATATTGCTAAAACCCATACTACGTCGACATCAGGTAGCTTCCGGTTAGTCCACGTCAGTTGGACCTTCACTTGTGCAGTTAGGAGTATATAAGCTTTTTCCAGTCTTAGTGCTGGGTCTTTCGTCATTCATATTTTGTAAGTCACACATGACTTAGTCTATTATCGTTATCGATCGTGATATTATTTACCCGGATTGAGATTATCTTTATAAAGAGTAAGTCAGAAAAAAACCCACTATATGTTAACGTAAACCTTGTCTACTACCGCCCTTACTTACCTGCCGCCTTACACGCTACGGTTACGCTACCTCAAGTTACAGACTACTACCACCCGTAGTTACCCTACGCTCCATCTTCAGATACAACAATAGGTCTTCGCATTACTATCTAGAGTTATTTTGCTCTGGACGCTCGGCAGGAGACATTCGTCAAGTCAAGATACTTGGCAAGGGTCCTCTTCGGACTCCAGACAGATTCACCAATCGGGGATCCCCTGCTCATTGATCAATACTAATGATCAGCTGGAGGATTAGAAAGCCTGAACAGACCCTTGCTAAGAGGGTCCGAAATAGATCTAAGAGAAACGTTTGGTACCATCGGATTTGGTGCCGTCGAAATGGTGCATCGAAAATACAATTAGTATTTAAAAAGATTTTCTGGGTGATGAAATATAATAAAATGTCAGCAAAATATAATATCAGTATCTACCATCGCATTACGCGGCGATTTCAGAACAATTGAACTCGATTCTATACTGATTCAAAATCTATGTTATCAAAATACGAATGTCAATGAATGCTTTCTTAAAGGACATGGACTAGTTTGTAACAAGATTCAGTAGGTAATCCGACGGCTCGTGCCTGATTCAACACTGAGTTTAGATCAGAGTTCAAACTGAAGAAAGACATAAATGATAATGCGAACGGATGCATGAGCTGAGATTTATTCTGACGGTTAATGATCGTCAGTCATGGCCGAGCTGCAGTTAGCACGCTGGACTCGTAACGGACTGGTTGCTGGTTCGAGTCTCAGTGACACCTACCGTTTGGTTTGGGGCAGACGTTACTGGCGTAAACCTATAAGACAAGCCAAACTCCAGCCAGCTGTAATGGGTACCTAGGGGAAGGTGATAGGATGTGAAAGCACCAGGAGGACTAGTCCCCAGCCGCCCATCACACTTCCTGGCCCAGGGCATATTATCGTATATAAGCACCACAAATCATGCCTGTAGCCTACAGGTTGATGCTGATGCCTCTATTTTTTTTTCACCTACTGATTTGCATTCACCTCGGGCCAAAGGAGTACTTTTGAAAGTTTTAAGGGACGGAACTGAAAAACTAACGACTGAAAAGTTCTGGAAAACCATATGTAACAAAGCAACTCACCTAGAAACATCCAAACGACGAACCTGACTAACGTCAGAATTGGAAGTTGAAATATTAAATAAATATTTACAAGTATTGCGATAGATGGTACGACGGGCAGGCCAGGGGCTACAAAGCCAAGTCCCTTTCTGAAAAAGAAATATGACATTTATTTAAGCCTCCTGAAATTTTAAACCAAATTCCAAAAAGATTTTCACATTCCCAGGGAGTTCTTGTCGCGTGACCCAATTCGATCGATCATAAGTTTGTAATAGAGGAAGTTTCCTATTTTCTACTTAAAACTAACTAGTCTCTGCATGTCGTGATACCAACAACCTTTTCCTTGCATGAAGATATCATAAGCAATAACCCAACTGCATCTACGTTTGCTTCCTTTAATTCAGAGCAAACTAACATTAGGGAGTAGCACCAAGACCTATGCTTTCCAGGCATCGGAAACGGGCCTTACTTGACAGCAAGTACTGACGCAGATCCGAGGATAAACGATCTTAAAACAATACGCGACGCGCTGAGGATAAAATACCTCCAGTGATATGTACCTTTTGTGGCGTCACAGGCGATCTTGCGGCCTACTGGTTAGCACAAACCTTCAAACTACTCGAACATGCGGTGTCGGTGGCGGAATACCACACAGTCGGGAAGTAAATGGCGACGTCATGTGATGAGGATCTAATATAGTATTGGCTGGACGGTTTATAAAATTAAATGCGACCGGATAGACTAAAAAATATATCGTCGATGGGAAAATAATAAACTACAATTTTTAGTGATTTACAACCTCCAATGATGAAATCAAACTCAACGATTCGTATCCTTGGATGGTACCTATCTTTTATCACTAGAGATGCATCTTTTAAGGACCTCGCGGTGGCTCGTGTACTTGTAGCCGTCGTACTTGTGGTGTACTTGTAGCCTATTGACGGACCCGTTACGCTACGATATTTAGAGCGAGTCAAACTTGCAGGCATAAAAATTTATATTGCAGCTATGGTTGTGGTCTGCTCACATCGAGGAAACAGGGGAGGTTGCAAATTTGTTTGCTCTGTTCAAAATAATCGGATCGAGCGCTGGTGTACGACTGATTAAGTTTCAGTAGGGACGTGCTCTATCACTAGTGGTGCTACTGTGATGCTATTCCACTGTGTCACTTTTTCAAGTCTTGGCGCTACTAACCTAGTGCCATTTTGCTCTGTTTAGGTTTCTATGCTTGCAGCTAGAGCAAAGTAACACTAGCGAGTAGTGCCAGATTTGGCAAAAATGACACACGCTCTAATAGCAGCAATACTAGCACCACTAGTGGCAGAGAACGTCCCTGCAGAAACTCATTCAGCCGTTCACCAGTGCTGGCTCCGATAACTTCATATTCTGGACATAGCAAAAAAATAATAGCCGACACCCTTCATTGTTTCCTTGGTGTGTGCAGACCGCACCTTAGCTTTACTAGAAATTTCGAAACCCGCAAGTTTGTCTCGCTTTAAATGCCGCAAAGCATGGGAAGCATAGGTCTTGGCGCTACTCCTTAGTGTTATTTTGCTCTGCTTGCAAGTGTACAGCCCCTACAATAAATCATGAGTGAACAAAATTACAATAAAAAGAAAACACTTACAGAATAATTAATACTGCGTGATCAACGAAATCAATTTTTGTAAGTGTTTTAAACTGTTTTTGACTTCCGCCGATATTTTTGTCATCGACAAGAATATTAAAGTAAATAAAGTGAATTTGAATTAGAAATTATGAATTTGAATTAGTCATGCCACAATAGATTCATCTCTGAATATCTTTTATCTCTCATTTTAAATTTAGGTGTGTCCTTGTCGCTACGCAGTGCTATGTAGGAGAAGGTTGTTTCGTGCCTGAAATCTTGGCTCGCATCACTGATGACACACAAGAGAGGACAGGTTTGTATGAAGCAAACGGTAAAGATCAGAATAGGATCAATACTTCCAGTTTCGGGATCCCAAAAAGTAAGTGACCAGTTTTGGGATCCCAAAAAGTAAGTGACAAAAGTGTAAGTGACGTCGTAAAGTTGACCGTCCGTCCGACTGTTCGTAACTCTCGGAGGGATTGAGATATTTTGTTCAAACTTGGTGTGAGGACCCTTTGGTCAAATTACAGGTCAAGTTCGCAGATCGGCCCCACAGCTGTATATTTAGGGTTGGGGGAGGGGCTTCAAGTTAAGGGGTAAATTTGTTTTTAGAGCTAATGAGATAGTCGATTTAGAATTAAGAAGACATGTTAAATCCGGATATGAATTTTTTTTTTCGCCGGACAATTAATTCGTAATCCGGCAAAAACCGGAAAATTTGTGAAAAGTTAAAGTTTAATCAAGTTGATTAGAGGTGCGATTTAGGGGTACAAAACATTCTGAATCCGAATATGAAAATTATTTTCTCACCAGACAAGTAGTTCGCCCGGAATCCGGCCAAAACTGGAAATTTATCATGAAGTTTTAAAACCCAATGATATAGTCGATGTAGGTTGAGGAGATAAACAAATTCAAGATAAGCACAAAGTCGATCAGTTTAATTATTTCCAAGTCCGAACCTGCATTTACTGGGTAATAAATGCAGAATGCGTTCCACGAGTGTCTGGTGAACAATTCAATAAAATCTGTCGACTAATTTTCGGAAAAGCAGGTGGCGATACCAGTCCCTACCCTACCCCTTTATCCATACAAGGCGAAGCCTTATCGTGCGTTGACGAGGAAATTCTCATTACTCTTCGTTTAGTCCATCGATATGCCCGAGAGAGAGTGGGGGCCGGTTGTGTGTACGGACTGCGATGTCTCTTAAGGCCCATTCACAACGGGTGTTAGCTAATACTCGGCACCAGCCAGTTCCGGAAATCGCTCTGAGACTGAGAATTATCTGAGTTTCTGCCGTTCGAAATTGATACTGGTGCCAGTTTCGGATACGAGCTAGTCTCGCACCCAAGTTGAAATCAGTTCAACTTTTGAGGGTACTAGCCAATCAGATTATTTGGGGGAATATTGAGGAATATTCTGATTGGCTAGTTTCGAACCAAGCCCAATAGATAAAATCACATCCACTCTTGCTGTCTTGAAAACCGAAAGTGAACTTAGGTCATTGATATTCGGTCTGACGTTCTTCAGCATTAGCCAATCGGAACATCCCTGAAAATTCCCCTAAATAATGTGATTGGCTAGTACCCTAAAAAGTTGAACTGATTTCAACTTGGGTGCGAGACCAGCTGGTACCCGAAACTGGCACCAATATCAATTGCGAACGGCAGAAACCCAGCTAATTATATAATAGGATAGAAGGATGGATAGACCAATGGATAGAAGTACAAGCCAAGCTCTTTGATGGGTCATGTGGCTCTATATTTAGCGGTGGGGTAGGGTTTTTAAATTAAGAGCAAAAAATGTTTTTTTTTTTGTTTAAGGTAAAGAAAGTCGGATAAGGAGGCACGCTGAATCCATATATGAACTTATTTTTCTTGTCGCACAAATGGTTCACCTGGAATCCGACCGAAACCGGAAATTTGGTCAAAGCTCAAAGGTGTTCCTGAAGTCGATGAGAGATTCGGTATCGGGTAAGGAGACTTGCTGAATCCAATTATGAACTTTATTTCCTTGACGAATGAGCTGGCAAAAGTTGCCAAAACTTGGAAATTTGGATCGAAAGGTTCACCTCTCAGTGTCACCAGCTCGTTTGCTCTGCATCGAGTTCGCCAGGAATACTGCTAAGAAATTTGGTCAAAGTAAAAGACTTTTCTGAAGTCGATTAAAGATGAGATACTGTAGTAAACATGCATGCTGAATCCATATCTGAACTTAGTTTTATCATCTGATTTGTTTTGTAAATTTCAACAAAACGGTAAACAAAAAATTTGTAAATATCCAAGTGGTTGATTGTGGATTAACAACAAAATGATAAAGGGGTCTGGCGAAGACTTGAAATCTGCAAGATTCGATTGTGGATCAAGAACTACAACAAATATTAAATTTTCAGATCCCGTCGAAACCTCTGGTCTTGTTGGTATGGAATTTAACTTCAAAAGATTTTGTTTCTTTTCAAAAACTATCGCTTCAGAATCGATCTGTCAATCAAATCTTCTCTTGCTCCGTGGCAGCTCCCTTTCTATTCTTCGCTTCCCTTCTCCTGTCACTATAACCTATTTCCAATGTCATGTCACTTATTCGTTATTCGTTTCGCTGTCAATGCACGTGTCTACGGAGGGGCGTCACTAGATGTTATGAAAAGAAGCCCCACGGTTTCTCGAAGATTAAATCAATTCCAACTTCTCGCATTTTCTACTCTCTCCCAAGCTACTTTTCTACTCTCTCTCCCAAGCGAAGAAAAATATTCGTATAGTCATTCTTGTACAGAGCTATGTTTGCGACAGAGGCACAGAGACTGCAGCCTACGCGACAAAAACGGAAAGGGAACATAGAAAGTTAATGTGAGGTATAGGACTTTCGACTTTGAGACTGAATTATTGACGTTTGGTAACTATTCGTCGGGGTTGACATAAAAGAGGCAGGACACGGCACGGCATGATGCAGGAGGTAGACCTACTAAAAAGAGAGAGGGTATATTAAAAAAAGGCTTGCACAGGAGGCATACACCGTCAATACCTTTTAGGGCTTATTTTTTGGCTTTTTGTTGTCGATCTTTTCTAGGTAAAAAGAAAGGGCAGGACCCATGTTCTAGCGTGGACCGTCGATGCTTTTTTTTTTGGGAACATGCCTTTTTTTCGTTCTTGAGCGTGCCTCTGTTTGCTTGCCTGTTGAGCGTGCCTCCTGGACAATGCCGTGCCTCCTGCACAACGCCGTGCCTCCTGCACAACGCCGTGCCTCCTGCACAACGCCGTGCCTCCTGCACAACGCCGTGCCTCCTGCACAACGCCATGCCTCCTATACAATGCCGTGGCTCCTGGAGAATGCCGTGCCGTGCCTCTTTTTAGTTGATCCCCAATTCAGTGCGTGAAAATTGTTAGAAAGGTTATTCCGGCTCTTTCTTAATTGTATCTTTAGGATCATTTTAAAGAATCATCATCATATCATGGTTTTCCGACGTCTTCAGCATCAAACAGTTTGTTGTCTCACCAAAGAAGGCATACTTCAAGAGGGGCGTTTTCAATAAGACATGTAGGTGTAGCGATATGGAATGAAATACCTCTGTGTATTAGGAATGCAACAACCCTTTACTCTTATAAAAAACAACTAAAAGAGTCATTTTCTAGTGAAAGCAGTTGAGATTTGGTATTTGTAATGTATGTATTAAAAAAAAAAAAATAATGTTTCTTTTTATGTTTGTTTAAGGAGTATTATTGAATGAGCTCCTTATTTGTATGTTCACTCCCATAGGCCGCATGGCCTTTCTTTAGGCTGACATGCAGTTTGTTCCGGCAAGTGTGTTATGTTTTTGTGTAATAAACAAACAAACGAACAATAAAATCACTGTTTTCTATAGAAGATTCCTCACGAACTTCAGACATTTACTAAAGAAAAAGTCTGGAAACATATCAGTTGCTTTTTTTCTGGATGCGTCATAACCAAATCACTAGAATTCGAAACTCCGATTTTTTTTATACTCTCAAGCTCATATTTCCAAGGTAACTTTTCTACAAAAATGTGATTACAAAACAAGAAAGGCTCTGAATAGTTACAAACACTGATAATCTAGTCTCAAAGTCCAAACTTCTCAACCTCTCAATGTTGCCCCTTTGACGATCTTGAAGAACCATTTTCGTCGGACAGGGACAGTCTCTCTATAAAGGTCCTCTGTTCGGTTTCACAGGGTGAGGTAATTGTCAATGATCACATTTTCCATGTGTGCATATTAAAACCCGATACTTTACATTTTTTAAATGGTTGTGTCGTATTAGCAGGTATGAGCCAAATACTAATATGATGACGACGTATGGTATAAACAAAGAAACTCTTGAAATATGGCAAAAAAGCATGAAAAGTTTAGACGTAAGCTCCAAACGCTCAAACCTAATTTGTCCTCTTTCCTCCATGAGATTTAAATTATTCTCCTGATTTTTTTTTTCAAATTTTGAAATTCTTAGTTAAAAAATCTTAACATTTTCGTTTGTTCTAAAAGTTAAGTGGGCGAATGAAGGAATTTATTTCCCCCAGCAATATTCATTCCCGATGTTATAAAAACAAATAATATTTGAATCTATTAAACATAGACTATTTATTCTCATATCCAGATCTGTTAGCTAGAAAGAAATCCATTCCATCATCCACATACATCACGTGGAGTAGACCCACGAAAATAAATATTTTTTCACGATACTCGTGATTATTCATTCCACACGTCTTAGTGTTGTGCTGTGAAATTGTACATTGTATTGATTAGAAGAAGAAGAAGAAAGTCTTTGAATGAGAGTGTCAGGAAATCCGGATAGGTTGATTCGCTTCTCTTATATAATACAGATTAGTAGGGTTTAGCACATTGAATAATAATTATGCTGTCAAGTCGTTCAACTGCGAAAGACAGATCAGTCGGACAGACTTCACAAGAATCTCCAGCGGCTCGTAATATTTCTCAGCATCGCTAGTCGTTTCAAGAGACAACGAGGAACAACATTTCCAGGATACTTGATTATTCATTGCTTATGCTAACGGGGTGCCCAAGAGGGATACGGAGCTTCACAGATATTCTTCGAAAACCTCGAGAACCAGAGTTTGCAGGATCTTCGATTACTCACGACATACACTAAGGAGCATCTTATGCCAGATAGGGTTAACAAACTTGGAAGAAGTAAAGGGGATTTAGGATCTTCGTCGCACTTTCAGAACAAATTGCGCATAAAACTTTCAAGAATAACGCCTTTTCACTTAGAAATAAAGTGTTATGACTAATTAAGTTTATACTACTTCGTGCCTAGATCTCCAACAAAACCTTCAATAGGTAAAAAAACTACACTGTCAGAAGTTAATCAACGACAACAGAAGGATGCGTGGTTTCAACAGATAACACTTTGGGATGTTATCTTTATGTTTCTTTCGTTCCCGTTAGTATTTTTACCAATTGAAGGTGTTGTTGGAGATGGAGGCACGAAATAGTGTAAACTTAATTGGTCATAATACTTTATTTCTAAGTGAAAAGGTGTTATTCTTGAAAGTGTTATACGCTATCTGTTGCGAAACTTCGCACAGTGCGGAAACAGTTTCAAGAATAACCGGGAAAAAGTTGAATTCTAAATTTTTTGAAAGAAATATGGATCGATGGACAATGCATGTGACAGTCTCATGTGTTCCAGCGAAGAATGACGCGTGTTCTTTTTCTCACCCTTTCCAAAGTACTGCCGAATTATTCACCTTTCTTTGGAGCTTTCCACTAACTTTCTGTAAGCAACTGCTGAAAAAGCTCCTTTGGTTTTCAAAGCGCGGAAACAAGGCAGAGGTTCGGCAACTTTCCAGAAAGTTTTACCGAATATGGCGGAGATACGACAGTCTGTTTACCCCAAAATTATTCACTTAAATGGGCTTGACCACCCGATGAAAATGCGTTACTTCGTTCCTCCTCAATTCATACAGTGGATTTTCATCGAATGAACTATTTCTTCCGGTTTTGTGCTACCTCTATGTTTGTGTATCACTACGCTTGAAATATTTAGCTACTACAACGGTAAACGACTGCCGAATTTTTTGGGGGGGGGGTCAGAGCTATAATGGCTTTCTTAAGAAGTGAACTCACAATTTGGAACTGAACATGTCCGAAGGAAACTGTCCGAAACGGCGTACGCGCGTCTGTCGCCCTCTCATGGGCTTATTCGTCTGTTTGACTCTTAAGTAGATTTTGTTTGTATGTGATGTGTTTTCACTAACTATATCTTCATATTTTCTTTTGTACTCCACTGTTTTCGTCTAGTACGATTTGTGGGTCAAAAATAAATTATTATTACTATTATTATTTAGTGTTCCACCCTTCCAACAAAAGTAACTATAAGTTACTATTTCCGTTCCAACCTCACCAGACTATTTGCTATTGCTATTTGTTACTATTTGCTTACCATGCTCGGGAGCGTAGTAAGCGTGGTAACTATCGACCTCTGTAACGTGATTGGCTGGATTACCCCCTGGAGTGATATTTTCTCAAAAAAATGAAATATTTGTTCCAGCCTTGGCGCCAAGAAGCCGAAATTCGTGACATCATGCATAGTAACTACGGAGAGTAGGGTGGAACACGCTCAATACGTGAGATCACTTCTTTGGCCATTGAGATGAACACTTTTGTTGAAATTCAAACTTGCCACGTCGGAGTGAGCTTTGGCTTATCGAGCCGACAATGACATTCTGAACGTTTTCCATCCTACTTACCGTAGTTACTACGCATGACGTCACGGCTTCCGACTTATTGCCGTCAAGGCTAGAACGACTTTTCTATTTTCCAGCAGAATATCATGCCACGAGCGAATCCGACCAATCACGTTACAGAGATCCGTAGTTACTACGCTTACTACGCTCCGCTGGTTATTACGTTTGAACGGTCAGCGTAGTAACTTTTGGTGAGTTTTTAACGGAAATAGTAATTAATATTTACTATTTGTAGAAGGGAGGAACACGCTCTCTGAACGTCGCTACCGGTGCCCAAGATGAAAAAAATCAAAAACCCCTTGGCAGACTCAAAATAATGCACTGCCGTCAAATCCGGGATTTCTTTACGATTCTTCTTTCAAACTTTGCATCTTTCGCTAGCGCTGCGTAATTTCACTAAGAATAATAATAATAATAATATAATTGCAATAATAAGGCTATCGCCTCTATAAAATAAGAGAGTTTAAAAAAAGACAGCACCCAATGGAAGTATTAGCGGATTTAAAATTCAGCAAGATCTAGAAACTATTTCTTTTTATTTCAATTTATCTCTTCTACTCCACACTCTTATGTTGTAAAACATTTTGTGGGTTATAAATACACTTACTTACTTACTTACTTATAACTTCAAGCTGAAACTGTTAGCTAATATCAACTTGTTAATTTTCCTTTCCGTTTGACTGTGTTATAATCGCGAAACATAATCGAGGTAGTGAACATTCATAGAGGTGTAAAAATACGCATACTTATACCGTACTTTATATGGAAGGGAATATCAGGGAAGTATGTAGCCTACTTCCTACAAATGAAAGATCGTGTTATCTGCTTTAGTGTCAACAAGATCAAACTGATTTTGTATGGGCACCATTCGGGAGGGGGGGGGGGATCATGCCCCCTAGATTTCAAACTCTTCCTTCTTGGGGACATTGTTTGGGCGCTAAATACTTTGACTTTACTTGAAAATACATTCGAAAAGTACTTTAAATTTTAGCTTTAAAAGAGTAAGTAAATTTTGAGTCTCTGTAATAAATCTGGGATTATGGCTGAAATTTCGTCATATTCCAGTTCAGCGCTTAAAACGAATCGCTTAAAAAATCGCTTTTCCATCGTGTAGCTCCAGCAGCCAATCAGCGGCCTCGGCGGACTTGGTTAAATTTCCTTTAGCGCGCTTAAAAGCGGACTAGTTTATATGAGTCCCTCAATGCCACATTCTCAATAGCATGTATGTATGCATGTATATATTTATTGCCCATCATAAATATAAGAAAACAACGCTGATGGAGTAATAAAGAAAGAAAATAAAAGGAAAAGAAACGAATAGCTTCTGACGAATATAAAAAGAAAAAATAATGGCAATCTCATACATGGGCAGACACACGGTCAATGAAGGACCATTTCGAAGGTGCTTACACCAGTAAGCTGCTTCCGATGTCTCTTTTTTCTTTTCTGCACCGCGGATACTGGACTAGCAACTCCGTATCGCAAGGATAGGGAGCTGTTCTTAGTCCAGAGAGGCAGCCGTAGCAAATATTTCGCATACATGTAGAAACACTTCCGTATGTCCTTAATATCCGAAGCAGTAAAAAGCGACCAAAATGGTGCAAGGGCAAGCAAATGTAGTTCTGATAGACATAGTAGCCTACAATAGATCCGCAATATGATGAGTAGAATCTGTACAATCTGCGTTCTAGGTAATCGTGGGATACGAGGGATTATCGATATTTTGGGGGATCGACTAAAAGCAGGAAAGGAAAGGCAAGAGAAAACCAGGAAAGAATACTAAAACCAGGAAGGGCAAACTAAACGAGGAAAGAATTAGCAGGAATCGGGGATTCGAAAAACTGGCAAGCCTTTCCTCTGTTTAGTATCCCGTGAGGGGTCGGAAACTTAAATTTGTAACAGTTCACCTTTTCCTCCTTTTAGTATTCGAAAAAACTGGCACGCTGTGCCGTGCTTTTCCTCAGTTTAGTTTCTCGTGAGGGGTCGGCAAATTACATTTGTAAAATTTCACCTTTTCCTCCTTTTAGTACCTTGTCGGTAGACGATCATGAGTCCAGCGAGGGGTCGGCAATAAGATATTTTAAGTCTACCATTTCTTTCCTGGTTTTAGTAGCTTGTCACGGAGAGAGTACCAAAACGAGAAAAGAAATTAGGAATTCTAGAAAACTGGCATGCCTGTCCTCTGTTTAGTATCCCGTGAGGGGTCAGCAACTAACATTTGTAAAAGTTCGCCTTTTAGTATCAGAAAAAAAAATGGCAAGCTGTGCCGTGCTTTTCCTCTGTTTAGTATCACGTGAGGTGTGGGCAACTTACGCTTGTAAAAGTTCACATTTTCCTCCTTTTAGTCCCTCGTGGGATACTAGGAAAGGCTTGGCAGTTTTTTCGAATACTAAACGGAGGAAAAGGTGAACTGTTACAAATGTAAGTTTCCGACCCCTCACGGGATACTAAACAGAGGAAGGGCTTTCTAGTTTTTCGAATCCTCGATTCCTGCTAATTCTTTCCTCGTTTTAGTTTGCCCTTCCTGGTTTTAGTATTCTTTCCTGTTTTTCTCTTGCCTTTCCTTTCCTGCTTTTAGTCGATCCCATATTTTGGAACACGAGCGTATTTGACGCACGTATTTGCACTGCCTTTGAAGTAGAAAATGAAAGTTACCATGCTCTGCTTACAACCTTACGGATCCATGATTTTACTATCTCTGTTTACAACGGCTGATGATGAGAGAAAGGAGTATTTTCAGAAACTAGTCCACTTGGAGCGCTGAAATGGAATATCTGTCCAAGTAGATGGGCGTCATTTAGTAATAATAAATGGGAAGCACGTCTCCAGAAATCAGGCTAGCGGAACGCCCTTGTAAATAAGTGCGAAAAAAACAACATGAATCTTTGCCAGAACATCTATCTTTCCTGGTGATAAAATGTTCGCTGCGCAATCCGATTAGTTATGGTATATAAGAGTTATGGTTTCATGCTTTTTTTTAGAAAGCGGAATAATGTAGCCTACTTATCCAGAAGCAGAAAATATTTTGCAAAGGAGAAAGAATAACAAGTTGACAGGAACTACGTCGTGGTGAGAAAGAAAATTTTGCAAACGTTCGTCATAAAGAAAGCGATTTATTTTTGGTGTTAAAAATCTACCGCAGAAGGTTTGGCGAGATCTTGACTGTCCACGGTAGTGAGGTAAGGTACAATTTGAATAGCAAATGCAAATAAACCTGGTGTTTCTCAAAAGCATCAGACATGTCAGTGACATAAAAAACAAGGACCATCAAGTTTGCTGGAACAGCTGTTCGGCAGTTGTTTCTGGTCTTCCAGAGGAAAATCTTACAACCCCCATCGATACCGCTGGCTCCTTTTTTTTCTTTTCCTTTTCAGGACAAATAACCGTAGGCATTTAACTTAAAGTTCTGCCAAATAGCCAACCAGCATGTTTAATATAAAGGTTAACTTCCGACATTGGGGTTGACATCGGAAAATAAAATCGCGAAAAATGGGAAAGTAACCTATCCCAGCCGGAGGCCAGGTAGGTTATGAAAAATATCCAACTAGTGTAGTATGTAGTATATATGTACTACAGTGTATGGCCGTCGAGATTCTGATTCCGATGTCAACCGAGTTGGAGGTAGGTTAGCGGTCATAGCCTTTTCAAACAGAGCCATTTAAAGCCAACATATTTGTATACCTTTGACTTGAATACACTGAATTACTTTGACTCCTCTTAGGGATTTTTATAATTTTCGTCGCGTGTCTAGTAGTGATGTTGAGAACCTCCATGCTTGCAGGACAAATAAAAATTCACCAAGTGGCGGAGAATTTGAATATCTGCAAAAGCGTGCGTCTCAATGGCAAACCAAGTGAAGATTCTGGAATGTTGTATTCGAGACTGCAGAATCACATCAGAATCACCATATATGGGCGAATTCCAAGTGCTTCTTGGTCACTTTCCATATCCAAGCCACTTTCATCTTCTTAAATATAAGGTTTGAAGCCAAGCTGACCATTCATTACGAAAGAAACAGAAAACCGTGATTTTCTGTTCTGAGTTTTGTGGAAGATTATATCAAAAGTGGTCAACGTATAATAGATTTTTCGAGTGGGCCGTTTTCTGGGTGAAAGCTTCTGCGCTTTCCCAGACGGATGGTAAATTGTAAATATACACAGAGCTCAGAACTGTAAATAATCACAGATTTGTACATATACATTTTTAACACGCACATTTTATCTTTCGTTATTTTATTTTTATCTGCATCCACACTGTTTTCTTCTGGTTTTTAGTTACATCTCGTCTTATTGTCTGTTGGTTCCGCATCGTTCTCCTGTTGTGATTGTGGTGGATTTTATGATTTAGTTTTGTTTTGTTTTTCGCTGAGGACGGTTTGCCGGAAGTGCAATCGAAATATCCGAATTTATATTTATCCCTCGCACATCATCTTAAAGGGATAATTAGCTGATCAAGAAAAACCCCGAAAATCACGGTTTTCTGTTTCTTTCATCTTCTTGGATTGGCTAGTGAAAATCCGCCATTGCTAGTTATTTTCGGCAAATGTTTGCTGTTGTAATTGCTAAACAGACATAGAGGCATAGAGGTACAACAATTGCGGAAGAATATACTCCAAAACAGAAGCCTCCACATCAACGTCTCTGGAGGTTGATATGAAGTCATATCCACCGCTAACTGTTTGTGTGAAGATTGTCGTCATGTAACTGACCGTGGGTCATAGAATGATATGCATTACATACCTTCTTTGTCCATAAACCATCGAAACTCATTCCATCCCTTTTGCTATCCTCTATTTCTAGGGAGATTAAGCCCATCGAGACTAAAGTATGAAATCGAAGCACTTGGGTTTTTCTCAAGTATAACTTTCATGGAGTACTTGTATGATATGATATTGATATGGCATGATAAGATGTGATATGAGATATAATCATCAAAAAGCCCTTGGGCAATACACAAAAAAGAAAACAACACACCAAACAAAAAAATAAATGCGCAACGACTACTAGCACACAAATCTTTCACTGTGTGCCATACCCACACGGATGTACCTAGCCCAACTTTGTATCATTACGAATCTTCTTATTTAAAATCCCCATAAGCCAATCCTTGTCCCCTTTCTTAACTCCAACAAAAATCTCTTTCTTTCTCTTTTCTTCTTATCTAATTTTATAAATAGGTGGCCTTTATCTGAAACAAACTCCGAACAGCTTATCACTGTTGTGAACAGTCAAGATCTCGCCAAATCTTCTGTGGTAGATTTTTACCACCGAAAAATAAATCTTTTTTATGACGAACGTTTGCAGCATTCTATTTCTCACCACTCAAGTACCAATAAGTTTTCAAGTACTTTCTCAAGTAAATTCCGCTTAGGTCTCACGATTGAACACTGGAATGCTTCTTTGTCAGCATTTAACCAGCAATTTAAAGCGCTAAAAAAAAAATTGATGAAACTCTGGCAGTCTGTGAAGTAGGCTTATACTGCACCCTGGTAACTACTAGATAGCGGGACCTCCATTCAAAGCTGCAAAGACTGCAAAAAAAAAGACAGACCACGGATGTAGCTCGCTGCGACTGGGTGTACTTACATATTTTGAGGCCTTCTTGAGATCATAATTAGGAGTGTGACGAAAGCTAGTGACAAGACGACGATTAAAAATATGACGAAGCCACTGTCGTCACCGGAGGCGAGAATGATGTCGAGAACGATGATGTCTAAACATAGAAAACCAACAAGCTTCACTACTTCTCGACCAGATTCGTCCGTCGCTGGTCCTGGAAAGATTTAAGCCATTACTAAATTTTCACCCCCCTCCCCTGCGATTACAGGAATTTTTTCCAAGCTACTTGTGCTCATGTACTGAGCACCAAACGGGTGAGTACATACATCAGCTGAAAAAAAAGCAAACAAATATATGTCATTTAAGTTTGCCACTAAAATTCTATATTATCGGTTCACCACAAAGAACAGAACGGGGTGGGGGGGGGGGGGGGTAGTTATCAGTCGACAGGAAAGATTACTGTTAAATAAACTTTGCCCTTTCTACAAAGTTCTTACCCCCTGCTAACATTTAACCCTTTACAGCATTTCGTCCCTCTTTCTTACCGGTCCACTTGTCATTTTATAGGTCTGATGGCATTCAATAATCCTATAGCGGAAGTACTTTTTTCTCTTGAAAAGGTGGTAGACTGTTAGGCATAAATGGCATAAGAAATGACTTTCAATCAAATATCTACTGCCATATTTATACTTAATTTTTTTACACCACCACCTACACACACCAGCTAGATCTTCTTCTTTTCGTCCGATTTGGTTGTTTAAGCACACCTCGCACTATTTATTGTGTATGCTCCAGTATTCAAAACTATCTGAATACTGTAAAACTAGATTCTGCGTTTAACAAATTATCCACGGCTTTGGCTGTTGTAGGCTAAGCCATTTCCTAGGCCCATTGGCTCCTACCAAAAAATCGGCAAAATTCAGATAACCGGTTTTACGCCTCAAAATCATGATTCATTATATGCGAGCACTAGCCCGGAACACAATGCGCCCGGAAAATAGTGAGCCGTAGCAAGTGCGAAGATTCTAATCCTAACCACAAATTACAAAAAATGCTTTTAAGCAAAATACCGATACATTTTCATCATCCCCACGAGCCCATGATCATTTTTGCCTCACGGGTTTTGCTATAAAAAAAAAAATTTAGCACCCCATTTAGCAATAGTTAGCCTATCTTAACCGAAAAGTAAAAAAAAAAAATGAGCAAACGATATATATTCATGATCCCCAGGAGCCCACGATCATGCCTCACGGGTTTTGCTAAAAAAATAAATAAAAAATTAGCACCCCATTTAGCAATATACAAAATACCGATACATTTTCATCATCCCCACGAGCCCATGATCATTTTTGCCTCACGGGTTTTGCTATAAAAAAAAAAATTTAGCACCCCATTTAGCAATAGTTAGCCTATCTTAACTGAAAAGTAAAAAAAAAAATTAACCAAACGATATATATTCATGATCCCCAAGAGCTCACGATAATTTTTGCTTCAAGGGTTTTACTTACACGTGAATTCCTTAAATTACAAACAATGATTTTGAGCAAAATAAATATACATTTCCATGATCCCGATGAGCATATCATCATTCGTGCTTCAAGACTGTTCATTGCAAAAGAATCTCTAGCGCCCTTAAAGTGCGCATCCGTACAGCCAAATACAAAAATAAAATAGTTTTTACGAACGGGAATTTCCAAGGACCCATGATCATCCTTATCTCAATGGTTCTGCCTCCAAATGACCACAAGAAACCCACGAACTGACGAATTCCTACTTTCATCCTCCGACCCAGCCTTCCAAGTCCCGTATGAGCTTCCAGCTCTTGTTTATTTATCTTTTACATTGGTAGCCTACCATTCTCCAGAACGGGACAATACAGAAAACATGAAAAAGAAAAAGCTGAGAAAAAATATATCTAGAAAGAATTGCGCCGCATGCGCAATCACCGACCATGGTGAACTTTCTGTCTTGGATCCAACTGTCAAAAGAAACGAAATAAGTGAACAGCCTATGTCATCATCCAGCCGCCTTCCTGCCCACAGCGCCAGCTAATCCAGTCAATTTATTATTTGTTTCGAGTTTTGTTGAGTATTTCTTTTTTTGCGTTTATTTTGTTGTTGTTGTATATATTGCGCAAATGACGTTTTGTCTTTCTCGTTAAGCGTTCATCTATCTTTTTTTTGTGTACAGACTGTGCAAATGATGTCCGGTCAATTCGTCACAAGGACAATTCGTCACAAGGACAATTCGTCATACGGACACAATTCGTCATTAGGGAAATTCGTCATAAGGACATTTCGTCACAGAGAGCCTGATTTCAAGTTTGGATTTCGTTTTACGCGAAATTATTAAACATTCAGTTACATTAAAATAGTATGGCAATATAATAAATTAAAACGTGTATTTATGAGCAATTTCCCGCATATATTCGAGTATGTCAGTTTGACTAGACCAACATCTCACTACTATGGTTTTCAGTGACAGGTTAGTCTTCGTAATTCCTCTTCTTGGGTGGGTTCGGGCAACCAGCAACAAATCCCCCAATACTCATTTTGTTTTGCCCTGCTCCGGCAGCAGAAACGAAATAAATTTACTAATGTTTGGATGAGCTGCTCCAACATGTTTGCTAAATGCTGAATGGCATCCCTCAAATTGTTGTTAGTCCTAGAAAGGTCTTCTGCGACGCGCTCAAAGACGTTCCAGACAGGGATAGGAAAGAGAGCATCTCTGCTTGCCCTGATGTCCTGTGGTGTTCTTCCTATATAAGTGTCTTCAAAGTAGTCGAGGATTGGATATACTTCAGTTGGACAGACTTGAGCATAGAGGTCGAACGCTGATGGGATATCCACCATTGGTGGAGAAAAGCCAACGCTGTCAGCATTCTCATGGTGAGAGCAAACTCGCTGCAAGACGAAAACTTCTCCAGAACATCGCTGTTTGCTTGAATTTGGGTTTTGGATATGAACATCCTTAATAGTAGTGTTTTTAACGACCTCTCTCAGTAACACCTTGACTCTCTTCGAGAATATATAACACTAACACTGATGATTAAATATCGGAGATTAGAGCAAGGATTAAAAATAATGATTCAAATATTGATTCAAAGAACCTCTTGTGAAGGGGTGGCATTTTTGGTTTTATCCAAACTACCTTTGTAATAACAAATTTTCTAAAATATGACGAACTGTCCTAGTGACGAATTGTCCTGTGACGAATAGTCCGTGTGACTAATTGTCATGTGACGAATTTTCCCTGTGACAAACTGTCCGTGTGACGAATTGTCTGTGACGAATTGTCCTGTGACTAATTGTCCTAGAATCTTGCAAATGCCCAACTACTATAGGCTGCCCGTAATTAAACCATTCATATTATTCACCAATTTTCACGGCGTCCCTTTATGGATCGATGTAATGCTTAAAAGACCCTCGCATTATTTACTCTTCAACTTACAGTCTTTTAAAATATTTGAATACTTTAAAACTATGCTATGCTTTCAACAAATAACCCACGGTTTTGACTTTTTAAGCGTTTTTAGAGACCCGTTGATTCGTAGCGAAAAAAGGGAAACAATTTATATAGCCGATTTTTGTGTGGAAAAACTTCTAGCAGACAACCGTCGACAGCGTATTACACATCGATGGTAGCAAAAGATGGCAAGTGAGAAAATCCGCGTGGTTTTGTTAGAGGGGTTAGAATGTACCGTATGAAATCCGGGTCAGGGGCGTCAGGACGGGGGGGGGGGGGATTTTGTCAGCCAGTCGGTAAAAAATAACCGAGTCGGCGCGACACGCCGCGGTTTTTCGTCAAAACATCGATTTTTTTCATGAAAACAGTCCATGTTTCTGAAAATCAGTTGATTTTTTTGTTAAAACAGTCGGTTTTTCTGAAAATCAGTCGACATTTTTACAAGAGTGTTTTTTTTCCTGCAAGACCACTCGGTAAAAATTACCAGCCAGTCGGTAAATGCCTTGCCCCCCCCCCCCCCCAAACATTTTGGCTGGTAACGCCTCTGCTCAGGGTTCAGAAATATATGGAGTGGTTATGGAAGTAGGTTGCAGTAGTATTATAGGTGGGACAGGTCTTGTAAGTGATTTACAGAGAGATTGCACCCAACCCAATAAAAACGAATCTGAGTCAACATGGCACTGCTGACCAATTTAGAAGCCACACTATGAATCGAAGGTGCAAAAACTGACCGATAGGATTCGTTTTGGGGTACAAACTACAAGATCTCTTTCTTTACTATAGTTGTCTTCAATACCTTGATTGAACAACCAAGAAGGGGTCGGAAAAATGTTTCCAAGACATTCGTGTTTATTCGTGTATATATTAGCCTCAAAGTCTAAAATCCAATATCGGATTTTTTTTTTTTTTGTACTTTCTTTTCCGAAAATAATCGGGTAGACTGCAATCCCTTTTGCACAGGAACTTCATGTCTTGCACCCGAAAATATGTTGTTTGGGGGGGGGGGGGGGGGGGGGGGGGGAGGGGGAGAGAAAAAGTCCAGAAAACGTATATTCACCTGGCTGAGTCCAAGGAAACATGAAAGGCAACTTATACTGCAGTGGGGCAAGATGCTCGCTAATGAATGAGCCAAGGCGAGTCCTGTTGCCCGGCAACCCACCAGAGGTGCCAGCGTTGTTACCCACAGGGGTCGAACCGTAGAAACGGCCTAAAACGATAATAGGGGTTAAGGAACCAAATTTACTCGCGGCCTCAGGGCACTATCTTACGTACTACGGTTGCGGAAACTGGAACCACCAACGCTGACTGACCAGTCTGTAAACTACTCGGAAATTCTATAGCCAATAGTCTACCGACCCTCAGTAAAATAAACTTTTAAAAGTAGGAAGGCTGGCACGGTGAAGACCTAACTTTGCCCTCTTTGCAGGCTGCCCACTTCCTCCTTCAGTGCCAACAGTTTAGTTTAGTTTATTTAAGGTGTAAAAGTTCATTTTCTGTGATGTGACACATCTCTTTGGTCTATGCCCTTGGTAAAAAAAAAACAAGAACAATTTCTAAGCAAATGTTTTTGAATCTTCAATATTCCAGCGAAGTTTCATCGTCCTAGCACATCTGGAAGTACCTTAACTCGCGATCACCGGAATCCCAGACCCCCCACCCCCCACTCCAACTCCACCCAAAATACCCAGAGCCAATCCGGTTCTGTAAATGATTAATCCAGAGCATCTGTTTGTCATTCCCATGAAGTTCGATCCAGATCACACCAGTCTAAGCGGGTCAAGTATTCTCCGCCTTCCCCCCCAATAATTGCCAGATTCTGTCCGGAAATGAAAAAGATCACCAGAGAAAAATGTCCTCTGTTCAATTCTTAAATTTCACTCGAATCCGATCACCCATTGCAAAGTAACGCGTGACTGAAAATTCCGGATCCCCCTCCCTCCACTCCCCCCACCATTGTCTGATCGACAAAATTTTTGTTTTGAACTCAGTTTGATCGGGTCCCTGATATGACTGCCAAGTTTCATTGTGAAAATCCACAAAACCGCCATCACGGGAATTCCGGGAAACCCCCTCCCCCCCCCCATCAGTGTACAATGGTCTAAAGGATTTATCTAGAGCAGATGCTTGTTCTTTCCAGCAAGTTTCACTCCGATCCCTCCATTCTAACCGTTTCTTGAAATTTACGGTCTCCCCCCCAACTCCCCCCTGGCTACCGAATCCGGTCAAGACTTTAAACGGGACATCACAGATATACAGTCTATTCATTTATTAAGTTTCATTACAATCCGATCACCCGTTCGAAAGTTACACACTTCTCAATTTCCCGGATTCCCCTGCCCTCTACTCCCCCCAAAATGGTTGGATCGGAAAACTATCTAAGTTTGTTTGGTCGGGTCTTGATATGCCTGACAAGTTTCATGGTCCTAGCACATCTGGAAGTACCCTAACTCGAAAAAGTGTGACAAAATGCCCTAAATTTTCAAGTTTCCAGCGCCCCCCACTCCTCCGCATATGGTCGATCGGGAAAGTGATTATTTACAGGTTAGTTTGGTCGGGTCCCTGATATGCCTGCCAAGTTTCATTGTCCTAGCTCATCTAGAAAAACCCTAACTCGAAAAAGCGTGACAAAATGCCCTAAATTTTCAAGTTTCCAGCGCCCCCCACTCCCCCAAATATGGTCGGATCGGGAAACTGATTATTTCCAGGTTAGTTTGGTCGGGTCGCTGATATGCCTGCCAAGTTTCATTGTCCTGGCACAACTGGAAGTACCCTAACTAGAAAAAGTGTGACAAAAAACTCGAACCGACCGACAGACCGACAAGCGGAATTGTGATCGGTATATGGCACTTGAGCCAGAGGCTGCATGTGCAATAAAACAACGTTAGTATTATGCGGGGTAATCCAAGTCCAAGTCTGTTCCTCCACCTTGATTTCAGAACTTGTCATACAGAGAGGAACCACAGAAAGGTCATAAGTAGCCGAACGTGCAAGAAAATCCTTCACTGTTAAACTGAATGGTACTGAAAAACACTTATTCCCCAGGAGGTTTGCACCTCTGTTCTGCTGAAAGAACAAAATAATAACGAATGTCATATCCCACTTCATTGACGACCATCTGGAGATGACTCGTCATCATAACACGTGGTGGCTCTGAGCTAGAATACTGCGTACTGAACTCCCCTAACCAAGGTTATCGACGAAGCGAATAGCGGGACTTTTTCCCCTCCCCTTGTTAATGGTTTCAGAGTGGGTGAGGATCTTTGCTTATGGAAGAGTATCGCTTTTGATTTTGAACTCGACGCTGTCAGCCCCAAGTACTTCGAATAATGAAGCAGGTGGCATAGTGGATTGCATTATTTGCTGTAGTTTTCCGTCTTCCCACACTCCTAAATCGTCTGCGAACATATCTTTGCTAGTTTCATCTCTTGAAGTAGCTAACTCGCAAGTGTAAATAAGAAATAGCAGTGGGCTGAGAATAGCACCTTACCTTGGGTTCTGTCTGCCACTAGGTAAACATCATCATTATCATCTGCAGTAGTAGTATCTTCGCTGTCTGGAGACCCTGCACCACCGTGTACTTTCCGAACGACCACTGTCCGATTCTAAATGACAAAAATTGAAAACCATTTAATAAGATAAGATAAGATAAGATTTATTCCACTAAAAGCACAGAGGCCATGGTAAAAAAAATAAACACAAACAAAAATAAAAAAACCAAATAAATGCTAACTATTTTACATATTCCTTTACAGGGATCTTTCTCTATGGTTCATCGAGACCGAAAGGAATCTTCCCAACTTTTCAATGTCACCAAATATTTTACTTCCCATTACTTTTACCAAGAATAAATAAGGCTTTTACCAACCAATCCTCCCCCCAATTACTAACACCAAAAATTTCCCCACGAAGATCTGAAAGCTCAGGACATACGCACATTACGTGAAAAATATTTTCGTCCAAATGTCCACACATTGGGCAAAAGTAAGGACCAGACAACACTCTTACCTTACCCAACTATCTTCTACGCATTCCTAAAGGTAGACAATCACCTCGTAAACTCATTAACAACCTCAAGTGATCTGCTGGAATCCCCGCCTTGAAATAAATTTGAAATAAAGAAATAAATATAATGTCTAATACCTGATGACACTACACGGTTAAGTCAGCTCAGATTTGTTCCAGTGATATTCGCTTGAACAGGACCCTCACCAAGAAGGGTCGAACAACCAAATATGAAGGAAGACAAAATCACGGCCGGGTAACTCTCCTCCCCCCCCACCCTATCAGCTGCAAAATTAGTTTATTCTGGATTATAAACCACTTTTCAGGTCATATTTGATGTCATGCTGAAACAACTCGAACATTTTGGAAAAATCTTTTGATCGTTCGTTTCCCATCATACAAAACTAACAAAACAACAAAGACAACCGTTATCTGAACCCCTTGAGATTAGAAGGTGATGACGGAGAAAACACTATAGGAGCCAGGAGGATAGCTTCAAAAACCACAAGGAATGCCAAAAATCACAAGCCCTACAACTGTTAATGAAAAGAAAGTACAGAAATTTTAAATCCTAGATTTTCTCTCCTTTACTTTTCTTTAAGTTAAAGCGACTTGTCTTGGTTGCCGGCCGAAATCCTCGGATATCTAATTGGAATCAATTTCGGGGTCAAGTCTTCAATGGCAAATTGTCGCGTTAAGCAACATGCACAGTCCGGTAAGTGCATATTTTCGCATCACCATTAAATTCGCATCACTGTGCATCCCTACACGCGTTCTACCTCCTACCTCTGATTTCTGAGCGAAGTCGAAAATTCAGATCCAGCTCAGAAATTCAGACTGCGAGTGCAATTAGCCTACCCTTAATGCGCTCAAGTTTCTCGCAAAACTCCAGACCGTTCTGGCAGCTGATACAAAGGCGCCTTAAGAGGGTCGCTTCGAAGATTCTACCAAATCGCCAACTGGAAACTTGCGAGTAGGGGAGGTCGGGGTTGAACCGGACGTTTTCTGTTACCGGCTGATAATTTCATTTCTATGTATTCTGGAATTTTTTGGAACAGTGGAAAAGAAAAGTAATAAGACCAGGTATGTCCTATAATGTCTTGAGACTTTAACGTCA